>CM019155.1:80206040-80283029 GCA_009733165.1 Naja naja | reverse complement strand
TTGGCCTGGCAAGGACATTGGACATGCTGATGCACTGAGTGCGTGCCCACTGCCTTGCCACAGGAGGACTGTGAACTTGAGACTCACACCTTTTCCTGGAGACCGTTGCTAAGCTTCCAGTCCATGCTGCTGCAGAGTTGGAGAATCTGCCAAAGATGCTGTGTTGGCACCTATTATGGGCTGGATTAAAAGGTTGGCCTCTTCAAGATCTACCTCACTATGCCCAACCTTTCAAATCCAGGCAAACTGAATTATCTGTATTAAGAGGATGTATTTTGTGGGGTAACAGGGTGGTTATTCCTGCAAAACTGCAAAGGAGGTTTTGGAAATGTTACATGAGGGTCATCCTGGGATTGTGGGATTGGCCAGGAGTTATGTATGGTGGCCAGGTATTGACAAAATGGTTGAAAACTGGGTTGCCTCTTGTCCCAATTGCCAGGTAGTCAGGCCTGCCCCACCTCACGCCCCCACACAGAGGAATGGGAATGTCCTAGGGGCCCATGGTCTAGAATCACATTGATTTTGCAGGCCTACAAGAGGGCACGCGTTTCTAGTAATTGTAGATGCATACTCCAAATGGCTAGAGGTTATTCTCATGACTTGACTACTACTGAGGCTGTTATCAAGCAGCTCAAAAAGCTCTTTGTAACCCATGGGTTACCAGATGTCCTTGTCTCTGACAATGGCCCTCAATTCCGTCTAACATTTTTGAATCTTTCTGGCTCAACAGGGCATCAGACATGCCCTACAGCCCCCTGGGCACCTTGATGCCGGCGGGCCTGGCAGTATGGTATGCATGCGCTTTGCAAGAAACTTCAGCAGCTGGGTCCTAGGGGACATCACTTGAAGAAGCGCCTTGGTGTTCAGCACATCACTCCCAAGCCCATCCAACTTGTCCCCAGCAGAGTTGTTAATGGGCAGGAAACTAGGTCTTCCCTTGACCGACTTCATCCCCTTGCACCCAATACACCACTGGATTCCACTTCCAAAGTTCGTTCTTTTAGTGTGGGAGATTCTGTCTATGCTAGGAACCTCACAGGTGAACCTTTGAATTCCTGCTGAAATAACTCACATCACTGGCCCTCTTTCTTACAGGGTTCAAACAGAGGATGGCCTCCTCTGGAGCAGGCACATTGACCAACTTAGATCCCGGTTCACTCAGGAACATCGCCCTGTCTCTCTAGGTCCCTCACCTGATGTCTCTTCACTAGGGGAAGGGAGGAACAGGAGGAATATCAGCAAACAGGAATCAACCCTTTGTGCTGCTTGAGCCATTGCGGCAGGAACCATCCAACCCTGTCACAATGCCAAGATCCATCCTTAGAAGTAGAGTCATTCTGACAGGAACCATCCCAGACCCTGTCACAATGCCTACCAGATCCATCCTTAGAAGTGGAAGATTGTACATCACTACAGACTTGGGTGTTGACATTGGAATGGAGATGGGTTGGGAGGAGAGACCAGATTCTAACAGTCTAACAGGGTCTTCTTTCACAGGAAGTCCTAACAGGGAAATGTCAGCAGAGCGCATTTCCCTCTCACTGGGTGAGAACAATAAAGATTCTGAACCACGAAGGTCTCAGCATACACGTAAGAGCCCCACCTATTTAAAGGAATACATTAGATAGGTTGGGGTTTGGTATGGACTGAACCTAGTGGGGAGGGTGTTATGTATGTAGGTTTAAATGTTATTGGTTTATTTGAATTGGTCTTGTAAAATGTCAAATGGTATTGGTTTAAATAGTGCGGGAAGAAACCCTGCACTCCCATTGGCTAGCAGCTCTGTGCGGCTATAAACAGCCGTAGCCTTACGGACGGGTCCATTAGGCTGTTGTCATTAATAAAGTCTTTTGCTGGAATTCCTCGCGTCTGACTCTTCATGCAAACTTAACACGAGGCATAGCTGCTACTGCTGTTCTCTGATTCCCTCACTTGCCTCAACCACGCAGCCTAACTGATCTCTGCCTGGTGAGCCTTCCTTCACCAATCTCCACTCCTCACCAAGCTGCCCCCCACGCATCTCAGCTCTCTCTGCCTGGTAAGCCTTCCTTCGCTCCTCACCCAGCAGCCCAGCCTGCTTACCTGCCTTCCCCGCAGCCTACCATGTTTACAGTCCTTCCCCACACTTCCAGCACCGGAGAGTGTGGGGAGGGAAAGCGGCCAGGTGCTGCTGCCTTTCATTGGGGTGTGTGGAGTGAGAGCTCCTCTTGCCATCTCTTCTCCTCCCCCCAGAATGGCAGGGCTTCCTGCCCCTCACTTAGCCACCTGCAATTTGGGAGTGTGACAAGTGAGGCAGGGGGAAAAGGGTATTCCTGACTGACTCCTGGGCTGATTGGCTTCAGGCAGCTCTTGCTCTGCTTTTTGGTGTCATCCATCAGACAAGGTTTTTGTGGGCAGAAGAGCTTCCTCCACCAACCACTGGGCAGGTCCTTGCTTTCCCCAAGCATTTCTTTGCTTACCTGCTTTCCATTGTGTTTCTTGCCATCATGTGCAGGGAAACAAAGTTTGTGGGACTAAAAAAACCTTCCATCAATCCATTCCAACTTCTCACAAAAAATAAAAGATCTTGGGAAGTTGGAATTGATTGATTGGTTTTTTTAGTCCCACAAACTTGTTTCCCTGCACAAACGGCAAGAAATATGATGGAAAAATGTGATGGAGGGGAAATCAGGTAGGCAAAGAAAGTCTTGGGGGAAGAGTGGTGGTGGTGGGTGAGTGGTGGTGGTGGGTGGGGCTCCACTGCGTGGCACTGAAATGGAGAAAAGGGCAACAGAGCAGCCCCATGAAGGAACCCACTTTTCTTCTTTCCTTGCTGCTTGTCCTTCCCTCATGACAGCAGTTCCCTTTCTCAATTCCCTCCTGAGCACAGTGCCCAGGATCCTCTTTGATAGCTGGGGGGGGGGGAATTTAGCAACAGAGCTCACACCGGACAGAGTAAAAAGGCCCCGATCTTTACACAGGAGGATAAGGGAAGGTTTTTGTGCAGGGCCCTTGCCCCCAGTCTCCGCCCATTGTGGCAGAGCAACTTCTCCCCTTGCTGGGTGTTAGCCAAGGGGAAGCAGCCGGAGTAGGGAGCAGCAGGGAAGCCTTGCGCAAAAACGCATGGGCTGGGGAGGTGAGTTGGTGATGGAAGAGGGTTGGCCCGGGAGGGTCTCTCTCTCTCTCTTGCCATCCCCAGTTTATTAGGGAGACAGAAGGGGCAAGAAGCAGGGCGGAGAAGAGAGCGGGGCAGCTGGTCTCCTCTTCTATGGTTGGAAGCAGCTGAAGTCTGCTTCCTCTCCTCCTCGTCCACATTCTGCCTACATTGCAACATCCGGGGACCTGCGTCTGAGATAACTTGGCAGTGCCCCAGAGTACAAAATTGGTTTTCATTTGTTTGCACGAAAGTGGGGGTGGGTGGAGGGAGGGCATCTGGGATGCGGACCTGCTAATGTGCGATCCCCAAAGGGCCGGATTGCAGGGTGGTGCAGCCCTCTAAGCCAAAACAGCTGATTTTCCAACTTTTTTTGAGCTTAGCCTAATGTGCGAATAGAGGCATGAAGCTACACCGGCTGCATATCTGCCTGGTTGCGGTTAGGAAACCAGCCAGGGCTAGCTAGCTGTCCCCAACAGGGCGCTCTCCAATGCTAGGTGTGGCTGAGATGGGCAGGGCTGGGTGAGTGATGTCGAGTTGACCATGCCCACCCAGTCACATGCCTACCCAGCTTGTCATTAGGGCAGAGAACCAGTTGTTTAAAAATTAGAAGCCCACCACTGGCTAGATGTCTCTAAATAGAAAATTGATCAATAGGGTAACTCCTGGGCTTAGTAAAATGATGAAATAACATACATTTTTTAAAAGATGCATTTAATTACAAATTAGCAAATGAGAACAAGATATTTGCAAAATTAAGATTTAATTCTATTGCACTGGCCAAAGGTTTCCTGTTTCTTTCTATCAAAGCAATCATAGTATAAAATAAGAGTGCAAAATCATATTGTTTCACAATAATTGTAGAGAAAAAATATTAAAACGCTAGTAATTTAGTAATTCTATTTGTACCAATAGAAGAGAATATCTGTACCTCAGGGTTGGCTAGGGTGTTCTTGGTGCTCTCTGAGCTTGGTTGTTTATTTGCTGATGTTTTATTACCCAACTAGGTAACATCTTCAGTGCTATTCTATTCCACAATTCTGTTTCATGCAAGGAAAATGTCATCAGGTCAGGGAAACCTGTTCTAGATGGACAGCCACATTTGCATTGTGATGCTCCTATAATTCCCATTGTAGTAACTGATTTTGTTTTGCTTTTCTACCCTATCCCAAATCATTGTTACTGTATATAGCTGGGTGAGGATCTGAGGATTTAATCCAAACTTAGTCATAGTTTGAATAGATCAATGAAAATAATATGTCAACCTAGGACTGCATTGGCTTTTTTTTGGCAGCTGCAGCACACTTGCTGACTTATACTTAAGAAGTTGTTTGCTAGGAAATCGCTCTCACAATTACTGCTGTTGAGCCAAGTACCACTTATTCTATATCTATGCATTTGGTTTTTATTACCTAAGTATAAATTTTTACTTTCTACTTTTCTCACCACTAAATTGCATTTTGTTAGGCAGGGCTGTGTTCAAGTCTATCTTGGCAGTATACCCCTATTCTTTGATTATTCCTACAGTAATGGCTGCTCTTGTTATAAAAGGGCACCTACATGTAACATGCAGTTTACAAAAATGCAGACAATTTTGAAGACAAAATTTAAGACTTTCATTTTTGTTTTTCAGTCAATATTGACTTCAGACATTACATGGCAATTCCATAGCTAAGCAA
The DNA here is from genome assembly GCA_009733165.1 of Naja naja. Lineage (NCBI taxonomy): Eukaryota > Metazoa > Chordata > Lepidosauria > Squamata > Elapidae > Naja > Naja naja. The sequence goes on along the minus strand of CM019155.1, from coordinate 80,278,217 downwards.
CGTTTTTGGAAGTGATTGACCAGTCTTCCTAAGACTGAGAGTGACTGGCAGAAAATTATCCAAGTGGCTTCATGCCATTCCACTTCTAGTCCAGAGCCTTAACAATTTGCCCAACAGGTTCTCAAAGAATACTCACTGCTTATTATAGATACATTCAATTGGGCTTGTCAAGCTTAGTGTATTTTTCCCCAGATTTTTGCAATACTGATCTTGGAGAGCAAACAAATCCATGCTGTCTTACTACCTCTCTTTGGCTTAGCTAATTGTGTTGAGGAGAGACTGAAACTGACTTCAGCTGAATGTGATTGCTGTCTGAAACCCAGGAATCTTTAATGTGCATTCAACCAAATGCAAACCTCCCACTATGATGAGGACATCGGTCCTGGGAATGCATTCTGTGATCCCACATTTATTATTATGAATACTTGACAAACTTGCTTCAGTTTTGCTCCTTTCCACACAGGATTTGCAAAAATAAAGGGATGAAGGAAAGGAAAGTGCAAAAACTATGAGACAATAAAATAGAATACCTTTATTGTCATTGCATTCCACGAATACAATGAAATTTGAAAGCTACTCCAGCACAGTGCCCCAAACACACATCACAATCATACTACACAGTATTTAAAAAGTAAAATAATAATAATAATAATAATAATAGTAATAGTAATAATGGTAATAATAGGACTAAATCACAAATGCACTGTTTGATTCAAGACAATTACTGCCTTGGAAAAGAAACTGTTTCTCAAACTCTTAGTCCTCATTTTAAGACACCTATAACACCTCCCGATTGGTAACAGTTCGAAATATGAATGACCAGGATGAGAACGGTCTGTGGAGATTTTTAGTGCTCTAGAGAGGAGTCTGGTCTTCGCAATCTCTTCCAAAGGAGAAAGAGCAACCGATGATTTTTTGTGCTGTGTTTATAACTCTCTGGAGCATCTTCTTATCCACTGCAGAGCATCCAGCATACCACACCATTACACAGTATGCCAAAATGCTCTCGATGGTAGAACGGTAAAAAGTAACCAGCAACTTCTCACCCAGACCACTTTTTTTCAGCAACCTCAGAAAATGCAGGTGGTGTTGGGCCTTCTTTGCAGTGGCCATAGTGTGGACCGACTAAGTAAGGTTGTCGGAAATATGAGTTCCTAGAAATTTAAAACTATGAACTCTTTCCACACAGTCTCCATTGGTATATAGTGGGAGAGGCTCTGCTTTGCATCTTCTGAAGTCTATAATAAATTCTTCGGTCTTTTTGATTTTCAGGGTGAGGTTATGACTCTTGTACCACAAGACCAGTCTGAGAACCTCTGATCTATAAGCCTCTCTTATAAGCGTCTCTTCCTGATATGAGTCCCACCAACGTGGTGTTGTCTGCAAATTTTATTATAGAGTTAGTGGGACAAGAAGGAGTGCAGTTGTAGGTGTAGAGTGAATACAAAAAGGGGCTTAGCACACAGCCCTGTGGAGAGCCAGTGCTGAGAGCAAGAATGGAGGCAAAATAGCTGCCAATCCTAACAGTTTGGGATCTGTTAGTAAGAAAATCCTTTATCTAACAGCAGATGTGAGAGGAGAGGCCCATTTCCAGCAACTTCTTAATCAGTATATCTGGAATGATGGTCGAGCTGTAATCAACGAAAAGCATCCTTACATAGCTCCCACTAGGCTGCAGATGGTCCAGTGCAACGTGGAGAGCCATGGCAATAGCATCCACTGTGGATCTGTTATTCCGATAAGCAAAATAATAAGCTCGAATCCCACCAGGCTCAAGGTTGACTCAGCCTTCCATCCTCTCGGGGTAGGTAAATTGAGGACCCAAGATTGTTGGGGGCAATTAGCTGACCTTGTAAAAATGCCGCTTAGTAATAAGCAGGCATATACAATGGAATGAAGGCTATTGCTGAGCGCATTGGGTTGTGCTCCCCAAAAATTGTAAGTCAGCCCTGAGTCTTCGGAGAAGGGCGGCATATAAATGTAATTAAAAAAAAAAAACTGGTAGGGGTCAAGGGTCGATGGGAGGCAATCCTGTATATATATTAAAACCAGTCTCTCAAAACACTTCATGATTATGGGTATGAGAGCTACTGGTCTATAATCATTTAAAGTATCAGGAGAGGGCTTTTTGGGAACTGGAATAATAATGGAAGTTTTGAGGCAAGATGGAACAATGGCTTGTGTGAGAGAAAGGTTAAAAATATTTGTAAACACACCTGCGAGCTGGTCAGCGCATGCTTTGAGTACCTTCCCAGGTACCCCATCAGGGCCAGCGGCCTTCTTCACATTCACTGCTCTAAGCACCCGCTTCACATCATACTCTTGTACTGTGAACAGCTGAGTACCAGTGGTTTGTAGAGGCAGTGTGTCCGAAGACCTATTCAGTTCGAATCGGTCAAAGAAGCAGTTCAATTCTTCTGCCAGTGATGCGTCCTTATTGATTGATATGGGGTTGCTGCACTTGTAATTAGTGATGTGTTTAATTCCCTGCCAAGCCAACGTGGATCACTATTTGTGAAGTAGTCCTCAATCTTCTCTTTATAGTCCTTTTTTGCCTCCTCAATGCCCCGCCTCAGTTCCACTCTTGCCTTTATATACCAAATCCTATCCCCAGACCTGAATGCCACATCACATGTTCTGAGAAGTAATTGTATGTCCTTGTTCATCCAGGGCTTTTGGTTTGGAAAAATCCGATGCGCTTATTCACAGTAACAGTATCCACACAGGTAAAGATGTAAAAGAGTACAGTTTTCGTATATTCCTCCAAATCCTCTTGTTCAAATAAATTCCAATTAGTATTTGAGAAACAATCCTGCAGTTGATCAAGTGCTCCCTCCGGCTAGATCTTGATGAGTTTGATTTCAGGCTTAGTTTTCCTTCTGAGGGAGGTGTATGCTGGTATAAGGAATAAATGATCTGAAAGTCCCAGATGTGGAAGAGACACTGCTCTATATGCATGCTTTATATTAGAATACACATGACCAAATGTGTTGTTCCCCTGGTGGCACTTGTCATGTACTGAGTAAATTCGGAAAATATAGTCTTTAAGCATGCCATATTAAAATCATCAGTTATTATATGAGCCTCATCAGGAAAAGCCTTAAGTTGTTTCTTTATTGTAATATGCAAATATGCAAGTGCAGTGCTAATATTTGCATCAGGAGGTATGTAAACAGCTGTAAAAATCACCATTGTCAGTTCTCTAGGTAGATAGAAGGGTCTGTACATGACTGTCATCACTTCTACATCAGGAGAGCAGTATCTGTTTAGAACACAGCTGTTGGTGCACCAGATATTATGAACATAGACCTTGGAGTTCTCATATCGAATGACTTAAGCACCAAAGCTCACTGCAACAGCATTGCCAAAAAGGCTTTAAGAGTTGTAAATCTAATCTTATGAAACTTCTCCTCTAGTAATACTGATTTGCAAACTAGGGCATACAAAACCTTTGCTAGACCAATACTTGAACACAGCTCCACTGTCTGGAATCCACACTGTATATCAGACATAAATACAATTGAGTGAGTCCAGAAGTATATTACCAGAAGAGTACTCCTTGCGAACTCCTCTGTTCGCAACAGAATACTCTACACCACCAGACTTGAGATTCTAGGCTTAGACAACCTTGAACTACCCCGGCTAAGATTGGACTTAAGCATAGTACATAAAATCATATGTTACAATATCTTACCAGTTAATGAATATTTCAGCTTTAACCACAACAACACAAGAGCACACAACAGATATAAACTTAATGTAAACCATTCCAAACTTGATTGCAGGAAAATAGATTTCAGCTACAGAGTGGTCAATGTCTGGAACTCACCACCTGATTCTGTTGTCACATGCTCAAACCCCCACTACTTTACCCTCAAGCTAACCTCTATTGACCTCAACCTATTCCTAAGGGGTCTGTAAGGGACGTACATAAGCACACAATCATGCCTACCGTCCCTGTCCTATTATCCCAATTATTAGTTGCTATTTCTTGTATTTAAAGTTATGTTTATTCTTATTGCTATCATATTGTAAGAGTTTGACAAAATAAATAAATAAATAATGAAAATAATAACAAATGTAACAATTGTAGATAATCCTTTTTAGTTGATTTCTGAGATAATGATCATTTGCTTCAGAACAGTATAAAGATAATGCAGTGGTGGAATTCAGCCAGTTCAGGCCGGTTCTGGTGAACACGTGGTAAAAATTCTGGCTGGCCCCACCTCTCACCGCCCAGTCACTCCTCATCTTGCTGGCTCGCCCAACATAGCTGCTGTACTCTCTGTCTGGCTCCCTTGCTTGCCTCAACCACACAGTCTCTGAGGGCCAGCCAGCTTGCCTGCCTTTGCCCCGGCTTCCCATGTGGCCCAGATTTCTGCTGAGCCTTCCTTCGCCATTCTCTGCTGTCTCTGATGTGGCCCAGCTACCTGCCTGTCTGGAGAACTTTCCTACCTGCCTGTCTGGAGAACTTTGCCGGCATGAATGGCCTCTTTTGTGCTCCCCCAGCCTGTTAAAGGCTGAAATAAATGTTCCCTGGGCCTGATCCAGCTGTCCAAGGCTCCCTTCGGGCCTTCCCAGGGCTCCCCTGCCTCTTACAGGCCAAAATGGACAGTTCCTGGACCGGATCCATCCTCCCCAACCCATTTCCCATGGCTTTACTGTACTTACTTGTCAGAGAACTGCAGAAGATGCTGTGCCACATGGCAGAAAAGCCAAAATCTTTTATTCAGAAGCCAGTAAAGGTGTAAGAATGTGAAATGTAAGGAAAGCAGCTTTCCCCATCTGAATAAAAGTCTTCAGCTTCTCTGCCATGAGGGCCTGCAGGCTGAGTTTTTACCCAGTTTGGTCAGGCTTAGTTTGGGTCCAGTCTGCTTGCTGCTGACTGGCTAATTTGAACAAGCAGCTTCAGGGATTGGGGTGTGGCAGCCAATCAACAAGGGCCTTTGCAGTTCAGCCTGATGAGACAAATGAAACAACCTCCCTAATTAATTAATTAGTAATTGATTAATTTAATAACTAATCAGGGGTAATTAATTATTTAATTACTCTCTAATTAATTAACTAATTAGTAATTAGGAAATTACTAATGAACAATTAGACCTAGAACCAGAACTCTTCCTATTGGGAATCTTCAAAAAAAATATGTAAAAAGCACAAAATATTTATTAATACATATATTGACTACTGGTAGGATTGCTTTTGCCCAGTGTTGGAAACAGCCATACATATCTGTAGAGGAAATGGTCATACAAAAAATTATGAAGTGTGCTGAAATGGACAAACTATCGTTGACTTTAAAAGTTAAGGAAGATTCAATATTTTACAAAGTATGGGAACAATGGTATAGCTGGATGGATCAGAGACAGAGTAAAGATAGGTAATTATTAAATATATTTATTATTAAATATAGAATATAGATAGAATAAAATATATTTATGCACAAGTTAATATCTGTTATTATTGCACATATGATTGCTATATAATTATCACCACAAATAGCTGTTATTGAGTGATATACTTTTTGTTTTTTTTCTCTTTTTCGTTCTTATGTTTTATGTTTTTCTGTTTTTTATGTTCTATTTTTTTTAATGTAATAAAATTCAATAAAGTTTATTTAAAAAGCAAAAGAAAAGAAACAACCTCCCCTTTGATTGGCTGCTGCTGCTGCCTCAATCCCTGAAGCAGGAGGCTGCTGTGGCCCCAGCTGAAGTCTTTTATTCAGAAGCTGGTTAAAATGTTTTCCTTAGATTTCACATTCTTACAGCTTCACCATCATCTGAATAAAACACTTTGGCTTCTCTACCAGTGGGTCAGCCTCTTTTGGACCTCTGGAGATCTTCAAAAAAGTAAGATCTTCAAAGTAAGTAATAAAGTAAATGGCATGATTAACATTTCCATTATTTTCAGTGGGAAGTAAAGGTAATTAAGTTAGCATGAATGTAACCGATTAAGGTTATGTTTAAAAATATTTTTTATGTTATAAATGTCCCTGACTTGTCCATCCTTTGATCCTTTATGTCCATCCTTTGATTTTTGCAGCAAATTGTACATTTTTGTTTTGATAAAAGCAAAGTGAATATTAATTGAAAATCAATTTGTTTCTTCAGAGTAGTTCCACTCTCACCATCCTCTAAAACTCCACCCCTCACTGATTTTTCTTAATAATTTGTCTGTTTAGAACAAAAAGGAACCAGAAAAAAAGGCAATTGAACTCCTACGGGAGCAAAATCCCTACAGCTACATAATGATGGTCTATAAAGTGATCTTATTGCCGCAGTAAAAAACAATGACTTTAATATACAGCTATTACTGTTTCCAAAATATATACCAGTACTTGCGAAAATTTTAGAGGGTACCTATGTTAACAGATAGCTGTTTCCATTAGCAGAACAGCTTCCAATATAGGGGAGAATAATCACCAATCCAGCAAGTTTTTATATTTGCTTGAGAGTGTGTGAGAAACCTTTTGCTAATGTTAGAATGAGACTTCACTGAACAACTAATGTAGTTTTGTCTTCTTGTAGTTCTTGAAATCCATATCACAGAATTCAAAGTTTCAAAGATATTCATATCGTTTTAGCCATTTTTGACATAAGACTGCCAGATTTAAAAATTCTGAGTAAAAAGAAAGAAAGAGGGAGGGAGTGAAGGGAGAAAGAAAGAAAGAAAACTGGAGGGAGGGAAGAAGGAAGGAAGGAAGGAAGGAAGGAAGGAAGGAAGGAAGGAAGGAAGGAAGGAAGGAGGGGAGGGAGAAAGAGGGAAAGGAAAGTGAATGAGATATGGACAGATGGATAGAGGAGGGAGAGAAAAAGGAGAGGAAGGAAGGACCACAAACCCTGACACCAGATGCTCTTCAGAGGATGCTTTGAAACAGCACAGCAATCCAGGGCTGGAAGGGACCTCGGAGGTCATCTAGTCCAATCCCCTGTTCCAGCAGGAGACCTTACATCATCTGGGTTATTTTGGTGCCTCTAACATAGAGGAGAAATTCCCAGAAAAGGGAAGTTTATGAGGCAAGGCTGCCATGCAGAGGAAGGCAGGTATAGTCCTCAACTTACGACAATTGAGCCCGAAATTTTGGTTGCTAAGCAAGAGCATTGTTAAAGTGAGTTTCAATGCATCTTACTCAATCCATCCTCCAATAGTGGACGTCAATCACTGTGGGCCAGATTGAGAATTTGAGAGCAAAGGCCTGCCGGATTACTGGTGATTGACACACTCATAACGGAAGGGTAAGGATACCCCTCAATTTACTGTATGTCCACCATTGAGCCTCGAATCTCGTTACAAAGCGAGACAGCTGTTTAGTGAACTTTCACCCACTTTACGACCTTTCTTGCCACCATTGTTAAGCAAGTAGTTGCAGCTCTTAAGTAAATCACATAGTTGTTAAGTGAATCCAGCTTCCCCATGGATTTTGTTGGTCAGGTCATAAAAGGGGATCGCATGACTCTGGAACACTGAGACCATCATAAGTAAGAGTCAGTTGCCAACCATCTGAATTTGGATAACCTGACCATGGGGATGCTGCAACGGTCAATAAGTGTGAAAAATGCTTTTTTCCAGTGCCATTGTAACTTGAATGGTCACTAAGTCAGTCACACAGTCACTTAGTGAATCTGGCTTCCCCGAATGTCCATTGCTAAGAGAGACAGCTGTTCACCCACTTTATGACCTTTCTTACCACTGCTGTTAATTGGATCATTGTTTAAGTCAGTCAGATGATGGTTAAGCGAAGCTGGCTTCCCCAATGACTTGATTGATTGATTGATTGAATTTATATTGCCATCTATTCACCCATGGCAACTCAAAGCAGCTTACAGAATGTAAAACCATATTTAAAATAAAAAACAATAAAACTAACAAAAAGAATCAAATAAATTAATAAAGTACAATAGAACAAAATCTGGAAAAAATATATAAAGAAATCACCAACTCCCACCCCCTGCCCTGATGACAGCAGATCACACAAGCTATTTGATGGGCTCCACCCCGCTCTGGTTTCCCCAGACCCGCTGGCAGAACCAGGTCTTCAATGCCTTCCAGAAGAGTATTAGAAAGGGGGGCCATTCTAATCTCTGGGGGAATGATGTTCCAGAGAGAGGGAGCCACCACGGAGAAGGCCCTTCTTCTGGGTCCCACCAGGTATATCTCCCTCAGGGATGGGACCTGCAGCATTCCCTGCCTCCTCACTCTAATGGATCTGGTAGATGTGACTGGCAAGAGACGTTCCTCAGATAACCTGGTCCCAAGCCATGAAGGGCTTTAAAGGTGACAATCAGCACCTTGAATTGCACCTGGAAGCAAATCAGCAAGCAATGCAGCTCCCGCAGGAGAGGTGAAACATGTGCACACCGGGGTCTGCACAAAATCATGCAGGCCACTGCATTTTGCACCAACTGGAGCTTCCAGATATTCTTCAAGGGCAGCTCCATGTAGAGCGTGTTGCAATAATCAAGACGGGAAGTGACTATGGCATGTGTGTCTGACTATAGCATGTGTGTCTGAGTAGGGACCGTTGGTCCAGGAAAGGGCATAACTGGTGCACAACCTGCAGTTGTGCAAAGGCCCTCCTGGCCATGACTACCACCTGCTCTTTGAGAAGTCGTGAGTCCAAGGAAAACCCCAGATTATGCACAGGGTCTGTTTGGGTGCCACCCCATCCAAGACCAAAGATGGCAATTCTCCCTGAGCCAACAAACCCCAAACCCAGAGCCATTTGGTCTTGCAAGGGTTTAGTTTCAACCCATCCCCATCCAGCCCCTAACAGCCTCCAGGCACAGCAACACTTAACTCTCCATGGTCCAAGACATACAGCTGAGTATCATCAACAAATTGGTGATATCTCAGTCCATGGTGATGGATGATCTCACCCAGCGGCTTCATATAACTGTTGAACAGGAGTGAAGAGAGTACCGAGCCCTGCAGAACCCTGTCAAGCAGGGGCGAGGGCTGAATCTCTCCCTTCCTATCAACACTGACTGAGAGCGGTCGCAGAGGAAGGAAGTGAACCAAGACAGCATAAGGCCTCCCACTCCCATCCCCCAAAGCTGCCCCAGGAGAATCCCATGGTCAATGGTATCGAAAGCTGCCAAGAGTCAAATAGAGCAAGGATGGCTGCACTACCCCCATCCTGCTTCCGCCAGAGATCATCCAAGAGTGGGACCAATGCCATTTCTGTCCCAAATCCAGGTCTGAAACCTGACTGGTAGGGGTTGTTTCATCCAGAAACTTCTGGAGCTGCTGCGCAACCACCTACTCAACCACCTTCCCCAGAAAGGGAAGATTGGAGACAGGTCAGAAATTATCCAACCTGGTGGAGTCCAGCGATGGCTTCTTAAGAAGAGGGCGGCTCACAGCCTCTTTAAAGTGCTGGGGCACCATCCCCTCCTATAGAGAAGCATTAAAATGACTTTGCTTGTCAGACGGTCGCAAAAGGGAGAGCACGTCACGTGACCCCAGGACTCTGCAACCATCATAAATGCGAGTCAATTGCTATGCACCTTAATTTGCCATCAAATTGGAAAACAGTACAGGTAGCCCTCAACTTACGACCATATCATATAGTGACCATTCAAAGTTGCAATGCCACTGTTGACCATTTTTCACACCTATGACAATTGCAGTATCCCAATGATCACATGATTTACAGATGGATGCATAGCAACTGACACACCTTTATGACGGTCCCATTATGAGGCATGCCCACCCAGTCACATGCCCACCTAGCCACGCCCATCCAGTTGCACGACCACCTAGTCACACCCACCCAGTCACAATCACCTAGCCACTCCCACCCAGTCACATGATTACCTAGCCACACCCACCCAGTCACATACCCCCCTAGCCACACCCACCCTGTCGCATGACCATCTAGCCAAGCCCACCCAGTCGCATGATCACCTAGCCCCACCTGCAAAACTGGTAGTAAAAAATTTGAATCCCACCACTGAATAAATGGACTTTCTTTCTAACAAAGAATGGTCCCTCCTAAGTGAGTTATACAAAATAAATTATTTAGAAAGAGGAATTTCACTGAAATTTTACTGAAAACAGCTAATCAACCATTCTCCGCTTAACTTTTTCACTCAAAATGAATACTCTATGAAACCTAGAGGTGATGCCTCATTAAAGCATAACAACTTTCCACATTCCCTGTGTCTGTTTTCTATATTTTATTAAACAGAAGGGAACTTATCTCCTTTTAAATGCTCCGTACTAAAAAAATGGTTTTTATGAGATTTAATTTGCACATAGGTCTGTTGGTTATGAATCAAACTTTATAGGTCATATTGTAGGGCAGCAGAGAACATTTCTGAAGCCTATCAGATGAAAACTTTCAACTAAGCATAAGCTTCTAAAATATTTATGGAAGAACAAATACTACCATTTCTAATTATCTTATGGCTTTAAAAAACTTTTTCCAGAGAATTCAGAGTTTCTAAGTGGTTACATAAAATTATCCCATTGGAGAGACATATGACCCTGAAGACCTTGGATACAACCTTGAGAACTCATGACATCAGTTTACAAATAGACATTTTTAAAGGTCAGGGAAAAAGTATTAAGTACATGACTGGAAAGTAGTTATATTTATTATGCTCAAATTTAAATTTTAGTTTGTTACCCAAATACCCATATTTCTTTTTTTCAAATACTCTTTAAAAGTCAAGTGAAACTCCCAGCACCATGGCTAGCTGGGAATTCTGGAAATTGAAGTTCACCATCTTAAAGATGCTAGTGTTGAAAAACATGTAAGTGAAAATCCAAGACTTGGTTGCTATCCAGAATAACTATTCTAGAATGCTTTCCACAGACCTCTCTAGTTAAGATTCTAAGGCAAGCATATATAAACTATGAAAAGTTAGAGGTAAGAAATTTGAAAACTATAAAATACAGCACATCAAATCCTGTTAAACTTGCCTGTTTTAACATGCTAAGATTGGATTTTAGTGAACAGCCATGTTATTTTAAATGGTTTGATAGAAATTAGAGTTTTGTTTATTTTGTTTTGCTTTGCTTTTTCATTTCTGTTACAAATTTTCACAAGCATTCTAACATTCAAAGTAAAAGACTAACAACAAAAGAACTAAAAATACAAGTTATCTGAGTAAATTTTATCCATTGTAGCATCTCAGAAGCTGTGTACAATCCTTTGAAGTAAGTTGGATTGAGACATAGATATCCTAAATCATCCAGTGAGTTTCCATGACTGAAACTTGATATATACCTGACTCTCTTCTATCCTAGACCAGCACCTTAGATGGTACAACACTATCTTACAGAATGTAAACTAACAAAATTAGAAGGGACCTTGAAGGTTGTCTAGTCCAATTCCCTGCACAGGCAGGAGATCCTATACCATTCTGGACAAATGGCTGTCCAATCTCTTCTTTAAAATCTCCAGTGATGGAGCACCCACAATTTTTGGAGGCAAGCCATGCACTGGTTAATTGTTCTCACTGCTATTTCTTCTTAAAACTAGATTGGATCTCTTTGATAAGCTTCTATCTGTTACTTCTTGCCATCAGGTGTTCTCTTTGTTAGACTAGACATTCCTAATTCCTGCAATTGTTTATCATACATTTTACTCTCAGTCCCCTAATCACCTTTGTTGCTCTTTCAAGAATGCAGAGAAGACTTTTGTCAAAATGTTGTAATTACTCCATTCAAACCACATACTTTGGTGAACATTTGCTACTTAGAAAATAAGTCAGTGAAGTGGAATTCTAACCTAGCTTGTTTCAGTGCAAAATGTCCTCCAGAGACTTTAGGGACTATTTTTTCAGATAGATGGTAATAGGAAGGCAAATTATTGTCCTGTATTTAACTTTGTTTTAGCTTGTTGGGCTTCACTTTTATCATTTAAATATGCAATTTTCTTCATGGGAAAAATAGGAGTTTGAGTTCATTTTAATGAAGCTTTTGATTAAAAATTAATTATTTCTAAAATTCAAAATATCAAGCCTTGGAAAGGTTTTGTAGTAGCCATAACTATGCAATCTGCATTTTTAATAATGAAAACAAACTAGTTTGGCTTTATAGGGATCATGGGAGATAGCCTATGGGAGAAAACACAGTAATAATAAAGTTTCTTACTCCTAAAGGAGCAATACAAGAACTAGAAATCTGCAGTAATTTAGTATAGATTCTTGCAGAGTTCTGGTGTTCAAAATAAATAGTTTTATTGATTTGCCTTTCAAAATCAATGTATAGAGACCATCTTGATAAACTTATTTACATTTCTCAGGTCTTTTTTTTAATTTTCCCCAGTATTGGAAGGGAGAAATGTAAAGGAACTTAATAGTATGCCCATCCATTTATCAGCAAGATAATTCTCCCAAAACAAAACAGAACGATGGCCAAATATGGGTTGGGAAGAGAAGCCAGCAGAAGGAAGTTGAGTTTCAAAAAGTGGCCCAATTCGGCTGGGACCGCGAAGAAAAACTGTCCAGAATAACAGCACAACCCTATGGCAAAGGCAAATGCAGTTTTTTTTTAATGTTGGCATCTGTATCATTCTGAACCCCCCTCCTAATTATACAACCAAAGCTGAGCATTTGTTAAGATATTGGAAAGAATCATAGAAGCCACATTCTGATTTTTTTTCTGTCTTGTTTTCATTGTACCCTGATAAAGCCAAGTTAAATAATCATGCTGAAGCATGCATGATTTCAGTTGGGGTTGGCAGGAAGCCAATAAAAGCAATGCTGTGCTATTGCAACATAGATTTCAACCCTTTTGTGTCTGTCAACATTGCATGAAAGTTTGCAAAAGGTAAAAGCTCAAATTGTGATTTTATTTTCATCATTTTGACAAAACACTCCTGCACCCAGTCAATTTTTACTGATCTTGAAAATCATGGGAAATACCAAGAACCTGAAGAGCAAAAGGTTACTTGAGAATCAAACATGCATCAGGGGAGATGGCAAGGGTGAAATGCTTCTCTATTGTGGTAAAAAAAACTTACCGGTATATGGGCATGCCTATGTAATCACCATGAGCTGAATTTGATTTTAAGTCTTTATTTATGTAATCTATTTATGTAATCAATTAATTTTATTTTCAGATAGCACCACTTCAGACTGCAGTTAAAGGATTATATTTGTCCAAATTAAAATAATATAGTTGCAAATTAGCAATTTTGTGTAACATTGTAATTTTTGAAGCACAAAGTTGTTTTACACCATAAAGTTAAATGTTTTTAATAAATCTTTCAGAAATTATCTTAAAGATTTTCCCTTTTTAATTTTTATATCTAGAAACAGTCTACAAATAATATTGTCCCCACATTTTCTGGATTTAAAAATGTATCAACATCAAAAATAATTTGGAGGCTTCCATTTGTAAAACACAAGTGAGGGGGCTATAATACTCTCATTAGTCATAGCTGGTTCATAACTCATTAGTCAGACCTACAAAATAAATATGTAAATATGTGTGTGTGTGTGCACATATGTATGTACATACTTGCTTTTGAGTTTCGAAAAGTTACCTTCATCTACCTTGCTAACACCTACCATAAAACATCTACATTGCTGCTGTGGATTGAAAATTGTCTGAAAATTGTCTGAAGGTGCCTTGTGGATTCATGATTAATGCACTGTTATACTGGACATTATCTAGCTTAGTTTTCTTGATGTCTCTGTCCATATTCAGTTGAATTTGTAATAGTTTATTTCCTCTTGTAACACTTTGCAAGATTGGCACCACTAATCCCATGGAAGTGTCTATCTGAAGTGTCGTATCTGAAGAATTCTTTCTTTGAATTTCCATTATCCCCTTGAAGCACTCTAAATACATGGGAGAATTTCTAAAGAAAGCTACAATTTTAATGATAATTTTTATTGTCTTTTAGTGAGAATGTCTTAAGTAGATGATTTCCAAAAGAACAAAATACAGATGATAGGAGGACATTCAACATGGATGGATGAATCTTGAAATATGGGGACAACAGTTAGGAATTATTGCAGATGGTGACTCAGGAATCAGTAAATGCAAAGCATATTAATACCACTTTGGAAGCAATAAGGATACATACAAATTTCAATGAATTGGACCTCAAATCAATTAAATGAAGGATATATGTAGCTTAAAACAAATTGACCTTGATAATTATGATAGTAAAAGCTGGAGTTACAAATAAACAGTTTAATTTAATCTTAAATGGCTAGGAAAAGAAAGGGTAAACTAGGAGTTTGGGGCTTTAGAGAAAATCTTTTCCCATCTTTGTTAGTTTAATGAATAACTCAAGGTTGTGAACACACCCATTCCACCTTCCTCCTCCTATTTTCCTCACAAGCTATGAAGTGAATAGGACTGAGAGTGAGTACCGGGCTGGCTTTCATTGCCAAGGCAGGATTTTGCTTGTCAAGCCTGGTGCCTTAAACAGCAGATCAAACTGACTCCTATATATCCTATAGGATGTAACATATCCTCTAATATTAGTTTTGCTACCTTACTTTAATCCAAGTCATGCTTTTGTCTAATTTTTTATTCTTAGTTATAGCAATAAAAATGTGCTAAGCTTGTATGAATATGAGTCATATGAATTGCATTTTTCCAAAGTACCGGTATTTTATATTAAAAGAAAAAAGAAAACCTGCCTGGAAAAAAATAGATGAAAAGAGCCATCTACTGGATAGAAAAAGCTACTACTAGTTTAGCTTTTGTACAGTACAATACAGGGCTGCTGTCTTTGGTAATAATAAAGCTGTATAAAGCAGGGTCGCCAACCTTTTGGACTTCAGGGACCACCAAACTCATAATTTTAAATCCCGTGGACCACTAATATGAATTTTGACTGATGGTGGCTTGCTGATGTTGGTGGGAAAGTCGGTCCCATATTCCAGAGCTGCAGTACTTACAACCCTTTGGTCATCCCGGAGCAGCTGTTCTTCCACCCGGGTGCACCGGCCTGCCATGGACTGGAGGAGCTGCTCCGGGATGACCAAAAGGCCAGTCTTGTGACTACTGCAGCTCTGGAATATGGAACCGGCCTGTAGTGGAGTTGGAAATCTCTGCCATAGGGGGGTGGCACGTATAATATACTAATTTGCGGGTGGTGCAACATGCAAAAAGCAGCGCAACCCTGGCTGGCCAGGACAAGGTAATGGTGCTGTTGCGGCAAGAGGGAAGCGGAGGCACAGGTGGGCTGAAGTAATGATGGAGATGGCTGGAAGGTGTGGGAGCACCACGCTACTTGCATTTGCATGGCATCAGCATTCTGCCTTTGCTCAAGGAGCCTGGCTGAAGTTTCCTGTGCCACTCACACTTCAATGCTTTGAAGGTTTGCACTCGGCCGAAGGGTGGGGGTCATCAGGCAGACGGGCCATGTGGGCAGTGCAGCCTTGTGTTCCTGCGCAGCCTGGATTAACTGCTTTGGGGGGAGTGCTTTGGGGGGGACATTTCTCTGCAGACCACCAAAATTTTCTCACGGACCACCAGTGGTCCCTGGCCCACTGGTTGGCAACCACTGGTATAAAGCATTAGAAAAATATGCTTATGCTCCATCACAAACAAAACACCCTTCTTGAAGAACAGAACCAGCTGCATCTTTTGAGAGGCTCATGAAGGTTGCTACTGCAGCTGTCTTTGCGTGGATTTTGTTTTGCTGACAAGGCATCTCTTTGGAATGCTTTACACAGCCCTACATTGTTATCATAAATGTTGAAGCATACAGATATCCACACTCAAGTAAACCCTTAGCCACAGACTTGAGAGCCTGTAATTTTTTTCCAGAATTGGGAGCACATATATAACATGTAAATAAAAATCTAAAGAAGTTGATTGAAAAGGTTTTTCTGGTTGCCTTATTTTTTAAAAAAGGTTAATTTTCTAAAATCTTGTCATCTAGTATAATTGGAATATTTTTTTAAAATATTATGATTTGTTCATTAGTCAGGTATGATTCAAATAATCATATTTCAAACCTTCAGAAGAATACCAATTTTTGGGAAGAGTCATGGCACATCTGCAACAAACCATCATAATTTGGAAGTGAATTTCATCAAGAATTCTTACAGAGATTGTCCTCAACTTAGCTATTTTTTTAAATGATCATTTGATTAGAACAGTACTAAAAAAATGACTTATGACTGGTTTTCACGTTTTGACTGTTGCAGCATTCCCAGTCACATTGCCAAAATTTGTATGCTTGGCAAATACAGTAGCTGTATTTATGATGCTTGTATTTTCTTGGGGTCATGTGATCATGTTCCCAGCCGGGTTCTGACAAGCAAAGTTAATGGGGAAAGCCAGATTTACTTATCAACTTCAGGATTCATTTAACTGCAATGATTCACTTAACAACTTTAGCAAAAAGGGTTGTAAAATGGGGCAAAACTTACTTACCTTGTTTAGCAGTGGAAATTTTGGGCTCAACTGCAAGATTACCTAGTAAGCAGGTTTACCATTGCAGGTAGCCCTTGAATGACTATTCATTTAGCAACCACTTGAACTTATAATGCATCCTTATAGTTGCAGCTAGTGCCATTTTCCCATGATCATTGGATCGCAAATGAGGTAACCAGCTTACAATTAAGAAGACATTGAGGTGCCCCGCAATCACATAATCATCATTTGCAGATCTTCACTGCTGGCTTCTGAAAATCAAAGTTAATGGGGAAGCTAACGAATAGTGATCACTTGACTAGGAAGCTGCAACCACACAGGATTCACCTGATGAACTGGCATCCTCGGTGCAGTCACATGACATTACACTTCATGACTATGTCGCTTAATGACAGAGCTGCAGGTCCCAATTACCATAATTAAATGAAGACTCCCTGTATACAAATACTTAGAAGTTTAAATGATGAACACCCAGATACAGGTAGTTACATAAGATGCCTCTACACAAAAGGTGCCAGATTTTGACCTTCCTCGCCAGCACTGGTCAATTCTGAACAGGATCTGTACCCAACATGGTGTCTGTCTCTCTCAGTGTGATTGTGGTGCTCAACAAAATATCCATAACATTGGGTCCGAAAGTCCATTTAGAGCTTGCACCAGCCCAATGTCTAATATTTTTCAACATAGACCACCCTGTCCTTAAATGGCTGGGTGGATTGCACATTAACATTTGAACTACTTTAAGTCCATGTATTTTCCATACACTAAATATGATAAGTTTAAAAGATGTGGGGAAAAATCTTAACCTTTTTTCTTAATTACAGATAGAAGTATTTTGAAGTTTGGAACACTTGTCAGCACATCAAACACTTATGACAAAACTGGGATAGTGACCATTGAAACTGACAAGCCTTTGCTTTGGACAATGGGAATCAAAGGTAAAGGGGATGCTTGAAAGATTGTCACCCTACTTAATTCAACTTGAAATTCAAAAATGAATTTTCTGGAATCTCACCCACTAGGCAACTGAATTTTTTCCGCATGCAATTATTTCATTATGATTTTATAAAAATTCAACATTTTATGTAATCGGTTTTTAAAATTAAGCTTCATTCTATTGAATGCCATAGATTTTATGATATTTTTCTTCTTGAAGCAAAGATGTACGTTTTTAAAGCTGGAAATTGAATGTATTTTTAAATGTAACCAACGCATAGAAAAGTTGTTTTAAGATATGTACCGGTAAGATGGATAATCAAAAGTAGATATATACAACATTGCACATTGTATTCCAGCTGTTGCTTCTATGCTCAAACTCTTTAGCAAAACTTTGCTACTGGTTAGAATAAACAGTGCCTCTTATTAGTTACTAATTAATAATTGTAACAAATTACTGTGACTAAAAAATGCATGCAAAATTAGTCTAGAACATGCCATACAAATCAAAAATTGCATGTGAGTACAACAGCCCTCAATACACATCTGTGCAAAAGCACAAAGCCTAGCTTCACTGACTCTTGGCTCTATCAGAGATCATCTCTCTTTTATCCATTACAAGGAAAAGAGTAAATTCTACTCCCACCAATAGAGCAGTAGTTTTTCTAACCACAAATAGCAGAGGTTTACTTGTGATGTGGAGGACACATAAATAAATGGTCTACAGCAATAATCTGTTTTGCTTGCATTAAACATAGGAACGAATAGAACATAGGAAAAAAAGGTATAGTGAAACTATTAGTTCCTTGCATTAAAACAACATAGGAAAGATACAGTGACTGTTATTTTGCTTGCATTAAAATGACATAGAAAAGAAATTGTATGCCAGCACGGACAGAACAGGAAATGTGTTTGTATGTATAATATCTAATATATGCACTTTATCTCCTGATCCCATGGCAGATATGTATCATATAGGTCTCTGCAAATAAAATTAAATCAGAATGAATTCTACAATGTAAGCAGTGTTAATTATATTTTATCTTGGCTCTATTCTTACAAATGCTGTTCCTTAAAGCTTGCCAAAATGTAATGGAATTAGTTCTTTTGGAAAGCAATGTCAATTAATACCACAATGTAAATGAGATTTCTAATTGCCTTAATAAAGATATAATTTAATATATATTTGCTAATTGCGTTTTTGCAAAAAATACATATTTTCTTTTGGCATGAAACTAACAGAAGTTGGGCATCTTCAGCGATAATCCAAGGAAGGGATATATAAGTAAATCAATTGTATAGATAACTGTTCAATGCTGTTCAGTTTTTTCCCAGCACTGATGTTTTCCCAACTTCCAAGAAGAAATGGAATACTTCATAAGTTATCTGCTCTTTCCTAAAAACTCTCATCAGTTTAATCTTCAAGAGTTGACTGGTTAAGCTTTTATGTGTTTGCAAATAGGATACCACACAAATTTTATTTTAAGTTCTAGTTTATATTGACAAGTTATAAATGAGGAAGATCTACATAGACAATTAAGTCAGAAAGTCCACATTGATCTGCTATTTTACCATACACAAAATAATGTCTTCTTGATGTGTTTAGCCGCCACTGTAAAAAGAAGAGCAGAACATCAATTGAGATAGTGCCATATAATAGTCAATGATATTATTGTGGAATTATCTTTCAAGAAATACAATTATTACCCTAAAATTAACAAACTCAGTAAGAGAATAAGAATGTATTCATGTAAAAGTATGTAATAAGTAATGTATCAATCAGTACACAATTCAATGAATTCAAGATGCTGGATTAGTTTGTAAATACTAAGATTACACTCAAGCTGCACACCCAAACATCTAATTAAGGTTCTAAAGACTGTATATCATCTTATGGAAGAAGCTTAACTGGAAAATAGATCTGATTTACTAAAACTAAATTTCATTAAAATACTACTTTGGATCTCAATCAAAAAACATTTTGAAATTGTTTTGTTTTAATAAAATCTTGCAGGGAGATTGATGCATGCACTTTCATGTCGCCTCTGGATTCAGCAAAGATACAGAAGAAATTAGTAGTTAAAGCTTAACGATACCAGATAACTCAATATCAAAAGTTGCTTTTACATCCACTCTCTCGTTCACTGGTGACGTAGCTCACTATCAAAGCAGTCAGTCCCATATACTAACAAAATATCCCACCAAAATGGATAATTTTTGTAGTCCAAAAGGAAACATAAAATTATTACACAAATAAAACTATTTTTGCTGCTGCAGAAATAATTTATTACAACTGTAAGGCAGGGCACACATTGTAACAGATGTTCCACTGAGACACAGGTAGAGATCCTACAGCATCACGTGATTACCCCATTGTATGTATCATATAATGTACAAATATAGAAATGTCTTGTGGATTCAATTATAAAAATAGGGGACTTATATCACTGAATAAGTTGCTTATTTCTATTACCTGTGTTTCCCCCAAAATAAGACCTGTTCTTATTTTCTTTTATGCCCCAAAATAAGGACTAGGTCTTATTTTCGGGGGATGTCATACCTGCTTACCTTAGGACCACTGCTAGGCCTCCCACACCAACACCTGTCATGCCGCTGCCCGACTTGTGGCCATTTGCCACAGCTTGTTACACCACTCATGGCAGGAGGCTGCGTGTTGCATTGTGCCGTTGCGCGCATGAGCAACAGCACTGGTATGACATGCCACATGGCATCCTGCCATGAGTGGCAGCACCAGAACATACAGATGGTGGGCGAGGCTTAATTAGAGATTATTCTGGTGGCACGGCTTAATTGTAGACACAGGCGTGAAAATCGGGCTAGGGCTTGTTTTTGGGGTAGGTCATATTTTCAGGGAAACATGATACTAAGATTACAAAAATTTTCAACGGTAGCCTTCCTAAGAAATGCCCCTTTCCAAAGGAATTACTTTTGTTAGGAAGTATGTATGTATGTATGTATGTATGTATGTATGTATGTCTTGGTGTATTTGGGTCTTGTCCGTGTAAGATTGAGAATACCTTGCAGCGTTTGACGAAATCTCTCCGTCATCTTCAGGCTGGTGTCTTCAGCTTCGTTCTTCTCCCAGAAGAACGAAGCTGAAGACACCAGCCTGAAGATGACGGATGAGATTTCGTAAACGCTGCCAAGGTATCTCCATCTTACACGGACAAGACCAATACACAAGACCTACATACATACATACATACATACATACATATCTTAGTAGTAGCACATTTATTTCAAATGTGTTTTTGAATATATTTATACATTAATAGACAGCAGCAAATATTTTTGATTGTGGCTTTTAATGACACACTATTTGTTTTCTGCTTAAGAGGCAACACTAGATGCCCTGAACTGCTGCTATGAATACAGAAAGCTAAATAGTGTACTGTGGTTTCCCTGAAAACAAGACCTATCCCAAAAATAATCCCTAGTTTGATTTTTATGTGCACCTAAGTCCTACTCCAAAAATAACCCCTAGTTATGACCCTGCCCACTCATCCCACCGTCTAGTTGTACAAGGTGGGGTGAGACGCATGCGTAAAAATCAAGCTAGGGCTGCTCCACACATTCCACACCTGTTTACGTTAAGACCACTGCAGCCAGGCCTCTCACACCCCAACACTTGTCATACTGCGGCCTGACTTATGCGGCTGAGCATCAGCACAGGTGCGATGTGCCACGTAGCCTTCTACCGCCAGTGGCAGCACTGTCATGACAAGCCATGCAGCATCCTGCAGTTAGTGACATAAGTGCGATGAGCCATGTGACATCTGGCCACAAGCAGTGGCGCAACAGGTGTCAGGGCATGGGAGGTCTGGCTACAGTGGTCCTAAGGTAAGCGGATAAGACATCCCCTGAAAATAAGTCTTCTTTTTAGGGAAACATGGTAGTCCTGATGTGAGGATACATCTTATTATTTGATATAAGTTTTCTTTTGGATGTCATTCACAATTTGATGGTACTGTTACATTTAGCTCTTACTTTGGAGTTCAAATGCATTAATAATATGAAATTGATTTTTTTAAACTGAAGTTGATCAAGCTGTTATGATTTTCCTTTATATTCTTGTGATATCTCAGTTATGACATATGGCACTGCCCCAGAATATTGCCTTTGTGAATTAGTTCAAAAGGCAGGAGACAACTTACTCATTACTCACTGTTTATAAAAGCAATGCTAATATTCAATGTTTTACTTGAGTGGCATTATTAATTAAATATGAGGGAGAAGACATTTTCACTAATAATCCCCCTTTTTAAAGGAACTCTTTGTTCAAGAAACCAGTAAGAGTATAGTAGTATCTCATCACTATTAACATGCTATTAATGTCTCACATTTAAAAAAAAATCATATTAATTTCTGTATTTAGTTTCTTTTAACACTAGCATTTTTTAAATAGCAAACTATCATAGAAATATTCCAAGTAAATGCATATATCATAGACTATTTTGTTGTCACATACAAGTTTCTCAGATGGCACTAAAGAGGGAAGAGGATATTAGGAACTATCATGAACTTTTTCTACAAAGCATTTAACACATTTACTTACACAATAATATTGTTGATTGGAATATGGATCAATTTTACGAAGAAACCAATAAATCCCATTATTGCAAAACCTATTGCTGTTGCCATGGCAATCTTCTGGAATTCTGTAATTTAAAAATTATATGTATTTATCCAATTTCTGAGTCAATGTTCTGCAAAAATGATAATGAACAGCTTTAGAAAAAAAAAATTAAAAAGCACCATGAAAATTTAAAAATATACTTTCTTCAAAAGAATGCTTTAAAAAATACCCCCCTGAGAAGAACTCACCAGGTGCCCCAACGTAAAGTCTGAGGGACAGCCCCCTCTTTAGGGTTCTTTTGTATTGGAATGGTAAGGGGCCAAATGAATGCAGGTACTCCAAAAAAAAAGGGTCATTCAATGGGTCACACTAGGTTACATTGCTTAACTGGCAAGACCTTAAGTCATACTAAACAAAAGGGTATTACAGAATATTATGTCATTTTCTAAAGCGTTTAGAATACTGGAATTAGTGGTAATTTTATTTTTAATTTTAGAACATAGAACAATCGAGTTGGACCTTGGAGGTCTTCTAGTCCAAACCCCTCAAGCAGGAGACCCTATACTATTTCAGATATTTATCCATCTCTTTTTGAAAGCCTCCAGTGATGGAGCACCCACAACTTCTGAAAGCAAGTTTTTCCATTGATTGATTGCTCTTACAGTTAGGAAATTTCTCATTAGTTCTATGTTGCTTCTCTCCTTGGTTAGTTTCCATCCATTCTTTCTTGTCTTGCCTTTTGATGCTTTGAAAAATAGTTTACTTTCTTTCCTTCTCTCTCTCTCTCTCTCTCTCTCACACACACACACACACACAGTCTTTCTAGGAATCCCTCAAATATTGCAACACCTTGTCTCCCCTAGTTATTCTTTTCATTAAACTAGACATAGCCGATTCCTGTAACCTTTTTTTGCATGTTTTAGCTTCTAGCTCCCTAATCATTTTTACTGATCTTCTCTGCCATTTTCCAAAGTCTCAACTTTTAATATAGTGGTGATCAGAATTCGATGCAGTATTTCAAGTGTGGTCTTACTAAGACTTTATAAAGCTGTACTACAACTTCACATGATCTTGATTCTATCCCTCTATTAATGTAGCCTAGGACTACATTGGCTTTTTTGGCTGTTCTCAAACAAATGAAGGAAGAGCAATCAGATACCAAATCAGACTTAATTATTTCCTGAGTGTTTTCTAGGCGCAGCATTTGTGTGAGAACTATCTTCTCTAAATCTAAGAAAAATCAATTTTTCACTTAGAAAAAAATATGCTCACTACTGATAAAGCTAGTATTACATGTTTCTGGGCTCCAGTTCAAATCACTCTGCTCACTTTATCAAAAAAGTCCCCTTGTAGCTCCTATTTCAAAAATGTACCTCTTGCACTGTTAAAATAAGAACTGAAGAAAGCTTCAGTATCTTTTTAAAATGCAACCTGTACTTAATCTCTAAAAGTCTTTTGGATACTTTACAAATGAAACAATAATACACTAGAGAAGTGTTTTTAAAACTTTTTTTTCTTTCACACCATTAAAAATTATGGAGGATCCCAAAGGTGGTATGTTTTGTACGGGTTATGTTTACCAACATTTACCTTATTAAAAATTAAATTACCAAATTTTCTGCCACTATTGCTTCGCATTTTAATATTTTAATATTGCATTGTTTTTTAAATAATTTTTATTTTGAAGACTTCCAAGAGTATTGCATGATCACACTTTAAGAACACTGTGGAGTATATCAGTCATGTATTTTATATTTATTGACTGTCCACCATAATTTACTGTTTAGATTTGAGTTTTTTAATCTGTATATTTGTACTATTATTTGTAGTATTCTTACTTTCACTCATTTAGGGTTAGGGTTTCATTATTAGAATGAAAACATGCTTTGATATGGAAACCTGAGATGGATCCATTGCGATGACAGAAATGGTTTGTTTCTTGCACTTTATATCACCACAGATTTCTTTTTCCCCTTTTTCCTCTTGATTACTTTACCTTTTCTATCTGGTTTTGTGCATCTTTTAACAAGTCTGATGGAATCTTTCACAAACTGGCGGCTGGGCTCTACAAATTGCATTACTTGATCCATGATGAACTGAAAAACCAAAAACAAATTAACTTTCAAAAATAAATGGAAGCAAAGGTAATTTTTTAATCAATAGTATCTCTGATAACATTGATCTTTTATAGAAACTTAAAGCTGTTGGCTGTAGTTACTCTTTCAGAGGCTATTAACTATAAAATTAAATCTGGGAATATTCCAAAGATGACCTTATCTTATTTGAATAAACATGTCTAAATGCTGAGTGATCAGTATAAGCAAAAAATACTTAATTCTACCAAATTGAACACATTGCCACAGACTGCGATCCTGATTTACAAAGAAGTGTGTCAACTACCCCACTAGTTACTGGCCAATCAGTGGTTAGTAGCTACTGTTAGGAAATTATACTAATCATGTGCTGGACTCCTTCAAGTAATCTTCAAAGTTTATATATACATTTTTAATATACAATAAATAACTACAAGAATTCAATACATATATGATACAAAATGCTACCAAGATTCATTAATAGGCAAACTGACCTTTTGTACAGACATCCGTTTTTATAGGAAAAAGAAAAAAGAACTGCGCGTAATATAGAGTGGTTTTCTTCTGCAACCACTTTGCTGCCTTCCGTTGGTTGTTTTTTCTCGTACTGCGTTTGGTACGAAACGGCATTATATTATATCGTTGGGGCTTTATATAGATACAAGTGCTTGTTTTAAATTAAGATTACCAGTAATTCACGGAAACACATAAAACTATAAAATGTAGGTGCGGCTTTCGATACCAGGAAAGAGCGAACAGGACACTGAAAAATTGTCTTCTGGGTTTCATTTAGGAAAGACAATTAATTACACGTTTAATATGGTCTTGAGAAAGCGATAGGTCTGAAATCGGGAGAGCTAAAATAATTTGCAACCAGCCAAGAGGAAAGAGCTGCGCTTTAACTAAATTTTGGCATTGAAAACGCCAAGGCTTCATTATTTCTCTTTTTCGCCAACAATCCGAAGAAAACACAGTACAAAAATCAGAATTAACCGTAATTAAGCCATACTCACAGTTGCGGAGACAGGCTCGATACGCTCCAAACGCCGCTACCCAACGAGGCCTCTTAAGACACGTAGCAAAGAGAACGCGGAACCGGAAGAAGCGCCTACGGAAGAAGCGCACACTTCCGAGTCTCAACTGAGCCACGTGGGTGTCTTTCTACGCGTTCGTGTCCATCTTGATGATGATACAGTCCAGGGACTGTATTTCTAACAAGGTTACACGTATTATTTTCAATACTAAAACCCCAGATTTTTGAATTATGCCTTTCACAATTTCGAACCACGAAAAAGTTCAGGATGTGTTAGAAAAAGGATATAAATTTGTTTGTTCATTTAATTATTACATCCCGCCTTTATTGCTTTTATAAATAACTCAAGGTGGCGAACATACCTAATACTACTTCCTCCAATTTTTTTTCACTGTAAGATCCCTGCTAGGTAGGTTGAAATGAGAGTGACTCGCCCAAGGTCACGCTACTGTGGGACTAGAACTTACGGTTTTTAGCTTGATGCCTTAACTTCTTCAATGCACCCACATTAATACCGAACTACTAAAAATGCAACCTCAGCATTGATATGATAATGGGGGGGGGGGGAAGCAAAGAGAGAGCAAAAAAGAATGACCTATAAAATTGAATCAGGTCTTAAGAATTAAACCATTTCTTATCCCTTCACTTTTTGCTTTATAAAAAGCAAAAAATACACAATGAATTAAGAAGATAAGAATTAAAGGTCTTGATTCAAAACAATACCTCAGTTTTAATCCATTTTGTTTTTTTGCTGCAATATTCATTTACAGATGTCAACTAATGTGACTCAAAGCTTATCTATGAAATTAATGAGGCTCAGAGATCAAGTAATTGGTGATATCTAAATATTAAGTCAAATCATATATTTCTACCCCAAACCCCTGCAGTGTCTATTTTGCAGAAACATAAATTGTTAATATTCAAGAAACATACACATATGGAAAATCACTCATCACACCCTAACAAAATAAGTGTATACCCAAACAAAACACAAAATACTGAATTTACCTTCACCTATTTAAAAATGGCTTTCAGAAATGCAGATGATTCTGAGGGTTGTCATTTTTGTTGCAGTCATGGATGATGGATTTTTCTGCGTAGCAGTCATAAAACTATTTCCCTCCTGCACTAAAATCATCAAAAATTGAAACAGGTTTAGCAAAGAAATAAAAGACCAAATCATTCTCAGTTTGGGCAATAATAATGGTTGGTTATTCTGTCCAAATGGCCTTTACCAATGTCTCCAACTGATGGCTTTCACCCCTAGGTTGGGACAGCAAGAATCAATCAGTTTATCAATCCCAAATTAGTTGGGATTTGGAAGCATGTAGTTTTCACTGCCTGACGTTTTGTATTCCCCCCCCCTTTAACTACTAAATTTCCTTCATGTGTGACAACATCCATCTGGTACACCCATTAAGAGGGGCCAGGGTGGTGTTGGTAGGGAAGGGAACACAATTTTACTGTTCTGGAAAGAACTGCAGAATTCTTATCAGTTTTTTTTTAATTCATATTTATATCCCGCCCTTCTCCGGAGACTCAGGGGGACTTACAATTTTTGGGGGGGATACAACCCAATGCGCTCAGCAATAGCCTTCCTTCCATTGTATATGCCTGCTTATTACGAAGCGGCATTTTTACAAAGTCAGCTTATTGCCCCCAACAATCTTGGGTCCTCACTTTACCTACCCCTGAGGATGGAAGGCTGAGTCAACCTTGAGCCTGGTGGGATTCAAGCCTGCAATAATTACAGGCAGCTGGAACTAAGTGCTAGGCTATTAACAGCCTGCACCACCAAGGTCCAGTTCAGTGGGGAATGGGGTAATTCAGTGGTTCATTGGCCTAAATCATTGAAATCCTCGATGCACGTGTTAAAAGGATCTAGGCCGATGATTAAAGATACTTAAAAAATACATAAGACCTAAATAAAGATCTAAAACTGTACCATAAAAAATGTCCCCAAAAACACTTTACATGGGCACCATTTCAAATTTCTGATGTACAATTTAAACACTTCATATTACTGGTAATTATACCTATATTGGAATTCATCACCTGTACCAGGTGCAGTGGTGGGATTCAATTTTTTTTACTACCAGCTCTGTGGGCATGGCTTGGTGGGCATGGCAAGGG
Organism: Naja naja; assembly: GCA_009733165.1. Lineage (NCBI taxonomy): Eukaryota > Metazoa > Chordata > Lepidosauria > Squamata > Elapidae > Naja > Naja naja. The sequence continues at coordinate 80,251,069 of CM019155.1, read as the reverse complement.
AAGGATACTGTTAAAATTTCCAGTCGGAGGTATTTGCCGGTTTTCTGAACTAATCAAAATTTCCTCTACTGGTTCTCTAGAGCTGGTCAGAACCTGCTGAATACCACCTCTGCAGGGGTGAAATTCAACCACCTTGGCCCATCTCAGGAGAGGTGGTAGGGTCGATTTGAATCAGTAAAAAATCGCCCCAGGTTGCTATTACTATTATACCAAGTATACCAAGCCACACCCACAGCCAAGCCCACAGAGTCGGTAGGAAAAAATGTTGAATTTCACCTCTGATCTGTACAAGATCAGATTGCCTTTATTCAGTTCTATAACATCTTGTCCCTTTATCTTCAGCTCTATAACATCTTGTCTCTTTATATTTCTTGTGCATAAATCAGCTAGAAATGAAGCTGTATGATCATCTTGGCTCTGGGTCAGTATGAACCATTGATCATTCAGAAAGGGATTTTTTAACCCAGCTTCATTTTCTGCTGGTTAGGTGTGCAAGTCTAATAATTTAAGGCTGATATTAAAAAAAGTTTTTAGCTATATCCATGCCACATATAGCATTTTATTTTGGCACCTTGAGTCAATCTGCCATAATATGACATACCAATTTTGCAGTCTGAATGACATCTGAAATCATGATACTTCATAGTTTTTAATTAAAAATGTTGGTAAGTCATTTCAGTAAACCAGTATATTGCTATTTTCCATATAATAAAGTAATTTAGAAGCATTTTTGTGCATTAAAAAAAGCTGCCCCATTATATTTGTTACCATTAACCTCATTCAAGAACAATCAATAAAAGATAAGATGCTTCTGTTGAAATTCTTAAAAACACAATACTTGAGGATTCCAGTGATGACATGATTGATGACATCACAAAACTTTCTTTGTTGTTGAATCTAACACTTAAGTTTTACTTCATTAAGTAGTAATGGTAGTATAGAAGTAGGACCATGGCAGAGAGGAATGAAGGCCATTTTTCATAAGATCATTCATTAGAATAAGGATTAAATCCTCTCTTAGATCATTTTTTTAAAATTCTTCCTTCCCTTTAAGAACCAGCTACATCAACATTTTTCCTCATCATGGGATCAAGTAATCTTCCAAGGTTCAGGTCTGATCTCAGCTTTACAAATTCTGAAGATCGTCTTTTCCTCCGGGAATCATTACAAACTGTAGTCAGTTCCTTGTCACCTACTGCAGATGACATCTGTATAGAAGAGAGAGACAGTGAGCTTCAGGAAGATGCATGGAATGAGAACAATTTGGAGAATTGTAATGAGGAAAACATAGAACAATTGAAGAATAATAGCCAAGAAATAGAATACGAAAACCTTTATATATCTGATGAGGTAAGGAATCAAATCAATGAAAAGAGTAAAAAGGCTTCAGAAGCCCTAGCTAAAGTTGAACTTCAAAAAGCAATTGATTTGTTCTCTGAAGCTATTGAGTTTAACCCAAACATTTCCAGTTCTTACATCAACCGTGCCAATGTCTATTTGCAATTGCAAAAACCAAATGCTGCTATTAAAGACTGCAACATGGCCATTGAACTGAATCCCAAATCATCAGAATCATTAAAACTGAGAGGAAAAGCATTCAAGGAATTAGGCTGTTTAAAAAAAGCAGCCTGTGATTTTGCTTTAGCTTCTAAGTTAGAATATGACAAAGAGGCCAGTTCAGCACTAAAGCAATTAAAATCAGGATTTCAAAGAATTTCTGAAAGGCAAGCAAAGTGCATCCTTACATATAAGGAATCTCAGATACTGGAGAAGATTAAGAAAGCACAGTTAATTTTAGAGAATCAAAAACAAGACCAGACAGAGGAAAGTATTAGCATAGAACTGGAGAATAAAGTAGTAAGGAATAAAGAAGAGAAAATGAAACTAGACCATAATAAAGACTCCCAAGAAATAATAGATGAAAACGTGGAGACAGATGAGAGATGGAAGCAGACCAATGAAAACAAGAAAGCAGCTTTGGATGCAATGGAGAAAGGTGAATATCAAAAAGCAGCTGAGTTATTCACCAAAGCCATCAAACTAAACCCACATTTTACTAACTTGTATGTTTGCCGAGCCAGTGCTTTTCTGAAACTTCATATGCCAATTGCTGCTGTAAAGGATTGTAACAATGCCATAAAATTAAATCCTAACATGGCCTTACCATACAAGTACCGTGGGGAGGCATTTTGCATGTTGGGTTATTGGCAGGAGGCTACTAAAGATTTCTCTGTGTCCTGTCAACTAGATTATGATGAAGGTACTTATGCCAAGATGAAAGAAATACAAACAGAAGATGAGAAAATTATGAAATGGTGGGAAAAGCCAGAGGAAAGTAACCAGGGAGAATTTAAAGAGAAGATGAGCAAAATGAAAGAAGCTCCTGGGAAAATACAAGGAAATAGTCCCCAGGAGAAATCAGTTATTCATGAGTCTTGCAGACAAGAACTGGACCCAAGAACATTTCACATTTCTGAGGAAAAGACAATTCTGCATAATTCCCCAAACTATAAAATATTCCCTCTTTATCGTTCAGAAAATCAAAATGAAAATTATCCCATGTCTGCAGTACAAGAGCAAGATCAATTTATGGATTATGAAAAACAAGAGCACATTGAATTGCATGAAAGAAGAGCTCAGAAAAGACATAAGAGGCAGCAAAAATATGAAACTGAGTCAGACAGTGAAGACAGTGAATTGGAAATTGATACAGAAGAGGTTATTGAGTCAGATGAAGATCTTCCTCAGGAAATGGGAAATGAAAACTTGAAAGTAACTGATGAAATGCGAAAACTAGCTAATGAAAAGAAGAGGGAAGCTTTTGATGCAGTCAATAAAGGAGAACTTTTTAAAGCTTTAGATTTGTTCACAGAAGCTATTAAGCTCAATCCACATCTTACTATCTTATATGCAAACCGAGCCAGGGTCTATTTGAAGCTACAAAAGCCAACTGCTGCAATTAGGGACTGTGATAAAGCCATACAAATAAATCCTGACTCAGCCCAGCCTTACAAGTGGCGAGGAAAAGCATTGCAAATACTTGGTTACTGGCAAAAGGCAGCTAAAGATCTTGCTTTGGCTTGTCAATTAGATTATGATGAAGAATCCTATGCTTTGCTAAAAGAGGTACAACCAAAGGCCCAGAAAATCGCCAGGCTCAGGAGAAAGCAGGAAGAGAAAGTTGATGAAAAGAAGGATAAGGCTCTTTTGAGTGAACTTCAAGAAACCTATAAGAAGCAAAAAAGATCTCAAATGACATCTGCAGAACTAGGAAGAAATGACAATGACATTTTGGAAGAATGCAGAGAAAATTGGGGGGGGGACACCAAAGAACAACAAAGAATAAGGCAAATAGTTCTGACAAAACAGAAGAGTATGGCCCAAGACAACAGAGGGAGATGCTTTCAGGAAAGCATAATGAAACAAGGTAACTATTTTGAGAAAGAGGAAGAAGAAGAAATAGAAGAAGAGGAACAACAACAAGAAGAAAAATTCCAAGATAATTTACTGAAAGAACAAATGAACCTTAAACAGAAAGAAATGAAACACCAAGTCCATCAGAATGAGTTGGAGGAACAACTAAAAGCTCTTCAACATGAATTGGATGAAAAGCTCAGAAGTTATCAAGAAGAAATTGATGAAGAAGAAAGCACTTTGCAGAGATTATTAGATGAGCAGGAAAAATCACAGCAAAAGGCACTCTGTGAACAAGAACAAGCTTTTAAAATAATCCTGGAAGAACAAGAAAAAATACAGAAGGCAACCTTGAGAGATCTGGCTAGAGCTCAACAACAGGCTTTAGATGAGCTTGAAAAAGCCACAAAGAAAGCCCTGGAAGAACAAGAGAGAGTTCAGCAGCAAGCTCTTGAAGAACAGGAAAGAGCACAGGAGGCCCTGGATGCTCTGGAAAGAGCACATAAAAAGGCTCTGGAGGAACAAAAAAAAGTCCTTATAGCTGCAATGGAAGAACAGGAATATGCTCAGAGAAAGTCACAGGAACAAAAAAGGATGGCTGAGGCAGCTTTGGAAAAACTTGCAGAAGCTCAAAGAAAGGTTCAAAAACAGCAGGAAAGAGCTGAGAGGCAAGCGAAAGAAGAAAGAGAAAAAGCACAAAGAGCTTTAGAAGAATTAGAGATTGCTCAGAAAAAGGCTTTGGAAGATCAAGAAAAAGCTCAGAAAACTCTGGAAGCTGTAGAAAGAGCCCACAAACAGGTTTTAGAGGAACAAAGAAAGATTCAAATGGCTGCTATGGAAGAACAACAGCAAGCAAAAGAAAATTATCTAGAAGAAAAAAAGATGGCTGAAGTCACCGTGAAACAACTTTTAAAGATGCAAAAAGAATTTCAGGAAGGACAGGAAAGTTCAGAAAAGAAAGCAGTAAAAGAGAGAGAGAGAAGTCAGAAAGCCATAGAAGAATTGGACATTGCTAAAAAAGTAGCCTTAGAGGAGCAGGCAAGAGCTCAAAAAGCTCTAGAAGCTTTAAAAAAATCTCATATGTGGGCATTAGGCCAACAGAAGAAAGCACAGGAAAATATTGTAAAAGAAAGGTTGATGGAAGAGGTAGCTGAGGAACACTTCTCGGCAGTTCAGAAAAAAGTCCAAGAACAGGGAAAGAATCAGAAGGCAGCAAAAGAAGAAAGAGAAAGAACTGATAAATCCCTAGAAGAATTAGCTCTGGAAAACTTAGAAATTGGTTATACAGAGGTCTTAGAAGATAAAAAGAAAACATCTGAAGAAGAAAAGGAGTTGGTGGAAGAAGCTCTGGGAAACATTTCTGTGGCTCAGATAAAAGAACAGGAAAAGCAAAAAATATCTGAGAAAAATGTAATGGAAGAAAGTCAGAGTGCACAAAACACTTTAGAAGAATCAGAGATTCTTCAGAGGAGAACTATAAAGGAACAGGAAAGACAGAACATATGGAAGACCCTCAAAGAATTAGACATTGCTCAAAATAAATTTCTGGAAGAACAAGACATTGCTCAGAATGTTCCAGAAGTGGTAGAAATAGCAAAAACGGCAGTGTCAGAACAAAATATAGCATTAATGGAAATACAAGAACAAACAAGGGGGGAAAATCCTGAAAATAAGTCTGAAGCTGATCTGGAAGAAATTTCCATGGCTCACAGAAAAATCCAAAAAGAACAGAGAAGAGGTAAGAGAAACAGCATTGAAGAAAGTGTGCAAATATCAAAGGCCCTTGAAAAAGTTGAAAATGTGCAAAAGAACTTCCTGGAGGAACAAGAAAGTAACCAAGGCACTCTGGAAACTATAGAAAATGCTCACACAAAGATTCTGAAAGAGCAAAAAGGTGTTCAGGCAGCATTGGTGGAAGGACCAGAACAAATAAAGAAAAAAATTCAGGAAGAAAAGAAGATGGCTGAGGTAGCCCTGGAAGAACTTTTTAGGACTCAAAAAAAGATCCAAGAAGAGCGAGAAGATGCTGGGAAAAAAACCATGAAAGAAAGAGAGAGCATACAAAAGGCCCTCAATGAATTGGAGATTGCTAGAAAGAAATGTCTTGAGGAACAGGAAAGAGTTCAGAATGCAGTGGAAACTTTAGAAAGGACTCATGTAAAAGCCCTGGAGGAACAGAAGGAAGCTCAGAGAGTAGTGGCAGAAGAACAGGAACAAATAAGAAAAACAATTCAGGAAGAAAAGAAGATGACTGAAGTAGCCCTAGAAGAGCTTTTCAGGAATCAGAAGAAGACCCAAGAAGAGCAGGTGAATGCTCAGATGAAAGCAAAGGAAGAAAGAGAAGCTATACAAAAGACCCTAAAAGAAGTAGAAGTGATGCAAAAGAAAGTCCTAGAAAAAGAGAAAAGAGCTCAGAATGCTTTGGAAGTTGTAGAAGAAATGCGTAAACGGGCTTTAGAGGAGCTGAACAAAGCTAAGAGGACTGCCATAGAAGAACAGGAACAAGAATGGAAAAGAATTCAAGAAGAAAAGAAAATAATTTTGCTGGCCCAGGAAGAGCTTGTCAGGACTCAGAAGACAATACAAGAAGAGAGACAGCGGGCTGAAAACAAAGCAGCAGAAGAAAGACAGTTAACTCACAAAAACCTTAAAGAATTAGAAATTGCTCATAAGAAAGCACTGGAAGAACAGGGAAAAGCTCAGAAAGCTTTGGAAGATGTAGAAAGAGCTCATAAAAATGTGTTGGAAGAACAAAAGAAATCCCAAATGGCTGTGATACAAGAACAGGAAAAAATCAGGAAAAAATCTGAAGAAGAAAAGAAGATGGCTGAGGAAGCCTTAGAAAAACTATCAAAGATTCAAAGACAGATTCAAGAACAGCAGGAAGAGAAAGCCTCTGAAAGAAATGCTCAGGAAGCCTTAAAAAAATATGAGTTTGCTCAAAAAAAGGCTATGGAGGAACAGGAAAGAGCAGCAGAAGCTCTGGAAGCTGTGGAAAAAGCTCATAAACAGGCACTGGAGGAACAGAAGAAAGCTCAGGTGGCTGCCACAGAAGAACAAGAAAAACTGAGGAAAAGGTCTGAAGAAGAAAAGAAGATGGCTGAAGCTGCCCTAGAAGAAGTTTTCAAAGCTCAAAGGAAACTTCAAGAAGAACAGCAAAAAGCTGAAAAAACGGCAATGGAAGAGAGAGAGAAAGCTCAGAAGAACCTAGAAGAATTACAAACTATTAAAAGAAAAGCCCTTGAGGAACAGAAACAAGCTCAGGAGTCTCTGAAAGAAGTGGAAATAGCTCATCAACAGGCTATGGAGGAGCAGAAGAAGGCTCATCTGGCAGCCATGGAGGAACAGGAGCAAGGATCAAAAAAAATGCAAGAAGAAAAGAAAAGGATGGAGGCAGCTCTGGAAGAGCTTTTAAGGACACAGCAACAGTTCCAAAAAGAGCAGGAAATGGCTGAAGAGAAAGCAATACAAGAAAAAAAGATAGCTCAAAAGACCCTCAGAGAGTTAGAGATTGCTCAAAAACAAGCTCTTGAAGAACAAATAAGAGTTCAGAGAGCTTTGGAAAATGTAGAAAAAGCTCATCAACAGGCACTGGAAGAACAGAAGAAAGCTCAGAGGGCTGCCATTGAAGAATATGATCAGGCACGGAAAAATGCTGAAGAAGAAAAGAAGAGGGCTGAGGAAGCTTTAGAAAAACTTGCGCAAGCTGAGAAAAAAATGCAAGAGGAACAAAAACAGGCCGAGAAGAATGCAATGGAAGAAAGAGAGAAAGCTCAGAAGGCCCTAGAAGAATTACAAATTCTTCAAAAGAAAGCCATTGAGAAAAAGAATCAAAGTCAGCAGTCCCTGGAAGCAGCAGAAATAGTTCATCAACAGGCTGTGGAGGAGCAGAAGAAGGCTCATCTGGAAGCCATAGAGGAACTGGAGAAAGAATGGAGAAAAATGCAAGAAGAAAAGAAAAGGATGGAGGCAGCTCTGGAAGAGTTTTTAAGGACACAGAAACAATTTCAAAAAGAGCAGGATATGGCTGAAAAAAAAGCAATACAAGAAAAGCAGATAGCTCGGAAGGCACTCAGAGAAGTAGAAATTGCTCAGAAACAAGCTCTTGAAGAACAAACAAGAGCTCAGAAAGCTTTGGAAGATGTAGAAAAAGCTCATCAACAGGCACTGGAAGAACAGAAGAAAGCTCAGAGGGCTGCCATTGAAGAATGTGAACAGGCACGGAAAGAAGCTGAAGAAGAAAAGAAAAGCGCTGAAGCAGTTTTAGAAAAACTTATACAAGCTGAGATGAAAATGCAAGAGAAGCATAAGCAGGCTGAGAAGAATGCAATGGAAGAAAGAGAGAAAACTCAGAAGACCCTAGAAGAACTAGAATTTGTTCAGAAAAAGGCTCGAGAGGAGCAGATAAGAGCTCAAAATGCCATGGAAGCAGTAGAAAGAACTCATAAACAGGCTTTAGCAGAACAAAAAAAAGCTCATACGGCTGCATTGGAAGAGCAGCAGCAAGCATTTGAAATATCTCAAGAAGAAAAGATAAAAGCTGAGGCAGCCCTGGAAAAACTGTCACAATACCAAAAAAAAGTCCAAGAAGAGCAGGAAAAGGCTGAGAAGAAAGCCCTAAAAGAAAAAGAGAGAGCAGAAAAGGCTCTTAAAGAATTAGAAATTGCTCAGAAGAAGGTCTTAGAGGAACAGAAGAAAGCTCAGGTGTCTGCCATTGAAGAATTTGAGCAAGCAAAGAAAAAATCTGAAGAAGAAAAGAAGATGGCTGAGGCAGCTTTGGAAAAACTGTCAAGCTTTCAGAGAAAAGTGCAAGCAGAACAGAAAAGAGCTGAGGAAAAAAACATGGACGAAAGACAAAGAATTCAAAAGGCCCTAGAAGAATTGCAGATTGAACAGAAGAAAGCCATAGAGGAACAGACAAAAGCTCAAAAAGCTCTGGAAGCTCTTGAAAAAGCTCAAAAAAAAAGCCTGGAAGAACAGATGAAAGCTAAAATGGTTGCCCTCGATGAACAGGAGCAAGCACGGAAGAAATCTCAAGAAGATAAAATGATGGCTGAAGCTGCTTTGGAAAATGTTTTAAGAGCTCAAAAAAAACTTCAAGAAGAGCAGGAAAATGCCGGGAAAAAAATTATGGAAGAAAAAGAGAATATACAGAAGGGCCTCAAAGAATTAGCAATTGCTCAAAAGAAAGCACTCGAGGAACAGGAAAGAGCTCAGAGTGCTCTAGCAGCTGTAGAAAGATGTCATAAAATGGCTCTGGAAGATCAAAGAAGAGTTCAGATAGCAATAATAGAAGAACAAGAACAAATAAGGAAAAAAATTCAGGAAGAAAAGAAGATAGCTGAAGCGACCTTGGATGAACTTTTAAAAACTCAGATGAGGTTCCAAGAAGAGAAGAAAGTGGCTGAGAAAAAAATAATGGAAGAAAGAGAAATAACTCAAATTGCCCTAGCAGAGTTAAAAATAGCTCAAAAAATAGCTCAGGAAGAACAGGAAAGGGCTCAGAAATTATTGGAGGCTGCAGAAAGAGCCCATAAATGTGCCCTGAATGAACAGAATAAAGCTCAGTTAGCTATTCAAGAACAAGAGCAAGCATGGAAAAAATCACAAGAAGAAAAGGAAATGGCTGAGGCAAGACTACAAGAACTCCTAAGAACCCAGAAAACTTTCCAAGAGGAACAAGAGAAAGCAGAAAAGACAGCCATAGAAGAAAGAGAGAGACTTCAAAGAAATGTTCAAAAATTAGAGGAAGTCCAGAAGAGAGCTCAGGAGGAACAGGAGAAGGCCCAGAGTTCTCAGCATGCTCTAGAAATTGCCCATAAACAGGTACTAGAGGAACAGAAGAAGGCTCATTTGGCTGCCATGATGGAACAGGAACAAGCACAGGAAAAATCTCAGGAAGAAAAAAAAATGGCTGAAGCAGCCCTAGAAAATCTCTTGAAACAAGTACAAAAGGAGCAAGAAACAGCTGAAAGAAAGGCATCAGAAGAAAGAGAAAAAACTAATACATTGCTAAAAGAATTAGACATTGTTCAGAAAAAGGCCTTAAAAAATATATTGACAGCTAAAAAGGAGAGTCTGGAAGAACAGAAAAGAGCTCAAAATGCATTGGATAGTTTGGAAAGAACTCATAAGCAGACATTAGAGGAACAAAAAATTGCTCAAAAGAAATCTCAGGAAGAAAGAAAGATGGCTGAGGCTGCTTTGGAAGAATTATCAAGAGCTCAGAAAAAGATCCAGGAAGAGCAGCATTCAGCAGAACAGAAAGCAATTAAAGAGAAAGAGAGAGCACAGAAAGAGTTAGAAGAATTAGAGAATACCCGGAAGAAGGCCCTGAAGGAACAGGAGAAAGCTCAAAGAACTCGGGATGTTCTTGAAAGAGCTCATAAGCAGGCACTGGAAGAACAGAAGAAAGCACTAAAGAAAATTCAGGAGGAAAAAAGGATGGCTGAAGCTGCTCTGCAAGAACTGTTAAGAACCCAGAAAACATTCCATGAAGAACAGGAAAAGGTTAAGAAGAAAACAATGAAAGAAAATGAGAGGACTCAGAAGACTATAGAAGAATTAGAAATTGCTCAGAAAAAAACTCAGGAAGAAGAGGAAAAAGCTCAGAAGGCTTTGGAAAGGGCTCATAAAGAAATCCTAGAGGAGCAGAAGAAAGTTCAGGTAGCTGCTATAGAAGAATTGGAACAAGCACGAAAGAAGTGTCAAGAAGAAAAGAAGATGTGTGATGCAGCCTTGGAAGAACTCTTAGAGAGTAAGAAAAAATTCCAAGAAGAGCAAGAAATATCTAAGATTCAAGTAATGAAAGAATTAGAGAAGGCACAAAAAGAGCTAGAAAAAATAAAAATAGCTCAAAAAGAGGCCTTGGAAAAAGGAGAAAATGCTAAGAAGACTCTGGATAATTTAGAAAGAGCTCACACTCAGGCCCTAGAGAACCAAATGAAAGTGCAGCAAAAGTGCCAAGATGAAAAAAAAATGGCTGCAGCAGCCCTGGAAAAACTCTCAAAAGCTCAAAGACAATTCCAAGAAGAACAGGAAAAAGAGCAGCAAAAAGCAACCAGAGAAAAAGAAATAATTCATATAAAACTAAAAGAATTGGAGATTGCTCAGACAGTGGCTTTGGAGAAAGAGGAAAATGCTCGGAAAGCTTTGGCTGCTCTGGAAAAAGCTCATAAGCAGACCCTGGAGGAGCAGAAGAAAGCCCAGATGGAACTGGAACAATTACAACAAAAAATTGAGGAAGAAAAGAAAATGGCTGAAGCTGCTCTGAAAAAACTGCCATGGGCAGAGAGAAGCATCCATAATGAGCAGGGAAGGACCATGGGAGAAACAATGGGAGAAACAGGAAAGTCACAGAATACTTTAGAAGAACTAGAGCTTGCACGGAAGAAGGCTCTGGAAGAAAAGGAGAATGCTCAGATAGCTTTGGAGGCTCTGGAAAGAACTCATAAACAAATACTGGAGAAAGAAGAAAAAGTACAAAAAAAATCTCAAGAAGAAAAGCGTTTGGCTGAAGCTGCCCTGGAAGAACTTATAAGAACTCAGAGAAAGTTTCAAGAAGAACAAGAAAGGGCTGAAAGAAAAGCCAAGGAAGAAAGGGCAAATGTGCAGAAGTCTCTAGAAGAATTAGAGGTTGCTCAAAAGAAAGCTCTAGAGGACTTGGCAATAGCTCAAAAGTTGGCCATAGAGGAAAATGAAAGAACACAGCAGAGGGCATTAGAAGAAAAAAGGACAATACATCTGGTTATGAAAAAGCTGGAGATAGCACATGCTAAAGCTATAGAGGAACAACACATAGCACAGAGGTTGGCCTTTGAAGAACAGCAGAGAACTAAGAAAATGTTTATTGAACTAGAAGAATCACGAAGAAAAGCCCTGGAAGATCAAGAAGAAGCAAAAAGGAAAGCTATAGATGAACAAGTAAGAGCTCATCATGCTATAAATGAATTGGCAAAGATTCAAAGGGAAGTTTTGGAAGAACAAGAGCAAGCACAGAAAATAGCTTTAGCAGAACAGCGCAAGGCTGAGATGATGCTTAAGGAGCTGGAAGAAAGACAGAGAAAAGACCTGAATGATCAGCAGAGAACATGGATGAAAGACTTTGATGACCAAAACGAAGCTCATTTGACTTTAGGGGAATTTGCAAAGACTCAAATTGTGGAACAGAAGAATGTTCCTGATATTACAGCAGATGAGCAGAAGGAAGCTCATAAAGCTAGCGAACTGGACAAAGCACAGAATCAAATATTGGAAAAAACACATAATAAATATGCAGCACAATTTTCAGAGTCTGTTCTAAAAACAATGAATGAAGAGGGTGCTGCAATATGTGGCGGTGAATTTGAGGAAGCACAAAAGAAAGACTTGGTCATAGTTGGTGGTAAAAAGTTCTATATGGAGCCAGGAAAAGTTCTTAGGGATTTAGACAAGAAGGAATACCAGCAATCCCTTAGGAACAGAGGAAATGACAAGAATTCTCGAAGACCACTCCCCAACTCTGTCATGGACTTTTTTCCAAACTGACTAATTTCTAGAATTCTGATCCTGAATGGAAGTTAGAGAAAGGATGGATCAATCTTAAGGTCATCTGCAACCCTTAATGGAAGTAAAAATGGGAAGGAAGAAATAAGGAGAGAATGTTTCTATTTTTAAAGGCTCTCTCCCCATAAGCGATATACTTGGTTTAGGATTAAATTAACCCACATAGCATTAGGTACAAATTCTTATAAACATTCAAGGTTTGGAAATGCTTCAGGCAACTTATTCAGGGGGAAGAGACAAAATTGGCTTTTTCTCTATTCATCCAATGTAGATTTTTAGGATAGGAAATGTTTAAATATTGACCAAGCAAATTCATTATATTTCCCCATCAGAATACAACATGGATTCTTTTTAATCATACCATAAAATCAGAACACCGAAAAAAATAAAATTACTGGTCTTTAGATTTAGTATTCTCTAATTTGAATTAATTAAATTTTAAAACATCTCACTATGAAAATCCCATCAACATTGTTTATAATCTAAATTAAAGTGATTAGATTCAGATTTTTTTTAATATGAAAAATTTGAGCATTTATAGATTATGTATTTCATACAGATTAATGCTCAATTTTTTTCATGTTTCAACTGTGAGTTCTTTCAAAAGAATCTTTAGCAGATTTTATCAAAAAGCTTCCTTTCATAACAGCAAGTGTAGAATTGCCCACTAAGCCTTATTCTTTAAAAGTAGATGCAAGGAGTGGATGTATTTTTGTCATCAAAACTTTTCTTTTGAAGTTAGAAAATAATCCATGTGAAGCAGATTTAAGATTCTAGACAACAAACTAATCTTTTCTATTGGGGAATGAGGTTTAGTAGAATTTACTTCAAAAGTAAATTCCAAGTTAATTTGCTTTCTTAATTTACTAGGCTAACATGCCATTCTAAATACTAATCGAATCTAAGAATCTTATATTAAGTATACATAAATAATCTCCAAATATAACCCAAATGTAAATAACAAATATTGAACCCACTTAAATGTAGTGGCGAATATTTGTAGCTCGGGTGTAAGATGAGGGTAAAGGTTAGTTTTCTGAGTGTATGGGTTGCTTATCTGATGGTTTCCTGGTTTCTGAACATAGCCTCTTAACGAAACTTTTGGAAACCAACCCACAAGCTTGGAAAACGAACTTTTACCCTTGCCACCTAAAAGTGTTGTTCCCACATATTTCCTGACAATACTATCCCTCCAAACCCCAGAAGAGCTTTCACACTTTCTCATTGTAATATCACTCTGTTCACCCTGTTGGTTCTATAACACACCAAAAGACCTGCAGCTCTGTTATATTATTACTTTTCTAATGTTATTGAACTAAATGTTATAACTCAATATTATAATTATTTTTAATTATTATAAGACAATAACATTTTATCAATGGCAAAACTTTTGAATTATGGATTATATATTAACTAAAATACACTATTTTTCCTGGAAAATTGACTTGTAACCTACATTCCAAATACGGGCACTAGGTGGCATTATAGCTTGTGTAAAAGAAAATGACAATACAGTAGTGTTCTACTGAATCTAAGTTAGGTTTAACATTTTACAGAACCAGCTTTCATGAACTGTTTGTATTGGTGTAAAATTGTTCATTGTTATTATTCAACAACAGTGTTCACTTTCATATATTTTTAGTATGAAAATTGTAGTGAGAGTATATTTCATACCCATATTGTAGATACACAAGAGTCTGGATGGCCTTCTACCTGGTTTCAGGCACTCACCAGCCTGACCACATTATCTGCTGTTTAAATTGGAGTGGATTGATATAAATTGGGAGCCTTTATGAACTTCACTGAAGCTTGCCTTGAAATCCCAAATGCAACAAATTGAAGCAGAATCTTTTCCTCTGATTCAAACTTGGGTGAGCAACAGGAAGACAGGAAGAAGCTCCTTTCGCTGGATAGTGCTTCTCAGCAAGGTATTAGATTGTGACTATGAGACTATGAGGTTGAGGTTTAAGTCTTCACTCCAACACATGGTTCACTTGATGATTATTAACATAACAATTATTTTTACAGAATAAGGTTGATGTTAGGGAATTAAGTAAGATAATTTTGGGAATTAAATAACACTCTTGACTTGAGCCTTCTATACAAGGTTGGGATATATAATAAAATAAATGGCCCAAATTAATCATTGTTTTAAATTATATAATTCTATAACAGGTAGTTCTCGACTTATGATCACAATTGAGCCCAACATTTCTGTTGTTAACTAAAACATTTGTTAACTGAGTTTGCCCCATTTTATTTAAGCCCATGGCAACTCAAGGCAGCTTACATGAATATAAAAACATATAAAATATAAATAATTTAAAAAATACTGTGTTTCCCCAAAAATAAGACGATTTTCTTATTTTCTTTTAAGCCTCAAAATAAGAACTTGGGCTTATTTTTGGGGAGGTCTTACTTTTTTTTTTACATGCAGGAGGCAGCAATGGAATGGGAGTACAGCTACCGCTGGCCCTGCCATCTCCATCCCACTATCTCCTTGCCCATAGCCTCCATGAGCAAAGCTTTTGGCATGCCTCAACCTCCACCTGTCCTGCCTGCTTGACCAGCTGCTGCTGGGACACTTCTTGGCCATGGCAGGCACCATGCTGCTGCTAAGCAGTTGCCTATGCTGCTACTGGCCTCGTGAGGCACTTTGCCCTCCTTGCAGGGCAGGTGGAGGCTGGAGCATGCTGAGAGCTTGGACCTGATTGAAGCTCCTCAGGGCAGAGGCTGCATCCCGGCACTTGTGAGGGTTTCAGAAGGAAAAGCCCTTTTATGCAACCCAGCCTCTTTTTCAGGTGGACAGGAAGCCCCCTCCCACCATGCAGCTGGCTGGTTAAGAACTGGGCAGTCCTGGGAACCATTCCCTAGCTGGACACAGAACTCCAGCTGGAAGGGGTCTCGTTTGGGCTTCTGAGTGCTAGTCTGCATGCCTACTCGGTGCTGCAGGCACTGGGTCATAGTTATATAAATAACTAATCCCCAGTTCCTTCTGGAACCCATTTGGGTCCAGTAGTTGACAGGGGTGGACCAATCTAATAGGTTCTGCCTCCTGCAGGGGGAAAACAGCTCTTGAGAAACTCATTACCACCAGATTGTGACCTGACCATGATAGGGGGAGCAAAGACAAGTCCACCAAATCCCGGTCACATAGGCATTGCTCCAACAAGAACATCAAATTGGGTGAGTGACTACTATTCCTGGTTGAGCCCTGAATGACCTGGACAGGCCAATGGAAGTCATGGTTTCCATGAAATCGTGGTTTTGGGGTGAGGTATCATCAGTATGCTGATGATACCCAGCTTTTTATCTCCACCCCAGACCAAGTCAGTGATGTCCTCGACGTGATGTCTCGTTGCCTGGAGGCAGTGCGGATCTGGATGGGAAGGAACAGGCTCCAGCTCAACCAGGCCAAGACCGAGTGGCTGTACATACCAGCATCTTGGATGGTCCAGAAAGTTCCATCGTTAGTCATGGGGGGAGAGGTGTTGCCCCCCGTGGATAGGGTGCGCAACTTGGGTGTCCTCCTGGATGCACGGCTCAGTTTGGAGGATCAGGTGGGAGCCGTGACCAGGGGGGCATTTGCCCAGGTTTGCCTGGTGCACCAGCTGTGCCCCTATCTGGACCAAGATGCCTTGCGTACGGTTACTCATGCGCTTGTTACCTCCCTACCTCGTTACCTACCTACTGCAGTGTCGACTACTGCAATGCTCTCTACATAGGGCTGACCTTGCGGACCACTCGGAGGCTTCAACTGATGCAGAATGCAGCCGCATGGGTTGTGATGGGAATATCCCGATACTCCCATATTACACCCCTCCTGCGTGAGCTGCATTGGTTGCCGATTGCCCTCCAGGTGAGATTCAAGGTGCTGGTAATTACCTATAAAGCCCTACATGGCTTAGGGCTGGGGTATCTGCAGGAACATCTCTTGCCAGCAACGACTGCCCATCGCCCTGTGCGCTGTCACAGACAGGGCCTCCTTGGGGTGCCATCGGCTAGACAGTTTCGGCTGGCGATCCCCAGGGGTAGGGCCTTCTCTGTGGGAGTGCCCACTCTGTGGAACCAATTGCTGCGGTTGCCCCCTGACCTCCGTTCCTTCCGTCGCGACCTGAAGATGTGGTTTTTCCAACAGGCCTGCCTGGACTGAGGGGGGGGGAAGGGTTCTTATGGGTTTTATGTTAAATTTTATTATGGGTTTTAGATAATTGTTTGGCTTTTGTGGTTTAATAATTTTTTAATTTTTTATTGTGTGTTTTTATTGATTGTTGTGAGCTGCCCTGAGTCCTTCGGGAGATAGGGCGGCATATAAGTCCAAACAAACAAACAAACAAATAAATAAATAAACAAATAAATAAATATCAGGCTACCTCCAATCCCACCCCCAGGTATGGCAGGTTGAAGTCCCCCAGCAGTATGATGACCCGGGGTGTGGCACAAAAGCAACACAACCAGACAACAGGTCTAACTCCCCTTTATTGCTCCAACTGTGATCCCAAATGTCCCCACATTCACCACAAGTCCTAGAATAAAGCTATCACATGCACCTTTAGAAGCCTCTGGCTGCAAGTAGTCCAGTAAGCAAGGTTAGCCACACAGCAACCAGGACCAGCAGTCCAGTAAGCTAGGTTAGCCAAACAGTAACTGGAGCAAGAAGTTCAGCAAAGCAGGCAAACTGGGCTAATGGTCTGAATTTTGATCATATGACCATAGGGATGCTGCAATAGTTATAAGTATGAAAAGTGGTCACAAGTCACTTTTTTCAGTAACATTGGAACTTTGAACAATCACTAAATGAACTGTGATAAGTCAAGGACTATCTGTAATTCTGTAATATGCTTTACCACCATAGCACTTAGCAAGACAAAGTCCAGTCCCTATTGCCATCGTAACTTGAGGACTTTTTATATAGCGAGACATACATATTCTAGGAAAACAAAATTAGCATAGCTTTACTTTGCCATTTGGTTGGTTTGTCTAGGATCCAAAGGTTGCACTAAGTATTGTCATATATAAATATTTGCTTGAGAAATGTGGAAACATAAGCTAGGGGGCATGGTTGGTTTTAACACATGTTAGGTATAAACATTTCTTTTCAGATCCAGAACACAGGAGTGGGCTGCTGGGGGTTTGCAGGGGTTCAGGAGATCCTCTAGCTAAGATTCTGCACAGTTTGGAGAACCCCCAAATCCCACTCCTGGCTGGCCCCACCCATCCTGCCCCACCCCTCCCAGGAGTCCCACTCAGCCCGTTTTGAAGGGCACGTGTGGAGGCTCACAGAGAGTGAAAAATGGGCCTCCCAAAAGTTTGGGAAGGCTGGAAACAGGCCCGTTTATGGCTTCCAAAGTGCCTCTGGAGCCCAGGGAGGTTTTTGCCTTCCTGGAGGCTCAAGGAAAGCTTCCAGAGCCCGGGGAATGCCACCCCGCCATGGTGCAGGAGGCCAGCTAGGCCACGCTCACCATGGCCACGCCCACTCAGCAACTGGGCAGAGAACTCATTGCTAAAAGTTTTGAAGCCCACCCTGCCAGAACATAGTTATCAATCCTTAGGAAGGGGTAATGACATTGACTTTTGAAAATTATAAATCAAAACTGCAGGGATTGTCCACTCAGTTGGAAGGAGTCAACCAAATGAATAAATAAAATAAAGAAGAGGGAGGGAGCCTTATT
The DNA here is from genome assembly GCA_009733165.1 of Naja naja. Taxonomy (NCBI): domain Eukaryota; kingdom Metazoa; phylum Chordata; class Lepidosauria; order Squamata; family Elapidae; genus Naja; species Naja naja. Next base: position 80,233,439 of record CM019155.1, on the reverse strand, counting down.
GACATTTAGTATATGCATTCAGAAAACATATGTCTACACTAGGAATATAAGCTGCATACCTTTGACAATATGGAGAAGCTTTCTTCCTGCATTGCAAATCAAATCAAAAATGCAACAGACAAAACTTGCAGGAGCCTTCAGATCTCAATCTAATATCATCCAGTCTGTTATCTCCTTATCTGAGATACTGGTTTCCATGGGTGTACAAGACCATTTATCTATGTCTAAATTCTGTCCACAGAATTGATCTTATTGTGTCTCATGTACTCCTGAGGCAATATGTATCTTTTATCTGCAGTGAATGAACACAAGATATTGCTTCATTACTCTGTCATCAAACACAATGTTTTTGTACTCCAATTTTTGGTCTGTCTTCCATAGCTGCCTCAGGATATTCCCTGAGAGAGAGAGAAGAAAAATAAGCACACAGGAATAATGTGGAATAGAAAGACCACGCCTCTGAATAGCAGGCTATCAGGAGCTATTTTTCATAATTGGTGAACCATGTTCACCAATCAAAATTCCTCAAGCACCACCTCATGCCTCCCCAATCCTAATCTCTCATGCCCTCACCCGCAAATTACAGAAAAATATGTCAGACCATCTTTACTTGTGAGCCTGAAGTTCTATGTGGTTCCCTCTCAGAAACTTCCTCATACAATCCAAATCAGCTTGTACTACTATTGCTCCACATTCTTGGCAATCCCTCAGTTAGTTATTTCCTGGAAAGTGAGTGAATGCCAAGCAAATTTTCCTCAGATCTCTTTTCTCATCAGTTTTCTTACAGCAGTTTACCAACCAATCGTTTGTCTAGCTGCAGGAAAGTGTTTGCATGGAAACAAGAGCTCCAGGGGTTTTTCTCCCATAGAAGTACCAATGGAATAAAATATGTCTCTTCCTAGGCTTGCAAAAATGTTTTTGGCTCTGTGGTCCTAATTCCTGTTACATCCAAATGTCATATCAATCTCTGCAAGGTACTTTATGTTAGTTCTGGCCAATGGATAAACTATGGGTAATACTTTCTACTCAGCAGGAGATCCACACTCAGCAAAGATCATTGCCACACCCCCAAATTTCCCTTAGAGTATTGAAGCAAGAGCACAGGAAGATCTTGTCTGAACAAGTTTCCAGTATCAACACACAAGCTTCTAGTCCATGGAAAGATCATCAGAAACATTTACAGATCATCTGATTGCAGATCACTAAATTCTAAAGTGCTCCTTTCTCTGTGTTTGTATTTTCAGTATTTATTGCAGCAGTGCATATTTAAGGCAGCTGTATTCTATATCATAGAATAATGATTGCTCTCCAGTGTTTTAAGCTTTAGCTTTGAAATATGGAATAAGAATTTAGTTTTTTGTAATTGGAGCTAGCTGTTAGGGATTTTATTTTGTTAGAAAAAAAATAAGGTCCTTATATTGTAACCAGATGTTTCCCTTTTAACCACATGATAAAATGTGGTTTTAAAAATAGCTATGTACAATCTTTGTGCTGAGCTATTGAATGAAACTATCTGGTTCACAATAATAAATGGATCATTTCTCAAAATGAAGTAATAGAAAAACCTTGCCAATCTGTTTGAGTGTCATTGCTTTCTCCCTATATTGGTTAGCAATTCAAGTACAATATTTATTCATATTTCCAAACTAGATACAGTCCAATCAATTCATTTAAAATCACTTGAAATTATAACCCTTCTGTCATATTTTCATCCAAAATTTTGCTAAAAGACCAATGGAAACCCAGGGAAAAGTTTGGAAAGATCCAATTTAACTAGGATTATATTTAGGTGACTCATGACCTCCCAATTTATACACCCAGCTCAGCTAGAAGTAGAGCCGAGGACTCTGGGGAAGATTGGCAAATGAATAATATTTAAAACTCTGAACTCTGTATAAGAGGAGAATATCAATATATCAAATTAATATAAAAATCATCTAGTAGATATTCAAAGTAAAGATCTGATGAATCTTTGATGCATAGTCTTTCCTCCCAAGATATTGCATGTAGTTAAAGAGAACAGAAATCTAGACAGAATGTTGCTTGCACAGGCTTCTTTTGAAAGATAGAGCAGTAGGAACAAGGTATTTTCCAGAATGTGGAGCATCCAATCCTTACAAGCCAAACAACACTGTAGTGGTTCCTCAATATATTTTCATAAGGAATTAATTTCACATTGTTTTCAGAAGTATTGCCAATACCGAGAATCAAAGAGCTTTTCTGTGAAAGTAGTCTAAGTGCACTTCCAAATAGGGGCTTTGAACCACTCCAAGATCAATTCCAGAAGTATGTATTCTCGTAATATCAGTTTAGTTCAGCAGTTGAATTAATGAAGGTTTGGGTCATTGTGTCCAAAATGGCAGTGTTGGAAGTTAAAACCCTAACCCTCTCCTGGAAGAATGAAATATTCTAGGAAATATTAAAAAGGCAGAATATTATATTTCCCTGGATGAGAAAAGGAGAAACGTTTTTAAAGACAAAGCATCTTCCTGCAGCTCCTTGCCCCCCTCCAGCTCCAGGGTGATAGGATTAAGACATGGCCCTCAGGACATGATAGGATTAGCCCTCTGCCCATCTCACAACCCAGCAAGATTCAACCAAGCTACCCCTGCATGGCACTATGGGAGTCTGACAATCAATCAGGATATTCTTCCTGTGCCCCAGGATGTTCAAAGCCCAGAGAGGGCATAAAACTTGGACTCTCAGCATCTCTTCCCTTTTCTTTGCCCAAGAACTCCAAGGTATGTGATCCTGTCCACCATGAAACCATGTTTCCAAACAGCCTCCATGTTTCCAGTGTCTTTTTTCCCACTTGGAGCTGAACCCAGAACATTTCTTTCAACAATTTGGCACCCAAAGATGGGACTCCAAGCTAACCTGACCAATGGACCTGGTCCAGGTAAGCTTCCTCTCCAACAGCAGACTGAGTCTGTGGGTGAGTTTTCCTGAACCTTGGCCATTTAGATCAAAGGTTTTAAAGCGATTTTGAGTGTTGAGCTCAAAGGCTGCTTGGAAAGAAGGTGAGTACCTCTAAATTTTAATTTTATAGTCCAGAAAAGTATGAGAAATGTGTGTATGCCTCTGTGTGTGTGTGTGAGAGAGAGAGTGGCTTCACCCTTGGACAGCAGCTGGATCTCATTTTTCTGTTTGGCCTCTAGCCGCACCCCTGCCTGTTGCTAGCTCCTCCAAGCCGTGACCAACAGAACAGGGAAAGCAGGGGGGGGCACCAGAGTGTGGGACCTTCTATATATAAGAGGAAAAGCCAAGTGGGCTGTGATTGAAGTGTGGGAAAGAAAATTTTTGTTGTTGTTTTTCGTCCTATGAAAGCCCGAAAGCAAAGTCTAGTTCAGGAAGTGCTGTAATCACTACATAGAGGAGTGGCAGGTCTTCCCAGATCCACAAGGGGTCTGAAAACCGTGGGCAGGAAAGGGGTGCCGGTACTCATTGCATAGGGGGGGAAAGGCGGCAGGTCCTCCCAGTCACCCAAAAAGGGACCTGAAAACCTGAAAACCATGGCTAGAGTTCCCCCAGAAGGGAGTGCCCGTACTCTGAAAGGGAACTAGAGTCTCCTTGGATGCTTTTTTGACTGAAAGCAACAAGATGGAAGTTATTTTTCCTTTTTGTACCTGACTGAGCCAAAGTGAGCCCCACATCTGGGAGGGAGGATGGGAAGCAGTAGTTCAAAGGTGATGATTAGGAGTCCCCTAGGAGATTTGCTCGAGGCTTGGGATGAAAGGCAGAGGCCTGTCCTAGCCAGAATGAAAAAATAAAGAGCAAGAGAGATATGCAAGAAATTGGCTTTGCTGAGGGATGACACAGGATGACAAATTTGGCTAAATAAAGGTACTTATTGTATGTGCTTAAATGGTTTTACTGCCCATCTTTTTCCTGAAGCATGTGAATCCAGCTCCCTTTTCTCATCTGTGATATCCTCATATCGTTAACAGTTTATCTGTTTAGTAACTGCAATACTGATGTGTTGTTGTTCTTTTTTCCTCAAACCCTGCCTACAAGCTATCTACCCCCCCTCCATTTCTTATCCTACAAACAATGCCTTTTTGGGGACAATTACTCACAAAAAGGGGAAGGGGACCTTGTTCTTATGTATTTCAGTCCTGCACAGATTACTCTACAACATGGAGCAAACCTTCCCAAACCTGACTGACCACCCTTACCAAACCAAGCCTAGTGCCACCCAGCAGACATGAAAGAAAGGACCCTGAGATGGACCAGTGAAGACTCTTTTTCAATCCCTAGAAGAATGCTTGTAATGTTTTCCTTGTTTTCTCATTTATATTGTAATCAGTTTAAGGTACTCGTATAAGGATTGTATTTGAGAGTGGCTGCCACAGCAAGTTCTGAACACGTTGGATTTCTGTCTGGTGGGAGGAAATTTGTCCAGTATCAGTGGTGGTATTCAGCTGGTTTGCACCGGTTCACACAAACTGGTAACAAGGATTTGGTGTGGGTCCCTGAACCGGTAGTAACTTCTGGCTGGCCATGCCCCCAACCCAGTCGCCACTCGCTCGCTTGCTCGCTTGCCCTGCCTGCCTATCCACCCAATGCTCGTCTGCCCAGTCACTCCTTAAGGTATTTCTTTTTTTTAACCTCCTAACAATCAGCTGTTCCTAGGAACAGCTGGGATCCCCTCACTTCTTACAGCTTTGCCCAGGAGGCCTTCCTGGGTCCCAAGGAAAATTCCTGGGAGCAAAAACGCCCCCCTAGAGGCTCCTTTGAGGCCAGGAAGGCCCCAAAACAGAGCATGGAGGGGTGCTGCGTGCCCCTCCTAGGCTCTGTTTTTTCCCCCTGAAACCCAGGGAAGCCTTCTGGAAGCAAAAACACCCCCCTCTGAGGACGGAATGGCCCCAAAACCAGGCGTGGAGGGGTGCTGCATGCCCCTCCTATGCTCCATTTTTTTTCCTTCCTAAGCCACAGGGGAGCCTTCTGGGAGCAAAAATGCCTCCCTAAAAGCTCCCCTGAGGCCAGGAAGGCCCCAAAAAACCCCACGTCCACCCAATCACATGGCCACGCCCACCTAGCCATGCCCATCTAGCCACGCCCACAGAACCAGTAGTAAAAAAATTTGAATCCCACCACTGGATTGGAGGTTGGGAGCAGTATGTTGTGGAAGGTTTATGAATCCTATTTTCATCATTCTGGGAAATTAAGTTTATAATTGTTTTGAACATGTACACTTTAGACTGCAAAAATATGACTAGAAGGCAGAAAATAGCTATTGTTTTACACTATTGTTTTGCTGTTATCTAGCTATTAGGAAAATATTTATAATCCAGAACGTGTAACCCTAATATATATATATCAAACTTACATCTGAGAAGATATCATTCATGTCAAAATTACAGTTCATTCTATGAACACATCATGCAAATTATACAACAGAAAAGAACTGAGAACTAAACACTGATGATGTTATGTAGTTAAGAAATGTTTGCAGGAAAAGAACCAGGCTCAAAGAGCCCCAAGGATTCCACAAATTACATACATACATACATACATACATACATACATACATATTCTAATTAGACCAATTAAAAGTTGCAACCTACATAAAGCTTGAACAATACATTTTATTACAATAATAGAATTGCTTTTCTGTGAAGCACAGCTTCAGGATGACATAAAAAATGTACATTCATGATCTAAAGGAGAAATGGTATGTAAATCAGGCCTTAATATGCCTTACAGGCTAATTACTTCCTCTAAAGAAATACCAGGACAAGAGGAAGGGAAATGAATATTTCAATTATCAGAGTTCTGGAATTGTATTCATGTCAGCAATCACCATGACATCTGATGAGAATGTAATGAACACAGCAAGATGAATATTGAAATTGACTGCAAAATATTTGGTTAAGGTGCAATTTATAAAGTTAAAATTGGAGGGTGGAAAAGGAGGGGAAGAGTGAACTATGATGCACTCAGGCAAAGAAATCCAACTAGTTGTTTCCTGGGCCCATTATCTACATTTCTTTTATTATGGACCAGGCCTTTTACACTTCAGCCAATTTCTTTATCTTCTTTGACAGTTTGGCATTACTTATACTGGTAGTTGGTTGTTAAAGTACAGCAAAATGTCAGGAAAAAGGACAACTAGTAATTTAAGATCCTCATTGTCAGACCATGATTAATTCTCCTGCTGTTCCCAACTGGGAAAGAATTGCTTGGAACACTGTAGCCTTCACAACCAGTAATTTAGGTATTTAATCCCCCCCCCAAGAATTATAGACTCTTTTTTATAGACTCTTATGGGCAGCGTGAATTCCAATACTGTATCTTGAACAGAATAAGTTTTTAGAACAAAGCAAAACAGTTTTCCTTTTGTTTCTGTATACTTCTGGGTCCTTTCCAACCAGTCCTGCTGGGAGAATCCCACCCCTTCCCTCAACCTTCAGGAAGGATAATTGGAAGGATACCCAAGAAAGCCTACTGTGATGTTGCTTTTCTAGAAAACTGGATAAACTTTCCAGAGTACTTGTTTAATAATATTCAGTGACATGGACATTGAAAGACAAAGGTCTCCTCAATGTCACAGCCAGGGCTGTCTTAATGCATGGGCCTGATGGACACTTGCCTGTGGGCCCCACGAGCATAGGGGCCCCATACTAATCTGTGTATGTTAACCCTTCAATTCACCTTGTATCATATAAATACAGCAACTGTTTGGCTTACTGAGTATTGTGTTTTTCAAGCCTCGTGTATTGTTCAAATGTTTATCATGTTGATTAGTTGTTGCTGCACAGCATGTTTTTAATGTGTCAACAATGATTTTGTTGGAAGTGCCAATAAAATAAAGATATGTTTAATTTTATCAACCATTTACATTTTTATTCCTGTGAGTAGTTGTTGTAGAGGCCCCAGTACACTGCTTTGCCCAGGGCCCAAAATGCTGTTAAGATGGCCCTGGTCACAGCAGGTAAATATAAAGTCCTCCCTTGTCTGGTTGTGTCCAACTCTAGGGGAAAATGCTTGTCTCTATTTCTTAGCTAAGGGAGAAGTGTTGTCTGAAGATATTTCCATGGTCATGTGGGCAGCATGATTATATGCTGAAGTGCCTGGAACACTGTTACCTTCCCAACAATGTGATACCTATTTATCTACTCACATTTGCATACAGGAGAATAACAATTTTTTTTATTAATACCAGCAGCATTTTCACTTTCTGAGACAGCTGGGATACCAGAACAACACATTAAGTCCTTTAAATTAATTTTTAAAACCCTACTATTAATTTTTATGGATATTTGTTATCAACAAATCAATCTGATATGCAAACACTCCAATAAGTGAGTGTTTTAATATCTATAATAAGGGTATCACAAAGTATGGACATCAAATTATGATTTATACAACAAAAATAACATTTAGAATATATTGGATTCTGTTTTGTTTGTATAGAAAAGAACTGTCAAAAATAGAAATTGGTTAAAGATATAAGGATAATGTTTCTTTAACAACAAGTTTCTACAATGTCCTGCAGCTACTAGGTTTCGGGAGAAAGAAGTATAAATATAATTAAGCAATAAATGCTAAAATTTTCAGAGGATAATATTCTTTTGAACTATATACATAGAATTTGGCAACAGGACAACATAATTGGATTCTCTGTGCTCTTACTATGGCCATAGGAAAAATAAATGAGTAGCCCCATTCATTCAATGGATTGATGACCTGATTGCACTTGTTCCTTATCCAGGCAGGAGCCATTGATCCAGCTTAATCCCCATCTGCTAATCTTCAAAGCAGTGTTTTCATTCTAACATTTATCCCGCATCTGGAAGCTGGGACAGCAGCAAGTTTCCTCTAATGAAATGCATGGGTAACCTGGAAGGAGAGGAAGGCAGAAAAAGTTCAGGGTAGCCAATTCTAGATTCTCTCAGGACATGTGTAATAGGGTAGAATGCTATAGCTTTAGTTTGACAAGATCTGTTCATTACAGGTGTAAGTAAATAAAATATTGAACTTGGTTAGTTTTTGCTGTGTGGTCTATGGGCTTGGGCCTGGACCTGATCCCTTATATAAAATTCATCCAAAATATATATCTTCCAAAATATTAAACATAAAAGACCAGTTAAAATTGTCAAAAATTTCTGAGTCCAGAAAAATCAATACAGCTTGCTTCTCATTACATTGTTGTAAATACTCTATCATACTAGCTACAATTCTCAGATTATCTTTCAATCTTCTTTGGGGAAAAAAACCCCCACATTGATCCTTATGGATGAAATTGTATAAAATTTTATTTAACCTGTCAGCAACTAAATAATGTTCTAATAGGCTATAGTTAATATTCAACAAAGAAAGTGGTTTATAATTCTTAATTAAGATCTTGCCCTTGGATAAGGGAAAGGGGGAGAGGAGAAGCTGCTTAGGAGATCATCTGACAAGAGAGGCAGAAGTTCACAATCATTTAATGTTCTAAGAAGAAAACTGGGAAGAACTACCCTAATTGGTCTAGTAATTAAAAATGGCTATACAAAGTTTCAGACTTGCAAGATTTTGTTAATGTTGTCTTACAATGAAATAGGTGTAGCTCCTCTTGCCATACTTTTACCCTAGAAGGCCAACATTTCCTGATATACAGAACAATTAAATGTCAGAGCAAAATAGCTTTGGACTTTTGACAGTATTATTTCCTGTGTAAAATAATGAATGCACAAAAGCAGGCAATTATTTTATAAATGGCAAAAAATAGTTAAAGAAACTTGTCTGCATTAATGTGAGTCTAGGTCACAATTCTGACTCATGAGGAAGCAGGAAATATGATAAAATGTAGTCTTTTATCATATATTTACCATATTACATTTCTCCTTAATGCTAGGATATAAGGCCAATGATAAAGTCTTTCAGCTCTAGAAGTTTTGTTTTGTTTGCAGTTCCTAGCATATGAAACTAGTCTCGGTTCTATAATAAGTTTATGAGAGGAAGAAGAGCAGAAGGAGGAATGTGTCAGTGAACTATTTTTTTGTAGAAATTCATAGGATTCTTCTGTAAATCTTATGTTGCTAGTGGAAGATTTATCCTTCATTTGTGATTATTATGATTATAATTATGATTCAGTAGGGATCATTGGATTAAAAGGCAAAATGATTAGGCTGTTCTAGGAAAGCAGCACTAATCTGCATCTCCAAATCTATTTTGCCAAACTGAATAATGAAGGATGTAAAATGCAAGTAATGTGTGTGTCAGATTGACCTCTCTGCTTGAAATTTCAATTTTTCAACACCATTTCAATTTTTCCTCAGGTGGTATAATGGCCTGTGCCAGCTCTGTTAGTCACTGCATTGTTCTAGTTCAGGGATGTCAAACTCAATTTCATTGTGGGCCACATCAGGACTGTGGTTGATTTTGGGGGGCCAGGTGGGCATGACCAACTGGATGAGCATGGCCATTTTGATGCCACTCCCCAAATTGCTGGCATATTTCCTTTTCGCTCTGGGTAGATCGGGCAGAAGTTATGCTGGCCTAATCTTTCTTCACACTGGGTAGACTGGGCCAATCTTTCCTCTTTGCATTGGTTAGACTAGAACAGCCCCGTGGGCTACATCTCGCCAATGGGCCTTGAGTTTGACACCCCTGTTCTAGTTAATTGATTAAATATTTCCAGAGGGTCTTGAAAGGCCCATTGAACTCTTGAACATTAATTTTGAGCATGCAGTGAAACAATTTAGGTATTTCTCTGGGAATCCCAAACAACACCCCCCTCCCCAATGTATATGGCATTGTTGATCTTTTCTCCAAATTTTATAACAAGGCTCAGGGAAAGGTACAATTTGTTATGTATGTGGGTTTGAATATTATTGGTTTAGTTTGAATTGTTCTTGTAAAATGTCAAATATGATTGGTTTGAAAAGTGCGGGAAAACCCTGCACTCTGATTGGCTGGCAACTGCGGCTGCTGGCTATAAGTAGCAGCAGTAGCCCAGCCAAGATGGGTCCATTCGAGCTGTAGTCACTAATAAACTCTTCACTGAAGCTCTTCGCGTCTGACTCTTCATGCAAACTTAACACTGGCGACGAGGATGGGATTCTCCTGAAGAGAAGATGACGTGGAAGACAAGCAGAAGAGCGAGATGGCTGCGCTGAACACACCCCCAGCCCTGTTTGATCCGGCGGCAGAAGACTGGGAATCAGAGGCGATCGCCCAAATGTATTTGGAAGGAAACGACTCGACATCTCCAAGAAGCGGAAGAGGGCGGTCTTTCTTACGCACTGTGATCCGGCAGTCTTCAAGATGGCGAAGGCATTGGCGGGAGCTGCAGACGTGAAGGTAATGGAATGGCCTGATCTAGAAAAGCTTTTAAGAGCCCATTACGCCCCACAAGTATCATGCCTCATTAAGAACGAGTTTTACCGTCGGATCAAGGGGAAAGCGAAAACGTTAACGACTTCGTGGCAAGTTTAAGAGACATTGGGGGTGCATGAGTTTAACAACTTGGAAGAGGCCATGCCGATCGATTTGTTCTAGGCCTCAAAGACAAAGTGCTTCAGAGCAAATTGTTATAAAACCTAAGATCACGTTGAAGGAAGCCATAGAAGAGGCCTCCTCAGCAGAAGCCACTAAGTCCTCAGCGGCAGCCATGAAGAAAATTAACAAGGCCTCAAGCCATTCTGATGTGGAAAAGTCCACAACAACTCATTGAGCAAATAGATTCTGAATCAGACTGCAGTGAGGTGGAGGAAGGAATTTATAGACTCAGAATGGAAAAGAAAAAGAAAGACCTGGAAGAAAAAGCAAGACTTTTATTGCAGAGATTGTGGGGGGGCACCCTCCACTGAATCTGCAATTTCTTGATACCATCTGCTTGTTGTGAAAAAGAGGTCACTTAGCAAGAGTCTGCAAATCATCCAGAACTCCACCACACAGAAGAAAGTTTCCTGACAAAGATTTCAAGCCCAACAACTTCAGTGAAAATGGAAGGCAAACTCAAAGCAAATGGGAAGAATGAAACTCATCAAACAGTCACCATTGGTCATTCAACCTTAAGAAGCAGAAAAGTACATGTGAAGGTACTCATTGAAGGAAGGCCTTGCCAAATGGAAGTGGACTCAGGCTCTCTATTTATCTATGGTGTCATGGGACACTATTCACAGGCTACTTCCCAACATTCAGAAGAAACATTTCAGAAGCAAGCACTGACTCTTAAAGACTACCAAGGGAACAAGATTCCAGTAGTTGGAACAAGAGAATTCAGTGAAGTTCAAAGGCCACACCAAACGTTTGCCCCTGACCATCGTGGACAAGGATGCCCAAGCTTGCTGGGACTTGAGTGGTTCAATCCACTAGGCATCGAGGTGACTGGCATCAATCATGTGAGCAACTCTGAATGGGAGGAGGCCTTGAAGTCTGAGTTTCCAGAGGTCTTCAGCAAAGGATTGGGCAAGTATATGGGGACCCTATCACTTTCAACCTAGATCCCAAGGTGCCCCAATTCGTTTAAAGCCCAGAAGGGTCCCATTTGCCTTAAAGGAAAAAATGATGCACAATTAGATAAACTAATAGCTCAAGGAGTTTTAGAGCCCACTGACCACTCAGATGGGAGACACCCATAGTCACACCAGTCAAGACTGATGGGTCAGTACTGTGGGCTATAAGGGGACACTGAACCATGCGCTGCAGCAGAGCAGCATACCAGTTCAGTGGTGCATCATCTATTACATTCACTTGGCAGGGGTACAGTCTTTGCCAAATTGGATCTGGCCAGGCATATCAACAACTAACAGTTGATGATGCCACTGCAGAGGCCCAAACCATTGTGACTCATAGAGGTGCCTTCAAATGTAAAGGTTACAATTTGGAGTAAGCGTGGCACCAGGCATCTTTCAAAGCCTTATGGAAAGGATGCTCCAAGGACTGCCAGGGTAGTGCCTTACTTTGATGATGTGTTAATCTCTGCTGAAAATGACACTCAGTTACAAGAAAGACTCAGTCCTTACCAGATTCAGGAAGCGGGGTTAAAAGTCAAGGAAGAAAAATGCACTCTTAAAACTGACAAGGTTGAGTTCCTGGCTATATGATTGACAAGCATGGCATCCACCCTACAGATGCCAAGGTTCAAGCAATCAAAAGCCCCTAGACCTAAATGCAAAACAGATTTGCAAGCCTTCCTTGGACTCATTAACTTTTATCATGTTTTCCTACCTCAGAAGCAACCATTGCAGAACCATTGCACAGATTACTTGACAAAAAGTCTGTTTGGGTCTGGGAGGAAGGAACAATCAGCATTTAACAGTATTAAAGACTAATCACGTCTGATGCTGTACTGATACAGTTCTCTGAGAATTTGCCTGTTGTACTGACTTGTGATGCATCCCCTTTGGAGTGGGGGGTTGAGCCACAGGCTTCCCAGTGGGAGAAGCCCCTATTGCATTTTACTCTTGCACTTTGACCAAAGCAGAGAGGAATTACAGCCAATTGGACAAGGAAGCATTGGCAATTGTTGCAGCTGTCAAGAAATTTCATGAATATTTGTATGGGAGAACATTTACCATTGTTACAGATCACAAACCTTGTTAGGCATTGTGGCAGGAGATAAACCTACCCTACTATCCTGTCACCAAGAATGCTGAGGTGGACTGAATTTCTTGCTGCTTATTCATACAAACTTATCCCACAAGCCTGGCAAGGACATTGGACATGCTGATGCAGTGGTTGCCCACTTCCTTGCCACAAGGAGGACTTTGAACCTGAAACACACACCTTTTTCCTAGAAACTGTTGCCAAGCTTCCAGTGCATGCTGCTGAAATTGCCAGAGAGACTGCCAAAGACACTGTGTTGGCTCCTGTTATAGGCTGGATTAAGAAAGGTTGGCCTCTTCAAGATCTACCTCACCTGGCCCAACCTTTTAAGTCCAGGCAAACTGAATTATCTGTATTAAGAGGATGTATTTTGTGGGGTAACAGGGTGGTTATTCCTGCAAAACTGCAAGAGAGGTTTTGGAAATGTTACATGAGGGTCATCCTGGTATTGTAAGGATGAAGGGATTGGCCAGGAGTTATGTATGGTGGCCAGGTATTGACAAAATGGTTGAAAACTGGGTTGCATCTTGTCCCAACTGTCAGGTAGTCAGGCCTGCCCCACCTCCCCCCAAACAGGAATGGGAATGTCCTAGGGGCCCATGGTCTAGGATTCACATTGATTTCTTGGCCCTACCAGAGGGCACACCTTTCTTATTATAGTAGATGCATATTCCAAATGGCTAGAGGTAATCCCTGGCATCCACCACAACTGATGCTGTCATCAAGCAGCTCAAAACTTTTTGTAACCCATGGGTTACCTGATGTTCTTGTCTCTGACAATGGCCCTCAATTTACATCCAACCTTTTTGATCCTATTTAGCACAACAGGGTATCAGACATGCCCTCACTGCCCCTGGGCACCCTTAACTATGGCCGGGCTAAGCATAGTGCGTTTTACCAAGGAGAAACTTCAGCAACTTGGTCCTGGGGACATCACTGACTGAAAGTTGAAAAACTTCTTAGTGTTCAGCACATCACTCTAACCCATCTAATAACTTATCCCCAGCAGAGTTGTTGATGGGTAGACTTAGTCTTCCCTTGACGCCTTCATCCCACTTACACACCCAAGCACCACTAGATTCCACTTCCAAAGTTCGCACATTCAGTGTGGGTGATTCTGTTTATGCTAAGAACCTTATGGGTGAACCTTTGTGGATTCCTGCTGAGATAACTCAAATCACAGGCCCTCGTTCTTACAGGTGCAAACAGAGGATGGAGTCCTCTGGAGCAGGCACATTGATCAACTTAGATCCAGGTTTCTCAGGAACATCACACTTGTTCCTCTCTAGTTCCTCACCTGATATCAATTCTAGGGGAAGGGGAGGCAGGAGGATAATCAGCAAGCAAAAATCCATCCCATGTGTAATGAGCCATTACGACAGGAACCATTCCAAAACCTGTCACAATGCCAAAATCCATCCTTAGAAGTGGAAGATTGTACATCACTACCTGACTTGGGTGCTGACATTGGGCTGGAGATGGGTTGGGAGGAGAGACCAGATTCTAACAATCAAACAGGGTCTTCTTTCACAGGAAGTCCCAGTAGGAAATGTCAGCAGACATTTCCTCTCTCACTGGGTGAGAATGTTAAAACTTCTGAACCACGAAGGTCTCAACGTACACGTAAGAGCCCCACCTATTTAAAAGAATACATTAGATAGGTTGGGGTTTGGTATGGACTGAACCTAGTGGGGAGGGGTGTTATGTATGTAGGTTTGAATGTTATTGGTTTAGTTTGAATGTTCTTGTAAAATGTCAAATATGATTGGTTTGAAAAGTGGAAAAACCCTGCACTCTGATTGGCTGGCAACTTCGGCTGCTGCTGGCTATAAGTAGCAGCCGTAGCCCAGCCAAGATGGGTCCATTCGAGCTGTAGTCACTAATAAACTCTTCACTGAAGCTCTTCACGTCTGACTCTTCATGCAAACTTAACACAATTTATCAGCTAGTAAATGCTAGTAGGAGTCACTTTAAAACTTCCTGTAAAAGTAGTGTTTTGGTTTCCTTGAACCAAGACCACATGCACATTATTTTGTCTGGAATAAATACAAGTTTCAAAACTTTTCAACCCCATAAACTGTTTAAATAAATAATTTGTCCAGTTTCTCTTCATTTCCTTACCCAGAGTAATTGCATATCCAAGAAAACCATTTCACAGGAAATGTACAATCAAAACATAAGGAGAAAAAAAGATGGTCATTCACCAAAGAAATGAAGAGGAAAGATGTGTATTTTCTCTTTTTGGAAAGAAATCAAGTGAACGATTGTAATTTCAGTAGTGATATGCTTCTTTTCTCAGAAAAGCTCCAAATATTTTCCTGGTTTCCTTATTTAACCCAATCCTGGTTAAGAATTTGAAAGAAGTAATGTGTGTTTTGCTACATTCAGAAATATTTGCTGCAGCTTTTGCAGCAAAGAAATGTGAGCAGATGATGTATTCCCAAGCTGTTCTGGGAAAATAGAGGCCATCCATCCTTTGAGATCTAATGTCATAAGTTACTTCCTGCAAGGAGCAGTCCTCAAGTTGCTCCTTGTGGAATAATTTATAATCTTTAATCTCTTTTAACATTAGATCAAGAGTTTATTTTTCAGTATATGCTTCATATAAAAGTCTGCTAGTAGAGCAGGATGTATTTCATACTTTGGGGCTAGCTATTTCCTGCTTCTTTGATGCTCTCCATTATGAATAGATATTTTTCTCTGGAAGATTAATCATCCTCCTTCATTTTATTTTACTTAATTATTAGACATTACTGTTCCCAAGAAAACAGTTCCTATAATCCTATACAGAGATTCCCAGCAACCAGTCTGTAGCCACACTAGCATTTTATTAAAGTGAAAGTTGGACTCTGAAGAAGCAGGGTAGGAAGAATATTAATCCTTTGAACTTTTGTGTTAGAGGAGACTCCTCAGCATATGATGGACAGCCAAAAAACAAACTGATGGATCATTGAATAAAGCAATCCAGAGTTCTCACCAGGCTCCAATTATCCTATTTCAGATCCATTATAGAAAAAAACTGCTTTTTGGAAATTGCTCTAACGCTATGAAAGATAGAAGGGAAGAAAAGAGGATGATTAGTAGCAAGATGGATGGACTTAGTTAGAGTGGTGGTGAGAGCATAGTTTAAAGACCTGAAAGACCAAGTTATAGATAAATCATCACGGAGAAAATCAATGTATTTGGTCATGTGGCGTCACATATGACTTGATGGCACATAATCTAGCTGGCTGGCTACTAAAACATTAATAACTGATTGATTAAATTCAAGAGGCAGATTTTCCAAAATGTTAAGTTTGCATGAAGAGTCAGACGCGAGGAGTTCCAGCAAAAGACTTTATTGGTGACTACAGCTCGAATGGACCCGTCCTGGCTTGGCTACGGCTGCTTCTTATAGCCTGCAGCCGTAGCTGCCAGCCAATGGAAGTGCAGGGATTCTTCCCGCACTATTTAAACCAATACCATTTGACATTTTACAAGAACAGTTCAAATAAACCAATAACATTCAAACCTACATACATAACACCCCTCCCCACTAGGTTCAGTCCATACCAAACCCCAACCTATCTAATGTATTCCTTTAAATAGGTGGGGCTCTTACGATGTCGTTGAGACCTTCGTGGTTCAGAAGCTTTAACGTTCTCACCCAGTGAGAGGAAATGTGTCTGCTGACATTTCCCTGTTGGGACTTCCTGTGAAAGGAGACCCTGTTGAATTGTTAGAATCTGGTCTCTCCTCCCAACCCATCTCCATTCCAATGTCAGCACCCAAGTCAGGTAGTGATGTGCAATCTTCCACTTCTAAGGATGGATCTTGGCTTTGTGACAGGGTTGGGATGGTTCCTGTCGCAATGGCTCGTTACACATGGGGTTGATTCCTGTTTGCTGATTTTCCTCCTGTTCCCCCTTCCCCTAGAAGAAACATCAGGTGAGGGACCTAGAGGGAGACAGGGGCGATGTTCTTGAGGACCCTGGATCTAAGTTGGTCAATGTGCCTGCTCCAGAGAGGCCATCCTCTGTTTGTACCCTGTAAGACGAGGGCCTGTGATGTGAGTTATTTCAGCAGGAATCCACAAAGGGTCACCTAGAAGGTTCCTAGCATAGACAGAATCTCCCACACTAAAAGAGCGAACTTTGGAAGTGGAATCCAGTGGTGCGTTGGGTGCGTAAGTGGGATGGAGGCGGTCAAGGGAAGACCTAAGTTTCCTGCCCATCAACAACTCTGCTGGGGACAAGTTAGTTGATGGGCTAGGAGTGATGTGTTGAACACTAAGAAGCTTTTCAAGCTTCTCAGTGATGTCCCCAGGACCCAGCTGCTGAAGCTTCTCTTTGGTAAAGCGTACCATGCGTTCAGCCCGGCCGTTGGCGAAGGGTGCCAGGGGCAGTGAGGGCATGTCTGATGCCCTGTTGAGCTAGAAAGGATTCAAAAATGTTAGATGTGAATTGAGGGCCATTGTCAGAGACAAGGACATCTGGTAACCCATGGGTTACAAACAATTTTCTGAGCTGCTTGATAACAGCCTCAGTAGTAGTGGATGTCATTGGAATTACCTCTAGCCATTTGGTATGCATCTACTATCACTAGAAAAGTGTGCCCTCTTGTAGGGCCTGCAAAATCAATGTGGATTCTAGACCATGGGCCCCTAGGACATTCCCATTCCTGTGTGGGGGGTGGGTGGGGCAGGTCTGACTACCTGGCAATTGGGACAAGAGGCTACCCAGTTTTCAACCATTTTGTCAATACCTGGCCACCATACATAACTCCTGGCCAAACCTTTCATCCTTACAATCCCAGGATGACCCTCATGTAACATTTCCAAAACCTCCCTTTGCAGTTTTGCAGGAATAACCACCCTGTTACCCCACAAAATACATCCTCTTAATACAGATAATTCAGTTTGCCTGGACTTAAAAGGTTGGGCAAGGTGAGGTAGATCTTGAAGAGGCCAACCTTTCTTAATCCAGCCCATAACAGGTGCCAACACAGCATCTTTGGCAGTTTCTTTGGCAATCTCAGCAGCATGGACTGGAAGCTTAGCAACGGTCTCCAGGAAAAGGTGTGAGTTTCAAGTTCAAAGTCCTCCTTGTGGCAAGGTAGTGGGCAACGACTCAGTGCATCAGCATGTCCAATGTCCTTGCCAGGCCTGTGAATCAGTTTGTAGGAATAGGCTGCAAGAAATTCAGTCCACCTCAGCATTCTTGGTGACAGGATATTAGGTGTAGGTTTGTCTCCTGCCACAATGCCTAGTAAAGGTTTGTGATCTGTAACAATGGTGAATGACCTGCCATACAGATATTCATGAAATTTCTTAACAGCTGCAACAACTGCTAAAGCCTCCTTGTCCAATTGGCTATAATTCCTCTCTGCTTTGGACAGCGTGGGAGTAAAATGCAATTGGGGCTTCCCGTCCATTGGGAAGCCTGTGACTCAAACCCCCACTCCAAAAGGGGATGCATCACAAGTCAGAACAACAGGTAAATTCTCAGAGAATTGTATCAACACAGCATCAGACGTGATTAGTCTCTTAATACTGTTAAATGCTGACTGTTCCTTCCGCCCCAGATCCAAACAGCATTCTTATCAAGTAGGCGATGTAAGGGCTCAGCAATAGATGCTTTGTGAGGTAGAAACATGTGGTAAAAGTTAATAAGGCCAAGGAAGGCCTGCAAATCTGCCTTGCATCGAGGTTTAGGGGCTTCATTGATTGCTTTAACCTTGGCATCAGTAGGATGGATGCCATGCTTGTCAATCATATACCCCAGGAACTCAACTCTGTCTGTTTTGAGTGTACATTTGTCTTCCTTGACTTTTAAACCGCTTTTCTGAATCTGGTAAGGACTTCTCTGAGTCTTTCTTGAAGCTGAGTGTCATTTTCAGCAGAGATTAATACATCATCAAAATAAGGTACTACCCTGGCAGTCCTTGCAACATTCTTTCCATAAGGCTCTGAAAAATGCCAGGTGCCAGCGCTTACTCCAAATTGTAGTCTTTTACATTTGAAGGCACCTCTATGGGTCACAATTGTTTGTGCCTCTGCAGTGGCATCATCAACTGTTAATTGTTGATATGCCTGAGCCAAATCAGTTTAGCAAATACTGTACCCCTGCCAAGGGAATGGAGCAGATGATGCACAACTGGTACAGGATATCGCTCTGTTGCAGCGCATGGTTAAGTCCCCTTGTAGTCACCACAGATTCTCACTGACCCATCAGACTTGACTGGTGTGACTATGGGTGTTTCCCATCTGGAGTGGTCAGTAGGCTCTAAAACCCCTTGAGCAATGAGTTTATCTAATTGTGCATCAATTTTTCCTTTAAAGCAAATGGGACCCTCCTGGGCTTTAAGAATTGGGGGCACCTTGGGGTCTAGGCTGAAAGCAATAGGGGTCCCCATATACTTGCCCAGTCCTTCGCTGAAGACCTCTGGAAACTCAGACTTCAAGGACTCTTCCCAGTCAGAACTGCTCACGTGATGGATGCCAGTCACCTCGATGCCAAGTGGCTTGAACCACTCAAGTCCCAGCAAACTTGGGCGATCCTTGTCCACGATGGTCAGGGGCAAGCGTTTGGTGTGGCCTTTAAACTGCACGTTGAAATCTCTGCTCCAACTACTGGAATCTTGTTCCCTTGGTAGTCTTTGAGAGTCAGTGCTTGCTTCTGGAAATGCTTTTTCTGAATTTTGGGAAAAGTCTGTGGATGTGTCCCATGACACCATAGATAAATAAGAGCCTGAGTCCACTTCCATTTGGCAAGGTCTTCCTTCAATAAACACCTTCACATGAACTTTTCTGCTTTTTAAGGGTGAAGAATGACCAATAGTGATTGTTTGGTGTGTTTCATCTTGCCATTTGCTTCTAAATTTAGCCCCATTTTTCAATGAAATTGTTGGGCTTAAAGTCTCTATCAGGAATTTCTTCCTAGCTGGTGGAGTTCTGGATGATTTGCAGACTCTGGCTATGTGACCCGTTTCTCTAGCGTGAGGCAAATGGAGTCAAAGAACTTGCAATCAGTCGGGGTGGCCCCCACAGCCTCTGCAATAGAACCCTTGCCTGTTCTTCCCAGAGTCTTTTCTTTTCTTTTCCATTCTGAGTTTAAAAATCCCCTCTTCTGCCTCACTGCCATCAGAATCAGAGTCTATTTGTTGCAATGAGTAGATGTGGATTTATCCCCATCAGAATGGCTTGAGGCCTGGCTTGAAGCCTTGTTAATCTTTTTCATGGCAGCTGCTGAGGACTTGGTGGCTTCGCTGAAACAGCTTCTTCAATGGCCTCTTTAAGCGTGATCTTAGGTTTCATTAATAGTTTGCTTTGTAAAACCTTATCTTTAAGGCCTAAAACAAACCGATCCATGGCCTCTTCTAAGTTGGTAAAGTCACAAGCACCCCCAATGTCCCTTAAACTTGCCACGAAGTCATTAACATTCTCGCTATCCCCTTGATCCCGACGGTAAAATTAGTGTCTCTTAATGAGGCACGATACTTGTGGAATGGGCTCTCAAAAGTTTTTCTAAATCGGGCCATTCCATTACCTTCAGCTCTGCTGCTCCATAGCCTTAGCCATTTTGAAGACTGCGGACGCAGGTCGTGAGAAAGACCGCCCTCTTCCGTCTCGGGGATGCCGGCGAGATCGTTCCCCTCCAGGAACATGTGGAAGCGATCCGCATCGATTCCCAGTCTTCCGTCGCCGGATCGAGCGGTGCTGGGGGTGTTCAGCGCAGCCATCTCGCTCAGTTGCTTGTTCGTCGCGTCGTCTTCTCTTCAGGGAAATCCCACCTTCGTGCCAGTGTTAAGTTTGCATGAAGAGTCAGGCGAGGAGTTCCAGCAAAGACTTTATTAGTGACTACAGCTCGAATGGACCCGTCCTGGCTTGGCTGGCTGCTTCTTATAGCCTGCAGCCGTAGCTGCCAATAATGGGAGTGCAGGGATTCTTCCTGCACTATTTAAACCAATACCATTTGACATTTTACAAGAACAGTTCAAATAAACCAATAACATTCAAACCTACATACATAACACAAAACATCATAAATTTTAGGTTGATGAAGCCCTGTCCTTAAGTTGGTGTTCAGCCACAGATATCATATTTCTGTGTTTAGTCATAGAAGTAATATAATTGACAAAATATGCCCAGTCTATTCTATACCCTAACACTACCCGTTAAATACAAAAAAAAATACACAGTAAAATTAAAAATTTTAGATTTTAGATTTATTTTTTTAAAGTAGCCACCAATATAGTAGAAAAGCTATAGTGTATACAAAGTCACAGATTACTAATGAAAAAAACCTAACCAGCATATACTAATTAGATAGCATTCTAGAAAATTAGATGGTCAGAAATCAGCATGTTTTAATAATATTAAAGAATAGAACAAGGATCAGCATTAATAGGGTTCTAGAAATTCACTTATTCTTGATCTCAAGTTTAAAGAAAGCTTCAGATTTAAACATCTGATTATTTTTTAAACTTAAAAACATATAAATTATATCTTGCTCTTTTTTTGCAAAGATACTATGTTTTATTTTCATGTACTCTTGTTTAATTTTTATTATGACTCATGTCCTTAAAAGAAAGCTGATATAGACATGCATGAGGAGATAAAAGAAGTCAAGATTATAGAAACAACTGCACAATGAAAGTCTGCCACTTGTTTACATGCATTATAGATTTCAGTTGTGTGGTCACCACCCACCATCTTGTTTTTTTTTTATCCGTGCCCATGGAAGGAGGAAATAGCTTGGATTTCTCCGTGTCTCTGACAGAAAATTCAAATGCAGTGGCCAGTTAAGTATCAAAACTTTTCATAATTTCATTCACACATACAACCTAGTATATGTCATGGTGAAAGTCTTTTACATCATGGGGAATGATGCCAGGAATTGTCACTCAGCAACATCTGAAAGAGCAAATGTTCCCCAACTCTGATTCTACAAAATATATCCAAATTATATTTAGGTGACAACATATATCATACCTGTTCATGTGGCTTAGTTGCAAACTATATCTCAGCTTCATGAGTGAAAGTGAATAACAATCAATGGAAGCCAGAGTTGACTGGAATTATGGGGGGGTTGTTGACTTACAAACTCTATTCCCAATTAAAACCAATTATTGTTTATTCTGTAATGCTCCTCTCACTTTTAATCAGTGTAAAAAAAAATCCTAATATGAAATAATTTAATGGAGAGCAATACATTGCAATGTAAGCTGAAGAAAAACCTTGTCTTCATTGCTCTTTTTATTATTTGGCATACCATTGGACAAATATCCAGATGCCAAAAACATGGTATCATTTTGCTCATCGCAGCAGTATTTTCATGCTGACACTTGTGGGAGAAATTTCAAAGAATTTCATATGAATGTCTTTCTATCATCAAATTCAGTCCATGGTAATTGTGTCATAATCTCAATTTCAAATCTATACAGAATGTCAACAGGGCTAAGCTGCACTCTATGCCTGAAAAGTCACATTGAAAGATGGACAATAATTTTAACTTGTACCAGTAAACAGGTCTGACATGAGTAAATCTTGGGTAAGTGGGACACAAACACACATTTATTCTTTCTTCTGACTCATAGATAGTTTATCTTCAGAATTTCTAATCATGATCTGTATTAGAAAGAGGAATGGAGATGCAATTTCCTGATTTTGATGGAGGGTATAGCACTTAACGGTAAAGCACCCAACTTCCTAAAAACTGGATACCTAAGAAAGGCTGGTCAACCCTCCTGTTTCAAGAAGGCTTAAGAGCAAAATAAAAATCAATCTCTGTCAAATTTGAAATCCAGGCTTGCCCCTTAACCCTGACCCGCCACCAAATGATATGTAAAGAACAAATTGTTGCCAGATCATCTGAAATCACTGCCTAGAATCCCTGTAGCCTGCAGGTAGGGAACAAAAATCGGGGTTGCACCAGGCACAAAAACACTGCATGCCACTGCAAATACTAATTCCACATCTAGAAGCTTTTCCACCTTTGAGATACACAAATGTGTATATGTTGATAACTTTTAATGGATCTAGCCAAAATTAATCTTCAAAAATATTTATGATCAGAATAATCCTTTTATTGTAGAAATATAAACTTACATCATGTCTATGTTTTCTCTTAGGTACATCATTCTTTCAGGAGAGGGAGGAAAGAAATCAGTACCTTTTTATACTTAGTGGGAGGGGAATATGCAGTGATGCATCATGGAACTTGTATTAGGAACAACAATGAACATTTTTTCTTATATGAATAAAGCAGTTTGGCATTTTACCTTAACAATTCCCCTTCTAAGGTCAAACTGGTTTATCATTGGAGGAACATTAACATAGATATTATCATACATCATTTATATATTTATACACAGCTTCTTTGTCAGATATGAATGTTGTTTTGAGGGAAGGGGCTTGGTCAAAATATCTGCAGTTTGTTCCTTAGTCTCACAATGTACAGCTTTTATGAATCCAATTTCTGACAACTGTCTCACATGTTTGTACTTAATGTCGATGTGTCTTGACCTGTGGCCTACAGCATCGGCTTTAGATATATCTATCGCTGCTTTGTTATCCTCCTGAATGATTGTGGGGTATGAAGGTTCTTTCCAAATATCCATCACTAAATCGTCAAACCAAATTAAGTTATTTGCAGCCTTTGATAAACAAACAAATTCGGCTTCTGTAGTTGAAGTTGATACAAGTTTTTGTTTTCCGGTATACCAATGTATAGGACTATCATTCAGAAAAATAACATGCCCTGAAGTACTTTTTGTGTTTTGACATCTCCGGCCCAATCGGCATCTGTGTAACATGAAAGTCTAGGGGTGCTTGACATATTTGGATTAAGTGACAAAACCGCATCAGCGGTATGTTTCAGATATCTTAATAATCTTTTGATTGCATTCCAGTGGTACATTTTTGGGTTATTTACATGTCTTGAGAGTAAGTTGACAGATAATGCTATGTCAGGTCTAGTCCAATTGGCTATATAAAGTAGTGAACCAATTGTAGATCGATAAACTGTATTGTCCTTAAATATCTCATCATTATTAAACATGTTCTTTAGGAAGTCAGTCTGCATGGGGTATCTGATGGTTTGGCATCAGACATATTGCATTTTCCAGTAATTCTAATATTTTTCCTTTTGTGACAGTATGAAACCATTTTGTGATTCGGTAATCTGAACCCCTAAATATTTATCGATTTTTCCCAAAGATTTCAATGAAAAATGTTTTTGAAGTTTTTGGCAAATTGGTCACATTTAAGTTTACTTTTACATATGTACAATATATCATCGACATAGACAAGTACTTTTCACATATGCCTTGATCCCTTTTAATAAATACACATTTGTCAGCTGATGTGGCGGTGAAACCTATTAGCCTTAAAGTTTTGGAAAGACAATCATTCCATCTTACCCGATTGTCAGACCATAGAGACTTTTATGGAGCAGCCAGGTTTTCCCTTCATTACAGTCAATTCCTGGTGGTGCTCTGACGTATAATTCCTTATCTAGAGGTGCGTGTAGGTATGCTGTTTGTACATCGAATTGATACACGTGTTCATTTAGAATTGAGGCAATGACCAAGGCTGTCTTAACACTTTCTGCCCTCACAGTAGGAGAATATGTGTCTATGTAATCATCTGGAAATTTTTGTGAGAAACCTTCTGCCACCAGTCTTGCTTTGTATAGATTTTTGTTATCCTCTAGGGGTTTTATTTTGTATACCCACCTGGTACCGATAATTTTTTTGTTCTCTGGAACTCTTGAGGGGTATATACTTCTAGTTTTTAATACTTTCCATCTCCTCCACATGGCCTCTTTCCATTTTAACTGTTCATCTGGTGGGGTGCAGTATCATTATAATTTTGGGTGTGACAATGGTGGTATCAATAGACATCACATAGTCCCCTAAGGTATTGGGAATTTTGCCCTTATTAGTCCTTAGTGATCTCCTGGGTATGTTTTCGGTTGGAATATTTTTTTCTGATGAGTCATCTGAGCTGTACTCATCTGTACCTTTGGTTAATTTAATTATAGCTAGGACGTTATATGGTATTTCAGGTATGAAAAGGACTTCCTTGATTCTCCCAAGACCTGGGATGTGGACATCCCCCTTCCCAACCACCTGCACAAATTTTTGGTTGGCAACTTTAATTTTAAACGACACCTCATCTAAAGAGGTGAACAGCTCTCTATTGCAAGATGTGTGTGTTGTTGCCCGAGTCGATTAACCAACATTGTTCCCTTAAGTTTGCACCAAGATTTGGTTCTACTTCTCTGACCCCATTCACGATTCAGTGTCAGTCCCATTGTTCTCCCGACTGGATCTCCTGCTCCTTTTGGGCTTGGTGATTTTCTACATCTCGGTTTACATCATGTCTTTGGCTACTGGGGTGTCTATCTTGATATCTTTGTCCATAGTCGGACCTTTCTCTGATAACTTGTATAATAGGGCTGGGGATACTCAAAGGGTCCTCTGCCTTTAAAGGTCTTAGGACAATTCCTCTTAAAGTGGTCTTTCGAACCGCATGTATAACACCCTGGTAAGCATTTACCTGTTCCACAAAGTTAACTCTTTTCATAACCCTGGGTTCCTTGTGAAAAGCTCGATCTTTTCTGAGATTATCCTTGGCCACCAGTCTTCCTGATAATGTTTAGTGAAATGTTGTCATAATTTAGATTATCCAATTGATTAAGAAAATAGTCCCAGCTAGAATCAGGGAATTAATTATAATACTAATAAAACTTCCCTCTGTGATTGTCTCACCCTTTGTAACAGATCAGATCTCGGCGTTTAAGTTGAGCAGATGTCATGCTCACTCCTGGTCTTAGTCTAGCAGAATGAAACTCTCTAGATATTCTGCTAGTGGTACTCTATTTTTGCTATAAAACAGGTTACATATCTTTTCCCAAATTTCAGAGATGGTGGAGCCATTGGGTATGATGTGGTATATGGCTGGTTCGAGGGAACTCAGCATTAAGCAAAATGCCCGATGGTGAATACAATCCACCTGTATAGACCATGGTTTTGGGTGGATTCAGTATGAGGAAAAGGGCATTTTCCTTCATTAGTGCAATCTGAAATTGCTGCCCAGTCCATTAGATTATTACCTGTGGCACATAGCTTGGGGAAACCATTAGGCAAGATGTTGTGCTGGACAGGGGTGATATTCAGAAATTGCTGTTGTTGGTGCTCTGGAATATGTGCATACTGGCAGAAGGACATTGGTATGCACGCTGTTAAGTTCAAAAACTTACTGTTCTTTTTCTTTCAAGATGACTGGTGCTGACTGCATATGCATGGTGTTTTGAATTTTGCCATGTTCATTTTATGTTGGTTTCCTGTGGAGGATGTTCCCTGAAGAGCTGCTGCAGGAGGTGAAGGGTTAAAAATTGCATTGGAGCTGGGTTTCATTCTTAATTCCTGACTGGGGGCTGTAGCATCCTGAAGCAGTGCTATTTGTGGGGCTAGCAAGTAATCTGGAGGCACTAGGACCAAGGAAGTCAGGAAGCTGTCAGGAGCGAGAAGTGTTTAATTGCTTGGAGATCAGACATTGATGTTGTAGGCTTATTTAGGGGGAATGTGGCTTCTGGGATCATTGCAGCTGCTTCTGGAGCCTTTGGAATGTGGACTGAAGGTGCTGGGAGACTGCCTGTGGTTGCTGGGAGTTCGGTGCTCATTGTCTGTGATTGTTTTGGAGTCGGGGGTGTGAATGCAGCCCCAAATGCTCTGTGAGTGTTTCAATCGCTCTTGAGATTTCCTGTTCTGAGGGAGGTTTCTTGTTGACACATTTATTTTGGGTGTTAGTCTTTGGTTCTCTGTTATCTGGTGTTATTGGTCTTGTCAAATGAAGAACTGACCAGCCACCCTCACAAAATAGTTCGTTAGTTTCATGATCATTCTGCCTGTTTCTCCCTTCCTCATTCTTTTCAGGGTTATCCTTTTCCTTTTTTCCCGCCTTCCATTTTAAAATTCCTGCAGTGATTGGCTGCTGGTCTGGCCGCTTCTATTGGCTGTGGCTCTGGGCTGTTTAGATCTGAAAATGGCGTCTCAGCATGTTTTCCGCCTCCAGTAAGTTTAAACAAGATTGTAAAGGACTTACGGTTCAGCTTGCTGTTTTATTTTCTTTCTCTGTTTGCCTCTTCATTTTGAGGGTTGTCTATATTTTGAAAAAGTGCTCTTAATTCTGCATTGGGTCCTTGTTGCCTGTTGACATTTCAATGATTCTGAGTAGGGTTGATTTTAAATCTTCATTTTTGTCAGTTATTTTGTCTTTCTCCTGGGTTTCATTTTTCAGCTGTAGGAGTTTTACTTTCTTCATCCAAGGCAGTTCCTATTATTGCTCCCATTGGTGTCAATTGAGCTGCCATCTGTCTGGTGAAGGCTCGTATTAATAATTCTTGATTTTTTTCTGATCCTGACATGTTTTGTTCAAGTTAATTTGGCAACCGATCTCTGCTACCATTTGTTGATAACTTTTAATGGATCTAGCCAAAATTAATCTTCAAAAATATTTATGATCAGAATAACCTTTTATTGTAGAAATATAAACTTACATCATGTCTATGTTTCTCTTAGGTACATCATTCTTTCAGGAGAGGGAGGAGAGAGAGCAAAACCAGAAATCAGTACTTTTTATACTTAGTGGGAGGGAATATGCAGTGATGCATCATGGAACTTGTATGCTTAATATTAGGAACAACAATGAACATTTTTCTTATATGAATAAAGCAGTTTGGCATTTTACCTTAACAGTATATATTTTTATCTTCTGCTGATATTAGCATATCCATGGACAAACACTGACAGTCTGCATTTCCACAGATATATCCTTCTAACTATTGCCAACCATCAATGTGATGCTTACTCTCTCCA
>CM019155.1:80134025-80205040 GCA_009733165.1 Naja naja | reverse complement strand
AATCCAATTTCTGACAACTGTCTCACATGTTTGTACTTAATAACGTGTGTGTCTGACCTGTGGCCTACAGCATCGGCTTTAGATATATCTATTGCTGCTTTGTTATCCTCCTGAATGATTGTGGGGTATGAAGGTTTTTCAAAATATCCATCACTAAATCATAAACCAAATTAAGTTATTGCAGCCTTTGATAAACAAACAAATTGG
Source organism: Naja naja (assembly GCA_009733165.1). NCBI lineage: Eukaryota > Metazoa > Chordata > Lepidosauria > Squamata > Elapidae > Naja > Naja naja. Next base: position 80,204,833 of record CM019155.1, on the reverse strand, counting down.
CTTCTGTAGTTGAAGTTGATACAAGTTTTTGTTTTCCGGTATACCAATGTATAGGACTATCATTCAGAAAAATAACATACCCTGAAGTACTTTTTCATGTTTGACATCTCCGGCCCAATCGGCATCTGTAACATGAAAGTCTAGGGTGCTTGACATATTTGGATTAAGTGACAAAACCATCAGCGGTATGTTTCAGATATCTTAATAATCTTTTGATTGCATTCCAGTGGTACATTTTGGGTTATTTACATGTCTTGAGAGTAAGTTGACAGATAATGCTATGTCAGGTCTAGTCCAATTGGCTATATAAAGTAGCGAACCAATTGTAGATCGATAAACTGTATTGTCCTAAATATCTCATCATTATTAAACATGTTCTTTAGAAGTCAGTCTGCATGGGGGTATCTGATGGTTTGGCATCAGACATATTGCATTTTCCAGTAATTCTAATATCTTTTCCTTTTGTGACAGTATGAAACCATTTTGTGATTCGGTAATCTGAACCCCTAAATATTTATCGATTTTTCCCAAAGATTTCAATGAAAAATGTTTTTGAAGTTTTTTGCCAAATTGGTCACATTTAAGTTTACTTTTACATATGTACAATATATCATCGACATAGACAAGTACTTTTTCACATATGCCTTGATCCCTTTTAATAAATACACATTTGTCAGCTGATGTGGCGGTGAAACCTATTAGCCTTAAAGTTTTGGAAAGACAATCGTACCATCTCTTACCGATTGTATGAGACCATAGAGACTTTTATGGAGCAGCCAGGTTTTCCTTCATTACAGTCAATTCCTGGTGGTGCTCTGACGTGTATAATTCCTTATCTAGTGGTGCGTGTAGGTATGCTGTTTGTACATCAATTGATACGTGTTCATTTAGAATTGAGGCAATGACCAAGGCTGTCTTAACACTTTCTGCCCTCACAGTAGGAGAATATGTGTCTATGTAATCGATCTGGAAATTTTTGTGAAACCTTGTGCCACCAGTCTTGCTTTGTATAGATTTTGTTATCCTCTAGGGGTTTTATTTTGTATACCCACCTGGTACCGATAATTTTTGTTCTCTGGAACTCTTGAGGGGTATATACTTCTAGTTTTTAATACTTTCCATCTCCCTCCACATGGCCTCTTTCCATTTTAACTGTTCATCTGGTGGGAGTCGAGTATGTCATTATAATTTTGGGTGTGACGATGGTGGTATCAATAGACATCACATAGTCCCCTAAGGTATTGGGAATTTTGCCTTATTAGTCCTTAGTGATCTCCTGGGTATGTTTTCGGTTGGAATATTTTTCTGATGAGTCATCTGAGCTGTACTCATCTGTACCTTTGTTAATTTAATTATAGCTAGGACGTTATATGGTATTTCAGGTATGAAAGGACTTCCTGATTCTCCCAAGACCTGGGATGTGGACATCCCCTTCCCAACCACCTGCACAAATTTTTGGTTGGCAACTTTAATTTTAACGACACCTCATCTAAAGGGTGAACAGCTCTCTATTGCAAGATGTGTGTGTTGTTGCTTGGAGTCGATTAACCAACATTGTTCCCTTAAGTTTGCACCAAGATTTGGTTCTACTTCTCTGACCCCATTCACGGATTCAGTGTCAGTCCCATTGTTCTCCCGACTGGATCTCCTGCTCCTTTTTGGGCTTGGTGATTTTCTACATCTCGGGTTTACATCATGTCTTTGGCTACTGGGGTGTATCTTGATATCTTTGTCCATAGTGGACCTTTCTCTCTGATAACTTGTATAATAGGGCTGGGGATACTCAAAGGGTCCTCTGCCTTTAAAGGTCTTAGGACAATTCCTCTTAAAGTGGTCTTCGAACGCATGTATAACACCCTGGTAACGCATTTACCTGTTCCACAAAGTTAACTCTTTTCATAACCCTGGGTTGTGAAGTAAAGCTCGATCTTTCTGAGATTATCCTCAGCCACCAGTCTTCCTGATAATGTTTGAGTGAAATGTTGTCATAATTTAGATTATCCAATTGATTAAGAAAATAGTCCCAGCTAGAATCAAGGGAATTAATTATAATACTAATAAAACTTCCCTCTGTGATTGTCTCACCTTTGTAACAGATCAGATCTCATGGCGTTTAAGTTGAGCAGATGTTGCTCATGCTCCTCCTGGTCTTAGTCTAGCAGAATGAAACTCTAGATATTCTGCTAGTGGTACTCCTATTTTGCTATAAAACAGGTTACATATCTTTTCCCAAATTTCAGAGATGGTGGACCCATTGGGTATGATGTGGTATATGGCTGGTTCGAGGAACTCAGCATTAAGCAAAATGCCCGATGGTGAATACAATCCACCTGTATAGACCATGGTTTTGGGGTGGATTCAGTATGAGGAAAAGGCATTTTCCTTCATTAGTGCAATCTGAAATTGCTGCGCCCAGTCCATTAGATTATTACCTGTGGCACATAGCTTGGGGAAACCATTAGGTAAGATGTTGTGCTGGACAGGGTGATATTCAGAAATTGCTGTTGTTGGTGCTCTGGAATATGTGCATACTGGCAGAAGGACATTGGTATGCACGCTGTTAAGTTCGAAAAACTTACTGTTCTTTTTCTTTCAAGATGACTGGTGCTGACTGCATATGCATGGTGTTTTGAATTTGTGCCATGTTCATTTTATGTTGGTTTCCTGTGGAGGATGTTCCCTGAAGAGCTGCTGCAGGAGGTGAAGGGTTAAAAATTGCATTGGAGCTGTGGTTTCATTCTTAATTCCTGACTGGGGGCTGTAGCATCCTGAAGCAGTGCTATTTGTGGGGCTAACAAGTAATCTGGAGGCACTAGGACCGCTGCGGAAGTCAGGGAAGCTGTCAGGAGCGAGAAGTGTTTAATTGCTTGGAGATCAGACATTGATGTTGTAGGCTTATTTGGGGAATGTGGCTTCTGGGATCATTGCAGCTGCTTCTGGAGCCTTTGGAATGTTGACTGAAGGTGCTGGGAGACTGCCTGTGGTTGCTGGGAGTTCGGTGCTCATTGTCTGTGATTGTTTTGGAGTCGGGGGTGTGAATGCAGCCCCAAATGCTTCTGTGAGTGTTTCAATCGCTCTTGAGATTTCCTGTTCTGAGGGAGGTTTCTTGTTGACACATTTATTTTGGGTGTTAGTCTTTGGTTCTCTGTTATCTGGTGTTATTGGTCTTGTCAAATGAAGAACTGACCAGCCACCCTCACAAAATAGTTCGTTAGTTTCATGATCATTCTGCCTGTTTCTCCCTTCCTCATTCTTTTCAGGGTTATCCTTTTCCTTTTTTCCCGCCTTCCATTTTAAAATTCCTGCAGTGATTGGCTGCTGGTCGGCCGTTCTATTGGCTGTGGCTCTGGGCTGTTTAGATCTGAAAATGGCGTCTCAGCATGTTTTCCCGCCTCCAGTAAGTTTAAACAAGATTGTAAAGGACTTACCGGTTCAGCGCTTGCTGTTTTATTTTCTTTCTCTGTTTGCCTTTCTTCATTTTGAGGGTTGTCTATATTTTGAAAAAGTGCTCTTAATTCTGCGATTGGGTCCTTGTTGCCTGTTGACATTTCAATGATTCTGAGTAGGGTTGATTTTAAATCTTCATTTTGTCAGTTATTTTGTCTTTCTCCTGGGTTTCATTTCTTTCAGCTGTAGGAGTTTTACTTTCTTCATCCAAGGCAGTTCCTATTATTGCTCCCATTGGTGTCAATTGAGCTGCCATCTGTCTGGTGAAGGCTCTCATTAATTCTGGATTTTTTCTGATCCTGACATGTTTTGTTCAAGTTAATTTGGCAACCGATCTCTGCTACCATTTGTTGATAACTTTTAATGGATCTAGCCAAAATTAATCTTCAAAAATATTTATGATCAGAATAATCCTTTTATTGTAGAAATATAAACTTACATCATGTCTATGTTTTCTCTTAGGTACATCATTCTTTCAGGAGAGGGAGGAGAGAGAGAAAACAGAAATCAGTACCTTTTATACTTAGTGGGAGGGGAATATGCAGTGATGCATCATGGAACTTGTATGCTTAATATTAGGAACAACAATGAACATTTTTTCTTATATGAATAAAGCAGTTTGGCATTTCACCTTAACAGTATATATTTTTATCTTCTGCTGATATTAGCATATCCATGGACAAACACTGACAGTCTGCATTTCCACAGATATATCCTTCTAACTATTGCCAACCATCAATGTGATGCTTACTCTCTCCACAGCTAACAGTGGGGTCACCACAATACTATTGCCACTAGCTGTGATTCTCCAAGGTTTTGCATGCTGTGTAGCTAAGGCTGTTTCCTATTTGTTTTTTTATGTGACCCCCCCACTACTTTATAACGGCAGCACGCTTTAACTCAGACATAAGGAAGACCCACAGTTTCTAGTTTACCCTTTTCTACGTTTATTATTATTATTATTATTATTATTATTATTATTATTATTATTATTATTATTATTATTATTTGGACTTGTATGCCGCCCCATCTCCGAAGACTCAGGGCGGCTCACAACTAAAACCAAACAATGAACAATAAATTGCTTAAAAAGAATATTAAACAATCACAAGCCCAATTTCACTAAAAATCCCAGTAAACATTATAAAATTTAAAATCCACCCCCAGGAGGTCAGCACAGCCCAGCCTGTTCGAATAGCCAAGTTTTCAGGTCGTGACGGAAGGTGTGAAGGTCAGGGGCCAGACGGAGCCCCAGGGGTAGTTGATTCCACAGGGCAGGAACCGCCACAGAGTAGGCCCGTCCTCGGGGCACCACCAACCGGCACTGGCTCGCTGACAGCACCCCAAGAAGCCTCTGTCTGTGCGCTCGTACAGGGCGGTTGGCACTCGATATCGGCAGGAGATGCTCCCGTAAATATCCCGGACCCATGCCTTGTAGGACTTTGAATGTTAATACTAAAACCTTGAATCTCACCTGGAGGGCAACCGGCAACCAATGCAGGTCACGCAGGAGGGGTGTAACATGGGAGTATCGGGAAACTCCCATCACCACCCGCATGGCCGCATTTTGCACCAGCTGCAATCTCCGGATGGTATGCAAGGGCAGTCCTAAATAGAGAGCATTGCAGTGGTCGAGTCGGGAGGTAACAAGTGCATGAGTGACTGTGTGCAGGGCATCTCGGTCCAGAAATGGGCATAGCTGGCGAACCAGCCGGACCTGAGCAAAGGCCCCCCTGGCCAGGCTCCCACCTGCTCCTCCAACCTGAGCCGTGAATCCAGGAGGACCCCCAGGTTCCGTGCCCTGTCCACAGGGGGCAACACCTCTCGCCCTATGACCAACAGTGGATTCTCCTGACTGGACCGAGATGCCAGTATGCACAGCCACTCAGTCTTGGCCGGATTGAGTCGAAGCATGTTTCCGTCCATCCAGATCCGTACCACATCCAGACAACGGGATATCATGGAGAGGGCACCACTGACATGGTTTGGGGTGGAGATGTACAACTGGGTATCATCAGCTTACTGATGATACCTCACCCCGAAACCATGGATGATCTCATCCAGTGGTTTCATATAGATGTTGAACAAGAGGGGCAAGAGGACCGACTGCTGGGGGACCCCACAAGTGAGAGCCCTCGGAGTTGACCTCTGCCCCCCGCCAACACCAATTGCAAGCGCCCTGAGAGGTAGGAGGAGAACCACTGCAAAACACTGCCCCCCACTCCCAGCCCCCCAAGGCGCTGCAACAGGATACCATGGTCGATGGTATCGAAAGCCGCTGAGAGGTCTAACAGGACCAGGACAGAGGAAAAACCCCTGTCCCAAGCCCTCCAGAGATCATCCATCAGTGCGACCAATGCCGTCTCCATGCTAAACCCGGGTCGGAAGCCCGATTGGTATGGATCTAGGTAGTCTGCTTCATCCAGGAAAAGTGGAAACTGCTGAGCCACCACACTCTCAACAATATTCACCAAAAAGCGAAGGTTGGAGAATGGACGAAAATTGTCTAAGACGGCTGGGTCCAGGGCAGGCTTCTTCAGGAGGGGCCTCACCACTGCCTCTTTCAAGGTGGCTGGAAAGACACCCTCCCTTAATGAAGCATTGACCACTGCCTGGAGCCAGCCACAGGTCACGTCCCTGGAGGTGTATACCAACCAGGAAGGGCATGGGTCCAATAAACATGTGGTGGAACTCAGCTGTCACATAATCCTGTCCACTTCATCCTCAGAAACAGGATTGAACTCAACCCAGGTCACATTGGCCAGACTACTTGTACCCCCTTCATCAGACCACTACAAATTAGAGCTCAACCCTCCCCGAATCCGAGCGATCTTATCCAACAGATATTGGCCAAATTCCTCAGCCCTTCCCTGCAGCGGGTCCACCACCTCCCCCAGATGTAGGAGAGAGTGGGTGACCCTAAACAGGGCGGCTGGGCAGTATCTGCGGACACTATGAGAGTGGAGAGATAAGCCCTTCTCGCCGCTCTCACAGCTACCAGGTAAGTCCTAATATAGGCTCTTAACTGGTCTCGATCGGAGTCAGAGTGGGTGGACCTCCACCTGCTTCTAAGCCCCTCCGATGGCGCTTCATCTCTTGGAGCTCCTCGGTATACCAAGAAGCCGACCGGGATCCACGGCGAGTGACGGGGTGCATGGGGACAACTCTGTCGAGGGCTCCTGCAGCAGCCCATTGCCAGGCAGCCGTCAGGTCCTCGGCAGAGTTGTGGATAAGGGAAGTGGGAAAAAAACCCAGTTCTGCCTGGAACCTCTCAGGATCCATCAGGCGTCTGGGGCGGAACCATCTAAGTGGCTCCTCATCCCAGTGTTGTGGGACAGCTTGTTGGAAGACCAGCCACAGGAGATAATGATCTGACCATGGAACAGGTAGGGCAATAATAAGATTGCTCGGATTCGGGGAGGTTTGAGCTCTAATTTGCAGTGGTCTGATGAAGGGGGTGCAAGTAGTCTGGGCAGTCCCCCAGATCATTACGCCATTGTTCTGAGACAAAAACCAGGTCAAGCGTATTACCCCCCTCATGAGTCAGGCCTTGAATCACCTGGGTCAGGCCCATGGCCACCATGGAAGCCATGAATTCCTGGGCCAGAGCCGATGCCCCCCCCAGAGAGGGCAAGTTGAAATCACCCAGGACCATGAGCCCTGGGAATTCCACCGCCACCTCCGAGAGGGCATCGAGAAGCCCAGGCAGGGCCGCTGCCACACAGCTGGGGGAGAGGTATGTAAGCAGCAGGCCCACCCGACCTCCAGGCCCCCATCTCAGAAGAAGGGTCTCACAACCGCCTATCTCAGGAACAGTGACCTCCCTTGGAATCAGGGTCTCCCGAATAACAACAGCCACCCCACCACCCCTCCCCTGGGCTCATCACCAGTGCAACACCCAAAAACCTGGGGGGCATGTCAACCAGAGGGACTCCACCCTCTGGCCCCAGCCAGGTCTCAGTGATGCAGGCCAGGTCCGCAGCCTCTTCCTCGATCACCTCACAGAGGAGGGAAGCCTTATTAGCCATGGACCTGGCATTAAGGTACACCAGTCAGAGCCCAGGGTTCCCAGTTCCCGAGTCCCCAGGAGATTGGGAGGAGGTGAAAGGGTCGGAGCATGCCACCACTCAAAGACAGCAGGGGCACACTCCCAGTACATGATATGGCCCTATGCCTCACCATCTCCTGCCAATCCCAACCACCCTGGAGATTGCCATTCCCACCCCACGCCCCAGGGCCCCGCTGGCCCCCTCCCCCAGCCCTCCCCACCACAATTCTGCACCGGGCTGCGCTGTACCTCCTCATAATCATTACCTGCCCCCTCCCTAACCTTCTTTAAAAAACCATCTAAAAATTTAACTAATGAGGCCCTGGTAACCCTCTTTTTCCCTTTCCCAGAGACCCAGCCCCAACCCCTCACCCCGCCATGCCATCTCTCCAGATTCCATAATCTGTCCTTGAGATAGGCCGATGATAATCTAGCAGGCCAGACCCAGGAGAGAGGGGACCCCCTTAAGGCCCGCAATTCCATTGCTGAGTAAGTCCAAATAATTAAGATGTAAACATATAAAAGGGAAGGGAGAATGGTCTATAGATGGAAGAAACAATGTCCAGATTATAAAACTCGGTTCAGCCTAGATATCATCAGCCAGGTAGTCCAAGGTCCAAGTCCAGATTGCCCTCTCACAGCAATCCTGTAGGCCGATGGCCAGGGCCTCCACCAGGACTAAGCCTTGCACTCTCGCTGCGGGCACCCCCAGCAAGATCCATCAGGACAGGTGACGAAATGATGTTGAAAGTGGCTCCAGGAAGGAAAAAGTGCACCCCTCATGCTGCTCTCTCACCACAGCGGGAGGGCACAACAAAATCCATCAGCCAAGTACTGAGCATGAAAAGGGGCATACAGGCAGCCCCAGCAGTCATCAAAACCTAAACCTCCAGAGAGGCCAGAGCAACCCATCTGTGGCTTGCAGTTTGATGTCAATGGTCCTAGGCCGGTAGCTGCATGCCCCGAACCCAGCATAGATGGTGAACATAAAGCACGTAGATGGAAAGACCAATGAGGGGATAAACAGTACGTTCAGAAGAGCTGTGGGGGGGGGCGGTAAGGCAGCGGACACACAAACGCTCCGGTGATAACAGACCTGGCAAAAAGGCCAGGGTCAGCAGCGGCCACGGGTCCACCTCCATCATCCATCCCCAGGCTTGACACAGCCACCCGCTGGCCCCTCGTCCCTTCCGCCAACACTGCTACCGTTGTCACAGTCCTCGCCGCCACCATCGGCATTAGGGCAGCGCCGGAACCGCCAATGCCACCAACAGATCTCGGCTGAAAACCAGCCGCTGCTCCCGAAGCTGCTGCATCACGTCTGCATCCCCACGGGCCCAGAGGCCTGGAGGAAAACGTTGCTGGGTTCGCCGTCCACATCCTCGCTATGAACCCAGCGGAATTCAGCCAAAATAATCTCGGCCATGACTCCAGATGATCCGCCGCAGGATTCAGGTAAGAGGGGTCACGAATACCCCCTATAGCACCCTCTCATTAATGAGTATAAAGACAGTACTGAATTTTTGTATCATAATATCTTCCATTTTAGATATGGCACTATGTAAAAGGCCCAAAACCAGAGGATTTTACAGTAATTTTACACCTTAGTTTTAGAAAAGGTAACTATTTAAGATACATTTTTAACTGATGCATGGTGCTCAATCTTTTTTGTTGTTTCAAAAAAACTATTTTGAAAATACATTTGGAAATATGTGGACAATATTTAGTGAGATTTCTGAAACTATATAGGTTATAATATATATGATTAATACATAAACTTTACCCTTGATAGCCACATTATACAAGATATAAAGCATGCAAATAAACAGACACTGGCATAATTACATTGACCACAAATTGTTTCTTTCATAAACTGCATAAAAGTTTATATTATAGATAGATAGATAGATAGATAGATAGATAGATAGATAGATAGATGGATGGATGGATGGATGGATGGATGGATGGATGGATGGATGGATGGATGGATGGGTGGGTGGGTGGGTGGGTGGATCCTAGATTAGCTTTTTTACACTAAAGGTCATGGACTTCTTCAATTTTCCCCTCTAAGTTTAGCGAGAGATAAGGAAAACAAAAAACAAATGTAGGCAATTCTCTTCTGCCAAACCCATTCTTTTCTGAGACTAGCTTCTCAATATATCAGAATCTCACCAAAGACTAGTTAGAAGACTAACAAAGAATAGTTGTGGGGTTTAGATGGGAGGGAGTCTAGCTAAGAGAATTGGAAACCTGTTGGATTCTAATCTTCCCAGCAGTTTATTAAGCTCACAAGCCAAGGACTAGACCTGAAACTGTTACAAATTACTTACCACTGATTGCAATGTACAGAAAAAAAGAAGAAACAAGCAAGAAAAGCCTATAAAGGTAGAAGACTAAAGGCAGATATAGAAGTGTATGTTCCTTTATTGTTCTCAGTTCTAAGCAATTGTAAGCAAGACATAAGGTTGTTATTTTTTTTACAACCTCTGAAAATATAATGTTTGTTTAAGTTTAGAATGGTTGTAACTATCAGTTAAAGAACAAATTGTAAAAAAATGCTTCACAATTCTAACTTCAGTTCATAAGCTTATTCCCACTCACTCATGTAGTAATAGTTGCTCTAAGGCTGCCAGACAACTTTCTTTTCTGGAATTTAACTTGACTTGTATGTGGGCCTGCATTTGTCATATTCTGCTCATTTTTACTCATTTCCCAAATGCTTTACAGCAAAGAAACAAATACAGATGTCTGGCAGCAACAGGGTAATGTTTTTCGTTCTTGATCAAATAGTCATAGACAATATGTGTTAAAAAGAGAAAGATTCAAGAGCTGTCGCAAGGAAATTCTGACTTAAGTGTCAGATGGGAATTATACAGATCTTTTGACACAATAAAATAAGCAAAAATATAAATTTAAAACAAAAAAATAATTTGCTTGGATATCTGACAGCGTATCTCCAGGCATTGCTTCTGGAACCAAAGCTGCCAATATCCATACAAAAGAGAATTAATCCAGATGATAGGGAATGCTCTTCCCTTACAATTTACAAACCCAGTAATCAGTGTAGATGCAGCTCAGTTATCTTCCACTCTAGGGAATATATGTGAAAGGCTGCTGATATTCCTCTAGGCAAACATTCTTCTGTGGAAGAGAGATCGCCACATATTTAACTCCAAAGTTCCAGAGACTAGGCATTTGTTCTTTAACTCCATTGCTGCATAGCTTCTTTACTTTCATGATGATAACAAATATTTTGAATTGCAATCTTCATTCCTATTCTCTTTCCTACAAATATTGTCCTCATAATTTTTGTCACGTAGGTATTCCATTCACCATGTTGCATCTATCTATAGTTTTCATCACCTATAAAATGAATTGATTTAATTTTGTTTTTGAAAAAACTAGTATCTGCTGTAGAAAAAGCAGGAAAGGGACGTTAGGGAGGAAAAATAGATAAGGCACCTAAAATTCAATTTTCTTCAAAATCTTCAGTTTTCTCTTGTTTCAAATTTAAGTCAGATGACTTTTCAGTGATAGCTTTTAACTTGGATATTTAGGCAAAGTATTTTTAGAAGAATTTCCCTCTTTTTTTCTATAGTAATGATTGAAAAAGAAAATGTTTAAGAGAATCTTTTCCTCTAGTAGCAAATATTTTTCAATTATGATACTTGCGCACACACACATAGTCAGATCACAGGGAAATAGTGAAATATCAGACTCATAAATGGTGTCTAGATGCCAGCATTTCTGAGATATGTTGAAAACAGAGGAGGAGGAGGAGGAGGAGGAGGAGGAGGAGGAGGAGGAAGAAAGCAGCAAACTTCTTTTTTAAAGGCTCAATTATTCTGAGTATTTGTGTAGCTTATTTAGATGGAATCTCACATTTTCTATATTGTAATAAAGTCAGCTAAATCAAAAGCCCTCTCCCAAATTGTAATGAACAAAAGCTATATTGTGGTCTATTTTGTAAAGCAGGACAACAGTTGCCCTTATGCTAGTGAGTGAAAGCCACTATGCCACCTGAGAATTGCTCTAGTTCTAATCTTTACAGTTCTGAGTGGCTTCATTGTTATTTATTACAAGGAGAACTAATTATCCTTGTAATAAATGCCTCGTCTCATTTAAGGTTATTAAAAGTTCTGACCTATGAGAGGTAAGATCTGTGAGGCTCAGAAACAGTCACTATTTTATGGAATAGTCTTCCTCCATACCTCTGACAGATACCAATTCAGGGACCTTTCAAAACACTGTCAGGAAAGAATTGTTCAGCAAAATATTTGAGAGTTGATGCTGACCGATTGTTTTTTTTTCTTCTTTTGGATTAATTTTGCTGTGGTTATTAACTTTGTTATATTATAGTTTGATGACAGTAAACTACTGGGAACTGTATGTTTTGGCGGTATACATGAAATAAATAAATAAGTATTGCATTGTTCAGAGCATTATTATTAATTATGCTTGCACTGGTTAAATTAAAAAGGAAATATACTACTTCTGTTATTTCAGATAAAGCTAATTTCTCCTGAGAAGTTGTTGGCATCTACGAGACTTCAGTGATTGCGAACCTAGGACATGTATGTCAAAGGTAATACACCATGTTTTGGGTGACACACCAGCATTCACTAACATCCAACAATAACTATTCTCTAAAGCACACCTTGTTCTTACATAATTTTTGGAGGCTGCAAATGCCTTGTGAGAATGGGTATGCTGTCATGTGGCCTCCAGAGTTTTCAGAAATTGCACAAGAGGCTGTAATCTTGTGTGATCTCCAGAGCCTCCAAAAATGAATTTGTTTAGCTCATATTTTATTTTTGTAATTATTTAACACTCATGATTGGACTGTATTTTTTTAAACACTGAATATATAAATGTTTTTTCTATTTTTCAGAGTGGAGAAGCCAGCAGAAAAGTTAGGTATTATTGACATGCTGAACCCAAAAGATTTGCTACCACTATCTGAAAAGGTGATGATAGAAATCGGTACATAGAAATGCTAACCATCAAAGTATTATGTAATTAACTCAAAAGGAAGAATCTTTGAATTATCTAATTGGGAGAATCCCATTGTGGGAAACAATCAAATCCTGAAATGCTCCAATTCAGTTGATCAGAAAGATTATAGTATCTTTCCAGTATTCTTTAGCAATGTATAGGATTTATTCAATTTGTGGACAGTGGAGTTGAGAGTGGCGGGGTTATACCTTCTTTGGGCTATGCACTTGAGCTTCCTGTTCCTGTGCAAGAACATGTATTCTATTGGCTGTTCAGATTCCTATGGGTCATGTAGGGGTGATGTAGGGGTCATAGGTCGCTGTATAGCCAAAAGAGGAAATGCAAATCCTAGGTGCTGTCTGAGGTAAGTTTGGTTGAAGTTTGAACTGATCTGGGCTCCTTCTAATCCTACCATTCTGCCTTTGTATCAGAATATCCTGTCTTGAATGGATTACCAAATCTGCATTTCTAAAAAATTTACAGATTACAGATTAATAGAGTTTAGAAGGACCTTCTAGGTCATCTAGACCAACCCCCCGCCCAAGCAGGAGTCCCTACACCATTTCTGACAAATGGAAGTCTAATCTCTTCTTGAAGGTCTCACGTGATGAAGCTCCCACAACTTCTGAAGGCAAGCTGTTCCATTGGTTGATTGTTCTCACAGTCAGAAAATTTCTCCTTATTTCTAGGTTGAATCTCTCCTTGTTCAGTTTCCATCCATTATTCCTTGTCTGGCCTACAGGTGCTTTAGAAAATAGCTGGACCCCTTCCTCTCTGTGGTAGCCTCTCAAATATTAGAAGACCGCTATCATGTCTTCCCTGGTCCTTCTCTTCACTAGACTAACCAAGGCCATTTCCTGTAACTGTTCTTCATATGTTTTAGCCTCCAGTAGTCCCCTAATCATCTTGGTTGCTCTTCTCTGCACTTTTTCCAGACTCTCAACAAAAAACAGAGTCTCAATCAAAAAGCATCTTTTTTATAGTATGGTGACCAAAACTGGATGTAATATTCTAGGTGTGGTCTTACTAAGACTTTGTAGAGTAGTATTAGTACTGCACTTGATCTTGATTGTATCCCTCTGGGGTTTCACCAGATGGCTAGACCAACAGATTTTGCAAATAGGTCTGTTGGTGGGTTCTTTTTGACTCAAGTTGGCATTCAATATGTTGGTGGGTTCTTTTTGACCGAAGTTTTACATGGTTCTGGAACAGTACTATTCCAAAGCAGTAGTATTCAGGAAAAGATCCACAACTGCAACTGACTGTGGATATTGAATGAGTTGTCTTTGAACATACGTCACAAAAATGCTAGACTTAATCATAACTTTGTCATATTTATATTTCTCTGCTTCTCTTCCAGATTTTTTTACCAAAGCATGGGGCTCTAAGAAAGAAATAAACAAGAAAGTCAGTATGCTCACCTCCTAGGAAAACCAGGAGCAAATTTAGGCACTTAATGGAGAACCTAAATAAAAGAATATACATTTCATTATGTATAAAACACAAAGAATCCCTGCATCATAGAAAACTAAGATGAGAAAGGAGAAGGCTTGGCTAGAATCTTTCTATGTTTGATTAGGAATGATGTCAGGAAATATCTCTAACTACCATTACACTAATTACTTTTCAGCCAGGGGTGGGATGCTACCGGTTCGGCCTGGTTTTATAGAACCAGGCACTCTGAAGAGCAGCAAACACCAAACCGATTTGGTGTCTGCTGCTCTGTTTGGCTGAGCCGCCTGCCCGGGCTTTTGGCTGTCCTTTATTTCCTGCTTTTTCAACTTCAGTTGCTTTGCATAGCACAGCTGAGGTTGAAAAAGCAGGAAAGAAGAGGATTTTCAAACACTGTGCACCCGCGCACAGCACTTGTCAGCTGTCCTAGCAGCACAGCTGATGGTTTTTTGCAAATGGTGTACATGTGTGTGGAAAATGCACTCTCAGCAAGGGTGGGATTCTACCTGCTGGAGAACCAGCAAATCGTGCCACTGGCTGGCCCCACCCCACTCCACCCAGTCACTCCTTACCTGGCATGCACACCATCAAACTTGTCTGCTAGGTTGCTATTTTTCCTTCCCCCCCACCATCAGCTGTTCTGCTGTGCCAGGAGATTTAGATTAGCTAGAAAGCAGGAAATCATCAGATTTCTTGCTTTCTAGCTAATCTAAAAGCAGAGCTGAGCCTGAAGCTTCTATTATTCAGTGCAGACTCAGGTAGTAGATGGCAGAAACACAGATCTCTAGGTGAATCTGTGATTCTGTGAGTAACTCAATCTGCCTGCCTGCTCAGTCTTATTTTGGGTAAAAGTTGCTCTTTTTTATTTAAAAAAATCAATATTTACATACATAAAGTGTTTTGAGTTGATTTTGTGAGTTTGCTTGCTAGCAAATTTTATGAGTTTGCTAGCAAACAAATATTATGTGACAGACGCAGGTAGCAGAAAGATAGATCTGTGAATAAATCTGTGATTCTGTGAGCAACTCAATCTGCCTGCCTGCTTTGCCTGATTTTAGGTAAAAGTTGCTCTTTTTTATAAAAAATTCAATATTTACATAAATATTTATAATATTTATATACAAGCCACGCCGAGCCAGTAACATGACCACCAAGCCACACCCAGTCAGCAAGCCATGCCCAGCCAGTCACATAACCACCAAGCTACACCCACAAATTAGGCCACACCCACAGAACCGGTTGTTAAGAAATTTGAATCCCACCCCTGTTTTCAGCATGGAACAATCTGAAAAACTTTTTGAATATAAGGAAACCATTGGCCTTGGAATGACAAAAGGTAATGAAAGGGAGACATTTTTTCATCTTAACAAATCCCTAAAATAACGGACTGAGCTAAAGGATCTGCTTAGTTTTTCTTTTATAAAGTACATAATCTGAAGTATCGTTTTATTCCATTATGTGTTCTTTTAAAGTACCAAGCAGAATAAATAATAAAACTTGCAGAACAAAAATCTTCAGCATTGTACCAATAAAGAAGAATATTTGTAGCTCAGGGTTGAAATGAGGGGTCCTTGGTGCTCTTTGAGCTTACTTGTTTTCTTGCAGATGCTTCATTACCCTTAACATCATTAGTACTAGTAAGGAGTGCTGTTTGCTGTCAGTTTATATCCTGGTGTCTTGCCTATCTGTATGGGTGACTCTTCTCTGTAGAATCCCTGATCACTCAACTCAGTAGAGAAGAAGAAAAGAACAATTTGCTACATCCAATCAGCAGAGACCAGAGACAAATCAGCCATCAACAGACACATAGACATTAACAATATTTAAACACTATGCAAAAGAGACGATCAACTGGGTAGCCCAAATCCTCCTCTCTTTTTTGTATCCTGTAACAGTTTAAGTTTAATCCTTGCTTTCTTCCCTTGCCATATGTATTTCAATATTATCTTATTTAAATCATCAAAATATTTTTCCCAATTTTATTGGAATTGTTTGGAATAAGTATAATATTCTTGGTAATATGTTCATTTTAATCATCGCTATTCTTCCTATCAGTGATAGTTGTAAAATTTTCCCATTTTTCCAGGTCTGTCTTAATCTGCTGTTTTAATTTACAATAATTATCTTAAGTGTCCCGCATCTGGCTGTTAATTGGATCCCCAAATATTTCACTTTCTTTATAATCTGGATATCTAGTCTACCCATCAATTCTTTTTTTGCTTCTCAGTAATATCCTTCACTAATATCTTAGTTTTCTCTTTATTTATTTTCAGTCCTGTGATGTCCCCATATTCTTCTATTTTTTCTATTAATTTAGGTCCTGTTGCTAATGGTTCTTCTAGAATAAAAACCAGATCATCTGCAAATGCCTGCAACTTGTATCCCTCCTTTTTTATGTCCGTGACCTTTATTTCCTTATTTCTTCTAATATTTCTGTTTAACACTTCTAAAGTCAATACAAATAACAGTTGTAACAAGGGGCATTCTTGCCTAGTTCCTTTCTTAATATTAACATTTCCAGTCATATCGCCATTTATCATTATTTTTGCTGTTTGTTTATGATATATTGCCTTAATCATTTTGACAAACCTTTCCCCAAAACCGATTTGTTCCATTTGTTCCAACATAAATTGCCAATTCACATTATCAAATGCTTTCGGTGCATCTAAAAAGACTAAGGCCATTTGTTTTTCTGGATGTGCTTTGTAGTATTCCAGTGTATTCAGTATTGTCCTCATATTATCTTTTATTTGTCTCTTAGGCAATAAGCCATTTTGGTCCATATGTATAAAATGATTTAAATATCTTTTAAGTCTTTCTGCCATTATTGAAGCAAATATTTTATAATCTGCATTCAACAAGGATATCGGTCTATAGTTTTTTATCTGTTGTAAGTCGGAGTCTTCTTTTGGTATAAGAGTAATATAAGCTTCCATCCATGAATTAGGTATTTTGGCTTTTATCAATACATCATTTAATACCTCTAAGATTGTATTGCAAAGAGAATCCAGTAATGTTTTATATAATTCTGCTTGCAGCCCATCTGGACCTGGACCTTTCCCACTATTTTGTCTATTTAATGCTTCAGTTAGTTCCACCATTGTTATCCTTTCTTCTAACATTAATTTGCTTTCTTCCAATATTTTAGGTAATTCTGTTTCCTTCA
Organism: Naja naja; assembly: GCA_009733165.1. Classification (NCBI taxonomy): domain Eukaryota; kingdom Metazoa; phylum Chordata; class Lepidosauria; order Squamata; family Elapidae; genus Naja; species Naja naja. The sequence goes on along the minus strand of CM019155.1, from coordinate 80,187,725 downwards.
AATATTGTTTAACTTTCTCTTCTATGATTGTCTCTTGGTCATATAGTTTCTCATAGTACTTTTTAACTATTTCTTTTTTTTCTTCATTTCTATAACAAACAGTCCCATTGTCATCTATTAATTGTATTATCCTTTTCTGTTCTTTTCCTTTTTTCAACTTATATGCTAACCATCTTCCTGGTTTATTTGCATTTTCAAAAAAGTTTTGCTTAGATCTTTTAATTTTTTGTGCCACTTCTTCTTTCTCTATTAATTCCCGTTTATATTTAACTAAGTTCATTTGATTTTTTAAATATTTTTTGCTGCAGATATTTTTGTAATGCTTTTTCTAGCCTCTTGTAGTCCTGTTCTAATATTTTTTGGTCTTGTCTCTTTTTTTATTTCTCTTTCTTGTATAAGTTATAGTTAACTCTCTAATATAGGCCTTCATTGTATCCAATACAATTTTGTAATGAGTTTTCTTCTTTTTTATTTTCTTTAAAGAAAAAAGCCACTTCTTTTTCCATATCTTTTATAAATTCCTTTTTTTTCAAGATTAGATTATTCAGTGTCCATCTCGTCCTTTTCTTTTGTCCCTTCCACATAACCTTTATCAGATTATGACCTGCCCACATGCTTACTTCAATGTCTATTTCTTGTATGCTTAGAATTAATTCTGCTGACATCCACATCGTATCAATCCTTGACCATGACAAATGTCTACTTGAGTAAAATGTATATTGTTTATTTTTAGTATTCATTTCTTGCCAAGCATCCCGTATATCTAATTCTTCTGCCATTTTGAAGAAGGATCTCGGTAGTGTTTCCCTGTTCTTTTTATTTATCTTCTGTGTTTTATAATCCAATTCTGTATCTACTATCGCATTGAAATCTCCTAAGATACATATATTATCATATTCCAATTCTATTATCTTCTTGTGAAATTTATTATAAAAAACTTCTTGTTTCTCATTTGGAGCATATTTTGCTACTAGAAGTGTCTTTTTGTTATTCTCCATTATCTCCACCATCCCTTCTTCATCAGTAGCAATTAATTTGGCTTTTATTGTATTTTTAATATATAAAACTACTCCTCTTTTGTTTTGATGTGCCAATGAAGTCTATAAATTGCCAATTTTAGGATAGTCCAGAACCTTAATATGTTGCTTTTTAATGTGTACTTCTTGCAAACAAATTATGTCCACATTTAATTTCCTTAATTTACTGAAAATCCATTTCCTTTTAATAGCCGAATTCAATCCATTTATATTTATTGATATTAGCTTCTTCTCTTCTTCCATCATTTATACTTTATAAGTAGGATTTATTGCTCTTGTCACTCTTTGTTCCCTTGCTTCTTTTGGTTCTGCTCTTCCTCTTATTGCTCCTTCCTTTCGTATTCTCTCTTCTCTCCTTTGTTATCTGTCTCTTTCTTCTGCCATTTCCTCTCAGTTTCGTATTATTTCTCCTTCTCTCCTTCTCTCCTCTTCCTGTCCTCTAAAATATTCTTTGTAAAATTGTTCTGCTTTTTCTATTGAATCCAGTCTATGTCTTTGTTCTTGCCAAGTAACCATCAAGTCTTTTGGTATTAGCCATCTATAATTTACTCCTTTCTTAATTAAAATCTTTCTCAAGAATTGATATTCCTTTCTCAGATCTCTCACTCTTCTTGGAATTTGTTTTAACACCATAATTGCTTTCCCTTTATATTTCAAAGGATCATCCCTTACTCTCTGCAATATTTCTGTTTTTATTGCCTTTTTGGTAAATCTCACATGCACTTCTCCAGGTAGCTTATTTCTCATTGCATATCTAATGTATACTCTAAATATTTCATCAATTCCATCCATCATTTTTTTCTTTATGTATCTCTAATGCTTCTGCTAACATCTCCACCTTTATCTCTGCAAGATTTTCTGCTTTTTCTTCCTCCACATTCTGGAATCTTAAATAGATATCCGTGTGATCCATTTCCAACAAGATCATTGATTTCCCCTTATCTTCTGCTTGTATCAGCCTGTAAACTATTTCTCCTACTTTTTTCTCTATTTGGTCTGCTCTTTCTTCAATTTTTTGCATCCTCTCTTCATTTTTCATCATCATCTGTTGTATCATCATCTGTTCTCCACTTTTTCTTGTACACACATCCATTGTTCTTGAAGTGCTTGTATCATCTTTAAATCTTGCATTGAAATTTCCTTTTCCTTTTCCTGCTGTAACATAGCCTGTAGCAATCATTGACCTGCTGGGCTTAAGGAAGATGAAGTAGGAATCGAGGATACTGTTGTCATTGTCTTCCTTATTTTTAATATTTATAATACCAAAAACAGAGAATGAATGCCAATTAATCTAGGTCCAGCTTCCTTTCTTCAGGTTCTTCTTTACCTTAATCCAATTAAAGGAGTAATAACCTCAATATTAGCAAAACAAAAATTAAGGTTCCAAGAAGGGAAAAATCAAAAACATAAAAGGGAAATTTCTAGGAAAAATAAAAATGAAACAAAAGAAAAAATAATCCAATAGTAATCCAATGGTAATAATCCAATAGTCCAGCAAAAAAAAAACACATCAAAAGAAAAGAAAGAGAAAAAACAAAAAGCCAGTCAAGAAGAAAAAAAGAATGTCCCAAGAAGCACACGCTAAAAAGAAAAAAGAAAATAACCAGCAATAATTTATCCACTTTTATATTCTCTTAAAAAGAAAAATCCACAAAGCAAATCTGGGCCACCAATTAGTAACAAAACAAACTCTCTTCAAGGAGAAAAAGAAATCTTTTCTCTTCAATTCCAGCTGTTTCATTTATTTTCCAAGAGCTACACCTGTTCAAAACAAAAGTCCATTGGTCATTTCCCTAACTCACTTTCTAAGTCAAAAACAGCCTTTAGTCAAAATAACTTTTTTATCTTCTTTTCCTTTCCCACAAGTGTTATTCTCTTAATTTTCCAAACTTTTCTCTTTAGTGGCGCTATTTAGCAATAGTGGCACTATTGCTCTGCTTTCTCTTTGCCTCTTCACAGTGTTATTTCAAAGAAAAAAAAGGTTTATACTTTACAAAAGTGAGGGAGGAAGTATTTGACAGGTAGAAAAAAAAGGACAGGGAGAAAATTAATCCAATGTCAAATTTAATCTCTAACCAGCTAACTCCAAAAAGAAAATTCAATCCAGTTCCAAATATTGCTCCTTTGTTACAGTCTCAATTAATTAGTTCCATTTTCATTTGACAGTTTAAAAATGCTTTCCTCTCCGCTTCCAGAGGGGGATTAATCCCATTCTGTTTTGTATTCAAGTCTTCTTATAAATGCTTTTTTTTGAAGTGCCCTTTCATTATTTAAGTAGAAAAAACAAAATTTCTCACCCAGTCCAGACACACTTTCTTTCCATTCCTTCTTCCATTTATGGCTGTCCTAGCCTTTTAGCAGCTTCAATGGCCTCTTTCCACCACAGCCAGCTTAGGAAGCTTTCTCTGAATCAACCAGGGACTTTATGATGTCTCTGGGATTAACAGAGTGCACTCCCCTTGTTCATCATCTCTACGGGACGATTTAGATCCAAATGGACCGACCAGGATATCAACGGCTTTCCAGGAGACCCCAAATTGCCCGTCATCTCACCGCAACATCAGCCCCACTCTCCAAGATCCATCTGGATCTTGAGCCTATCATCTAGGATGTTGGCTATTCCTGCCAGTTTAGTATCATCTGCAAATTTGGTAAATTCCCCTTCTATTCCCTCATCTAAGTCATTTATGAAAATATTGAAGAGTACTGGACTTAGGTCAGAATCTTGTGGCATCCCACTGCTACCCTCCATGTAGATGTAGTACCATTAAGTACTACCCATTGAGTACAGTTTGTCAGCTAGTTGCGAATCCATCTGGAGGTGATGCTATCTGTCCCACTTTTTTCTAGCTTACCAAGAAGTAGGTTGTGGTCTACTTTGTTGAATGTCTTGCTGAAGTCTAAGTATATTATGTCCACAGTATTTCACTGGTCTACTAATTTAATCACTATCTTGAAGACTGAAATAAGATTGGTTTGGCATGATCTCTTTTTAACAACCCATGCTGACTACTAGTTATTACTTTACTTGTTACTAGATGTTAGTAGAAATGTTTTTTATTATCTTTTCCAGTATCTTCCTGGGTATTGATGTTAGGCTGATTGGTCTGTAGTTTCCTGGGTCTGTTTTTCCCCCTTTTTTTGAAGATGGGAATCACATCAGCACTTTTCCAGTCCTCTGGTAATTCCCTGGTGATACAGGATTTTTGAGAGATGTGGTGCAGTGGTTCTGAGATGACCTCTGCCAGCTCCTTTATAACTCTGGGATGTAGTCCATCAGGTCCCAGTGATTTATGTTCATTGAGATCAGACAGGTGTTCTCTTACTATTTATTTTGCTTATTTTTTTGTCTATCTTTTACAGTTATGTTTTTGGTAGGTTGGGCTATAGTTTCTTTTTGCGTGAAGACCGATGCAAAGAATGAATTAAGCAGTTCTGCTTTCTCTTTGTTGCCCATTATTTCCTTGCCATCTTCTCTTTAATTTTTCTTTTCTTGATTTTTTTCTTATTATTTATATGTTGGAAAAAACTTTTTTAAAATTATTTTTTGTTGCAAGTCTTTGTTGATTCTGAGCCTTTGCTTTCCTGACTTTGTCTTTGCAGATTCTGGCTATCTATTGATATTCTACCTTAATTATGTGTCCCTCTTTCCATTTTTTATACTTTTCCTTTTTGTGTTTCATTTGTCAGAGAGATCTTTGTGCAGCTATGCTGGTTTCTTATTGGATTTCTTGTTTTTCTTTCTCAGTGGTATTGTGGTGGTCTGGGCTTTTATGATCGTACTTTTCAGAGTTTCCCAAGATTCTTGAGTTGTTTCTCCCTTTAGGATTTTCATCCAAGGAATCTTTCTCAAGTTCTGAGTTTATTAAAATCAGCTCTTTTAAAATCTAAAGCTCTGGTGTCATTATATTCTATTGCTTGTGTTTGTGTGATTTTGAATTCTAGTATGACATGGTCACTCCCACCCAAGGTTCCTGCAGTTTCAACTCTCTCTATCACTTCTTCTCTGTTTGTAAGAATTATGTCCAGTATAGCTGTCCCTCTAGTTCCCTCCTCTACATTTTGGACAACAAAGTTGACAGCTAGGTTGGTTAAGAACCTATTTGATTTCTCACTTGGTGCAGAATTAGTTTTCCAATTGATATCAGGGTAATTGAAGCCCCCCCATTACTATTGTAGTGTGTTTCCTACATATATTTGTTAATTGGTTGGCAAAAAGGACATCTATTTTTTCTGCTTGATTGCGTGGCTTATAGTATACACCTATGGCCATGTCATTCTTTTTTTCTTTTATATTGACCCATATGTGAGGGATTGCTTTCCCCCTCTCCCGGTTGGCTACTCATGGTGAGCCAATTCCACACAAAACCTCTCCAGTTTTGTCATGGGGTGAGAGAGCCCCAAAAGGTGGACTCAGCCCCTTTTTATTAAGTTCTCTCTAAAGCAAGCAGTTACAGTACAAGAAGCTCATTCTTATTGGTTACATATTACACTTAATACCATATTTGGTTATTGTGATATAATGAAGAAAAGCAGCTGTAACAGGCATGTAACTTTTGCTGATATGTACCTATCATGTTAGCCACCTTATCAGTGGTGGGTGCAGGCGCTATCTAGCTACTGGTGAAATGCAGGTGCAAGCATCAAACAAGGTTGTTACAATGTGTGTGAGAGCAAAGATGTTACATTTTGCGGCTACATGGTTGGAAAAACAAACAGACAGTGCGGCTTTGTTCTTTGCTGCTAACTTGGCTCAACTCCCACAGAAGCCTGCATAATGGCTGATACAAAGGCAATTAATGATTTTATAGCAACATCTCCTCCATTTTTGTTTTTTGGAAGGTAATCAGCACTGACCTATGCCTAAGGATCCTCATGAGACCATACACTCTCCAGCGCATGGTGTCAGAGCAGACCTGACGGCAGTTCAGTCAGGGCCTTCCTCATCAGAGGATAGGCAATCACAAGGAGGTTTCAACATGGGGGCAGTTAATTCATGCTGAAGCAGCTGGACAGAAGTGGAGGGTTAGGTAGGCCTCCAGGACATAACCATAGACACAATATTGGGGATACATTGGATACAGCAGCAGAGAAGCACAAAATCAAGGGGGTTTCAGCAGGGAAGGGGGCCAAATACATAAGATTCAATAGCAAAATAAGTGTGATCAACAAAACCAGAACATACATAACGCCCAAGTAATGGAGGCGTGCTGAGAAAAGAGAGATAAGCCGTACAACAGCCTCCAGGATTGAAACAGCAAGTCCACCTGGAATAAGTCACAGTGTAAGATGATCTAGGCAACCATCCGGGGCCTGACCAGTTCATGCTGCATACTGGGCAGCAACGGGCAGTGGATGGAGACAGTAGAGGGCTGAGAGGTCCAGATGGACAAGGTCGACCAGGTGACTTCCTCGTTCCTAGCTTGAAGGAGGCATGTGGAACAGGGTTGGCAAGCAGGACAGCAGAGGAGACCAGAAGGCACAGGAGTACAGGGAAAGCATCTCCGCCAAATGCTGTGGCTTGTGGCTCAAGGTTACTTCACAAGGTAGGGTCTGGTGTGTCTGGCAGGAACCCAAAGCACTCTGTCAGGTAGTTGGATGGCTGCGTAACCTCAACCCCAAGTAATGAGATCGGCAGGCCTTTCCAAGTCAGGTCAGGTAAGCAACGATAGTATACCTGTGGTTTGGGTAAATCTGCAGAAGAGGGAGAGGAAAAATGGCACTCTGCAGCGGTAGTTAGCAGGTGGCCGGTTAGATTAACAAAATTCAGAGTATATAAGCATAGGTTCAGGGTATTTTGTATCGCTGGGAGGCCAGGGGGATTTTTCCCCTGTTTCAAATATCGATTGAGTGCATGTTTAAGTGTCTGGTTAGCGCGCTCTGCCAAGGCTTGGCCCTGGCTATTGTAAGGTATTCCAATTTGTGGATAATATCCCATCGATTACAAAACTCTGACATGGCAGAGCTTGTGCACGTGGACTATTATCAGTTTTTAGCTCTTTTGGGCATCCCAACGATGCAAAGGTTCGAATACAGTGGTTGATCACATGTTTAGAGGCTTCACTCTCTGAGGAGTGGCCATAATAAACCCTGAAAATGTATCTATGGAAACATGTAGATATTTCCAGGGGGCAAAAGGAGCATATTGGGTAACATCCATTTGCCATATTTGGCAGGCCTGTGTGCCTCTGGGGTTGACTCCCATAGGAATAGCAATAGCCTGCTGACTACAAGTGGGGCATTGCTGCCGTATGGCCACTGCCTCAGCAGCTGTAATATCAAATTGTTTAATGAGCGCTTTTGTATTTTGGTGAAAGTATGAGTGGCTTTCCCAAGGTGTTACAGGTTGTAAAGGCAAGATCAAATGCGCGGCTGCATCATCTGCCCAATTGTTACCTTCTTGGAGCACACCAGGGAAAGGTTGGTGGCTCCTAATATGGACAATTTCGTTCTGCAATTAGGGACTGCAGAGTACAAAATAATGCCAATAAATCAGGTTCAATAGATGGTGATAGGTATGAGCCAAATATTGTTAAAACAATTTGAGAAACATACAAGCTATCAAGAATCAAATTAATTCGGACTTTAGAAAAAAGCTGAAAAGCCAAAATTGCAGCGGCCCATTCAGCACGCTGCGCAGATTTTTGTGGTGGCGTTTTTGTCTTAAAAGGATTAGAGAGGTGGTTTGGAGATAGCTTGCAGGTATGGTTTCAGGAGAAAGAAAAATAACACATCAGTATTGCAGTTACTAAACAGATAAATCAGTTTCAACAAAATGGAGACACAACAGATGAGAAAGGGAAAACTGGATTCAAATGCTTCAGGAAAAGGATGAACAGGTAAAAACATTTAAACACACAGTAAATGCAAAAATGAAACTTTTCTTGTAAATAAACTTAGAACATTTGTTAATAACCCTGGGTTTTTCTTAAAAGCACAGAGAGGAGAGAAAATTTAACTCTGTTCCTCATCCGTCCAATTGGCCAGATCAGACCAGAAGAAGAATCTCTCAGTGTTTTTAATTCTTAACAATTTAAATTTAATATCCGAAGGGATCAGAGACACTTAACAGTTGCAACAGTTACCTCTAGGACACACAAAGTCTTAGACACACACATGTGCGCGCACACACATACCCACACACAAGACACAGAGGAAAACAAAACTTTTGAGGTTTACACACACACACTGATCATTCCCACAATAAATCTCTCAGTTAAATTGGGAAGGCATAGATCTTAAGGAACATCGAATTTATGGTGAATCATTAGACATTCCATGACCACGTGCCATGTGGTCAAAATTTGGATAGGGGCTCTAGGGCCGATGGAGATATTCCCCAATTCAGTCCAAGTGGGATTTTTAGGCTTCCTTTTTCAGAATAAGACGGCATTGTTTCCAAATGAAAGTTAACAGAGCAACCAAATCTTTGTTTTTGGGTGGGGAGAGCCTTACCCCATTTGTCACGTCGGAGTGGGGTCCTTTTCCTTGTTGCCTTGCTAATTTCCTAGCAGCCTCAGTGATCTGACTGAGCTCCCTCAGATGCTTGATCTGCTCCTAGACAGGTTCCCTCATCTTACCAAATTCCGTCGGGACGGTGGCGGCCACCTTTCAGGCAAGATGGGGTCGAGGCGGGTCTGCGACGCTCGCTGGAGCGATCACGTCGGGGTCACCAGTTGAGGGATTGCTTTCCCCTTCGCCCGTGGGCTTCCACGGTGAGCCAATTCCACACAAAACCTCTCCAGTTTTGTCATGGGGTGAGAGAGCCCCAAAAGGTGGACTCAGCCCCTTTTATTAATCCTCTAAAGCAAGCAGTTACAGTACAAGAAGCTCATTCTTATTGGTTACATATTACACTTAATACCATATTTGGTTATTGTGATATAATGAAGAAAAGAGGCTGTAACAGGCATGTAACTTTTGCTGATATGTACCTATCATGTTAGCCACCTTATCAGTGGTGGGTGCAGGCGCTATCTAGCTACTGGTGAAATGCAGGTGCGAGCATCAAACAAGGTTGTTACAATGTGTGTGAGAGCAAAGATGTTACATTTTGCGGCTACATGGTTGGAAAAACAAACAGACAGTGCGGCTTTGTTCTTTGCTGCTAACTTGGCTCAACTCCCACAGAAGCCTGCATAATGGCTGATACAAAGGCAATTAATGATTTTATAGCAACACATATGCATTCTAGAAGGTTTTCATCTTTGGTTTCATGCATTTCTGTAGCAATATAGTGGTCCTTTACATACAGTGCAACTCCACCTCCTGTTTTATGGGATCTGGGTTTGTTTGTTTTTGAACAGTTTGTAACATTCTATCAGTATGTTCCAGTCATGGGTTTCATCCCACCAAGTTTCTGTTATTCTAATTATATCATATCTGCCTTCATGCATTAGTAGTTCGAGTTCACCCTGTTTGTTCCCCAGACTTTGTGCATTTGTATATAGGCACTTGAGATCTTTATGTCTGATGCTGGGTATGCTTCCTATGTCTCTTATTTGGTGTTTGAGTTCATCTTCCTTCCCATCCCTATTTACTTCATTATTTGACTTGCTTTCTAGAGGTTTTTGCTTGGAATTAGGTCCTAGAGATCTTAAAGATTGGTCACCCTCCTCCCTTCATTTTAGTTTAAAGCCTTCCTGATAAGTTGAGTCAGTCATTTTCCGAAAACATTCTTCCCAATCTTTGTGAGATGCAACCCATCCCTTGCCAGAAGCCCATCATGGAGATAGTACAGGCCATGGTCCAGGAATCCAAAGGTTTTTTTGGTGACACCAACCTTTTAGCTAGTGTTCACTTCTAGAATTCTTTGCTCTCTTACCCGATGTTGTCCTTTCGTTGACAGTACAGATGAAAAAGCTACTTGTGCACCTAAGTCCCCAACTTTCTTGCTTAGCTGCTCATAAACATTCAATATTGTTTTCAAGTCCTTTTTGTGTCATTTATCCCTACATGTAGTAATAGAAAAAGGTGGTAGTCTGTGGGGTTTATTATTTTGGTTAGGTTCTCAGCCACATCTTTGATTTTAGCTGCAGGGAGACAACATACCTCTCTGTCTAGACTGTCTGGTCTACAGATGGCAGGTTCTGTTCCCTTGAGAATTGAATATCCTATCACCAGCACTCACCTTTTTTTTCTAGGGAGATTTGGGGTGTTTTTCTATCTATCACAGAAACATTTGATGGTGTTACTTTTTAAGGGACATTTGATGGTGATTCTTTTCTAAGTGTCTGCATGTTTTCTTCTATGAGAGTCCATGAAATCGATTGCTTAGCACCAGTGGGGCTGCATCAGAGCAAGTTGGTTTGGACAGGAGTTTTGTATTAGGTTTGTATTTTTTTTTATGAGTGACATATTTCCATCTGTCTTCTTCCTCTAAGTGTCTATTCTTCCTCTAAGGGGTCAATTCTTTTAGAAGTTGTTTGATCATTATTATGTTCAATTTGGGCATATTCTTTTTGCAGGGTTTGGGGTTTCTCATTTTGTGGGTTGAGTTTCAGAGTAGTTAGAGTTTCCTCTAGACCTTTTACTTTTTCTTCTAGTAACTTGATTAGTTTACATTTGGTACACATATAGTTTGGGTATTCTATGGGCATAAGTGCATACATGGAACATGTTCTGCAGATCACAATAGTATCAGTTTCTTCTTCCATGAGTGGATTTTAAAAAATTGAAAGTGGAAGTGTAGAAGATTTTACCACAGATTTTTAAAGGGAAAAATGTCAAATTTATGTGTGTGTGTGTGTGTGTGTGTATCATTTAAGTTTCAAATGGGGAAGTGTAGCTAAAAGTTTAAGATTCTAGCAGTTAAAGAATGTCTAGTTTAAGGATTTAAAGTTCTATAGTTCAAAATTGTCTAGTTTAAAAATTTGAAGTTCTAGCAGATCATTTAGATTGTACAATTTTAAAATTTCCAGGGTTGAGTGGCCTTAAGTGCGAGGTTCGTTGTTAGCTTGTAATGGAATGTTCTATGATTACCCCTTTCCTCCCTTTCTTCTTATGATCTGTTCCCTTCCTGTCTTCTTGTGGGCTTAATTTATCTCTTTCTTCTTTGCCTTTGTATATTCCTTACCTGCTATTGTCTATTCATCTTTGATTTTTTTTTTGCCTTGTGTCCTGTGTTGTCTTTTTATCTTCCCTTCCTACTTGCTTTTCTTCTGCCACTACCAGATATTCAGCTCTCCCTGCTTTTCTCAGTTCACAGCATTTCCCCCCATCCCACCTGTTGGTCTCCCACACTGCTCTGTTGCTTTGCTCAGTCACCGGTTCGCTGATACCCTTTGCTGAAATGCTCCACTAACACTGACTGCCTCTGGTTGCACCAATGCTCTCCTGTTGCTTTTCATGCTCCTCTCAGAGTCTGCTTTGCTGTGATGCCCATCGCTGCTGGCTCTCCCATTTGCCACGCTACTGCTGCTCCTGCCCCTCCAGCCACGTGGCTCCCATTTGCACTGCTTCTCCCAGCAAACAGGATCACCTGGATGACCTGTGGTGAGCTCGCCTCTTGTCTCTTCTCCACAGCCTGTTCTCCTCCTCCTCCTCCCTGCTCCTCTCTCTCATCAGCTCAACTTTTCCTTCTCTGCAGTTGTTGCTTTGCCCTCAGTCGGCTCTCCTCTCTGCTCCATGGATGATTTTCCTCCCTGCTCCTCAGCTGGGCCCCACTCGCTCACCAGCTCTCCTCCTTGTTCTCACCGGTTCTTTTTGCCTCTCCACTCAACATCGTTCAATGGGCCTCTGGGCTATTTGGTAGGCCTCTTGGGTGCAGCTGAGCTCTTCAGTTTCTGTTTGGGGGCTGGTATCTGCATAGGATGGCCCAATCTTTCTTAATGGGCACAAAATACCTGCTGGGGCTATTAAAAAAGACTGCTTCCTGCCTCTAAAAAAACATGTATCTCCATTTCTCATTTAGGGAAATAAAATATTCTTTTTAAATATTCCTCAAAATATTTCATTTTTCTAGGAGGGTGGGTGCTGACTTTTTACACTAGGAACTGGAGTGAAAAGAAAAAGGGAGGATAGAGGCAAGAGCCGACATGGCTGTTGGTACTATTTTCTGTCATTCATTGGCTACTCATTCTTTTTCACCAGGGAAGAATAGGCATACCTGGGCTGTAGAAAGCTAGATAACCACAAGGTGGCAGCAAAATTCTTGAGAACTCTCCTGCTTTCTTTCCCACTGATAGAATAGTCTTGGGATCCAGGGAGCTCTGGTCATGCTCTCTTTTGAAGGACAGCAAATGTATCTTCCAGGGAAAGTTGAATCTGCCAGTTTTTATAGTTGCTAAGTACTGCTTGTGACAAAATAATAACAATAAAGTCAAATTTCAAATCTGCTAATGACATTTAGCAGCCTGAATGTTAAATCATTTTCATTTTTTAATTAACTATGTGTGGGCTGATCCATATCTTTTGAGAGTTCTGAACTTGATACAAGTGCATTTACAGCATACCTCTTTATGTTCCAGATAAAAAATTGTTTTTCTTTAAAGTAATATTTTAAAATGATTTTTGGTGTTCCTTTTGCACCACCCATTTTTTTTCATTATAAAAACTTGGTGTTAGGAATTAAGATTTTAATTTTACATGACATTTCAGAGCAGTGAGTGTATATATGTATGTGTAAAACATGGGAAGTTCCATTTGCAAGAGTCTTCCATTAACAAAATAAAATACTGTTGCAAAGATATCTTAAAATTTCCAATTTAACAGAAAAGCTCACAATACCTGTATGAGAATCTTTAGAATTCTTTAACTTCCTCTTATAGCTAACTACTTGAACCAAGATAGGGTTCAATCAATAAATGGTGACCTTCATTTTTGTTTAAAATTTACTTCCATTAATTCATATACTAAAACTTATTAAACAAGTTTTTCATATTTATACATTATATGTGCTAAATTGATTCCACAGATTTCATACACAAATGAAGAGAGGTTTCAAAAGTGAAGTTGCTTTCTATATCTAAACTGCTCCTTAAGTACAGAGCTAACATTTAACATTGTTCATTTTTTCCTTGTTTCATCTATGTAGGAGAAAGCAGAGGCAAATGGATGTCTGTTTTTCTAAAGATTAGTAAGGATTATAGTTGTAAGCACTTATATAGCTGGCCATCTAAAAGATTTAGTGAGGGAGGGACGACCTACAAGTCATCATTGACTCCTGGTGACTGCCTGAATTAGTTCCTGCTGGTTTTTAGGAAAAATTTCAGAAGTGATTTGCAAATGCTAGTCTAGTTTTGTAAAAACTTATAATAGTTCATATTTAGTTCATATTGCAACATACATTGTTTGTACCCTCCTGACCTAACCTGAGAAATTAATTATTTGGATTTTATTAAATCTTGAAAGAAAGAGAGATTACACTCCAAAATTAGGAAACTCTTCAGTCGATTTGATAGTTAAATTTTATTCAATGCCTACATCTCCACTAGACCTGCTACCTGCAGGTCAAACCTATGATAGTTGGAAGGGAATCATGTATAATCCATTTCATCCAGAAACCTCTGGAGCTGCTGCGTGATCACCTTCTCAACAACCTTCCCCAAAAAGGGAAGATTGGAGACAGGTTGGAAATTATCCAACCAGGTGGAGTCCAATGATGGCTTCTTAAGAAGAGAGTGGACCACAGCCTCCTTAAAGTGCTGAGGCACCATCCCCTGCTGTAGGGAAGCATTAATCACCACCAAAATCCACCTGCCTGTCACCCCCTGGGAAGCTTTCACAAGCCAGGAGGTACATGTATCTAAAACACAGGTGCTCATGCGCATACTCCCTAGGATCCTGTCCACTTCCTCAGCAGCAACAGGGTCAAACTGTTCCCAGATAACAGGACAAGAGCCTGCCTCAGGAGCTTCCACCAGTCCAGCAACCACTCTGGCATCTAACTGGGAATGAAATTGAGGGATTTTGTCTTCCAGAAAATCTGCAAATTCCTCAGTGAGCTCCTTCAGGTAGACGGCTTACCTTAAAGAGGGTTGCTGGGTGATTATCTGCAGATGCAATTAGTGTGGAGAAGTATTTACACTTTACTGCACAAATCGCCATGAGGTAGGCCTTAGTAGCAGCTCTTACCCATGTTCAATTGAGTTCATTTCCTGTCATCTGCCAGTGGCGCTCTAAACATCTTCTCATGCGTTTCATCCCTCTCAGTTCCTCTGTATACCATGGGGCACAGAGAGGTCTACAGATGAGGAGAAGTCACAAGGATGCAATGCTATCCAGAGCCTCAGTCACCTTCCTATTCCAAATAGTGACTAAGAGCTCGGCTGGACTGCACAGTAGATCTGCAGTTGTATCCCCCAGCTTCTTCTGGAATCCATATGGTGATCTGCACACCAACATTTCTTTTATTTCCAAGCACACAGCCAATCATCTCTTTCCCTGTTTGGGAGAGGATAATATTCTGGCCCCTACTCTGATTCATCAGAGTTGCATATGGTATAATTGACATGTACTTTTGATGGTACTAGAAGGGGAGCCTTGTTAAATACAGATGTTATTAATACATAATTGATACTATCATTTTACTATTTTATGCTAATGATAAACCATGGTAACATTGATTCTGGATGTTTGTGGCTATATAGGTGAATAGATAGGTGAATCGGTGGATTGATAAATTATATTAATACAATTCTGAATTTTTAAAAATGTATTAATAGAAATGCATTTGGAGTAAGCTACGTAATTTAAAGCATCATTTATCATTTATTTCTATTGAATCAAAATAACAATATTTCTTTTGCGTGCAAGTATTTTTTAACATTTTCTAAAGAGTAGTTCAATCAGTTTTACTGAGTAATCGAATGCTGTGATTCAGCATTATTTGCTAGAGGGTAGGTAATGATCAACTGTTGAAAACATACAGAGAAATGAGTTGTTCTAAAGTACATTGTGCAAAATTTCAAAGGAGTAGCAAAAACCTCCCAAGGCATTTTCATATTTTACTATTCATTCATTCATTCATTCATTCATTCATTCATTCATTCATTGACATTATTTGACCTGGGACTGAGGAAATTAGAGAGAACAAAACAGCTAAGCAGTCTTAGATAAAAAGACTCTTCATTTTTAACTGAATTTTAAATTTAATGACAAATGTTTATCATTCTTACCATTCTTATCTAAGGCCATATATTAAGTCATGTTGACACTTAGAGCCAAGGTCCCCAACTGTTGGACCACAGACTGATATTGATCTGTGGCCTGTTAGGAACCAATTCGCATAGCTGGAGGAGAGTGATGGGCAAGTGAGTGAAGCTTCATCTGTATTTGCAGCTGCTCTCCCAGTGCTAGATTCACTGCCTGAGCGCCACCTCATATCATCAGGCACTAGAGTACGAACCCTACTGTAAAGTACAAATGCAAGGGATCTTGGTTTCCCTCCCTGTCCGCGGAAAAATTGTCTTCCATGAAACCGGTTCCTAGTGCCAAAATGTTGGGGACCACTGATAGAGAGGATTTACCTACTGTTATTATCTGCAGTTGCCAGAAGTCCTGTCAGTTCAGAAGTCTTTTGAAAGCAATCCCTAATCACCCTTTCTTCTGTTGACATTAAATGCTAAAAACAAAGGTTGAAAAATCCTTCTCCCACCCATGATGCTGCAGGCCCTGAAACTGCACAAATTCTTCCTACAGCTTTATGCAGAAAAGAAAAATTAGCCAGAAGTCTGAGAAAAGTTTTTTCAGTTTTTTATCACATGAGATACTTTCCTTTTGACTTCTTACCTCTTTTCTCAGTTTGATTTTGTTTTATAGAAATATTTTTTGTAGACTTGCTTCCAAGTTCCCATAGTTCTCTCTGCCACAACTCACAGGCTAGTTATGACTCAGATTACTTTTTTTCAAAACATTGTAAAGTTGTTTTACGGATGTTGAGTCTGGGTTTCTTATTTCTGATAGTGTCTGGCACTATAAGAAAATGGTATTCTTAAGAAAGAATCAGTCATGGAGCTGAATAATTGGGACAAAGGCATAAAACTGTACATTTAAAAAAAAGTTTTGAAAGTTGACATTGTTACCTATGTATTAATTTTGTTAAAGCTGAATATAAAAGTATATAGTTTTTTTGTAGCTATAATATAATACTATGTTAAACCTACTAAGCCTGGCCAAAGGGTTATGAACCTTTCTGCTACTTTTTATTTTTTTATGAATCAACTATAGGTACATTTGTAATTTGCAAATATATACTACTGGGCCTTCTGTCACTATTTAAGTCAGACCAAGATATATTGTAGGTCTTATCCCATCATCAGATGTGCTGGCAACATTTTTAAAGGGAATAAAGAGATAACAGTGCCCTTTAATGCTCCTCCAGTCTCCTTCAAAGTAATCTCCATTTTTGAAACATTCCTCAAAGTCTCCTTTGGGCTAATTCATTTCAATTTGTTCCAGTCAATCTCATCAAATCATTATTTTCTTTGCAAATAAAGCATCAGTCCTTCAACTGAGCCAGCATTGATGGTGTAGTCAGTCTTATTTCTTTCCTTACTAGCATGAAGAAACAACATACTGTCAAATTTCATCATTTAATATAGAGAACTTTTCAGGTTTGAAATCTGGCAGAACGGTTCTTCCTTTCCAATTAAGATTTTGCTGAATTAAAATAGTAGCTTTAATCCTCTGATTTTTTGTTTTTATTTTGTAAGTCTGGAAGTTTACTATTTTTTCAGTCACCTGAGTTTAGAGGGGTTTCACCAACAGTATAAAGTAGTATTTCTTTAATTCTATATTAGTACAAATAAGCCTCTCTCAGTTATATTTTGGTGGTGAGATGAAATGAATATTATCCAGGAATAAGGCAGAAAAGGCAGGGACAGGACTGTGCCATATCAAAGTGGAAATGGAGTAGGGCCACAGTAACAGAACCAGGTCCCTTTTTTTGTTAGTATAAACGTTTTTGGTTCTATTCTATTGTATTGATTATCTGTATTTAATCAGTATTTATTATAAGCTATAGGTTTCCGGAGCTGGTACAATAATCTTACTGAGACTATTAAAAAAATATTTATTGTGCAGATTATAAAAATATGCTCCTAGAAAGATAGGTGTCAACTAAAAAATACTTCTTTGGTCTTTTTAGTTGCCAGCAGAAAGGGAATGGGGGAAAGCAGTGCATTCCTTAATGCTTCAGATAATCACTTTGGCAGCTGAAGTTTCTGGTGCGCAAGATTATTACTGGAGAGCATGATAGATGACCTTGGCTATGGGTGTGTCTCATTGGATCCAGGGGATGGGGGAAGACCAGGGTCAAGAGTGAAATGAATGATGTGTCAGAGTCGGCTGCAACCAGGAAATGCCAACATGTCAATTCCTAATAAATCAATCTTTCTTACTCTGAGAGATGCGGCTAGAGACTTATGATTTGAATGGGGGTGCATGTTGGAGTCCTGACAGCAGGGAGCACAGAAACTAAACCCCACCCAGGACAACCCCTACAGTGGGACCTAACCTGCCAAAAATCATTTGAAACGCTGAAAGAATTGTTTGCAAAAGAACCAGTGCTGAAGCACTCGGACCCCAAACAACCCTTTGTCATTCAAGCGGACACCAGCAACGTGGTAGTGGAAGCAGTGTTACTCCAAAGAAATGACCAAGGAAACCTACAGCCCTGTGCCTACACCTCCCACAAACTCACAGACATAGAGAGTTGATGGGCCACATGGGAAAAAGAGGCTTTCACAATAAGGTGGGCACTGCAGACCTGGCGTCACCTGCTGGAAGAGGGTCAAAAGCCATTTGAAGTTTGGACTGACCACAAAAATCTGGAAAGCCTTAGGACCCCATGGAAACTATCACCCAAACAAGTCCTCTGGGCCCAATACTTCAACCAATTCGACTTCGTGCTGAAACACATCCCGGGGGGGGGGGGGAAGAACTTTCTGGCTGACATCCTCTCTTGCATGCCCCAGTATAAATGCAAAAGGGAGGAGATTATAAATGCCGTCATCCCCCCTACCCAAATAGCTGCCCAAGTAACCACCAGGTAACAACACCACGACTAACAAGACTGACCCACAGATGACTTAACCATGAAATTAAAAACTGAACTGCTAGCAGACCATTGGTTCCGGGACAATCAACACATCTTAACAAAAAGAGATGACCTAGCCTGGAAAGGAACAAAACTCTATGTCCAAGAATCCCTACATACTCTAGTCCTTCAGAGGAGCCATGATGCCAAACCTGCAGGCCACTTCTGGTTCTTTAAACTTGGCTCAAAGGCAGTTCTGGTGGCCTGGCATAAAGGCAGGCGTGGACAGTTATGTGAAGAGTTGCACCTTTTGCGCCACGATGAAAAAGCGACCAGGAAAAACCCCTGTCAGCCTTCAAGATTTCTTTCCTTTCCTTTGCATCTTTCAGCTGTCATAAGTAATGGGGGTGAAATAGTTATGGGAAGCAAGCTGGAGGTTTGAGAGAATAAACTGTATAAGTTAGGGAGTGGAAAGTTTCTTGTTTATGCTTCTTTTCTATGCTATGTGCAAGCGCACCTCTTTATCAAAGTAGTCCAAGGTCAATGGACAGATGCCTCATCACCACCTGAAGATGCCCACATGACATTACATACAACTTTTAGTTGGATGGACAGTTTGAACTATTGTGGGTGGGAACGTTGCCATCACTTTGTATATGTAATTTTCACGCTCAATTCCTCAGATTCAGAATTCCTTTGATGCTACCACTTGATTTCCAGTAAAAGATATCTTTTCTCTAATTAATGGACTCTAAGTGTTTCTTTCTTGGATTTTGAATGGAGCACCAGCTGATATTATTCTGAAGCTCAGTTTACCAGTCCACCTGGAGAATTAATACTTTTTCTTCTGAAGGGGTCTGAAAACAATGTCCAATCCAGCCAGCAACCAAGAAGATCTGGGAGCTACTGGAAGACCTGCTTTTAGATGCTGCAGGGGAGGCCAAGCTGCTAGCCAGGATACTTCTCAATGAGAAGACAGCCATAAAACCTAAAAGGTCCTTGGGGGTTGGCTGGAAGGAACTGGAGGAAGAACCCCCTCCAGGGGTGACCACTACTTGATGGTGTAGGAGAGAAGAACCATGGCAAGAAGAAGAAAGAAAGAATCTTTTATTATCTCAAGCCCTAAACCTTCTGAATGAAGCTGTCGGAGGAATCCAGGCTGATCAAAGGTATGACAGGGAAAAGGGGGAGGCAGCCCCAGTTATAAGAGCCCAAGCAGCTGTCCCGATAAATCAACCTGGGGCAGTGCAACAGGTGGCAGCAGCCCAGAGGCCCTCAGCAGGGGGAGCAATTGCCTGAAGGCATCGAGCTCCAAAGATGCCTCCGTTGGAAGTAAAATATGGAGAGGATCCTAGGGAATTAGGTTTCTTCCTAGCCCTAGTGTGGAACCACATGGAAGAATATGGCAAGGATTTTTCCTCAGAAGCAGCTAAAGTCAGATGTGTTACCAAGGCTTTGGAAGGGATGGCTTCAAAATGGATGGTGACTTTGCATAATGATAATGCCCCCCAGTTGATGAATTATGACCTGTTCATGGCAGCATTGCATGCCAGATTTGAAGGCCCACTAGCCGAACGTAGGGCTAGAATTTGGATGAAAACCATAAATCAGGGGCGGAGATCAGTGGCCGAATACACCCAGGAATTTAGAGAGCTGGCATGCCATATTCGAGGCTGGTCTCAGGGAGCCCTGATAGAAGCTTTTAACGATGGGCTGAACCAAGATGTTTATCAAAGCTGCATTGCCAGAAAAGACCCCAGTGATTTGCAGCTCTGGTACATGTTGGCAGCAGAAGTGGAAATTGATCTGACCCGAAACAGATGCAGAGGTGGCCTTGGTTGGAGCAAGCCATCCCCCACCAGCCCTTGAGAAGCCCCAAAACCTCAAAAGGGAGGGTCGGCAGCAAAACCCAAGACCACTGCATGCTTCTGATGTGGGAAGGAGGGTCACTGGGCTGCAGACTGCCGCACCAAGCTAGAGCCAAAGGGGGCACCAGGGGGAAGAAGAAAACCTGAAAAAACTCCAGCCAAGCCACATGAAACGGCTCTTAAAGTGGAGGAGGTTGTAGAGATTGCCACTCCGAAAGGAGAGGAGCTGGGAACTCTGACCTTTTCTGGTGAAAGTGAATCTGAATTTGAAGATGACTCTCTGTTAAGTCCAAACAAGGGCCCAATGACCATTCCAGAGAGATTAAGTGTACCCACATCGGGAGCCCAAGAGGAAATGTTGGCCTTGTTAGGCTCTGGGTGCACAAGGTGCGTAATCAGCTCAGAAGTCATGGAGAAATTGGGTTTAAGGCTAAGAACTTAAAAAACTCCCATAGCATTTTGCCAACTGGATGGATTGGTAGCTGGGGGTGGCCCTGCACATTTCATAATGGAACCAGTGGAAATGATGATGGGGAGGCATAGAGAGACTCTGTTTTATTGTTGCTCCTGCGATGGAGTACCCCCTACTACTAGGCTTGCCCTGGCTCCAGAAGTGGAACCCACAAGTGGATTGGAGGAGGGGATCGTTACACATATGCACTGACCAACCCCCAGAAGAGAAGGGGCAATCTCAGCCAAATTCTCAGAATTCCACAGAGTTGGCATCCATGGGAAGTGAGAACCTGAGGGGGGAGGAGAAAATCCCTGAAGAATATTGGGATTTAAAGGAGGTGTTCAGTGAAAAGGCATCGGATGAGCTCACCCTCATCGCCCAACAGATTGCAGTATTGAAATTTTACCAGGAGTGAAACTCCCAAAACCTAAACTGTACTTGATGACACACCATGGGAGCTAGAGGAGCTGCAGTCATTTATCAATAAAAATCTTGAACAAGGTTTCATCCAACCTGCTAGACCTTGGGTAGCAGCCCCAGTATTGTTCTGTGAGAAGAAAGATGGCTCGCTTTGTTTATGTGTTGATTATAGAAATTTAAATGTGATTTCAGTGGAGAATGTGTACCCCGTCCCCTTGATGAAGGACATGTTGGCCCATCTAGCCAAAGGGAAAATTTTTTACAAATCTCGATTTGAGAGAAGCTTACTACCTAGTTTGAATCAAGGAAGGAGATGAATGGAAAACTGCTTTTAATTGCCCAATGGGATGTTTCCAATTCAACATTCTCCCATTTGGTCTACAGGGGGCCCCTGCTGTATTCATGCAAATGATAAATGAGTTTTTGCATGAACATTTATACAAAGGGGTACTGGTTTATCTTGATGATATTCTTATCTACGCTGAACATGTGAATTCTTATCTCAATGAACATGTGAAACTAGTGCAATCAGTTTTGAAAAAACTTTGAGCTGCTGAACTGTACACGAAGTTATCCAAGTGTGAGTTCCACCAAAAGAAAATTGACTATTTGGGCTATCACATATCACATGACAGTATAGAAATGGATCCAGGGAAAGTTCACGCTGTCTTGGAATGGGCCCCTCCCCGCACCAGGAAGCAATTGCAAAGTTTCCTGGGATTTGCTAATTTTTACTGTCAGTTTATCCTGGCTTCACAAGATTGCACTGCCTATTACAAATCTCCTAAAAACCAAGAGGGAGGTGAAACCGAAGCCCAGTCAACCGCTAGAATGGTCCATGGAGTGTCATGCCACTTTTGAGAAGCTGAAATAACTTTTTGTAGCTGAGCCAGTGCTAAAGCACCCAGACATGGATGCCCCTTTTGTAATCCAAGCCGATGCAAATGATGTAGTGGTGGGAACGGTGTTACTACAAGCAAATGAAACTGGGACTCTGCAACTGTGTCCATACACCTCCCATAAACTAACTGAGACTGAAAGAAGATGGGCCATTTGGGAAAAAGAAGCTTTTGCAGTTTGTTGGGCTCTAAAATCCCAATAATAAATTAATAAATAAATAAATTAACCTGCAGGCATTTTCTAGAGGGGGTAAAACACCCGTTTGAGGTGTGGATGGATCGTAAGAATTTTAGAGGCTCTAAAAACACCTTGAAAGCTATCGCCTAAGCAAGTTCACTGGGCGCAATACTTCAAGCGATTTAATTTTTCATTGAAGTACATTCCAGGGGGGGGAAAATTTCATGGCAGATGCACTGTCTAGGCTGCCTCAATATTATAGTGCTCATCCGGAAATGATCCGCCTTATTGTCCCAACTAGACAGTTAGTGGCTCCAATTGTTACTAGAGCCCAGAAAAAGGGGAAGTTGATTTATCTAATGATTTATCTGCAGAGTTAAAAGAAGCTCTGAAACTTGATGATTCATTCCTGGCTCACTCAAATAACTGTATGGTTAGAGATGGATTGGCATGGGTGGGGGCTAAATTGTACGTGCCAGCAAAGTTGAGAAACCCAGTATTACAACAAGCTCACAATTCCAAAGCTGCTAGACATTTTGGGTTCGTAAAAACCCTACACTTGGTTAAAAGGCAATTTTGGTGGCTTAATTTAAAAAAGGACATTGAAACATATATGTCTAGTTGTCCTATCTGTGCCTCAGCCAAACGGCTGCCTGGTAAGCCAGCTGGCCTACTACAAAATGTAGCCAGACCAACTGCTCCATGGAAAGAAATGTCTACGGATTTTATAGTAGAATTACCTGAAAACGGGGGAAATAACAGTTATTTGGGTGGTAACGGATTTGTTTTCCAAACAGGTATATTTCATACCTTGTGCAAAAATCCCATCTGCAAAAACTTTGGCTAAACTGTTTATTTTACATGTCTATAGGTTTCATGGTGTTCCTGAATGGATAATTTCAGATAGGGGTGTCCAGTTCACTTCGAACTTTTGGAAGGAGTTCCTGAAGTTGTTGCACTCTGCCCAGGGCTTAAGCTCCACCCACCACCCACAAACCAATGGGACTTGTGAGAGAACTAACTCAGTATTGGAGCAATATCTTAGATGCTATATTAATTATCAACAAGATGATTGGGCTGACCTATCACCATTTGCTGAGGTGGCATATAACAATTCAGTTCATAGTAGCACTGGTTTTATCCCATTTAAAGTTGCTTTGGGACAAGACTTTGTACCCATACCCGAGCTTCCACAGGAGAAACCCAATATTCAGTCCTTGAGTGAATGGATAACCAAACTCCAGCTTACCTGGCCGGTTATCGTAAAGCATTGGATGATGCTCATGAAGTTCATAAGAAATTTGCAGATAAAAAGAGAGCTCTAAAAAGAGAGCAATATCAAGTTGGGGACAAGGTTTTCTTGTCCACTAGATATTTGCAAACCACACAAAAGTCAAAAAAGCTGGGCCCTAAATATGTTGGACCTTTTCCAATTGAACGAATTGTGGCAGTCCAACTGCAATTATCAAAAACCCTTAGAAGGATTCATCCTGTCTTTCATGTTAGTTTGTTGAAACCTGAACACACCTCCGACCTGAGACCAGCTCAGGTTGATCCCCCTATTCCTCTTCTGATTGAGGGTGAACAACATTTAGAAATTAAAGAAATTTTGGATTCTAGGAGACAAAGACTCCAGTATTTAGTCGTCTGGAAACACTTTCCTCCTTCCCAGTCAGAATGGGTGAATGAGCGGGATGTTCGAGCTCCTAGGCTTGTACAGGCATTTCGTGCTAAATATCCTGACAAACTTTAAAATATTGTAGTATTGTGTAACATATATATTATCCTTTTATCCTGTACTCTCTTTCTTTTATAGGGCTAATGCCTTTTTTGCAGGAGGACCGAATGTCAGCCTTCAAAATTTCTTTCCTTTGCTTTGCATCTTTTGGCTGTCATAAGTAATGGGGGGAGGAGGGGTGAAATACTTATGGGAAGTGAGCTGGAGGTTTGAGAGAATAAACTGTATAAGTTAGGGGGTGGAAAGTTTCTTGTTTATGCTTCTTTTCTATGCTATGTGCAAGCGCACCTCTTTATCAAAATAGGCCAAGGTCAACGAACAGATGCCTCATCACCACCTGAAGATGCCCACATGACATTACATACAACTTTTAATTAGTTGGACAGTTTGAACTATTGTGGGTGGGAATGTTGCCATCACTTTGTATATGTGATTTTTGCGCTCAATTCCTCAGATTCAGAATTCCTTTGATGCTACCACTTGATTTCCAGTAAAAGATATCTTTTCTCTAATTAACGGAGTCTAAGTGTTTCTTTCTTGGATTTTGAATGGAGCACCAGCTGACATCTCCTGGATTGCTACAGACGGTTGCAGAACCAACAAGATTGTGGGAGGAGATCGCAATGGATTTCATAGTTGAGTTACCGAAAAGTGGAGGAAACACCTTGATCTGGACTGTAATAGACTTATTTTCCAAACAGGCGCATATCATACTGTGCAGCGGGCTACCCTCAGCCCACCAGTTAGCCAAGCTGTTTTTGAAATACATCTACTGCCTGCATGGAGTGTCATGGAGAATTATCTCAGACATAGGAGTCCAGTTCATGGCCAAATTTTGGAGGGAGCTCAGCTTTTCATCCAAGCACCAATGGGGGGCAGAGAGATTGAACACCATGGTAGAACAGTATCTGAGGTGCTACCTGAATTATCAGCAATCCAATTGGATGGACCTCCTGCCTTTTGTGGAGGCCGCGTACAATAATGCTGAGTGGCATGGACTTCGTCCCAATGCCTGAGTATCCAAGGGATCCCCCCTCCTCAATCAGCCTGACTGATTGGATGTCAACCTGAAAGCAACTTGGGAAAATGTGACAAAGGCACTGGCAAAAGTGGCACAGAGCTATAAGAAACAGGCAGACAAACACCGGGCCCCACAAAGGCCATTCCAGGTGGGGGAGAAGGTCTACCTCTCCACCAAATACTTGAAGTTAAGGCTCCCTAGCAAAAAGTTGGGGCCAAAGTTCATGGGATCTTTCCTCATAATAAAGGTCATCAACCCAGTCACAGGGCAACTTCAGACTGTTAGGGAAAATACACCCAGTATTCCATAGTAGCCTCTTAAAACCTGTGATGGGATTGATCCTGAGGCCACCACTTCATGAATCCTCAGACCCCGTGGTCATAATGGGCCAAACCCATTATGAGGTGCAGCGAATTCTTGATTCACAGTGGCACAGGAGACAACTCCAATGTTTAATCAAGTGGAAGGGCTACCCCTTATCAAAGGCATCTTGGGTAAAGAGTAGGAACATCCAAGCCGATCGCCTTGTGACGAGGTTCCATGCAGAAAACCCAACCAAAACTTGGGGGGGGTTTCGCAACCCTAAGTTCTAGATCTGCAATACATTTGTTTTCTTTTTGTATTGTACAGGTAACCTTCAAGAAGTTACCTTCTTGGGGGGAGCTGAATGTCAATTAAAAACACTTCTTTGGTCTTTTTAGTTTTTTTAAAATTCATATTTATATCCCGCCCTTCTCCGGAGACTCAGGGCGCCTTACAATTTTTGGGAGGGATACAACCCAATGCGCTCAGCAATAGCCTTCCTTCCATTGTATATGCCTGCTTATTACTAAGCGGCATTTTTACAAAGTCAGCTTATTGCCCCCAACAATCTTGGGTCCTCAGTTTACCTACCACGAGAGGATGGAAGGCTGAGTCAACCTTGAGCCTGGTGGGATTCGAGCCTGCAATAATTACAGGCAGCTGGAACTAAGTGCTAGGCTATTAACAGCCTGCAACACCAAGGCCCTAGTTGCCAGCAGAAAGGGAGCGGGGGAAAGCAGTGCATTCCTTAAATACTTCAGATAATCACTTTGGCAGCCTAAGTTTCTGGCATGCAAGATTATTACTGGAGAGCATGATTGATGACTCTTGGCTATGGATGTGTCTCATTGGAGAATATACATCCAGGGGGTAGGGGGAAGACCAGGGTCAAGGGTGAAATGATTGATGTGTCAGTCAGCTGCAACCAGGAAACGCCAACATATCGATTCCTAATAAATCAAACTTTTTTACTCTGAGAGATGCGGCTAGAGACTTATGATTTGAATGAAGGTGCATGTTGGAGTCCTCACAATAGGTATTGTTGCATGACAACTGAAAGCCTCCCTATTGTTGACTGATATATCTCTTGATCATAGGCTTCACTTTCATCCTCACCCAAACTGTTATGAAAATCTATACTCATAGGTGTTGGAGCAGTATTACAATCTTTCATGTTATATCTCTCCAACAATTGTTAAATTTTTCTTTTCTGATTGAGAATATAACCACCTTTCTCAGTTCTTTGTATCTCCACACTGAGATAATTTTTTATTTCTCTCAAATTCTTTAATTCAAATTTCTTCTCCAACTTATTAGCAAATGTGTTTAGCTGTAATACATCCTTTGCAATGAAACAAAGATCATCCACAAATGCTAATAGCTGACAATCCCCACCTTGTAACTTTCCAGCATATACGCAATCATCAGCCTTGCAACTCTTGAACCCAAGACCTTTCAATGCCTTATCTAGACGTATATTCCAATTCCTGGCTGACTGCTTCAGCCCATAAATGGCCTTGTTCAATTTTTACACCGTGTTAGCCTTTTTACTTTCATACACTGGTGCTTGAACCATATAAATTTCTTCTTCTAATTCTGCATTAGAAATGCAGTAGTTATGTCAAAATGCCAAATTTTATGACCACGTGCCAGCCCGATTCTTTCACTCTTCACAGTTGGCGTGAATAACTCATCATAGTGCACATTTTTCATCTGTGAAAACCCTTGTAGCACTAACCTTGCTTTATATTATACCTCATTCTTGTGTCCTACAGCTTTGCTACCCTGTGGCAAAATCATAGAACACTTCATGTTCTCCCATGGATTTCATTTCTTTGTCCATGGCTTCTTTCCACTTTACTTGTTCAATTTTAGGTAATACCAAAACTTCCTTATAGTTCCTTGGTTCATACCATACATTACACACTTTAACTTTACTAGCAGAATACCTGTCAGGTGGAATCCCCTTGTTCCATCACTCTGATGTGCATGGCATTGATTGGTCTTGTGTTGCAACCTTCTCTTGTTCATACCTTTTTTCAGCTTCTCCTCCCTGAACGCTGGCACCATCACTAAGTGAGTTACTGTCACTAAGTGAGTTACTGTCACTAAGTGAGTTACCATCACTAAGTGGATCACCATCACTAAGTGAATCATTCCAGAAATTTGCATCAATTCTGTTCCAATTTTGCTCTGCAAAGCTAGCAGACCTTGAAATCACTATTCTCTTGCTCCCATTGCTAAAGCGATAGCCTAGCTTTGAGCCTGGCTCATAGCCCATAAACCTGAGCTTTCCAGCCTTTGGTTGTCCCTTTCTTCTAATTGCTTTTGGAATATACACCCACGCATTGCTTCTAAACACCCTTAAATGTGCCAGAGATGGTTTTCTTCCATATAGCACTGCATATGGAATATCATTTATGGAAGAACTCCACAACTTATTAATTAAATAATTAGTAGTCAATATGGCTTCACCCCAGTATGACCTGCTCAGACCAGAATCCTCTAGCAGTGAGTCCTTCATGGTTTGTAAGACTCCATTACGTCTCTCAACAATACCATTCTCAGCTGCTGTATAAGGATTTGTGCATCTGTATTTTATTCCTAACTGTGCCAACCACTGTTGAAAACTTGTTGACATAAACTCTGAACCTCTGTCAGTTTGCAGCTGACATAACTGTTGTTTATAACTTCTTTCTACGAAGTTTACCCATTGCTTAAATTTCTACAGCACCTTTGTTTTACTCTTTAGTAAATAGCAGAACCCAAACCTGCTATAATCATCTACAATGACCAGTGCATACTTTGCTCCTCCCAATTTGGCTTGCATCAGCCCAACTAAATCTGCATGTACCAGCTCTAGAGCTCTTGTTGTCTGCCTCTTGCTCTCCAGAAATGCTGTGGCCTTTGATGATTTGCATACTGCACAGTCCAAATATGCCTTACATCCCTTACATGCAATCCTTCTGTGCACTGGTCCATTTTTTGAACAACTTTGAAGCTGGCATGGCCAATTTTTCTGTGCAAAAGATGAACACATGAATCATGCTTTGCCACATTCCCAAATGTTTGTGCACAATGAATTTTTTGTTCCTGCACCACATAAAGGTTATCTTGCTTTATGCCCTTTGCAAATATTATGCCATTGTGCTTTATGAGACACTTTCCATTTACAAATGTGGTCTCAAATCCTTGCTTGTCTAAACTAGAGACACTCAGCAAATTATGCTCCATTTCAGGCATACACAATACATCATTGAACCTTATTTCCAGATATGGAATTTGCGCACTGCCTCTTCCAATGACTTTAGCCTTTTTGCCATTTGCCAAGGCTACTGCATCTCCTGCAGCTGCATCCATCCTGTAAAACAATTTAGAACTATTAACAATTGTTTGACCAGTCCCACTGTCAATTAGCTATTGATCTCTACTGCAATAGCTGACTTTTGCAACAGCAGCCTGTTCATCAGCTAATTGTCTTCCTTGCAAATTGCTTCTTCTGTCTTGCAAACAGTCCCATTTTAGGTGTTTCTTTTCTTCACAGATAAAGCACTGCTTCTGTTGCTGGGTTGTAATTTGATCTCTCCTGCTGCTCTTCTCTTCTTTGCAAACAGGCAGCCTGTGGAATTTCCCATTCTGCTTATCCTTTTGGTCCTTGGGCCCCCTCCTCAGGAATTGCTCCTCCCACTTGTCTTGTTCAGCCATTGAACAAGATTTGTCTTTATTAATTTTTAAACCTGCCACCATTCCATATTCTTCTATTTGTTCTATCAACTTAGGTGCTGATTTAAGTGGATCCTCTAGTATGAATACCAAATCATCTGCAAACGCCTGTAGTTTATATTCTTTTTTAATTTTCATTCCTTTTATTTCTTCATCTTCTCTGATAGCTGTATTCAGTACTTCTAGTGTTAAAACAAACAGTAGGGGCGACAGAGGACAACCTTGTCTGGTTCCTTTTCTTATCCCTATAGATTCTGTCAGCTCTCCATTTACCAATATCTTTGCTGTTTGATTATTATATATTGCCTCAATAGCTTGTATAAAGTTTTTTCCAAAGCCCATTTGCATCATTTGCAATATCATAAACCGCCAGTTCACATTGTCAAATGCTTTTTGAGCGTCTAAAACATCAGTGCCATCTGTTTTTCAGGGTGTGCTTCATAATACTCCAAAGTATCTAAAATTATTCTCACATTTTGCTTAATTTGTCGTTTTGGCAAAATCCATTTTGATCCGTGTGGATAAATTCATTTAAGTATCTTTTCATTCTTTCTGCCAAGATTGAAGCAAAAATTTTATAATCTGAATTCAACAATGAAATAGGTCTATAATTTTTAACTTGTTGTAGATCCATTTCTTCTTTAGGTATTAGGGTAATATAAGCTTCCAACCATGTCTCAGGTATTCTCTTTTTAATAAGACTTCATTCATCACTTCTAGAAGGGGAGTGCTTAACACTTCCTGGAAGGTCCTGTAAAATTCACGGTAGACCATCTGGGCCTGGTGCTTTTCCTGTATTTTGTTTCTTCAAGGCTTCTGTTAATTCCATCATGGTTATGTTCCCTTCTAACATTGTCTCAATATCTTCAGGTATCTGTGGTAGTCTTGTCTTTTGTAAATACTGTTCAATTTTTTCTTCTAGAATATCTTCTTGAGAGTACAGTTTTTCATAGTAGTCTCGAATAATTTTTTTCTTTTCATCGTTCCCATGCTGTATATTCCCTTTTCCATCTATTAATTGACTAATTTTCTTTATTTCTCTTTCCTTTCTAATTTTATACGCTAACCACCTTCCTGGCATTGAACAAGATTTAAGGGCTGCAAAACACAACTTCTGCTCTGGTTTTCATTCAAACATGGCAGAAACAATATTCCACAAGTCATCTAGACTGTTTAAAATGAGCAGCACTTTTTGAGACTCGGGAATTTGCATTCCACACTGTTCTAACTCCACAAATAACATTTGCATATTCACTAGATGCTGAGAATAGCTCCCATTGGCTGACTTTGTTAAACATGTCTCTGCCAGTTCATGAATATTCTGACAAAGTTCTAGTTTGTACATTGAGTACCAAACAAACAATGAGTACTGAGACAAAATGTCAAAATGTGTTGAGTGCCAAATTCAATGAGTTCAAAGCAGTTGAGTACCAAGATACCACTGCACTTCTAATGTGGAGTCCTTGGTGCTCTCTGAGCTTGGTTATTTTCTTGCATACTTTTCACTGTCCAACTAGGTAATATCAGTGCAAATTAATGTGAAGTTTTTTTCTTGCTTATATACAGTAGCTTGCCCTGCAGGTGTTATGGGGGAGATTCCATTACTTCTATTTCTTGAATTGCTCAGAGCATGCACTACTTTGCATTTCATTCTCATTGCTGCAGCTGTAGAAATCAACTGAAATCTGCTTCTGTTGCTATGATTTTTTAATCATATGAATAGCAATACTGAATCTGCTATTGTTTTTAAAACAAAAGGATACATTTTTAAATAAAGCAGTTATTAATTTAAAATAAACAGCTGCTACCATGCTTCCTGCCATATTTAAATAACAATTCTTTAAAATAAGAAGGATTCCACTATCATTGAACACCTTTGGATAGGTCATTTTTCTACTCCTATCACCAGCAAGTAGCTGCATGGTGGCTGAGCAGTTAAGATGCTGGGTTTGTCAGTCAAAAGGTTGGCAGTTCCAGACCTGTACCACATGACAGAGTGAGCTTCCATTACTTACCCTAGCTCCTATTAACCTAGCAGTTCAAAAACATGCAAAGTAAGGAGTTAAATAGGTACCATTTTGGTGGGAAGATAACACTGTTCTGTGTGCCTTCAGTATATAGTCAAGCTGGCTACATGACCACATATATCTTTTTGGACAACGTTAGTTCTTTGGCTCTGAATCAAAGATGAGCACTACCCACAACTGACAGGGGAAACCGTTACCATTTTTAAAAAATCTCCAGCAAATGGCTCTGGACATAAAGTCCAGACCCTTTCTCTTCATGTATAGCTCTTTGTACAGTTCTATTATCTCCTAAACACTTCCAACCAGAAAAGTTTCAAATAGTGGATGAGAAAAAATGTAAATGCCAGTCATTCCTTCCTTTTCTGTGCTTAGTTATCTTTTGACATCAATCAAGCTGATCTTAACAGATTAACCCAAGGAGAAGGAAGCCACTCACAAAGTATTGATAACAAGATAACTTTATTCATGGCAGTAATTAAAAAAAAATAAAACTGGAAAAAGATGTTCAAGAAGCAACTAAAGATGCAGTATTAAGGAATGTGATGTAAATCTTGGTCTCACTCTCCATGTTTCCTCCAAAGAATTCTGACCATATAACTTAATTATTTTGTTAATTAAAATATTAATTATTATCTTTATTATTTCAATTTGAATTCTCCCAATCTAGTCAGGCATAAAAATACATCATACTAGGATGCAACTGAAGGACCCCACCATTTCCCAGTCTCTTTTGTTAATGTTGTTTTCATTTAATTCAGGCTCTGTATCCAGTTATTGCTAGACATTGTGTGTGTAAAGGTGTACAGTGTTTTGAATTTGATTCAATGAAATTAATTAAGTTAATGATCCAAAGAAAAATATAGCTACCTAAACAGTTCTAGATAGGTGGTATGGTTTATATGCATATATGCTTTAAAACAGTGGTCGCCAACCAGTGGGCTGGGGACCACTGGTGATCTGCAAGAAAATGTTGGTGGTCCGCAGACAAATGTTACACCCAAAGCACCCCCCAAATAAATTAATTCAGGCTGCACGGGAACACAAGGCTGCATGGCCCACATGGCCTGCAGGAACACAAGGCTTGTGTCGCTTGCATTGCAAACAACATGAGGTAGTGAGGGGAGGGGGGAAAGGGCAGAGGGGGAGAACTTGCCCCACTCACCACATGCCCCTGGTTTGGGCACTGGGCTGCTTCTTTCCGCTTCTTTCTTTTGCTTTTGGCTGCAGACAAGTAAAACAGCAAAAGTCTTTCTTTCTGTCTCCCAAACTCCACCAGAAATTCGTCTTTGGGACCCTGCAAGGCATCCTGCGCCAAGAGGGATGACAAGTCTCACAAAGATTCATTTCTGGCAGAGTTTAGGGAAGAGAAAGAAAGACTTTTGCTGCTTCTGCTGCTTTTCTTGCATGAAGCCAAAAGTCTCTCTCTCCCCACCTCCCCGAGAATGGAGTTGGAGACGGTATCCTGCAATCCTAAATAAAGAATGATTGATCGGTAGGAAAACAGGGTGGGGAATTTTCCTGCAGACTTTTTTTGGAATTTTCCCAGGGTCTCTAAACCCTGTTAGTGGTCCAAGGGATTTAAAATTATGAGTTTGGTAGTCCCTGAGGTCCAAAAGTTTGGCGACCCCTGCTTTAAAACACCATTTCTGAATTATTTCTGAAGTGTTGCACAACTTTAGTATGTTTGATTGTTCCCACACCAAAATCTTCATAAAGAAGACATCAACATGTCTATAGAAGTTAAAATGCTGTGAAAATAATTCATTATTGGCTTTCTTTCTGATACATACTACTAAACCACCAGGAGGTGTCAGAGGTGGTATTCAGCAGTATTCAGCAGGTTCCGACCAGTTCTGGAGAAGCGGTAGCGGAAATTTTGAGTAGTTCAGAGAACCAGCAAATACCACCTCTGACTAGCCCCACCCACATCTATTTTCTGTCTCCTGAGTCCCAGCTGATCAGCTGGGTCTTCTTTTGTTGCCCTGCACAGGAGAATGGAGCTGGAAAGCAGGTTAGTAGGCTGGGGAGAGAATGGGATTTTGCAGTAACCTTCCCCCAGGAGTGGGGACAGAATGGGGATTTTGCAGTAATCTTCCCCCAGGAGTGGGGAGGAAATGGAGATTTTACAGTATCCTTCCCCTGGAGTGGGGTGAGAATGGAGATTTTGCAGTATTCTTCCTGTGGAGTGGGGTGGGAATGGAGACATTACAGTATCCTTCTCCTGCCATGCCCACCAAGCCACACCCACCAAGCCACACCTACAGAACCGGTAGTAAAAAATTTTGAATCCCACCACTGTGTGTGAGAGAGAGGGTGGAGAGAGAGATAACTGGAACTATACCTTCCATATAGAGCAGGGGTCCCCAAACTTGGCAACTTTAAGACTTATGGACTTCAATTTCCAGAATTCTCCAGCCAGCACAGCTGGCTGGAGAATTCTGGGAATTGAAGTCCACAGGTCTTAAAGTTGCCAAGTTTGGAGACCTCTGATATACAGTGACATATTCCTTATGAATATAAACTGCCTGAGAAAAGTAAACAGCCAACCACTTTCTGTCACATTGCATACAGTACATTCCAATTTAGCAACTTTTAACGAATATAATATTATTTCTACTATGGGAGTTGGAGAACATAAGCTGTTGGGTTTTGTGGTGTTGTATTTCAACAGCTATCAAGAGCAAATATTCCATATCACTCCACTAATAATTTCTTAAATTCAAGAAGATTCTTTGAAAATCTCTCATAACTCTTCTTCCTTCACAAAATAGAAGTCAAAGAAATATCTAGGGATAACTGTGATATAGATAGAAACCCATAGAAACCTATTGCACACCAGCCTCATGTACATGAACAAATTATCAGTGCTATTTTTAAATGAAATTGGTTCTTTATTTGGAAGTATATCTTTATTGTGGATACTTATATGGAAGCAAAGAAGCAGACCTGAGCTTTTGGGATCAATATTTAGAAAATGGCTCCAATGTTGTATTAATCCTGGTCGGGTGAAGGAGCTCTAACTTACTCAAAACAATTTGCTTTTGAATAGCCAAAATTGTACTCTTAAGCAATTATCTCATACATGAAATGTTATAGAGAATAGTGATTTTCATTTCAGGTGGCTTCTTTTTCTTTTAGAATTCTGTTGCAATGTGTAAGATCAAGCTGTTGCAAACATCGAATCTGGTCATGTTGAAGCATGTGTACAAAACAGCAGCTTTTGGCAGAGTTCCTGCTTTGGGAATTTAATCCCACAGTTTGAAGTATTACCTGAGGCTGATGATGAAAAGAAGAAATTTTCTCAACCTAGTTCCCACACTCTTTTTAGCAACACTAACACTAATAATTATAATAACCTAGCCCTGGGGCAAAATGAGGGGCTTTCTGAAAAGTTGAAAAGTTTTGCTCCTAAATTTTATGATGGTAGAAAACCAATTTACCTCAAAGTGACTGGAAATAAAACATTATTGTAAGTTATAGGTGCCACACCTCATAAACCATTTATTCTATCTTGGTGCATGAATATATTTTGAATACAATCCCCCTCCTTCTCATCCAGGCTAGTCAATACACCTGTAGATAGAAAGTTACTTGACAAGCTGTTTATTTGCTTTATAATTAGGGCATGCCAGCATACTTTTGCATTGCCTTAATTGCTAAATCCTATTCTGCCTTAGTAACACAGATAGGAATTTGTATTATGCTTACACTTTTAATGTGGGATTTCTAGTTAAAGAAAGAAATTGGTCAATGGCCCTCATTTCAGTTTGTCTCTCAATAATGTTTCAATATTTTGGGAAAAGCATCCACTAAATAGTTTCCTTACTGTGATCGAGTAAGTTTCACTAGATGGCTAGACCAATAGATTTTGCACAAAATCAATTTGTGTGGGTTCATTCAATATGTTGCTGGGAGTGGTGGGATTCAAATTTTTTACTACTGTGGGCGTGGTGTTTCATTCTTCCGAGGTTGATAAAATGAGGACCCAGATTTGAGGGTGATATGCTGACTCTGTAAACCACTTAGAAAGGGCTGTAAAGCACTGTGAAGTGGTATATAACTCTAAGTGCTATCGCTATTCAAGAGGAAGACTATTGTTTGTCTTCAAGTGCACCTGGTACAATAGCACTGACTATTCTTTCAAGCTAATGCTGCTGTGCAACTGAATAACAATATGGTGAGAACCACTTTAACATAATTCATGGATCTTTGCAAACATGATCCATTTGCAAAAACATGATACTATGTGGATACTTCAAGATTCTACCCTTGGACTGGTAAGAGATTGGAAAGAAGGAAAACTGGGAAAAGAAAAGAGGAATTTTCCAAAAAGTTTAAAGCTGTTTTCTGGGTTGAGTGTATACCATTTTTCCATCAAATGGTGATCTTGGCTACTTGAGACTATATCTCCATCACATAAAAGGCCAATGTCTTTCAAAACACTGACCCATTATGGTCATAAATTTCCATCAAAGACATCTGTAGAGAAAAATATTTTTACAACGTTTGATGAACATTGGCAACAAACAATGAAAGAAGCTGGAAAAAAAAAGAATACCCAGATAATGAGAGATTTGTTTGTCATCTTCTTAATAAGTGAAGAAATCAACAATATGTGACAATTGTAAAACCAGGCCAAGGATGCAATACCTGAAGAGTTCCTCGAAATTGAGAGAACTAGTAATGATTCTAATGTTATTATCAACAAAAGAGACCATTACAAACAAATCTCTCATTATCTGGGAATTGTTGTTCATTAAGCATCTTTCATTGGCTGTTGAAGAAGACAAAATCAGAATGATGAAATAGAAAATATGATTCAGCCAGTATGAAAGAATGAAAAAATATATAGATTTCATCTACCCAATTTTGACAATCATGCAAAACTGTTCTCAAAATACTTTATTTTGGTTCTCCTTAATGAAATGATGAGAAGATCAAATCAACATTCATTAGACAATTCCCTGGAATTATGAAATTATAATGTTTGGGGAACAAATAGGGTGAACTCGACCTATGAATACATGAAGGTAGATATGATATAGTTGGAATAACAGAAACTTGGTGGGATGAAACCCATGATTGGAATATACTGGTAGAAGGTTACAAACTGTTAAAAAAAAACCAGATCCCATAAAAGAGGAGATGGTGTTGCACTGTATGTAAAGGACCACTATATTGCTACAGAAATGCATGAAATCAAAGATGAAAACCTCCTAGAATGCATATGGGTCAATATAAAAGAAAAAAAAGAATGACATGGCCATAGGTGTATAGTATAGGCCACCCGATCAAGCAGAAAAAATAGATGTCCTTTTTGCCAACCAACTAACAAACATATGCAGGAAACACACAACAATAGTAATGGAGGACTTCAATTATCCTAATACCAATTGGAAAACTAATTCTGCACCAAGTGAGAAATCAAATAAGTTCCTAACCAACCTAGCTGATAACTTTGTTGTCCAAAAGGTAGAGGATGGAACTAGAGGGACAGTCATACTGGACTTAATTCTTACAAACAGAGAAGAAGTGATAGAGAGAGTTGAAACTGCAGGAAACTTGTGTGAGAGTGACCATGTCATACTAGAATTCAACATAACACAAACACAAGCAATAGAACATAATGACACCAGAGTCTTGGATTTTAAAAGAGCTATTTTAATAAACTCTTTGGAAAGATTCCATGAATGAAAATCCTAAAGGGGAAAACAACCCAAGAATCTTGGGAAACTCTGAAAAGTACGATCATAGAAGCCCAGACCAGCACAATACCACTGAGAAAGAAAAACAAGAAATCCAAGAAGAAATCAGCATGGCTGCACAAAGATCTCTCTGGCAAATTGAAAGGAAAAAAGGACAAGTACAAAAAATGGAAAGAAGGTTATACAACTAAGGCAGAAATCAGCAGATAGCCAGAATCTGCAAAGATGAAGTCAGGAAAGCAAAGGCTCAGAACGAACAAAGATTTGCAACAAAAGTCAAAGATAATAAAAGTTTTTTCCAACATATTTATTTATTTATTTATTTATTTATTCGACTTGTATGCCGCCCTATTCCCTAAGGACTCAGGGCGGCGAACATTAAAACAGAGAAAAATTTACAATAAAACAAAATTAAACAGTAAACAAGCCAAATAAAATTAAAATAAACCCAACCCCCGGGTCATTCAAGGCCGCCCGTTGGAACAACCAAGTCTTCAGGTCCCGGCGGAAGGAGCGGAGGTCAGGGGCCAAACGGAGATCGACGGGAGCTGATTCCAAGGGCAGGTGCTCCCACAGAGAAGGCCCTAGCCCTGGGGACCGCCAGCCTACAATATCTGACTGACGGCACCCAAGGAGGCCCCTCCTATGAGAGCGAACAGGGCGTCGGAAAGTGATGCTGGCAGGAGGCGTTCCCGCAAGTACCCTGGACCCAAGCCATTAAGGGCTTTATAAGTTGTAACTAATACCTTGAAGGCGACCCGGGAGGCAACCGGCAACCAATGCAAGCCGCAGGAGGGTGTAACATGGGAGTATCGGGATACCCCATCACAACCCGCTGCTGCATTCTGCACCAGCTGAAGCCTCCGGACCGTCCGCAAGGGAAGCCCCATGTAGAGAGCATTGCAGTAGTCAATCCTAGAGGTGACAAGTGCATGAGTAACCGTCGAAGGGCATCTCGGTCCAAATAAGGGCTAAGCTGGCTAACCAGCCGAACCTGGGCAAAAGCCCCCTGGCCACAGCTCCCACATGCTCCTCCAAACCGAGCTGTGAGTCCAGGAGGACACCCAGGTTTCTCGCCCTATCCACGGGGCAACACCTCTCCCCCATGACCAAAGATGGTACATCCAATAAAGACCAAGATGCCGGTAAGAACAGCCACTCCGTCTTGGTGGGGTTGAGCTGAAGCCTGTTACTACCCATCCAGACCCGTACCGCCTCCAGGCACCGGGACATCACGGAGAGAGCGTCACTGATCTGGCCTGGGGTGGAGATATAAAGCTGGGTATCATCAGCATACTGATGATACCTCACCCCAAAACCTCGGATGATCTCACCCATATAAATAACAAGAAAAAAAATCAAGGAAACAGTTGGTCCACTAAAGAGAGAAGACGGCAAGGAAGTAACAGGCAACAGAGAGAAAGCAGAACTGCTTAACTCATTCTTTGCATCAGCCTTCACACAAAAAGAAACTATAGCTCAACCCACCAAAAATGTAACTGTAAAAGACAGACCAGAAATAAAAGTTAAAATAAGCAAAAAATAGTAAGAGAACACCTATGTGATCTTGATGAACACAAATCACCGGGCCTGATGGATTACATCCCAGAATTTTAAGGGAGCTGGCAGAGGTCATCTCAGAATCACTGCACCATATCTTTCAAAAATCCTGGAGCACTGGGGAACTACTAGAGGACTGGAAAATGCTGATGTGGTTCCCATCTTTCAAAAAAACAACAACAACCAGACCCAGGAAACTCTAGACCAATCAGCCTAACATCAACACCTGGAAAGATACTGGAAAAGATAATAAAAAAACAGATCTGCCAACATCTAGAAACAAGTAAAGTAATAGCTAGCAGTCAGCATGAGTTTGTTAAAAAGAGATCATGCCAAACCAATCTTATTTCATTCTTCAATTTTGGTGATCCGCAGAGAAATGTCACCCCCAAAGCATCCCCCAAAGAAATTAATCCAGGCTGCATGGGAACACAAGGCTGTGCCAACCATAATAATAAAGTTGCCAATAGAGTCTTAAATCTAACCCACAATTGATATTTATAAAGACATTAATTGAGCAGACATCATAAATATTTAGATAATTCATTTAGCTCTTTTGACACATTCCTCAATCAAATGTCATTTCATTGCATGTGTGGAGATATAGAATAGCTGAAACCCTTCACAGAATATTGGAGTGTGCCCAGAAAGCTCATGATATCTACTGGTAAAGATCTATGCCTAGAGATCTACAATATATTCTAATGTGGCATCGTATCACTGTCATTCCATTATTTTTCTCTAAAATTAATATCTGGAAAACATGCATGCCCTTAAACCTACTTTAAAATATTCTTGTCATTTATGAAGTTTAATCTGTTGAAGCTGTTTAACATTTCTATTGAAAATTAAGCTTGCTTCTTTTATATCTTCCATAACAACAGATATAAACTTAATGTAAACTACTCCAAACTTGATTGCAGGAAGTACTATTTCAGTAACAGAGTGGTCAATGTCTGGAACTCACTACCTGATTCTGTTGTCACATGCTCAAACCCCCACTCCTTTACCCTTAAACTAACCTCTCTTTCAAGTCTGGTGGCATAAGGTATTCTGCAATGAGTAGAGGAATGTAGAACTCTTCTTGTGAAATATTTCTGGACTTTCTCAACTGTGTTAATATCAGATACGTGATGTGGGTTCCAGACTGATGAGTATTGGTCTAGCAAATGTTTTGTATGCCCTAGTTAGTAGTGTGATATTACCAGAGAAAAAGCTACGTAGGATTAGGTTGACAACTCTAATTTGCCAGTGCCACCTACTTCCCAGGGTCCCTTGAATAAAACCAAAGAAACATTATCTCTTCCATCCATTTTCATGGCCATAACTTACATCTTCAAGATATTATTCACAAGAAACCAGAGTAACAATAGCTGGGCAGAAACTTGTAACTGTCATAAATATGCATCTTATCAACCTCCAAATTATCAAAATGCAATTTTCACTTTAGTACATATGAAAAAAAGTGACAACACTGAAGGAGAAAGATATCACAGTTAATAGAAAAGCTGCAGCATGGATTTTTAGTGGGAAACTGTTATGTATGTAGGTTTGAATGTTATTGGTTTAGTTTGAATTGT
Source organism: Naja naja (assembly GCA_009733165.1). Lineage (NCBI taxonomy): Eukaryota > Metazoa > Chordata > Lepidosauria > Squamata > Elapidae > Naja > Naja naja. Next base: position 80,148,234 of record CM019155.1, on the reverse strand, counting down.
TCTTGTAAAATGTCAAATAGGATTGGTTTAAATAGTGCAGGAAAACCCTGCACTCTGATTGCTGGCAACTATGGCTGCTGGCTATAAGAAGCAGCCGTAGCCCAGCCAAGGCGGGTCCATTCGAGCTGTAGTCACTTAATAAACTCTTCACTGAAGCTCTTCGCGTCTGACTCTTCATGCAAACTTAACAGAAACTAACACTGAAATCCTATATCCATTATCCACAAATGTGCTTCATGATAGTCAGTGTAGTCAATTTTTATTAGCCAAACAGGGGACTGCACTACTTTTATGCAGGGATTATTCCCACCCCCCATTGTGTACTAGTGATCCTTTAAAAATCAGACAAGTTACAGGAAACTTTGCAACAGTGAAATCAGCCACCTCTCTTAACTATATATTCTAGAGCTGTAATGGCGCAGTGGTTAGAATGCAGTATTGTAGGCTAAATCTGCAGGCTGCCAGTAGTTTGGCAGTTCAGTTCTCACCAGCAAAAGACTGACTCAGCCTTCTATCTTTCTGAGGTCAGTAAAGTGAGGACCCAGATTGTTGGGGGCAATATGCTGACTCTGTAAACCTCTTAGAGAGAGTAAAGCACTGTGAAATGGTATATAAGTCTAAATGCTATTGCTAAGTGCTATTCTTACTGCCTTTACAGTATTTCCAAACGGCCAATATTAAAAAGCAGAAGCTTTATGTTCTTTTGGTTTCAGATCTACATTTTTTTAGGTTCGCAGATTAATGTGTTTGTCTTAGAGAAGTGATTATGCCATATTTACTGCTAGAGCCATAGCTTCACAGTATTACACAAAAGAAGCAAAGAAATTTTTTGAAACAATGTCCACAGCCATACGGCTTCTTTTATGTCAAATTTTTGTTTACAACACACCTTGAAGATCTATGGCAAAATTCTTTTCTAACCCTTCTACTAGTGATCCATTTAATCAGAATATTCCAACTGATCTTAAGGCCTTTGCCATAGAGTGCTTGTTCTACTACTGATGTTCTCCTCATCAAGCATGTGACATTGAATAGAAAAACATCTTAGTTAAAATACACAATCTTTTCCCTCTAAGGGAGATGAGCACAGATGCAGATAATAAATGGGTCTGCCCTAATTTGCAATGGGGTAGTTATGCCATTGTCCCCTTTATTTTTTCATATAACATTCTACATAGTTGTAATCATATGCATTTCCAGTTTCATACACATGCTATATGAAAAATTATGGAAGAGTTAATTTCTCTTGGGCACAAATGCATTTATTCCAACCCATCAAAAGTCTGTCTAGCAGGCTACAATATTCACAGAGAATGGTGCCAGAAAGAATTAACTTCTTACGTCATCCTCCCTGCTATTGCTCGCCCTAAAGAGCTGTAGGGCATATATTATTCCTGCAGGAATTCAGAAAGGCAATATTAGCAGACAACTCTGTAACAATAGAACCCAGAATGAATGTGGCTCATGGGCTACAGGTTGCCTTTACATGACAGATGAAAGTAATCTCCTAAACCTGAGAATGCCTTTGTCCAAGCCTGAACTGGAGGATGAGTTGCCAACTGGATGCCAGAGAATTGTAGGCAACACCTCTAATTAGTTTTCTCTCACTGGAAGGAAAGAAGGAAGAATTTAAAGGAATTTTAATAGAAGGAATTTAAAGCCCACAACTCATAGACTACTGTAACAAACCAGAATAGGAATTATTTGACTACAATTATTACAGTACCAATTTCAGCAGGATATGTTGAGGATCTCACAATGTCTCTTTGTATGTTTGTATCCCCATTTTATTTTTGATCTGTCAATATTTTTCTAATGCAAAATCATGTAGTTTAATCTAACAAGGTACTATTTGTGTGCTTATTGGCTAAAGTTAGCTTAAATACAGGTCACTTTCAGAATAAAAAAGAACTTTAGTTTATTTGGTTTTCATGCTCCAATCTGGGTCTTAATTTCAGAATTTGTCTTGGATGCCAGGAAACTACAGACAGACCCAGAAGGGAAAAAAATAAGATGGCAGTTGTAAGCATCCAATTAATAACCTGCCCATTTTGTGTTTGTATCAATTGGTGATTGAAGTCCTGGCCATGTTTTATGCTGTCCATGTTCACACAGCCAAGGTCACCATCTTGACTTTTCTTTTTTCTTTTAAATCTCCCTGAGAATAGGGATGTAAGATCTAAGATCGTCTGTATCTTGACTACTTTAATTTATCTTTGGATAAAAAAAGCGCAGGTGCAAATTTACAGGATGAATAGATATTAATTTTTTTCCTTTAAGATGTGATGAATTATTCAGAAATAAAAATGACTCAGTTATACATAACTCTCTGCAGTTCTCCTGCTCTTTGTTGAGTTTTTCTTTTAAAAAAGTATAAACCAAAAGTGTTAAAACTGAAGGCATTATTATTGGTAAGTTGGTAATATATCCGTCCATGTTTCTTGTTGTTGATTTAATAATATGTTATGCATACAGTTTTCATGAATTATGTCAACATTCAAGATTTATTAATATGAAAAAGCTCCAATGCAGTTCCCATTCCATAAAGCAACAATTACAGACATTAATATGCGCACAGTATTTCACAGTTCTTTATAGGCTTGTCAAGGATTAACTAGTCCATCCCTATTTATATTAGTTGCAAAAAAAAGTGAAATGAAAACTGAATTCATGGTGAGTTTCTGGACACAATCATCTGGTTTTCCTGGCAATAGTATAAATAAGAAGTATTTAAATATAAAATATAAATAAGGTTCATTACAGCTAGAAATTCAAACTTTTATTTAGGTTGCCTGCTGAAGTATTTAGCTGGGACTTCTTTTATATAGATGTTTTGTAGTTTAAAAAAAGCAAAAATGCTAAGATATATAACATTACAAATGTCAGGTCTGGAGCTATTTTCCTTGGCGTCTTCAGGGCTGCCACAGTGGTGGCTGGTCAAGCTGTGGGAACTGGAGGAAGAAGGTAGAGATACTGAGGGCTTTGTAACCAAAATAAAATTCTTTCCTCTGAGAACCAAGGATGTTCCCATCATTCATTCATTCATTCATTTTTTGGACTTGTATGCCGCCCCATCTCCGAAGACTCAGGGCGGCGCACAACTAAAAACAGCAACAATAAATACTTAAAAAGAAATCAAACTAATTTCACAAGCCCCAAAATACAAAAACTAAAATTTACAGTGGTTAAAATAATTAAGAAACCCATTCCCCCCCCCCCAAGGAGAGGTCACAGCCCGGATTGGTCGAACAACCAGGTCTTCAAATCATGGTGGAAGGTGCGGAGGTCAGGGGCCAAGTGGAGCCCCAGGGGCAGTTGGTTCCAGAGGTCAGGGGCCGCTACAGAATAGGCTCGTCGCCGGGGGGCCGCCAGCTGACATTGGCTTGCCGACGGGACCCCGAGGAGTCCTTGCTTATGTGCTCACACAGGGCGGCTGGCACTCGATATCAGCAGAAGATGCTCCCTTAAATATTGAGGACCCATGTCGTGAAGGACTTTGTATGTTAAAACCAGAACCTTGAATCTCACCCGGAGTGCAACCGGCAACCAAAGCAGGCAGTGCAGGAGGGGGGTAACATGGGAGAATCGGAAACTCCCATCACCACCAGCGCCGCCGCATTTTGCATCAGCTGCAATCTCCGGATGGTATGCAAGGGCAGTCCTAAATAGAGAGCTGCAGTAGTCGAGTCTAGAGGTAACAAGGGCGGAGTGACTGTGCAGGGCATCTCGGTCCAGAAATGGGCAAAGCTGACAAACAAGGAGGAGCTGGGCAAAGGCTCCCCTGGCAACGGCCCCCACCTGCTCCTCCAACCGGAGCTGTACATCCAGGAGGACCCCAGATTCCGCGCCCTCATCCACAGGGGCAACACCTCTCCCCTATGGCCAAAGATGGATATTCCTGACTGGGCCGAGATGCCGGTATGCACAGCCACTCAGTCTTGGCTGGGTTGAGTCGAAGCATGTTCCCGCTCATCCAAATCCATACCGCATCCAAACCGGGTCATCAGGAGAGGGCATCACTGATCTGGTTTGGGGTGGAGATGTACAGCTGGGTGTCATCTGCGTACTGATGGAATCTCACCCCAAAACCACGGATGATCTCACCCAGCTTCATGTAGATATTAAATAGAAGAGGGAGAGGACCGACCCCTGAGGGACCCCACAAGAGAGCACCCTGGGGTCGACCTCGACCCCCACCAACACCATTGCACCGCCCCAAGAGGTAGGAGGTGAACCACTGAAGAACAGTGCCCCCACACCCAACCCCCAAGGCCGCAAAAGGATACCATGGTCGATGGTATCGAAAGCCGCTGAGAGGTCTAATAGGACCAGGACAGAGGAAAACCCCTGTCCCGAGCCCTCCAGAGATCATCCATCAACACGACCAATGCCGTCTCCGTGCTGTAACCGGGTCGGAAGCCTGATTGATACGGATCCAGGTAGTCCGCTTCATCCAGGAAAAGTGGAAACTGCTGAGCCACCACACTCTCAACAACCTTCGCCAAAAGCGAGGTTGGAGACTGGACAAAGTTGTCTAACACGGTTGGGTCCAGGGCAGGCTTCTTCAGGAGGGGTCTCACCACTGCCTCCTTCAAGGCGGAGGGAAAAACACCGTCTCTTAATGAAGCATTGACAACTGCCCGGAGCCAACCGCAGGTGGCCTCCCTGGAGGCATAAGCCAGCCAGGAAGGACACGGGTCCAACAAACATTTGGTGGAACTCAGCCGTCGCATAGTCCTGTCCACTTCATCCTCAGAAACAGGATTGAACTCATCCCAGATCACACCAGCCGGACTGCTTGTATCCCATTCCTCAGACCACCGCAAATCAGAGGACAACCCGCTCCGAATCCAAGTGATCTTATCCGACAGATATTGACCAAACTCCTCAGCCCTTCCCTGCAATGGGTCCGCCCCTCCCCCCATATGAAGGAGAGAGCAGGTAGCCTGAAACAGGGCGGCTGGGCGGTTATCTGCAGACGCTATGAGGGTGGAGAGATAAGACCTTCTCGCCGCTCTCATAGCTACCAGGTAAGTCCTAATATGGGCTCTTAGCTGGGCTCGACGATTGGGAGCGGGTGGACCTCTACCTGCTCTCTAAACCCCTCCAAAGACGCTTCATCTTCCGGAGCTCCTCGGTATACCAAGGAGCCATCCGGGATCCATGGTGTGTAAGGGGACGCATGGGGACAACCCTGTCGAGGGCATCTGACACAGCCTGTTGCTGCCGCCACCAGATCCTGGCAGAGCTGTGGGCAAGGGAAGAGGGAAAGACCCCAGTTCCGCCTGGAACCTCTCAGGGTCCATCAGGCGTCTGGGCGGAACCATCTGAGTGGCTCCTCATCCCAGCAGTGGGGGGCAGCCTGTTGGAAGACCAGCCATAGGAGATAGTGATCAGACCATGGAACAGGCAACGCCGTAAAAGTGGCTTGCCCTCTGTCACTACGCCACTGTTCAGAGACAAAAACTAGGTCAAGGGTGTTTCCCCCCTTGTGAGTCGGGCCTTGAATCAATTGGGTCAGGCCCATGGCTTCCATAGAAGCCATGAATTCCTGGGCAAACTGACGCCCCAGGAGGGCAGATTGAAGTCCCCCAGGACTATAAGGCCATCAGATGTGAAGAGGTGGGACATGAGTCCAGATGAACTTTGGATTATGACCTGATTGGGTCATGTGATGGTCTGAAGGGGCAGGAGAAGGAAAAATGTAACTTGGAAATGGAGGACTGCCTTCAACTGCCCATAAAGCAGCTTTCAGTGTAAAGACATGCCATTCAGATTACAGGGCGCCTTCACTGTCTTGATGCAGCTGATCAATGAGGTGCTGCATGAGAACTATATAAGTGGTCTTAGTCTATTTGAATGACATTCTCATGTTCTATGAGATGGTGGAGAAGCACATCAAGTTCGTATGCCAAGTGTTTAAAAAAGTCCCAGCAGTGAAGATGTACACAAAGCTGTCGAAGTGTGCATTTCACAATACTTCCCTAGACTACCTGGGCTACCAAATGTCAAATGAGGGAGTTGAGATGGATCCGGGAAAAGTAAAAGCAGTGCTGGACTGGCAACCCTCATGCATCTGCAAGCAACCCCAGAGTTTCCTTGGGTTTGCCAACTTTTTCATCCTTTGCTGAGGTTGCCTTGCCCCTGACAGGACTGCTGAAAATGGGGTGAGGGGTGTTCTAAAGCTGCAATCAAGCCAACAACTGGTATGGTTCTTAGACTGCCAGCAAGTGTTTGAGAAGCTGAAGAGGCCTTCACAGAGGAACCCATCTTTCATAGAAAAACTCAACCACCCTGACCCCGAATGGCTATTTGTCATCCAAGCCAATACTTGTGATGTGGCCATAGCAGCGGTGCTCTTGCAACAAAACCCTGTGCATACATGTCCAAAAAACTCACAGACACTGAGGGACAATGGGCATCATGGGAAAAGAAAGCCTACAAAGTTAAATGGGCTCTTGTCTCATGGCAGCACTTCCTGAAGGGGAGCAAAGTGCCATTTGAGGTTTGGATTGATCACAAAAACCTTGAGGCTTTAAAGACCTCCCAAGCATGTCTGATGGATGTAGTACTTTAAGTGCTTCAACTTCAAGCTGAAATACATCCGAGGGGGGATGGGGGAAGAACCTGCTCATGGATGCCTTGTCAAGAAAGCCACAGTTTAATAGCTGCTGGGAGGAGGTCATTCATGCCAACATTCCCCTCTCTCAACCAGTGGCCCAGCTCATCACCAGAGGCCAAGCTAAATGCCAGGAGAACCCCAGAGTGGACCAAATGACATTGGCACTGAAGCCTGCCCTCCCAGCTGACCAGTGGCTTGGTGACAACAAGGACGCCCTGACCCTAAGGGATGGACTAGCCTGGAAAGGGTCCAAATTATAGGTCCCTGCCAGCCTGAGGCTCCAAGTCCTACAATGCAGCCTTGACTCCAGGCTGGCTGACCACTTCGGTTTCCTAAAAATCCTTCATCTAACCAGAAGACAGTTCTGCTGGCCACAGATGAAGGCTGACATGGAAGATTATGTTAAGAGCTGTGCCACATGTGCTACCATGAAGATGAGACCAGGGAAGCCCTCTGGATTCCTCCAACCAGTGGCAGACCCCTGCCAACCGTTGGAGGAAATTACTATGGACTTTATAGTTGAGCTCCCAGAGAGTGAAGGAAACATGGTCATTTGGACCATGATTGACCTATCTTCAAAGCAAGCTCACTTTGCTGCCTCCTCAGAGTTGCCCTCAGCCAGAAAATTAGCCAAGATGTTTATAAAGCAGGTGTACCAACTGCACTGGGTCATCTTGAAGTCATCTTCGACCAGGGAGTCCAATTCACAGCAAAGTTCTGGAGAGAATTCTTGAGGTCAATAAGATTGACCCAGGAGTTAAGCTCAGTTTTCCATCCAAATATGAATGGGGCGGCTGAATATACGAACACCATGGTGTACCTGAGATGTAACATTGACTATCAGCAGTCTAGCTGGCCGTATTTGCTGCCCTTTGCAGAAGTGGTTTATAACAACACAGTGTATAGTAGTACTGGATTGACTCCTTTCCAGGTCACCAGTGGTATGGAATTAGTCCCCATGCCAGAGTTCCCCAAGAGCTTCTCTTGTTCATGACTCTGAGAGAGTGGATGGAATCACTAAAGTTGGGTTGGGAAAATACTAAGCGAGCCCTAGTGGAAGCAGAAAAGTCATACAAAAAGCAGGCAGACAAGCGCTGCTCCTCGCAGCCTCCCTTCTGTGTGGGAGATCACGTATACCTGTCAACAAAGTATCTCAAGCTAAGATTGCCATGCAAAAAGCTTGGACCTAAATTTTTAGGGCCATTCCCAATAGTGAAAGTAATTAACTCAGTGACAGTACAGCTTAGGTTCCCATGACTGCTAAGAAAAGATACCTGGTCTTTCATAGCAGCCTCTTAAAAGCAGCAGCCAGCTCGCAGTTGAGACCAAGGGAGAGAGCAGCCCCAAAACCTGTAGTGGTGCAAGGCAAGACTCACTATGAAGTTAAGAAAATACTGGATTCCAGGTTGCACCATGGATGCCTGCAATACCTGGTCCATTGGAAGGGCTACCTTTTGTCTGAGGCCACTTGGGTTAAGAGCTGGGATGTAAAAGCTGACAGATTAGTGAAGAAGTTCCATGAGAAGTACCCTAGTAAGCCAAAGCCTGGGGGAGAAAGAGGTGGTTAGGAGTAATGTTACTAACCCCCTCTCATTTCTCTGATTCGAGGGTGTTCTCTTCTGCTGAGGGGGTGGGCAGCCTGTCAGCTCTGGAGTCATTTTTCTTGGCATCTTCAGGACTGCCACAGCAGAATGGAGAGTAAAGATAGCAAGGGCTTTGTAACCAAAATAAAATTATTTCCTCTGAAAATCAAGGACATTCCCACCAGGTGTGAAGAGACAGGATGTAAGTATGGATGAACTTTGGACTCTGACCTGATTGGGCTTTGTGATGGTCTGAAGGAACACAAGGAGGAAAAATGTAACTTTTTACTAGGAGGAAACCTGAGGGACGTTAGATTCGGGTTTCCCAAAATGTGCCAATATGACATGCCTAATAAATCTGTACTTTGAGGAATATGCCTGCTTTGGGGTTTTGATTCTGTTGGGGTGTTACTTAGAATCATAATGTGATGACCCGGGGCATGGCACAAAAGCAACAAAGTCACAAAAATAGGTAAAGTCCCTTTAATACCTCCAACTTGGCCCCCAATGTCCAGTTATCCTCAGCTGGAGATCAAACTCTTCCAAAAACAGTCTACAAAGGGAGGAAATGCAGTCCGAACCCAAAGTAGAGATAAATTAGAAATAAAAAAACCAACACAAACCACGCTGAAGTAATTAACATAACAGGCCAGGATAATAAATTGCAGAGTTCCAAAAGATAACGAAGCACACACAGTTGGGAGGACGCCAAAACCCAGATAAGCCTCGACAAAGATAATGCACGCTTTACTTCCAGCAAGGTGCTGTGTGCAAACGCCATTCTTATATCCTGATCTCCCAGCTGTAACTAATGAAAGGGATCAGGGCCTTTTTCTCTCCCATAAGCCACATTGCTCCCTTCTCTGTTCCTCCCTGCTAGGATGAAGAGGGGGTGGCCCTGGGTCTTCCTCTGAATGCACAGCCGGACTGTGCCCTTCCCCCATTTCTTCCACAGACACTGGAGCCACACTCCCACTCCTTGTCAGCTGCTCAATCTCTCCCTCAGAATCAGACTCTAACAAGGGCATGACACTTGACAGCAAATAGTAGTGGCAAGTTTGATCATCTTTTGAAATGCATAAATGGGGCAGGATAATTACATAGGAAAACTCTTACGTTAAAACACCCTAATTTTCTAATATTTAAATATCTTTGCAAACTTTTACAGTTAACTCAGATGCCTAGCTAATTATGTATCATTCATTACAAGAGGGATTTTCATCAAACCATTTACTAGCCTGCCAAACATGGTATATCTTCCAATATTTGGAAAATTTAATCAATATGATGAATGGTATTGTTGGGAAAATTTGTGTGACTGGGGCTTTTAAAAAAAATCAAAGATGAGTTGAATTTCTCCCTCAAGGCCTCTCAACCAGCTTTTTATCATCTCCAGTCCCCAATATTACGATGTCAAAATTTCCTAGGAAAATTATCTTTTTGATGCAATACTTTGCATTTTTCTATTTTAAAACTAGTCCTAGAATAGAGTATAATCAGTTGGCTTATTTTAAATAAAAACAGTTCTATCGTGTGGCTCTGAAGAAAAAAAAGCCAAGCCAAAAAACACTTTGACTCCATCCACATTGGTGACAACCTTATCACATTCTCTGCAATTCTCTTTGGCAATACATACATACATAAATACATACATACATATATACATACATACATACATACATGCATACATGGGAATGTAGTCCCTGGTTAGAACAAAAAATCAAATTAAAATTACCACTTCATGTTTTAGTCCTACAAAAGTATGCAGAATCCCCCTTTATTATTATATAGCAAAACAATACTTCCTAGTACCTTAAGCATAGAGTAGAAAAACAAATTGGAGAAACAAACTGATAAAATTGGTTGTATTAATGATAAATGAATTTAGAAGTGGACTGGAGCATTTTAAATCAGAATATTACAAGGTGTAATTATTTTATAAAAACTGTATGAAAGAATGAAATAGTATTGAAATACACACCAAAAAAGATATTTTAACTATGTGGTTAGCTGTAATCAGAGGTGGTATTCAGCTGGTTCAGAGCGGTTTGGGAAACCAGTTGTGGAAATTTTAACTAGTTCAGAGAAGCGGCAAATACCGCCTCTGGCTGGCCCCACCCCCACCCCTGATTGTCTGGTTGCCACTCACCCTCACTTGCCCTGTCTGCCCACTCACCCTGCCCTGCTCCCCCACCTGCTCATTCGCTCACCCCACCCCTCCTGCCCAACTGCTTGCCCTGTCCCACCCAGTCACTCATCTCACCTGTCGTACCATTGCTAACCTGCCTTCACCCGCCATTGCTGCCTGCCTTATGCCACGGCCTTGATTTCCCTGGGTGAGTGAGTCTGCAAGCAAGCCCTGGTCGAATCGACTCCTGGCCCGGCCCTCCACCACCACAAGACCCAGTCAAGTGCTGACTCTTGGGCCGGCCTAGGCTGCTGTGCTGCCCCCACATCCCTGGTCTGGCCTGGCTTGCTTTGCCATTGGCACCGTGGCTCCATCACACACGGTGCTTGCAGCAGGGGTGGGATTCAAATTTCTTAACAACCAGTTCTGTGGGCGTGGCCTAATTTGTGGGTGTGGCTTGGTGGTCATGTGATGGGTGGGAGTGGCTTGCTGACTGAGTGTGGCTAGGTGGTCATATGACTGGGGTGGGCATGGCTAGGTGGTCATGTGACTGGAGAGGCCTGGGCAGGTGGCCAGGTGACTGGCAAACCAAATTTAAGTGGTCCTCGCTTAATGACCAAGTCCTCACTTAATGGCCAGTTGCTTAGCAAGTGTTTTTTGCCAGTTTCCAAGGCCAGGGGAGTCCTGGAGATGACAGGGTAGGTGGCCATGTGACTGGCAAAGCAAATGTAAGTGGTCCTCACTTAATAACCAAGTCCTCGCTTAGTGGCCAGTTGCTTAGCAAGTGTTTTTTGCCAGTTTCCAAGGCCTGGGGAGGCCCAGGCAAGGCTCGGGCAGGTGGCCATGTGGCTGGCAACCCAAATTTAAGTGGTTCTCGCTTAATGACTAGGTCCTTGCTTAGTGGCCAGTTGCTTTGCAAGTGTTCTAATTTTCATATTGTTAGTGTAATTTTACATGTTTTTAAATTGCTTTTGGTTTAATTATATTTTTACATATATTGGGTGAGTGCTGTGAGTGAGTGTAGTGAGTGAGGGAGTGTGTGAGGGTTAAGACTCCCACCAGCTGGAGACGGTGGTTGACGGTAGTGTGGGATGGACCGCAACCGTGGAGGAACTCAAGGGATGGCCGATTTCAGTGGTGACTGGGAGAGGCAGATATGGCGGGAGCCGTGGGGTTAGCCATCATTGGGGAATGCGTACTCGCCAATTGGTGGCAGTACCGCGTTCTGACCCCTTGAGCTCTTCTCGGGGACCCACTGGCCAGGAAGACTAGGCTCTGGGCTCTGGCTGTTGCTTTTAAACGCCAGGTTGGTGGTAAGGAGAGCTCCTCTAATCCAGGATTTAATCCTGGAGGAGAGGGCCGACCTGGCATGTATCACTGAGACCTGGTTGGGGCGGAGGGTTCCCCTCATTGAGATGTGCCCCTCCGGGTTTCAAGTGGTGCACCAGCCGCGACCTCAGGGCAGGGGCGGTGGAGTGGCAGTAATTGCTCATCAGGAATTATGTCCACGGGAAGGCCCTGTTCTGGAGATAGACGGGTGTGAGTCCCTCCTTCTGAAGTTGGACCTAGGGGTTCAGGTGGGCCTGTTGTTAACATACCTGCCTCCCAGCTGCATTGAAACGGCCCTGCCTGGGCTGCTTGAGGGAGTAGCCAGGTTGGCAGTTGAGTTCCCCAGGCTGATGGTGCTTGGGGACTTCAATCTGCCATCCCTTGGCGAATCCTCGAGTGTAGCCCAGGAGTTCATGGCCTCCATGGCAACCATGGACCTGACCCAAGTAGTTCAGGGCCCGACTCATTGGAGGGGGCACATGCTTGATCTGATTTTTATCTCTGAACAATGGTGCCATGATCTGAAATTGGGGGAAATAGTCACTCAGCCCTTGTCATGGTCAGATCATTCCCTTGTAAGATTGGACTTCCTGACGACCACTCCACGTTGCAGGGAGGCGGGACCAACTAGGTGGTTCTGTCCCAGGCACCTAATGGACCCAATTGGGTTTCAGAGGGAGCTGGGGAGTTTCGCCTCGCTTCACCCACAGCTCGACTGAGGCCCTGGTGGAAGCTGGAATAGTGCCGCCACGGGGCCATAGATCGGGTTGCACTCTTTGCAACCTCCTTGGTTTACGAGGAACTCCGGGGATGAAAGCGGCGGAAGAGATGCCTAGAACGCCGCTGGAAGAAAAGTCGGGCTGAATCTGACCGACACTGTTAGAAAGTCATATTGATGCCTATCTAGTGGCAATTAGAGTGGCACACCGATTATATTGGGCCAGTCTTATCACGCCTGCACTGTCTGCCTGGCCGCCCTGTTTGGGGTGACACGCTCTCTTAAGATCTGAGGAGGCGGAGGAACCCTGCAGGGAAGGGCCGAGGAATTTGTTCAGTTTCTGCAGATAAAGTCGCCAGATTCGGTTGACTTGGACTCTGGCTGGGCAGAGTCCACTGAGGTGGTAGAGGCAGGTCTTAGTCCAGTTATCTGGGATGAGTTTGTTCCTGTTGGCCCTGATGATGTGGACAAGGCCCTGGGAGCAGTGAATGCCACCACCTGTTTACTGGACCCATGTCCCTCCTGGCTTGTTTCGCAGGCCGGGAGAACATGTGGCTGGCTCCAGGAGATTATGCTTTTTGGGTGAGGGGTGTTCCACATGCCTTGAAGGAGGCTGTGGTTAGGCCCTCCTCAAGAAGCCTTCCCTGACCCGCTGTTTTAAATAACTTCCGTCTGTCTCCAACCTTCCTTTTTGGGGAAGGTTGTTGAGAAGGTGGTGGCACTCCAGCTCCTTCGGCCTTGAATGAAGCTGATTATCTGGATTCCTTGCAGTCTGGTTTCAGGCCGGTACAGCACTGAGACGGCTTTGATCGCACTAGTGGATGATCTCTGGCGGGCCCGGGATGGGGGTCTCCTCCATTCTGGTGCTTTGACCTCTCTGGCTTGACTCAGCTGCTTTCGATACCATCGATCATGGTATCCTTCTGAGTCGCTCAGGGGTTGGGAGGAGGCACTGTTTACAGTGGTTCTCCTCCTATCTGTCTGACCGACTCAGTCGGTGTTGGTGGGGGGCAGAGAGGAGCCCTGCCATGGGGTCCTCAGGTTCTATCCTCTCCCCTCCTGTTTAATATCTACATGAAACCGCTGGGTGAGATCATCCATCGACAGGGTCGGGTATCATCACGCTGATGATACCCAGTTGTACATCTCTGTCCCCGGTCAATCTAGTGAGGCCGTGGAGGTGATGTCCCAGTGCCTGGAGGATGTGAGGGTCTGGATGGGGACTAATCAGCTCAGACTCAACCCTGACAAGACCGAGTGGCTGTGGGTCCTGCCCCCTCGGCTTCAGTTGATTATCCAACTTTGGTACTGGGGAGAGAAATTGCTCCCCCAGAATGAGTTCGCAACTTGGGGTCCTTCTGGATCCACAGCTACAATTTGACCACCATCTTACGGCTGTGACCAGGGGCTTTGCACAGGTTCGCCTCTGTTGCGCCTTCCTGGACCAGAGGGCTTTACACATGGTTGCTCATGCCCTTATCACCTCATTGATTACTGCAATGCTTCTACATGGGGCTGCCCTTGAAGAGCACTCGGAGACTTCAGCTGGTGCAAATGGGTGCACCTAGGCATGCCCATATAACACCTATCCTCCGCAGCTGCATTGGTTACCGGTGGTCTTCCAGGTGCAATTCAAGGTGCTAGTGACAACTTTTAAAGCCCTTCATGGCTTAGGAGGGGATACCTTCGAGACCGCCTACTGCTACCTTATGCCTCCCAGTGCCCAGGGATCCCACAGGGAAGGCTTGCTCCGATACCGCCGCCAGGCAATGTCGGCTGGTGGCCGCGGGCTAGGGCCTTCTCTGTGGCACCGTCCCTTTGGAATATGC
>CM019155.1:80051150-80124496 GCA_009733165.1 Naja naja | reverse complement strand
AAAACTGGAAGAATGATAAAATACCTATGCAGGAGGAAGTGATTAAGAAAATTATGGACTGTGCTGAAATGAGTAAATTGACATTTTTTTAATTACATTTATATGCAGCCTTCTCCGAAGCACTCAGGCGGCTTACAATTTTTTGGAGCACAACCCAATGTGCTCAGCAATAGCCTTCATTCCATTGTATATGCCTGCTTATTACTAAGCGGCATTTTACAAGGTCAGCTAATTGCCCCAACAATCTTGGTCCTCAATTTACCTACCCGAGAGGATGGAAGGCTGAGTCAACCTTGAGCCTGGTGGGATTCGAGCCTACAATAATTGTAGGCATCTGGATCTTAAGAGCAGGCATTTAACAGCCTGAGCTACCAAGGCTCTTCATTTGAAATTAGAGAACAAGAAGATAAACAATTTTACAAGATATGGGATTTGTTTTATCAATGGTTGGATAAAAAGACCTGGTAATGTAATAGATTATATAATTTTGTAATAGAAATATAATAGATTGATATAAAATACAATGTAGACATATATAACCATTGGATGAAAGTATAACATACATTTTATATTTATATATATATATATATATATATATATATATATATATATATATATATATATTTGTTTTCGTAGATTTTCACGGGTAAAGGTATGTAGGTCTTGGTGTATTTGGGTCTTGTCCCGTGTATGATTGAGAATACCTTGGCAACGTGTCGACGAAATCTCATCCGTCATCTTCAGGCTGGTGTCTTCAGCTTCGTTCTCCTAGGAGAAGTGTGTGATTGTGGCTGTTTTCCCCTTTTAAACTCTAGAGTGGCTGTGTTGTTACTCTTGATTGGTTTGTGGAGTTGATGTATGCAGATTGGATGGCTTTTTCCTGAGACCCTGTGTGGCTGAGGTGCTGGCTGTGTGTCTTCTCAGCCTTTGTGTTGTAACGACCTGGGTAATGGGCTGTGTGATGACCTTCTGAGTTCTATTGTTGTGATGTCCTGGGTGTGGTGCTGTAATCTCCTGGGCGTTGTCTGTGCTGCAACCTCCTGATGTTTTGTGTTGTGATCTCCTGAGTTCTGTGATGGATGTAGTATCCTGGGTGGGAGGCTGTGATGTGGCATTCTGGGCCTTGGTTTGGCTCCGAAGTTTGAGGTCTGGCTATGTGTTTATAGCGTGTGTCAGTTTTGCTTAGTTTGGGGGTTGGAGGGGGTGTAGCAGCTGGTGTTGCAGCCATGGTCTGGTTTCTGGATGGTGGTTGCCTTTTCATCTGTGGCGTGGGCTTGGGTTTGAGTATGGTGAAGGAGAGGATTGGTGGTGGCATCATGTGTTATTTTGGGTCCGGTGTTGGTTTTTTGGCGGCTGGACTCGTTGTTGATTAGGGCTAGTTCCAGATGTCTGGTAGGCGGAAGTATCATCCCGTTTATTCATGTTAGGGTGTTTCTCTATTTCGATGGCCCCTAATTATTCTCTGTTGAAGTGTTCAGTATGGAGATAAGTTTGGATCCTCAAAATCAATTTCATGTCCTGTGGCTTTAAGGTGCTGGAAAGGGAGGAAGTTTTTCTTCTTTTCTGACTGCGTTCTTGTGTTCTGCGATCGTCATTTATTCTCCTGTTGGTTTGTCCAATGTATGTGGCTGGGCAAATTTTGCATGGTATTTTATAAACTCCTTGGTTTTTCTAGCTGGATCTTGTCTTTGGGGTTTCTTAAGATGTTGGCTATTTTTTGATCAGTGCCAAAGGCGTCCTGATATTGTGTTTGTGGAGAATTTTGCTGATTTTATCTGTGGTGCCTTTGATGTAAGGGAGGAGGGCGATGCCATTGTCCTGTTCTGTGTCTTGGTTTTGGGGGAGTCTCCTTCGGATTAGGTTGGTGATTGTGCTTCTTTGGAATCCATTGGACACACACGCTAGTGAGGTGTGTAATTCTGTTCTCAAGTGGTCTTTGTCAGCTAGGCGTTTGGTTCTGGAGATGAGGGTCTTGGCTACGGAGTTGATCTGTGCAGGGTGGTGATGGGATTGTGCATTTAAGTAGCGTTAGTGTGTGTCTTTTTCTGGTAGATGGTGTGTCCTAGGAGCCGTTGGGTTTTTGTAAATTAGGACGCCCAGGAACGGAAGTTGATTGTTGGTTTCTGTTTCCATGGTAAATTGTATTTTGGGGTGTAGGCTGTTGAGATGTGTGAGGAAGTTGTCCAGTTTTTCTTTCCCGTGGTGGCCAAATTACGAAAGTGTCATCTACATATCTAAGCCAGAGTTTGGGTTTGTATTCGATTTGTCTAGAGCATTGGTTTCAAAATGTTCCATGTATAGGTTAGCTATGACGGGTGAGAGGGGTGATCCCATAGGTGCTCCTTCTATCTGTTTATATCTTTGTCCATTGTGGATGAAGTGTGTTGGAAAGGCAATGGTTGGTCAGATCTAGGATGTGCTTAGGGGGTTGTATTTGTTTTGGATAGCTGTCAAGGCTTCTTTAATAGGTACTTGCATGAAGAGGGATATGACATCGAAGCTCACAAGTAGGTCACTGGGTTGTAGGTTTTGTTTCTTTATTGTTTCTATGAAGTGGATAGAATTTTGTACGGTGAGGTGATGGATTCTGTGTAGGGCTGAGTTGTTGACAGAAATTTGGCAAGGTTCTGTAGAGGTGAGCCTATGGAGCTGACTATGGGTCTGAGTGGTGTTCCTTCTTTGTGTATCTGGGGAGGCCATAGAGCTTTAGGGCATCTAGATGATTTTTCTCTGGGGATGATTCTTTGGTGGATCTCTTCACTGATGGGCTTAGGCTTTTATTTGGATTTGGTGGTTTTCTCTAGATAGTGGTGGTCTGTGTTTAGAGGTTTTAGCGGGGTCTTGGAGTAGGTGGATAGTTTGGATTGGTAGTCAGATGTGTCATCACGACTGTGGCGTGCCTTGTCTGCTGGGAGGATGATTATGTTGTTGTCTTTCCTCAAGTTGCTGAGTGCTTTTGTTCTTCTTGTGTAAGTTGCTTCTGGGTGGACTGCTGGAGCAGAGGACGTTGGTGACTTCAAGTCTGATTTTATTGGCTGTGTCTGGGTAATTTTGGTTAGGCTAGCTTCAACTCCACATATGATGTTTTCAGTGGGGATGGTTTTGGGGCAGCAGCAAAGTTGATCCTTTGGAGAGGACATTGGTTTCTGCCATGGTGAGGGTTCTGTCTGATATGTTGTGTACTGTTTGTTTCATGCATTGTTGTGGGGTTTGGGCTTCTGGCGTTTCTCTAGTCTGTGGAGTTTGTTGGTGTGTGTGTCTGTCTTGTGAAAGGTTTCTGTTTCAGCTTCAGAGGGCTAGTTGTTTGGATTTGTCCCAGAGTGCTGGGTGGATTTTGTTACTGAGTTTGAGGTGGAGGGTGAGTAGGTCCTGTTGGTTTGGTCTAGTAGGAATCCTGTGGAGTTCGTTTCTGATTAGAGCTAATGCAGTTCTTTTCAGGATCCTTTCAGTGGCTGAGGTTTTAGTGTTGGAATTTGAGTTGGAAGCATGTGGGGATCACGTTTTTGTCTCGGCAATGCGTAGGAATGTGAGGTCACATAAGATGGTGGCTCTGCGCACTTCGAAGTTTCTCATAGATCCGGGTCAGCTGGAAGGTTCTCCCCGTATAGAGGTAGGATATTTGTTTTGCAGATTTTCACGGGTAAAGGTATGTAGGTCTTGGTGTATTCGGGTCTTGTCCCGTAAGATTGAGAATACCTTGGCAACGTTTCGACGAAATCTCATCCGTCATCTTCAGACCCATAGTCAGCTCCATAGGCTCACCTCTACAGAACCTTGCCAAATTTCGCGCCAAACAACTCCAGCCCTACACAGAATCCATCACCTCACACGCACAAAATTCTTTCCACTTCATAGAAACAATAAAGAAACAAAACCTACAACCCAGTGACTACTTGTGAGCTTCGATGTCATATCCCTCTTCACGCAAGTACCTATTAAAGAAGCCTTGACAGCTATCCAAAACAAATACAACCCCCCTAAGCACATCCTAGATCTAACCAACCATTGCCTTTCCAACACGCACTTCATCCACAATGGACAAAGATATAAACAGATAGAAGGAGCACCTATGGGATCACCCCTCTCACCCATCATAGCTAACCTATACATGGAACATTTTGAAACCAATGCTCTAGACAAATCGAATACAAACCCAAACTCTGGCTTAGATATGTAGATGACACTTTCGTAATTGGCCACACGGAAAGAAAAACTGGACAACTTCCTCACACATCTCAACAGCCTACACCCAAAATACAATTTACCATGGAACAGAAACCAACAATCAACTTCCGCTCCTGGACGTCCTAATTTACAAAACCCAACGGCTCCCTAGGACACACCATCTACCAGAAAAGACACACACTAACCGCTACTTAAATGCACAATCCCATCACCACCTGCACAGATCAACTCCGAGCAAGACCCTCATCTCCAGAACCAAACGCCTAGCTGACAAAGACCACTTGAGAACAGATTACACACCCTCACTAACGTATAATGTCCAATGGATTCCAAAGAAGCACAATCACCAACCTAATCGAAGGGAGACTCCCCAAAAACCAAGACACAGAACAGGACAATGGCATCGCCTCCTCCCTTACATCAAAGGCACCACAGATAAAATCAGCAAAATTCTCCACAAACACAATATCAGGACAGCCTTTGGCACTGATCAAAATAGCCAACATCTTAAGAAACCCCAAAGACAAGATCCAGCTAGAACCAAGGAGTTTATAAAATACCATGCAAAATTTGCCCAGCCACATACATTGGACAAACCAACAGGAGAATAAATGCACGATCGCAGAACACAAGAACGCAGTCAGAAAAGAAGAAAAACTTCCTCCCTTTTCCAGCACCTTAAAGCCACAGGACATGAAATTGATTTTGAGGGATCCAAACTTATCTCCAATACTGAACACTTCAACAAGAGAATAATTAGGGAAGCCATCGAAATAGAGAAACACCCCATAACATGAATAAACGGATGATACTTCCCGCCTACCAGACATCTGGAAACTAGCCCTAATCAACAAACGAAGTCCCAGCCACAAAACCAACACCGGACCCAAAATAACACATGATGCCACCACCAATCTCCTTCACCAGACTCAAAACCAAGCCCACGCCCACAGATGAAAGGCAACCACCATCCAGAAACCAGACCATGGCTGCAACACCAGCTGCTACACCCCTCCAACCCCCAAACTAAGCAAACTGACACACGCTATAAACACATAGCCAGACCTCAAACTCGGAGCCAAACCAAGGCCCAGAATGCCACATCACAGCCTTCCACCCAGGATACTACATCACAGAACTCAGGAGATCACAACACAAAACATCAGGAGGTTGCAGCACAGACAACGACCCAGGAGATTACAGCACCACACCCAGGACATCACAACAATAGAACTCAGAAGGTCATCACACAGCCCATTACCCAGGTCGTTACAACACAAAAGGCTGAGAGACACACAGCCAGCACCTCAGCCACACAGGGTCTCAGGAAAAAGCCATCCAATCTGCATACATCAACTCCACAAACCAATCAAGAAGTAACAACACAGCCAACTCTAGAGTTTAAAAGGGGAAAACAGCCACAATCACACACTTCTCCTAGGAGAACAAAGCTGAAGACACCAGCCTGAAGATGACGGATGAGATTTCGTCGAAACGCTGCCAAGGTATTTCAACCTTACACGGACAAGACCCAATACACCAAGACCTACATACCTTACCCTGAAAATCTACGAAAATATATATATATATATATATATATATATATATATATATATATATATTTATTTATTTATTTATTTATATATTTAGACTTGTATGCCGCCCCCTCTCCAAAAGGACTCAGGGCGGCTAACAACTAAAAAACCAACAATAAATAATTACCTAAAATAACATTAAACAATACAAGTCAAATAAAGATAAAACCCACCAATTAACTAAAAATTTAAAAACACACCCCAGAGGTCACCACAGCCCAGCCTGTTCGAAGAGCCAAGTTTTTAAATCATGGCGGAAAGTGCGGAGGTCAGGGCCAAACAGAGTCCCAGAGGTAGTTGATTCCATAGGGCGGGGGCCGCCACAGAATAGGCTCTTCCCTGGGGCACTGCCAAGCCACATTGGGTTGCAGACGGCACCCCGAGGAGCCCCTGCCTGTGGGCCCACACAAGGTGGTTGGTTCTCGATGCCGGCAGGAGACGCTCCTGCAAATATCCCGGACCCATGCCTTGAAGGACTTTGTATGTCAACACCAAAACCTTGAACCTCACCCGGAGGGCAACTGGCAGCCAATGCAGGTCGCGCAGGAGGGGCGTAATATGGGAGTATCGGGAAGCTCCCATCACAACCCACGTGGCCGCATTCTGCACCAGCTGAAGCCTCTGGATGGTGTGCAAGGGCAGTCCTAAATAGAGAGCATTACAGTAGTCGAATTGAGAGGTAACAAGTGCATGAGTGATCGTGCGCAGGGCATCTCGGTCCAGATATGGGCGTAACTGGTGAACCAGTCGGACCTGGGCAAAGGCCCCCCTGGCCGCAGCTCCCACCTGCTCCTCCAACCTGAGCTGCGAGGCCAAGAGAACCCCCAGGTTCCGTGCCCTGTCCATGGGGGGCAACACCTCTCTCCCCACAACAAAAGATGGAATATCTTGACTGGACCAAGATATCGGTATGCACAACCACTCCGTCTTGGGGTGGAGATGTACAACTGTGTATATCATAGCATACTGATGATACTTCACCCCAAAACCATGGATGATCTCACCCAGCGGCTTCATATAGATGTTGAACAGAAGGGGCGAGAGGACCGACCCCTGGGGGACCCCACAAGTGAGGGCCCTCAGAGTCAACCTCTGCCCCCTGCCAACACCAATTGCAAGTGTCCCGAGAGGTAGGAGAAGAACCACTGTAGAACAGTGCCTCCCACTCCCAACCCCCCAAGACGCTGCAACAGGATACCATGGTCGATGGTATCGAAAGCCGCTGAGAGATCTAACAGGACCAGGACAGAGGAAAAACCCCTGTCCCGTGCCCTCCAGAGATCATCAACCAGTGTGACCAATGCCATCTCCATGCTATACCCGGGTCGGAAGCCTGATTGGTATGGATCCAGCTAGTCCGCTTCCTCCAGGAAAAGCGGAAACTGCTGAGCCCCCACACTCTCAACAACCTTCACTAGAAAGCAAAGGTTGGAGTCCGGACAAAAGTTATTCATCACGGCTGGGTCCAGGGCAGGCTTCTACAGGAGGGGTTTCACCACCGCCTCTTTCAAGGTGGAGGGAAAAGAACCCTCCCTCAGTGAAGCATTGACAACTGCCTGGAGCCAGCTGCACGTGACCTCCCTGGAGGCATACACCAACCAGGAAGGGCACGGATCCAATAAACATGTGGTGGAACTCAGCCGTCACATAATCCTGTCCACTTCATCCTCAGAAACATGATCAAACTCAGTCCAGGTCACATTGGCCAGACTACTTGTATCCTCGACATCAGACCACTGCAAGGTAGAGCTCAGCCCTTCCCGGATCCGAGTGACCTTATCTGACAGATATTGTCCAAATTCCTCAGCACGACCCTGCAGTGGGTCCTCTACCCTCCCCAGTTGTAGGAGAGAGCGGGTGACCCTGAACAGGGCGGCTGGGTGATTATCTGCAGATGCTATGAGAGCGGAGAAGTAAGCTCTTCTTGCTGCTCCCAAAGCTACCAGGTAAGTCCTAATATAGGCTCTTAGCTGGGCTCAGTCGGTGCCGGAACGGGTCGACCTCCATCTGCTCTCTAACCCCCTCCTATGGCGCTTCATCTCCCAGAGCTCCTTGGTATATCAGGGAGCTAACTGGGATCTGCGCTGAGTGAGGGGGCGCATGGGGACAACCCTGTCAAGCCACCCGCCCACCCCTCCCCTGGGCTTGTGGCTGGTGCAACACCTGAAAACCTGGGGGGCATAGATCGACCAGAGGGACTCCACCCTCTAGCCCCAACCAGGTCTCAGTGATACAAGCCAGGTCCACGGCCTCCTCCTCAATCACCTCACAGAGGAGGGATGCCTTATTAGCCACAGACCTGGCATTAAGGTACACCAGTCGGAGCCCAGGGGTTCCAGATCCTGAATCCCCAGGAAATTGGGAAGAGGTCAGGGGGTCGGAGCGCACCACCACTTGAAGATAGTGGGGGCGGGCTCCCCTAACATGATATGGCCCCGTGCCTCAGCGTCCCCTGCCGTGTCCAACCACCCTGGGGATTGCTATCCCCACCCCATTCCCTGGGACCCCGCAGGCCTTCTCCCCCCACCCCCCCATGGCCCTGCCCCGAGCTGGGCCTAGCTCCTTCAATACAACAACCACCCCTCTCCCTAACCCCCTTAAAAAGCGATCTAAAAATTTAACCAGAGAGGGTCTGGAACCCCTCTTTCTACCCCTCCCAGACCCCCCACCCCTACCCGCGCCATGCCATCTCTCAGGATTCCACAATCCGTCCTTGAGATAGGCCAAGGAAAGTTCAGCAGGCCAAACCCAAGAGAGAGGGGATTCCCTCAGGGCCTGCAAGTCTGTTTTCAGATAAATCCCCATAATAGATAAAAATAAACATGTAGGGGGGGGGGAAATAAATGGCAGTTGAAAATAAGTGTCCGGAAATGCAAAGATGTCAAATGTTAAGATGTTAAAACATGGCCACGTCCTGACATTCATCCGCCAGGGAGTCCAAGTCCGAGTCCAGGTTACCCTCTCACAGTAACCCTGTGGCTGATGGCAAGAGCCACCGACAGGACTATGCACCACGCTCTCACCGCGGATGCTCCTAGCAGACCAGTCATGACAGAATGACAAAATTAAGTGAGGGAAAAAAGAGGGTGCACCCACCATGCCGCACTCCCACTGCAGCAGGTAGGGTTCATCCCGATCCCTCACAACAACAGCCGAGTATAAGGGGGGGGAATGGCCCTGGCAGATGAAGAAGTCCAAAGCCAATAGGCACAGCACCCGTGACCGGCATAGATGGAATGCCATGGCAGGGCAAAGCCAGGCAAGTTAGAGGGGCGGTGGGAGGGGGAGGGTGAAAAGGGAGCAATTCCAAGATGTTCCTGCAGCAGCGAGCCGAATGGCAGGAGACCAGGGCCGGCAGCAGTCTTGGGTCCCCATCCACCTCCGCCTCCAGGCCCGGCAAAGCTGCCAGTCAATCCACTGCCCATCCCCACCACCGCTGCTGCCATCACCAGAATTGCCGTTAACATTACTGTTAACACCCTCAGCGTCCATGGCTGCACCACTGACACCGCAGTCACGGTTGCTGTCATCACCGTGGTCGCTGTCATCACCGCCATCACTCCCAGTGCTGCCTCATCACGCTGAGCACCAAATGCCCAAATCCATGGCCCAGAGGCCCGAAGGGAGAGCCGCTGCTGGATTCGCCGCCCGATCGTCGCCGCCCGCCGACAGATTCAGCCCAGAACACAGCAGCCCATCGTCTAGAGCCTCATCTGGGGGTTGCTGCAAGCCTCATAGCACCCCCCACAGACAAAAAAGCCGAGCCCCCACCTCAGGAGACTAAAACGGAGCAGCCATCGTGTTCAAGCATGCGCAGTTAGATCTCGTATACATGATGAAATAGTTTAATTGTATATAAGTAATAATTGATAAATATATAAGAATGTCTTATTGATAATATGAGATTTTTTTTAATAAATTGTGAGTGATGATTATGAAAGGATAACACAAAGGATTTGTAACCAACTGACACACTGTATGTACATATGGAAGATGGTTTTGTATGTTTTGTATGTCTTGTTTGTATGTTTGTCTTAAAAAAAACTTTTAAAAAAAAATATTCTCATGTGCTGTTTTGTATCAGTCTCTATATTCTTAACATCCCTTCTTTTGTTATAAATTCTATATTAATAGTCATATTTGCAATATTTAACTAATTGTATATTTCAAATGTAAATCATACATTCATAAATTTGTATTTCTATTTATTTATCCCCTTTTTAGTTCTTCATTATGCCACCATTACACCTAAAATAAAATTTCTTCCTACTCCCAATTATAATAAAACAGACAATATGCATCCTATTGACATTTAACATATTATATCATTCTAGTTAAACTATGCTCCCCTTTATCTATTTACATATTTCACTATCTTATTTTCAAATCTGTCAGATTCCACGTTATTTCTTTTCCTACCTCAGAATATTATTTTTCTTATTTGTTAGTTCAATTGTATATCTTTAATGCTAATCCTCTAATACCATATTCATTTCATGTTTATTACTATTAACAATTATACATCTTAAATATTAATACATACATTCATGTGGAATCCTTATCTTTTCTTTTTCAGCCATCGTCTCTTGTTCTCATTAGAGAATTAATTTGTCTCTTTCTAGCTTGTCTCCCATTTTCTATTTTTATTTTACCTTTCCCCTTACCCATTCCTCCCTTCTCTATTAAATTCCATTGTCTCTTTTTCCAAATGTCTAGTTCTGCCCCTATTCTCTCAGCATATTTTCTCTGAGATTCCATTTCCTGTTGTTTTTCCCTGAGAACATTCCCCCCTTGTTTTATTACCTTAATCATTAACATATTAAGTTTTATTTCCTTGTTGCCTTTTATTTTCATTTGTTGTATCATCCATTCTGTTTCTCTGATTATACTTCCAGTTGACTCCTCCTCTTCCTGGGTTTCTTATTTTCTTTCTGTTGCTAATGTCTCTGCTGTCTGCGACTCCATTTCTAGATTTTCTACCAAGCCCTGTATTTTGTTCAAAATGTCCACAAATCCTCTGTTCATAATGTCTTTCATAGCTTGTAGTTCTGACACAATTTCTCTACATATTCCACTCATCTTTTTTTATTTATTCCTTTTCTTGTTACAGTTGTCCAACAATAAGCCAAGCCTCACATTTCAAGTATAAATCCAATGTCCAGGAGTCTTTGAGTCCCAAAGTTAATCAATCTATTTCTTTTAGATAGTCCAAGGTTAGTATGTTCATAAATTTCTCCACCAGTTCAATTTTATAATGTAATTTTCTGGGGTCCAAATCAAATTCACTTCTCACAAAATTTAAAGGTGTTATATCTTTATATCTCCCAGTTTAGTCAGTCTATTCCTCTGGATTGTCTCAGAGACTTTCCAAAAACATGAGTCTATAAGTTCAATCTTACATTAAAACCTTCAAAGTCACTTCATAACATTTCCAACTCTTGGAAGTAAGTTATTCCTTCCTTCCATCAGCAGGTGGTGCCCCATTCCAACTTTAACCAGTTTTCTCTAATTTTAGAAATAGCAATCCAAAATAGTAAGATAATATTGGTTTTTGTTAAATATATCATTCCAGCATTTTAAAATGCCTTTTCAATACAATATCTATCCACTTTAAAGTTCCAATTTTCCATATTTTCCAAACATTTGCCTTCTCCCTTTTTTTTTTCAATTTAAAATTTTTTCTCTCTGGATGCATGTACCCACCACTTTAAGAATAAAAAAGTTCCTTTTTTAGATAGACTTTTGGGGTTAAGTTTTAGGTAAAGAAGATTCTTATCACCCTGCTCGAGGCACCGTTCACTATCTCCACTCCTGCATAGTGCTTAGATGGTCATGGCTGTCCCAACTTTGTGATGGCCATTTTGACCAGCTCCCTTTCTCCATTGCCTGGAGCCCACAAACAGCGAGAAGGCAGCACAGGAATGGAGAACTCTGTTCTCTGCTTCTGGTCCCGTCGCAACGTAAGCCGGAAGTGCTGGGTGCACACTCTGTGTGTATGCCTAAGAAGGAGGAGAAGATTTGGCCAAACCTTTCTGCCTCCCTTCACAGTCGGAACCTTTAAGGTACTTCAACACTGCCTGTCACTCAGCCCTGTGCAAAGACAGCCCAGCAAGGCCGCTGATGCCAAAGGAAAAGGACTCAACTCTCCTGGTTCTGGTCATTCTGCATGCTGAAGCCAAGTGGAGGGTGGGAGGGGGGAACCATAAAGGGACAGTCCATGGTGGCTGCCTTCCAAGCAGCTTCCAAGGCAGGAAATGTTCAGCCAAGTCATCTCCTCCATTTCAGCCTCAAACATACACACAGAGCAAACACGCACACACCTCATGGACCTTCTGTGAGGAGACGGTACCTGGGCAAGTCCCTCTGGCACCTTGAGGTGTATGTGTTTGCTCTGTGTGTACATTTGAGGTTGAGAAGAAGGAGAAGGCTTGGCTGAACTTTGGAAGAACTTTGCCCAAGACTTCTCATGTATTCAAGGGCTACACCTCTCCCAAGAATGAGTTTGGTGGTGATCTAATGAAATGTCTTTCAGCTTTTCAATATCGACTTTAAGAGTGCCCAAGTTTTAGACTCTTCTGCTGCTTGTTGTGCCTTGCTTGGAAAGACTCCCATCCTTGTTTTTGTAGGTGAGAGACTGAGCAGTTGTTTTTTTTTATCTCCATTGCACTCCAAAGCACCCCCTCCCATGCTGCCCGCCCCCTTTAATTTGCACTAAGCCTCCCTCTTTTGAAGACTTTGCCAATTATTCTTTATCACTCTTCAGCCACCATGGAATAAACCGAGAGCAAAAGTAGCAGCAGTGAGGGCAACAGGGTCATCTCCCTCTGTGGTCCCTCCCAGGGGACAGCCAGGGCTTCACTGCCTCCTCTTTTCCTCAGAGGTGCAGGGTCTGCCTCCCTTCACACTCCGCGTGCATGGGAGTGAGAGAGAGTGAAGTGGGCCGCTATTGGATGAGCACCTTGGCTTCCCCTCTTGCTCCTCACACTTGCCAGGAGCCGGTGTGGTTCTTTACTTGGGCAGCTCAATGGCTGCAGCAGTACCCGCAGCAGCAACAAGCAGTGCTGCAACAATGAGGTACAGTAAGATTGGGTGGTGCAGAAATTGTTCCATAAAAAAATAGTGCATCTCCAAAGGGCTTCTGGCAAAAAAAAACAACCAACCCAACCCAAAACAAAACTCATTCAGCAGGCAGACTCAGCAGGCAGTTGCAATCTTTAGATGGGCTTTTATTTTGTCAGCCCAAGGGGACAAAGTGGAAGGCTTTCTAGGCTGAAAATGGAGAGCAGGGGGTATGGTGCCCCCCCCCGCTCTGTTTTTGCTCCCAGGAGACTCCAGGGAGACTTGCTAGGCTGAAACCGGGGTATGGGGGGGTCTATATCTCCAAGTTGTGAAGAATGTAAACTCTCCTTACCATTTCAGAGTGAGCAACCCATTCTTTGGAGGCATAATCAAGGGAGCATGGTGACACATTTACCTTTGCCACAATTAAGTGACCCATCTCACTACTGCTCTCATTTTACGGATGGAGAAATGAGGCTCAAAAGTGCTTATTCTCATGCAATGCAGTGGTAATTCAACTCCAAATCTCCAGATCCAATCTCAACATATTGTACCCTGGGCATACACTTCCTAGTCTGGTACCTGAAGTTGCCTTGGCAAATGAAGTCCTGCTTCCCCAAATAGCAGGGGATCTAAGCCACAGAACCACATCCGTGGGCTTCTGCTGTGGTGATATGGGACTAAATGCTTTGTTTCTCTTGGAATTATTATTAATTGCACTTCCACATTTATTACAGTGGCATATTGTATATTAGACATGTGGCCATGGCAACAGATCTCTGGCAGCATTATACACATTTATTTACTTTCATGATATTAGTTTAGAAATTCCATCCTAGTCATTTTCCTTCTTTCTCTCCACTCCCCCTAATTTAGTTTGGTAACCTTTGACTTTATTATAGCTGATGCCAAACAGAAAAACAAATTAATCTAAACATGCTTATAAATACATACATCACAACAATGATTGTATCTTCCTTAATATGCTAATAGTTACTCTGGATCCTAGTTTTCCTTTCCACTTCACAAGCTTACATACATGGAAGGGGGAAAGAAAGAAAGAGGGAAGGAGGGAGGGGAGAAAGAAAGAAAAGGAGGGAAGGGAGAAAGAGGGAAAGGAAAGTGAATGAGATATGGATGGATGGATGGACGGAGGGAGAGAAAAAGGAAAGGAAGGAAGGACAGAAACCCTGGAACTAGATGCAGCTTCAAGAATGCTTTGAAACAGCACAGCAATCCAGGACTGGAGGGGTCCTTAGAGGTCATCTAGTCCAACCCCCTGCTCCAAGAGCATTGCTAAAGTGAGTTTCTCTCTTTTGACCCATCCATTCACATGATCACATAGCCACACCACCCAGTCACATGACCACATAGCCACACCCACCCAGTCACATGACCACATAGCCATGCACACCAAACCATGCCCACAGAAACGGTTGTTAAAAATTTTGAATCCCACCCCTGGTTCTAGTCCTCTTGCTCAAGTAGAAAACCCTATACCATTTCAGACAAATGGCTATCCAGTTTCTTCTTAAAAGCCTCCAATGTTGGAGCATCCACAACCTCTGGAGGCAATTCATTCCACTGATTAATTGTTCTAACTGTTAGGAAAATTCTCCTTAGTTTTAGGTTTTTCTAGTCAGGTTTTTTTTCCATATATATGATTAACTGTTTATTAAAGAAAAGTTAGATTCTCCCTCACATCTTCAGAATAATTCTTCTGTTCTTATATTCTTGTAAGTAAGGATTTCATTTTTAAAATAATCTGTGAAGAAACAGAATGAGTTTCTTCATTTTGAGAAGCACAACAGGAAGCAAATAACCCTAACCCAACATTGATCTGAACCATAAATTCCTTGATTTCCTGTCTTTATCCATAAAAAAATTCAGCCAGTACATCTATCCCATTGCTCCTTTTCTTCTTTCAGTAGTACTTATGCTAGTACTATTGTGTATATCACAGTGAAAAAATGGATGCTATGACATATTTGAGAACTAGGTGCATGTTGACTAATTCTAATATCTATCTCATTCATATGTACAAGTATTCACCCTGTTTCAATCTTCTTGTCTGTCACATTACCCTGACTTTTAAGATTGCCAATCTTGTATACCAAATGGATGCATTCATATACAACTTTACTTATGGAGAAGAGAATGGGAACAGAATGGGACCTTTAGGTCAGGTGGCAGGCAGAAGCCATGGTGCTTCTGCTGGCTAGTGGGTAATGGACAATAGGTGATCATAGAGGCTTTGGGACTATAGGGGTACACAGCAGAGAAACAGCAGTAACATAGTCAGTTCAGGCATAGAGGTAGAAGCTCTATGAATGGGAGAGATAAGAGAAGCTGGGATGGAGCTTCTTGCAGCCTTCCCCAAGGCTGAGGGCAGGAGCTGGGAGGGGCAGGTTGTGATGCAATTGGCAGCAGGTTGTGGGAGATGTGCAGACCACAGTCCCTTGAGCACACACCATTGAAGCAGTAATAGGTGAGAAAAAGAAACAAGCACTCCAAAAAAAGGAGGAAGGAAGGTGATGGGAATGAGAAGCAGGGAAGGAAGGAAGGAGATTATGAGAGGGAGGGAACATCTGAAGGAAATCCTGACTTAGCACTTGGCCACCAGCTGCCTGTCAGCATTCCAAAGAAACTCCTCATATCCATTTAACACACAGAGACAAAGTCCATTCAAGTAAGAATTTATTAAAGAAGTCATGTTGGCACATCTGGGAAAACCCGAATCTGAAACTTCTGGGTTTTCCCTTCCCCAAGTGAAAATCAAAGATCCATCCCCTGCACCCATAGGTCCGTCATATGGCCCAATCAAATGTCATTGAAACAGAAACCACTTCTTTGTTTAACCCCCTTCAGATGTAGGATGACTCGACCTTGACTTATCATAAGAATGTTCTTTAGTCTAAATTACTACCCACTAAGAATTCCCCCCTCCCAAATTCCCAGGCACTAACTGTGGCAGTCTTGAAACTTCTACTAAATGTTTATGGCTAATAAAATATGGCTTCCATGGCTGACAGGCTTCCCCCGTTCAGGACAAAATGACATCCTGAAAAAGAGAACATAACAAAACACAGGGGGTTAATTTTTAACCAGTTCCCAAATTAACCATCTCTCCCCCTCCCAGGAGGACCCTTTGGTTTGTTTGGGAATTTGTCATGAAATTGCTTCACCAATTTGTCAGCTTTAACATTCCAACTTTTTACCCAAGTAGCTTCAGACAAAGAGTACTGCTTCCAATGTTTTAAGTATTGTGACTGTCCTCTAACTATTTTAGAGTTTAAGATTCTCTTTACTTCATAGTGGGTTTCCCCTTGAATTATCATAGGTTTGGAAGGTGCAACTGCTGGGGGTCTTATACTTGAACTCACAAAGGGTTTTAGTATACTACTATGGAAAACAGGATGTATTTTCCCTAATAGTCTAGGGCAGAGGTAGGAAAACTTGGGTCTTTTATCACTTATGGACTTCAACTCCCAGAATTCCTGAGTGAGCCATAAAAGGTTCCCCATCTCTGGCCTACTGGTTTTTCAGTTGTGGGGGAAATCAATTTTTGACTTGAATAGGACTGTTTAATATACAAATGTAGGACATGTCCAATCAAATTACCAAGCTTTTTACTTGGTAATTTTAATATAAGATATTTAGTTGATAAATACACTCAATCTCCTACTTTAAAAGAAGGCTGGGGAGATCTATGTTTATCTGCTTGTTTTTTATATTTCTCAATTGCTTCCACTAGTGCTTTTTTAGTGCTGTCCCAGCACTAAAATGACTCCATCCATTCATTTAATGACATGGATGAAGGGGCTCTATGGGCAATTCTGGCATAGGAACAAATTCCATGTCACTTGTGATTTGGAAAGTGGTCAATCCCATGCTACTGTGCACTGTATTATTGTAAGCTGCAAATGGTAATAAATCAGACCAATTCTCTTGTTGGTAGTCAACATAACATCTAAGATATTGTTCCAACATAGTGTTCAATTTTTCTGCGGCCCCATTCATAGCCGGATGAAAAGCCAAGCTAAGCTCCTGGGATGATTCAATCGATCTCAAAAAATCCCTCCAAAATTTAGTGGTGAACTGGACACCACTATCTGAGATCACTCTTTTTGGTACTCTGTGAAGCCTGTAAATATGCTTCACAAATAACTTAGCAAGTTTTTTAGCAGACAGTAATCCAGAGCAAGCAATGAAATGTGCTTGCTTTGAAAATAAACCCACCACAGTCCATATTACAGTATTGCCTCCACTTTCTGGGAGTTCTACCATAAATTCCATGGCAATTTGCTCCCAGGGTCTAGTAGGTTCAGCCACTTGCTGAAGTAATCCAAGTGGCCTCCCTGGTTGGGTTTTTCTCATAGCACAAATAGATCAACTTTTAACATAGTCTTCCACATCTGCTTTCATTTTTGACCACCAAAATTGCCTTCTGGCATTTTTAGAAATCCAAAATGACCCGCTAATTGAGAGTCGTGACTCCATCATAGTACCAACAATCTCAAGTTGTTAGGTACATGTAGCTTGGATCCTTTCCAAGCTAAATCATCTCTTAATGTCATTTTTATTTTCCGCGAACCATGGGTCAGTCAATAGTGCTGCTTTTAGGTCCTCAGTTATTCTATCTCCATGTGAGTCACTTCTTTGTCTGGTTTGAGTCCTAGTAGTAGCTTGACCAGCCATTTGTGGTTCTGGAATTATGGCATGGACTTCTTCTCTCCAATTGTCAAATTGGGATTCCTCGACAGCATGTCTGCTAATAGATTCTTCCCCTCTGGGATATATTTTAAATCAAATTTAAAGTATTTAAAATATTGAATCCAGAAAACTTGTTTAGGGGAAATTTTTCTGAATGTTTTTAAAGCCTCAAGATTTTTCTGATCCAAACTTCAAATGGCTTTTTAGTCCCCTCTAAGAAGTGTCTCTAAGAAAGGAGTGCCCATCGGATTGCAAAGTCTTTCTTCTCCCATAACACCCATCTTCACTCTGTGTCTGTAAATTTTTTAGACATATACGCATAGGGCAGCACTTGGTTTTAGGAATTCTTTTGAAGGAGTTCTGCAGCCACAGCCACATCACTGGTATCTGCTTGCACTGGGTCTGGGTGTTGGAGAATGGGTTCTTCTGCAAACAGCCTTTTTAATTTCTTGAACACTTTTTGACAGTCCATTGTCCAAGCTAGCACCTGAGAAGGTTTTGGCTTTGCTGGAGAGGGGCCTGTTTTTAGTAGTTCCATCAGAAGAAGAGCTACTTCTGCAAAGGCAGGGATGAATTGTCTGTAAAATTTGGCAAAGCCTAGAAAGCTTTATTTATTTATTTATTTATTTATGGGACTTATATGCCGCCCCATCTCCGAAGACTCAAGGCTTACAAATAAAACAACAACAACAATAAATAATTTAAAAGCAAATTAAACTAAAATAAGCCCCATTACAGCTTTGAAGTTGTTTGCGCATGCGAGGCACTTGCCAATCTAATAATGCTCTCACCTTCCTTGGTTCCATTTCAATTCCTTCATTTGACACTTGGTAGCCAGGTAATCTAGGGAAGTTTTATGAAATTTGCACTTTGAGAGCTTTGCATAGAGTTTAGCAGCTAACATTTTTTTCAATACTTGCTGCGCTAGCTTGACTGTTCTTCTAGCTTTTCACTAAATATAAAAATGTCATTCAAATAAACTAGGACTCCTTTGTATAAATGCTCATGCAGCACCTCATTGATTAATTGCATAAAAACTGCAGGGGGCTTTTTGGAGTCCAAAAGGCATGACTCTGAATTGAAAGCTTCCTAATGGATAGTTAAATGCTGTTTTCCATTCATCCCCCTCTCGAATGTACACTCTGTAATAAGTTTCTCTGAGGTCTTGTTTGGTAAATATTTTTCCTTTTGATAGGTGGTTTAATAAATCTTTCATGAAGGGGAGTGGGTAGGCATTTTGCACACACACTGCATTGATCCTGCGAAAATCCATGCATAATCTGACTGCCTTGAACAACACTGGAGTTGCTACTTTGGATTTGGCAGGCTCAGTGAACCTACAGGCTAAATTGGTATCAATGTATTTTCTCAGTTCAATCATTACATTCTGTAAACCTCCTCGAGTAGCCATGGTCAAATAGACAGCAATATAAATTAAATAAATAAATAAATTTCCACGGGTGTCATTGAGTACATCTTTGGTTTGGCAGCTTGGCTCCTGGCTCTATTTCAATGGCACAGTCAGATTGTTGGTGAGGTGTGGGGATATTGCATTCCTCCTCACTAAACACTTTTGCCAAATCCTTGTATTTGGGTGCCTGGTAATTGTTCTATTGCAGCCTCAGCTGCTTCTGTGTGTTGGGGAGTAATTGAAGACTGCCCTCTGTCCAGAGGAACTGGAGGCAGGGGTCCAACACCTATTATGATTTTTCTGTATCCATCTTCCCATTTGATTGTAGGGGGCCCATTTGTCTAGCCATTCAAACCCCAATATAACAGACGCAGTCATTTTGGGGGCTACAATAAATTGGATGAGCTCCCTATGCTTTCCCATCTTGAGCCTGACAAGTTCTGTTATTTGGGTGGCAGGGATTCCTCCAATTAAAGTTCCATCCATTTGTTCAAATTGAATGGGGTGTGCTAAGGGTTTAGTCATTATCCCTAATTGCTGCAGAAAATCTAATTAGGCACCGGGTGCACCCCGTGTCGATTATTGCTTCTAATTTCCTCTGCTCCCCAGTGCCTGGTATGCTCAGCAGAATGGTGGATGACTCCACTCACCATCGGGTGGCTCTCTCCACTGGTGGTTCCTTGGGGAATTTCCTTAGCTGGAGGTTCCTCAACCTCATCTTCGGGAGGGGGAGCCTCTATGGCTTGCTGGATGAATCTGCTTATGTCTGGTGGTTTCCTTGGTGTTATTCTCCCTCTGGTTGCTGGAGTCAGTCGAGGCTGTGGGATAAGTGCAGGAGCCTGTGGCCAGCTTGACCTCAATGATAGCACTTGATGGTACCCAGCAGTGGAGCAGATGGCTGCTCAGGAGGCTTAGCAGGAGTTTGATGGCCCAGGGGTCTCTTCGCTTGTTTCTCAGGCTGGGTCTTCCAATGTGGATAGATTTCCGATCCATTGCTACGGACATAGTGTACTAGTCCTGCAACCGTTCTGGTACTCCCTGAATGCCACAAGCTTTTCTGACTTCTTGGTCTATGGCTTCTTTGACATAATGGAGGAGGATTCATTTGGGCCAGTGTATGAGGTTCCCTGCTACTCTTCTACAATTCCACACAAACTCCTTAATGGGACGGTTTCCTTGCTTGATCGCCTTTGCAATGTCTTCATTTTCATTCCTGTGGTCAGTATCTTCAAATCTTGCCCTCATTAACTGGACAAAAGCATCGGCATCTTCCAGTTCAGCAGCCCCTTCATTGTGCAGTTGGGATATCCAGTCAGTGCATCACCCTTGTTCATCCCTTCCTAAATTGCAAATATTAAATCATGTTTGGACTGGTATTGATCTCCATGTTGATCTATATGCCCAGACTCTGTTGAGGAAGTAGGCCAGTTTACTGGGAGTTCCATAATAGTTCACCCTAAACTTGGGCAGCTGCACAACCACAGGAGGGGGTGGCTGCCCAGATGGTGGTATTGCTTGGGCCACCTCTGGCAAGGTAGGAACCTGTTGCTGTGCCACTGCAGGTTGTTGTGCTGAATTGGCACTGGCTGTGCCAATTGTTGTTGGATCAACCCTGATGGTTGGATGTGGACCAGGGAAAATCCTGGCCCTGGTGTCCATTGATATTGCACCAATCCCTGGCCAGGATAAAAGCCCCAGCCAGGAGGAATGCATTCTGCTGGAGGCAGCATGAAAGCCTTCTGGTGAGGTTGATGGTGGCTGATCTCGGTAGTATCCCAGCCCCGGGGGAAATCTGTTGTCCATCTCCTGTCAGTTGAGTGGCTGGCATTGAGCCAGTTCTCTGGTACCTCTGGCTGAGTAGAAAGCTGGTCTTATGGTGTAGCCACTTGCAAATCCAGGTTCTGGAAAAGTGAACATAGGTTGAGTTAGGACCCATCTCGGCTGGGCTGCCTGGGCTTGTGGGATTCCCACCTCAATATGTTCAAATTTCTCTGGGAGACTTGGGAGACCTGTCAGTGACTGGCTTCATGAGGGAGGCAGTAGGTTCCAATCCCTTGAATTGCCAGACTCTAAAAGTCTTGTCTTTCTTCATTCAGGACCTTGAATGGCCTCATTGGCTGGGTTCTGTTCTGCATTCTGAAGCACTCCTCTGAGTTGCCACCTCCTGATATTGTTCCAAGCAGCTGCAAAGTCTGTACTCTTGCTCCTTTGATCGAGCGCCTAGCTGCCATTCCAATCTGGCTGCTTCAATCGCTCGACTCATCTCTTCCAAAAGGGGAGGAAAAAACTCTTCTTGGGATGCCATTTCAATCCCCAAAGCTCCTTCATCCTCGATCATGGTTTTCTCCTCCATCTTCCCTGTAAGACTTCATGCCACCCTGTAGGCAGGTCAGTGATCAGGGCTCATGACCCCGGTTAGCTCCCAGTTAATGGGGAGCTGGATGAGAATTTAGTTTGAGATTCGGGCTTAATGTCAGCATTCAAAAGAAACTCCTCATATCTATTCAACACTCTGAGACAAAGTCCATCCAGGTAAGAATTTATTAAAGAAGTCACGTTGGCACATCTGGGAAAACCTGAATCTGAAACTTACGGGTTTTCCCTTCTCCAAGTGCTTTTTGATCCTATAGCTGAGGATGCTTTGATTACAAAGTCAGGTCTCCTTGCGAGGAGAGGGAATGAGTCTCCCTCTGACCCACACACTTTGCCCTCCTGCACACACCATGAGCAACCTGGCCAATGAGAACAAACACAGCAGCAGGAACCTCAAGGAGGAGGTAAGCGCGGCCGGGCACCCTCTCAGGGAAATGGGATTGGGCTGAGCTGAGCTGTGGGCTCCTGGTGTCCTGGGAACTTGAGGGCTGAGCTGGTTCCTCTATGAACAAGGGTTGGGTGCTTGCTCTGGTCTTACCTTCCTTCCCTGGAAAATAAATCTCCCCAGCATCACCTGGGCCACCACACATGCCCCCAAGAGAGTGATGTTGAGCTGTCAATGCCTGCCCTCGCCATGCCCGCCCTGGCCACATCCATCCCAGCTATATCCTCCCCCCACCCCCAAGGTCAACATGACCCTGATGTGGCTCTCAATGAAATTTAGGGTGACAACCTTGGTTTAGATGGTCTTAGAATGTAAGAAAGAGACATAGTGCTTCCCATGAATTGGAAAATTTATGAGGAGGTCATTTCCTCTTTTTTAATTAAGATTAGGGATATTTATTTATTATTTATTTATTTATTTAGACTTGTATGCCGCCCTACTCCCAAAGGACTCAGGGCGGCGAACATACAAAAAGATATACAGCAATACAAATAAAAACAAGTCCAAATTACCAAAAGTTAAAACAATAAAATCACTAAAACAAACAAATTAAAACTACCCACCCCCAGGTCAATCCAGGCCGGCCTGCTGAAACAGCCAGGTCTTCAAGTCTCGACGAAAGGAGCGGAGATCAGGGGCCAAACGCAGATCCGCAGGAAGCTGATTCCACAGGCAGCGCCCACAGAAAGGCCCTAGCTCTGGGAGCCGCCAGCCAACAATGCCTGACCGACGGTATTCCCAGAAGGCCCCTCCTATGGGAGCACACGGGGCGATTGGACTGTGATGCAGGCAGGAGGCGATCCCGCAAGTACCCTGCACCCACGCCATTAAGGGCTTTGTAAGTTGTTACTAACACCTTGAAGGAAACCCGGAAGGCAACTGGTAGCCAATGCAGGTCGAGGAGGGGTGTAACATGGGAGTATCGGGATACCCCATCACAGCCCGTGCAGCCGCATTCTGCACCAGCTGCAACCTCCGAGTAATCCGCAAGGGAAGCCCCATGTAGAGAGCATTGCAGTAGTCGATCCTGGACGTGACGAGCATGAGTGACCGTTCAAGAGCATCTCGGTCCAGATAGGGGAAGCTGGCGAACCAGCCGAACCTGGGCAAAAGCCCCCTGGCCACAGCTCCCACCTGCTCCTCCAAACTGAGCTGTGCATCCAGGAGGACGCCCAGATTCCTCGCCCTATCCACGGGGTAACACCTCCCCCCATGACCAAAGATGGCACATCAACTGAAACCGAGATGCCGGTAAGAACAGCCACTCAGTCTTGGCGGGTTGAGTCTGAGCCTGTTACACCCCATCCAAGCCTGCACCGCCTCCAGGCACCGGGACATCACCGAGAGAGCATCACTGATCTGGTCTGGGGTGGAGATATACAACTGGGTATCATCTGCATATTGATGATACCTCACCCCAAAACCACGGATGATCTCGCCCAGCGGTTTCATGTAGATATTAAACAGGAGAGGTGAGAGAACCGACCCCTGAGGCACTCCACAACTAAGAGGCCTCGGGGAGGACCTCTGCTCTCCCGTCAACACCGACTGCGAACGGTCCGAAGGTAAGAGGAGAACCACCGTAACACGGTGCCCCCCACACCCAACCCCCGAGCCGCAGAAGGATACCATGGTCGATGGTATCGAAAGCCGCTGAGAGATCTAAAGGACCAGAACAGAGGAAAAACCCCTGTCCCGAGCCCTCCAGAGATCATCCACCAATGCGACCAATGCTGTCTCGGTGCTGTGCCCGGGCCTGAAACCCGATTGGTACAGGTCAAGGTAATCAGTTTCCTCCAGGAACAGCGGAAGCTGCTGAGCCACCACTCTCAACAACCTTCGCTAAAAAGGTTGGAGACTGGACGATAGTTATTCAAAACGGTTGGGTCCAGAGCAGGCTTCTTAAGGAGGGGTCTCACCACCGCCTCTTTAAGGGCGGCAGGAAAAACCCCTTCACTCAAAGAAGCGTTGATAACTGCCTGGAGCCAACCGCGTGTAACCTCCCTGGAGGCATAAACCAGCCAGGAAGGACACGGGTCCAATAAACACGTGGTGGAAGACAGCCTCCGCATGATCCTGTCCACTTCATCCAGGGAGATAGGTTCAGACATGCATCAAATGGAGACAAAGATTAGACTAAAGCCTCAGACCTTTGCCTTCACACCAGATCATTTTGTTTAGAGGCTGTCTAAATATACAAATTGATCCTTCACCTCAGATTTATGTTTGTCTAAATTAATTCTTGCCTCCGACATAAACATGCATTTCTTTTGTACAGAGCAATTATCAAATGAATGCTATCTCTCATGTCTTCAGTCTTCATAGCTAAGAGAAAATATTCTCCAAACTCTGCCTAGCCCTGCTGTTGCATCATAAACATTGCTTGACTAGAGTGGGACTGAAAATGATTCTTCTTAGGATGCATGGTGAAAATTTTATGGAGTCAATGGAATATAAGATTTGCTGTTTTGTTCTGTTTGGTTGAGAGTTGACAAAAGGTACTTCCCCCCAGAGATAATTTTTGATGAAATCGTGTGGGTTAATTAAACCAAATGGCTAACTTTATTTGGACAACTGTTAAAGTCTGGATTTCAAAGAACTATTAAAGTCTGGATTTCAAAGAATGTCGCCTTTTTCTACAAGATGTGAAGGAGACAATGTATTTTGTACTGGTCATCTGTTTCTTTCAGCCTTGATATCACACTGCCATCTGTCTTGAGTCAAGGAAATGCACAAGGGGAATAAAGAGTTGTTACAGATATGGCAGTTTGCCCTGTACATTAACTCAGCTTGAAATGCACTTACAATTCAAGAGGCATAACCTTCTGGGAACATCTGTTGTGCACAAGCCCCATCAAAATGAATAGGAATTGAACAAGAGCACAGCTGGACTCAAGCTATTTATCTGAATAGCGCTTGTAACAAAGTCCTATGAATTCTGGAGCAGCTGGCTCCTATTGAGGTCATCTTTAAAAGTTATCTGAACTAATTTATTAAAATAGGTAGCTCTCCCAAAATAGGTTCTTTCCAGATGTGTTATACTACAGCTCCCATCATTTGGTTCATTCTGACTAAGTATAGGATTTATTGTGTGAAACACATCTAGTGAAATAGGCTGTGTTAAAATGAACATCTTCGGGTTAAACATATCATTTCCTGCCAGTCTATGTTTATGTTTCAGATTAGGTCCTTTTCAATCTATAAAATGAGGCTTAATAGATTAAGAACCATAGATAAGCTTAGGTGACAGAGGGTTATGAATTATTGGAACCATATCAGCATAATCAGAGAAAATACTAAACAATCTTGTTTCTGAGCTTCAGGGTAATTTAGGCAATCATTCTGCGCAAGCCTTAATGTCTACGGGATATAAAATCTTTTCTTTAAAAAATTGTTCTAAAATTTTGCTGTGATCAAATATGGCTCCCAAAGTTTGATTTTAAAAGTTATGCATTCTGAAAATTAAATATTTACATTACTTTGTAGAAAGACATTGACTTATATATACAGAACCAAATAATGTATCAAACATAATATTTAGACAGAAAAGGAAAAGATCCATTGCTGCTTTTTATTATTTTAACTGATTACCAACTTTGGCTTTAGGGACAAAAGCTGTTTTAGATGTAATATATGAAGAAGAGCTGTTTGGCGGTGATCTCAAATGATACTAAATAATCAAAATAATCTATAAGCTTCAAAGAACACTTCTGCTCCACTAGAGAGAAAGGATACTAGATTGCTTAAAAGGCCAAGTGCACACGTATGCATGGTGCTTTTTCATATCTTTCTCAGAACAATGGTCCTCCAGTGTCACATTATCATATTTGTTTTCAATAAATGCCCCTGCCTATATCTGATTATCACAAATACAATAGTCAACTGTTCTGCTCAGTGCTCACTTCAGTATAAGACTCTTGACCAATGAATTGTCTAATTATTTTAAATAATCTCAGTATGCTTTTTCTGAATTTAGAACACTTCTACAGTCATTAAAATCTCTCAATGAAAAAGAATGAAGAATTCAGGTATTCTAATATTAAAGACATAAATTGGATCTCATATGAGGCTGCAGAAGAGGGGGGGGGGAAGAGGGAAACCAGTAAGGGCAACTATTTTGTTACAAAAATAATCCTATGAAAACAACCATTTGTTTGCATAAAAATTAAACACACTAATTCATTAGTATGAAAACAAACCTAATAACTGAAATACAAATCATTACTTCTAATGATAGCAGGGAAGACTGAGATAACTTGCTCTGTGTCTTGTCATCTTGCAATCCAATGCTAACAGTTGATGGGCAGCTTCAAGCACTCGTTTTCTTTTTTTCTGATTCTCTATATTTTAACCTGGCCTGGAAACATCTTCAAATATTATATATTTTCAAATAGTCTTTATACAAAGGACAGTCATGTGGAAGGAAAATCTCTGTCTTCTCTTAAATACCTACCAATATTAAATTCTTTTTTGTATAATTTTGTTACCTAATTTGGGGTGGAAATTCAAGATAATTTGTGAGCTTCCCGCAAGGGTTCTGAAATAAGGAATGGTGATTCACAGGACATAATTCAGGCAAGGGTAATGAAAGTAGAAAATGCCTTTGGGGGAGAGGTAAGCTTTATAAGATATACAGTTGTTTCATCACGCTCTTTCTGCAAGGATGTAGACAGAGGCACAGTTTCTCACATTTCTGTTAGAAATGAAATAAACTTAAAAAGAATGATTAGCCCATGGGTTTCATAACTTTCCTATAACTAGTGCCATGAAGTTATATTGGATCCAGCTTTTCTGGTCAAGGAAGTTGAAATTCCCACACCAGCTCCATAGTATTATTGATCCACATCTGCTTGCATTAATCTAGATTATTGATCCATTTAGCTGAGGGCAGACTAGATGGTTTTATAAGGCTTAAATTATTTTGAGAACCAAAAGATTCCACTTGCATATATCTATACTTAACAAGTTAATACGCAAAAAAAGGGCAGGGTTTTGGTCGAATGGGGTCATAATTAAGGCCTACCATACCCACATTGTTGATGTGTCTGGACTTGCAAAACAACAAGTTCTTTAGAAACTGAACTCTTGAAATCAGCAA
Source organism: Naja naja (assembly GCA_009733165.1). Classification (NCBI taxonomy): domain Eukaryota; kingdom Metazoa; phylum Chordata; class Lepidosauria; order Squamata; family Elapidae; genus Naja; species Naja naja. The sequence continues at coordinate 80,097,617 of CM019155.1, read as the reverse complement.
ACTGGGCACTGTGAAATACAATCCTGAACATACTGCTGTAATTGAACATCTTATTGGAAGATATATTAGTTTTGCCAGTCTGTCAAAATTACATTTATTGGCACAATAAAAAAAACCCTTACAGAATATGGAAATTGATGGTATATTTAGAATGAATTTCAGATATACCTTCTGCTGCAACTTATATACAGCTGTATTTGCATTATGTTTATGGTAATAACTTTGCACACTGCAAAATTCTTATAAATTGCCAACAGTTACAGATAAAATCAGGCACCTACTAGTTATATGTGTATTGCTATCTTATCTACTCAATGTAAGTTTCATTAACAGTACACAATTTTTTTTCCAGTTTATTAAATTTCTTTGAAAACAAGTCTGAACTGGCTGAAATACTTCAGTTCAACTTTAATATTATCCATTTTCTTATTTAGTAACAAGTGGTGGGAACTCTGTTTTATTCCTCCACTGAAATTGGATTGTGTAGTAACTGAGGGATTACATTTAAAGGAGGCTCTTCTGTTTTGTCTGTCTGTCAGCTGGGTGACTCTGCAGACTTCTGCGATGTGGCCTTTCCTCTTGCATCGCCAGCAAATGGTTTCCTTAAAGCAGCAGTTAGACCAGGGATGGTTCCCTCTGTAGCCTCCACATGGCTTGGCTCCTTTGTATGCCCCGGGTTTGCTGGGTTTCAGCCGAGTGCATGTCTTCTTTGTCCTCTCTGCTCTCTGAGCTGGATGGGTCTTGAATCGATCTCCTCTTGGCATGGGTGGCGTGCTCCTTGCTGTTTCCCTTGATTTAGGCCACAGAGCTGGCGGAGCTTTCCGTGGCTCTGGCTTCCTCTAAAGCCTCCTTGAATGAGACTTCTTCCCTTGTGAGTAGTCTCTTCTGTAAGGTTAAGTCCCTCAGACCTATGACCAGCCAGTCCCTGATCATGTCTTTGGCATTGCCAAACTTACATTTTTTAGATAGTCTCCTTAGGGGGCCACAAACTCATTGATGCTCTCCCCCTCTTGTTGGCTCTAGATATAGAAGTCATGCTGGTTTGCCAGGTATGATGGGGTTGGATCAAAGTGTCCCTTCAGTGCCCACTGTAGTTCATCCCAGGAGACATTCTCAAGCTCGTCTGTAACAAGGGCTTCTGCCAGCTCATGCAGCTCTGAATCACAGTAGGTTAAGAAGAAAACCTTCTTCTTTGTGTCAGATGCTGTCTGCAGTCCATTTACTTCCAGGTTCAATTTGAATCTTCCCATATATGAAGCCCATTTTTCTTTTATTGGTTTGAATGGGATGGATAGTGGTCAATGGGCCATCGTGATCACTGGTAGGGCTGGAAATGGGTGAGTCCCAATGGTCTGCTGAAGATGGCTGCGGTGCCACGAGGTCCTTTGTCTTCCTCAGTATCCCATCCTCATTGCCAGTATTAAGTGGGTGCATGAAAAGGAAGGAGCAGGACCATAGTAGTTGCAGAAAAAGTTTATTTTAAAGTGCAGGAAAAAAGCGGCAAGCCACAGCTGGTGCTGGCTTTTATAGCTGGCGCTATCCAACATTTCAGCCACTGACGGAACTTCATTATTCCCATCAATGGCTAGACCAATGGGTGGAGTCTGACATCAGACTCCATTCTACATATTATGGACATGAATCTTGATGAGGCGTCAATGAATATTTAACACACTTTCTCTTGGATTAACATGTATGAATGTGAATTAACTTTTTAAGTTCTAATATTTAGGTAAAATTTTTAAATCACTGTGCTAGAACCCTTAGGAAATACATAGAATTTTGGTAGGAAAAAATCTGGAAAATATTGCAAAGTATGTTTCCATCTGTTTCCTACATGTGTGTGTAGTACACCACACGTCTCTTGGTAAGGTTTTTTTGATTGCTTGTAAGGTTGTTTCTAACTTGCAAGATAGCTTGCATAGAATCATATGGATATGCTTGGGACAAAAAATAGAGCTTTCATTGCACATGACATATGAGTAAAAATGTGACTCTGGTCAAACATTAATATGTGTTATTTAAATGATGATGCTTATGGAAGTAGGAACCTGTTGATATTTACATGTTACCTGTTAAAGTGATTGGGGGGAAATTAAAATTCTGAATGAACAAAGTCTACTGAAAAACTTATTCTGGCTGGTGACATGAATTCATGATGGGAAAGAAATATGAAAATACAGAAAAAATGTTTGAGCTATTCAGAAATGCACTCATGAATAGGAATGGTCTGGGATAAACATCAACTTAGGGGGGAAAATCTATTTATTTGAAACACATAGTTAAAAGCCTAAATCCACTTATACATGAAAAGAATACATTTGAAAAATATAATTTTTATGATAAAAGTTTGAAATATTGTAGTGAAAGACACAGTGGTGATGAGAGTTTTTGAACATAAATAACCCAAGATCATGCTATTATAGCTAAAATGACAAGTTGTATGCACCATCACACTGCAATTTCTTAAGATTCATATGATGTCATAATTCATGTACAAAACAAACAGAGATGACGCTCTGTCAATTGTCTCACTAAAGGCAAGAATACTTTAAACCATTGCTACACAACATTAAAAGATGCCTGACTTCCTCTTCGTGAACAGACCAAACTCTGTGACTGTGTGCAGTTTTGATCCATGCTCGCCACTGGAGACCCCGAGCTGGCTGGCTTTGGGGTTGAAACCACCCCGTAGAGGTGGTGAAGGTGGGGAAGCTGCCAGGAGGGCCGAGGAGAGCTGCATCTCTTCTCCCCAGCTGGTTATTTTTCCCTTTCCCAAAAGCGGTAGAAGCGGTGGCCAGAAATGGCCACCTCAAAGAAGAACTCGAATGAAAAAGAATGTGCAGGAGGAAGCTTGAAAGAGAAAGTGTGACATACTGGGCTTGCGATTGAAAACAACTATTAAAGGTACCTGGAATTTGAACAGTTAAAAAAAATTATCTCTAAAAGACTTTTACAGCAGCGAATGAAAGTATTAAGAGGGAAAAATTGGTTTCTTTTCTTTCCTCAAATACTGATTGTTTTAATTGGTTTGGAATATTAAGAAAAGATTGATACAAGGACATTGATTCACTTGGATATTAATAGGCTGCTTTCAGCTGAAAATAAAGTATCAAGTGATAAAGATTTCTGAATAACTTTAAAGAATTCTTTTTAAAAAGAGTCAAAGAAAGAAAACAGAGGAAGAAAAAGAGTTTAAATAGGGTGGAGTCTGGAAACAAAGGATACCACCTGGAGTTAAATTGTATTGAGAGTGGATTTACAACAAGATGTGAAAAGAATACATCATAATTGAAACTTTGTTGCAAGCCTGTTAAAGCCCGGAAAAGCGAAAGTGAAAAAAAAAAGAAACGGCTTTGATTATCGGAGGACTCCTGGGCAGAGGATCTTAGCAAGGATTAAAGTCATTTGGGGTTGCTTTAAAGGAAAAATCTTTCAGAATGTCATCACTTTCTGAAGAATTAAAAACGCTATTTAAAGACATTAAAGAAGAGGTAAAAACGATAGAAATGGAGATCCTGAAATATAGAACAAGAAGGGCGGGACAAAGAAGAAGCCATTTTTAATGATCAAATAACTTTAAATGTGATTAAGAAAAAGGGAAAGAAAAAGGGGAAAAGAGGAAAGAGAGTTAAAAATCTAAGACTGGAGGCAACAACCAAAAAAAAGTATAAACTGGGAAATAGTGATAATATTATAAGGAGTCATAAGATAGGATTTCAGAAGGGGAAATTGGACATAAAAGGGGAAAAACGGGAAGGAAGAAGAAGAGGGGGGAGCTGACAAGAAGAGAAAGTGGTAAAAAATTGAATCAAGATGAGCAACAGCAAGAAAAATACACAAAATTTAAAAATTTTATATATTTAATTCAACAGTTAGATAATGGTTAATTTAAGTTATTGAAAGGATTCTGCAAGGGTACGTGAGATAAATATGGTTAAGTTAGAAATAGAAAGAAGTTAGTATTTTTTTTCCTTTTTTTCAATAAGTAAAGGAGGTAAAGAAGGGAACAGAATAAAGCCTTTAACAATTTAAAGAGAAAGTATGAAAATTATAAGAAGTATGGAATGTTTTCATACTGGTTTTTTTATGATGAAATATAGTGATATGGATGTTAAATGGTAATAAAATGGAAATATTTTAAATAGAAATGAATGAAGGAGATAAATATTTACATTAATGGCTGAATTGAACTTAAAAAGAAATAATTACTTTAATTACTATTGTTATATGTATGCATAATCTTCTTTTTCTTTTTCTCTTGTAAAGAATTTAATGGATATCTGTAGGAATGTACCAAGCAGAATCTGATTAATAATGGTTAGACGATATAAAATAGAGGGTAATAGAGGTAATAATGGTAAAGGTGAAATATAAAAGTTAAACAATAATTGGTTAGAAGAGATAGAGGTGTTATCCTTCAGGGTAGTAATGACAGGGTAAAATATGTTTTATAGATAATATAAAATTCTAAACAAGACAGATAAAAGTGTAATAATATCGATTGGCAAGATACTGAAAATTGGAAAAAGAAATGCAATTAATGAAACGATGGAATGATGAAATAACTGAAATAAGATTATAGAAGGTAGAGAAAGGGGGGGAAATTATGGAAAATAGTGGAATCTGTTATGATAAATGGAATAGAATATACAAAATGAGTGTATAATTGAAATTATAGTCACATAGAGAAGGGAGGGTCCGGTAGCACACTGTTCTCAAAAAAAGAATTTTTTGTTTTTTGTTTTCTATATTTGTCTGTATGCATTTGTTTGCCGGGAATGGTTTTGGGATGATAATATGAAGTGTTATAAGATAAATTAATTTAAAAATATGGAATATTTTGCATATCAGAGTATATAAAAATAATTAATGGATGAGAATGGAAAAGATGTACAAAGAGCTTTAACCTACCGGCATATCATGGTTTTTTTTGTGTATGTCTGTCTAAAAATAATAAAACTTTTTTCAAAAAAAACATTAAAAGATGCTTATCGGTCTTTACCATGAGCAGCTGTGGGACACTCTGTTCATTGTATGATTCACCTTGTACCTGCTTACAGACAAAGACTTAAAATCATGAAACCAACAATTAAATCAGTGAAGACTTGACTGAGGAAGCAAAGCTAAAGCTAAAGCTGCAGACTTACCTTGACTTCACTGATTGGAATGTGTTCAAAGATACCTCTGTAGACTTGGATGAACTCCCAGATACTGTAACATCATATATCAGTTTTTGTGAAGACCTATGTGTGCCGATCAGAAACCTGAGAATATATTCACAGCTAAACTTAAGCAGCTACACCACACCAAGGAGGAAGCCTATAGAATACTGTACAATCAGGCCAGAAACATATTAACAAGCGAAATCAGAGCAGCAAAAAGAAACTACTCTGAAAAGCTAAGGAATCAGTTCTCAACAAATGAACCAGCGAACATGTGGAAAGCTCTTAAAAATATCACCGGTTACAGCAAACCTCCTTCCCATGCTGAAGGAAATCAACAATTGGCAGATGACCTGAATGTGTTTTATTGTAGGTTTGAGAGAAAACTACTGCCACCCATCTCCATAACCCCCATCTCAGACACAACAACAACAGCCAAGCTTCCTACATCCCATCCCATTGGGCCTACCACCTCTGGTGATTACAGAGAATGAGGTGCAAGGTCTATTTCACAGACAAAAGCCAGGAAAAACACCAGGCCCAGACAAGATAACTCCCTGTTTAAAAGCTTGTGCTGACCAACTGCCCCCACCTGCATCTTTAATAAATCACTATGTATGATATGTTCCTTTTTGCTTCAAATGCTCTACTATCATCCCAGTGCCAAAGAAACCTTCCATCAAGGAACTGAATAACTTCAGACCGGTTGCTCTAACATCTGTAGTTATGAAGACCTTTGAAAGGCTAGTGCTGGCTGACCTGAAAACCATCATGGATCCGCTGCTAGACTCCTTGCAATTTGCCTACCGAGAAAATAGACCGACAGATGCTGTTAATATGGCACTACATCCTATAACATCTTGAATCTCCAAAAACCTATGCAAGGGTCCTCTTTGTAGACTTTAGTTCAGCATTCAATATCATCATTCCAGATTTATTTATTTATTTATTTATTTATTTATTTATTTATTTATTTGGATTTATATGCTGCCCCATCTCCGGGGTGGACTCGGGGCAGCTCACACAAGGATATGAATACAAAAATAAATAAAATATTAATCCGATCCAAATAACTAATTTAATTTTACTAAAATATCCAATTAAAAACCCCCAATCCCTCTCAATCCAGGCCGGCCTGTAAAAACAGCCAGGTCTTTAGATCACGGTGGAAGGAACGTAGGTCAGGAGCCAACCGCAGCCCCAGGGGCAGCTGGTTCCACAGGGTGGGCGCCCCCACAGAGAAGGCCCTCCCCCAGGGGACCGCCAACTGACATTGTCTGGCCGATGGCACCCCCAGGAGGGCCTGCCTGTCAGAGTGTACTGGGTGATTGGACCTCAATGCTGGTAGGAGGTGCTTCTGCAAATACCCCAGACCCAAGCCATGAAGGGCTTTATAGGTTAATACCAGCACCTTGAATCTTATATGGAGGGCAACCAGAAACCAATGCAGATTGCGCAGGAAGGGTGTCACATGGGAGTATCAGGCTGCTCCCATCACCACCCACGTGGCCGCATTCTGCACCAGCTGAAACTTCCGTATAGTCCGCAAGGGCAGCCCCAAATAGAGACCATTGCAGTAGTCAAGATGGGAAGCAATGAGTGCATGGGTGACCGTGCGTAGGGCATCTTGGTCCAGGTAGGGGCGCAACTGGTGCACCAGGTGAACCTGGGCAAATGTCCCCCTGGCGACAGCTCCCACCTGCTCCTCCATATTGAGCCGTGCATCCAGGAGGACACCCAAGTTGTGCACCCTATCCATGGGGGGCAACACCTCTCCCGCCATGACCAAAGGTGGAATTTCTTGGACCCGAGATGCCGGTAAGCACAGCCACTCAGTCTTGTCCAGGTTGAGCTGGAGCCTGTTGCTCCCCATCCAGATCCATACTGCCTCCAGCCACCGGGACATCATGGGGAGGGCATCACTGAGATGGTCCCGGGTGGAGATGAAAAGCTGGGTATCATCAGCATATTGATGATACCTCACCCCGAAATCACGGATGATCTCGCCCAGCGGCTTGTTATAGATGTTGAACAGGAGGGGAGAAAGAACTGAGCCCTGAGGCACCCCACAAGTGAGGGACCTTGGGGCCTATCACTGTCCCCCTGCCAACACCGATTGCATGCGCCCCAGAGGTAGGAGGAGAACCACCATAAAACGGTGCCTCCCACTCCCAACCCCCGAAGGTGCCGCAATAGGATACCATGGTCGATGGTATCAAAAGCCACTGAGAGATCTAATAGGACCAGGATAGAGAAGCATCCCCTATCCCGAGCCCTCCAGAGATCATCCATCAATGCAACCAATGTTGTCTCCGTTCTGTAGCCAGGCCTGAAGCCTGATTGATATGGATCTAGGTACTCAGTTTCCTCCAGGAAAGCCGGAAGTTGTGCCACCACGGTCTCAAGAACCTTCACTATAAAGCGAAGGTTGGAGACGGGATTTGTGAAAAAGAGTTTATATGGATTAAAGCAGTCAGGTTATGAGTGGAACCAATGTATAGTTAAAGAGTTAGAAAGGATAGGGTTCGTAGCTGGCATTGCAGACCCGTGTTTATTTAAAAGGGAAACTGATAGTTCCATATCATTATTGCTCTTATTTACAGATGACATAGCTTTAATTACGAAAACTGAAAAAGAAGCAGCAGATATAATTTCATTGTTGAATAAGAAGTTCAGAATAAAAAATCTAGGTGAAATTAAACAATATCTTGGGTTAAAAATAGATAAAACTGACAGAAGCTATAAAATTTCTCAGATAGCGAAAATCGATAGACTGCTAAAGATGTTTAAAATGGAGCTGTGTAAACCAGCAAAGACACCCATGAGCCAAGAGTCTTGTAATACTGATGGTAAAAGCCCAATGTTTGATAAGAACATCTATCAATCCTTGATTGGTAGTTTGTCTTATTTAAGCAATTGGTCCCATCTGGATATTGCTTATAGTGTAAACCAGTTAGCTAGATTTAATTCTGAACCAACTGAAAGACACTGGCAAGCCGCAAAACGTATACTGAGATATCTAAAGCATGCAATGCATTATGCATTGTATTTAGAGCCTAGTAATGATCTGAAATTGACTGCGTATGCTGATGCAAGTTTTGCAACTGATCTATCTACACGTAGATCGACATCAGGTACAGCAGTGTTATTAGGTAATGTATTGATAGAATGGCGGTCTATAAGGCAAAAACATGTCAGTTTGTCGACGATGGAAGCTGAATTTTCCTGTTTATCTCTGTTATGTACAGACCTAGTATTCTACAAACAACTGCTGTTTGATATAGGTATCAAGGTACGAGAACCACTGACTGTATGAAGATAATCAGGCAGCAATACAAATGGTGTCTAGTCTTGCTGTAAAGACTAGGTCTAAACACACTGATATATGTTATCTAAATGTCAGGCAATGTGTACAGAATGGAATGATTGTATTGGAATATTGTGCATCTGAAGACAATATTGCAGATAACTTTACAAAAGCACAAGGCAGTGTTAAACATAACATGTGTTGCGATAAGTATGGAATAAGAATGTAAGGTTTATATATTATTCAACCCAAAGGGGAGAATGTTAGTATAACTAACGTTTGAGTTTGTGATATATAAGCCAGGATTGAAAGTGTATGTCACTTTAAGAGTAGCCGGAATGTGATTGGCTGTGGCTACAGCAACCAGCCATAAGATGGAGCCAGAAACCTGGCTCCCTGCTCTCTGCTCTATCTCTGTGTTGATTTATGGTTCTCCGTGTTTTGACTTCAACTATTGGATGTAAGTTTGCTACTGTTTGGCAAACTACGAACTGTGCCTGCTGATTGGTAAGGACAAGGACATATTGATATTTGGAATGGCATTAAGATACTGACTGACTTGTTTCGTGTATGACTCGGACTGTTTTTGGACTCTGCTAAATCCTCACTGATAGTAAAACCAACTTTTCCTGTATTCAGTTTACTCCTCGTGTCAAGTGTCTTATTTATTGTCTCTCTACTCACGCATTCCTGGCTGCACTCGTTTCTCCTCACAGAGATATATACTAACACAAGTTGTTCAAATTGGCTGGGTCCAGGGCAGGCTTCTTAAGGAGGGGCCTCACCACCACCTCTTTGAAGGTGGTGGGGAAGAACCCCTCCCGCAATGAAGCGTTGGTAACTGCCTCGAGCTAGCCACGTGTACCCTCCTGTGTGGCATATATTAGATATTCTTCTAACTAAACTAAATCAGCTAGCTGTACCTGACCACACCTGGATCATAAGCTTCCTAACAGACAGAAAGCATCAGGTGAAGCTAGGCAAAATCATATCAGATAGCCTCAGATCAGATACCCACATCAGGAGCCCCTCAGGGCTGTGTGCTCTCTCCACTTCTCATCTCACTATATACCAATGACTGCCTCTCAAAAGATCCTTCTGTTAAAGTACTGAAGTTTGCAGATGATACAACAGTGATTGGTCTCATTCAAGATGATGTATCTGCATACAGACAGGAGGTTGAACAACTAGCCTCATGGTGCAACCAGAACAATCTTGAACTAAATACACTCAAAACCATAAAAATGGTGGTAAATTTTAGGAGAAACCATCCTATACTACCACCTCTTACAATACTAGACAACACAGTATCAACAGTAGGAGACCTTCAATTTTCTAGGTTCTGTCATATCTCAGGACTTAAAATGGACATCTAACATCAAAAACATCATCAAAAATGCACAATAAAGAATGTTTTTTCTGCACCAACTCAGAAAGCTCAAACTGGCCAAAGAGCTGCTAATTCTACAGAGGAATTATTGAGCCTGTCATCTGCACCTCTATAACTGTCTGGTTTGGCTCTGCAACCAGACAAGACAGACACAGACTTCAACGGATAATTAGAACTGCAGAAAAACAATTGCTATCAACGTGCCTTCCATTGAGAAGCTGTATACAACACGAGTCAAAAAAGGGCTGTGAAAATATCTACAGACCCCTCACATCCTGGACATAAATTGTTTCAACTTCCGTCCTCAAAATGAGGCTATAGGGCAGGGGTTGTCAACCTTTTGGACCTCAGGGACCACCAAACTCATAATTTTAAATCCCACAGACCACTAATATGAATTTTGACTGACAGTGGCTTGTTGACGTTGCTGGGAGAAAGAGAGAGAGAGATCCGATCTAACCTCGGAGGGCTGGCTGTGATGTTTTCTCTCTCTCTCTCTCTCCCTCCCTCCCTCCCTCCCTCCCTCTCTCTCTCACACACACATACAGGTCCCTCACACACACCCATTCCCTTTAAGGCAGCCACATTCCTAACCTACTTTTCAGTTCTGTTCTCGGGGCGGGGGGGAGAGAGAGATGGTATTCTGCGATCCCAAATAAAGAATGATCGATCGGTAGGAAAATGGGGTGGGGGATTTTCCTGCAGACTTTTTGGGGGATTTTCCCAGGGTCTCTATCAGTCTGTACATGTTAATTCCTTTAAAAAATCATTTCATAATATCAATTACAAGTCTATGACAGATGACCAAAAGTGTCCATGAGAAAGGGATAAGGAAAGAGGGGAGAGAGGGAGGAAGGTTTAAAAATTAAAGATGGTAACCACAACACAAGATCCAAGCCTCACTCCTTTAAATTTCTTTGACAATTGGCTGCTCCTGCCCCCAATGGACATTCCTGACTTTGATAGTGTATGTAGGTGGTGGAAAATAGGACAGAAAACAATAGGTGAAATCATAGCTATGCTGAGTCGAGTGAATGATAATTGTTACACTGGCACTTGAGGCACCAAATTCTCAAAATATCGGAAGAAGACCTGTTTGGACTGCTCTCCCAGGGAAGGATTGCTTTCAATATAATATTTTGGTGTGTTTTTTCTTCAGAGCTTGCCTCATCCAGGCTGCACTCAGCATTTCTAGTAAAAGTAACTTTTCTCCAAAACCTATGGAGTCCAGGGCTGTTCTTTCCTTGGGAGTAGCTGGGGACAGTCTGACAGTAGGCAAGCTCTGTTGTAGCAATCAACCAGAACACCAATGTCTACCAAGGAAACTGAGCAATAAATGACAAGCCATGAAAGTGGCCTGGAGGCTGGAGCTCGTGGATGGATAGCTTATAATTTTTTTAAAAAAAAATTCACTACATAAAAACCTATTTAAAGAAGACCCCCTAGCAACAACCTATGCAGATGAGCCATTTGATTGGCTTTGTCTTCTTTCATGGTCGCAGGCCTGCTGACAAAGTCATGCTTTTAGGGCCTTTCGGAAAAGCATCAGGATGATGGCCTACAGTACCTCAGGGAGAATGATGAGAAAGGGTCACCACCAAGAAGGCTCTTTTTCATGGGCCAACCAGATGAAAATCCCTAATCAATGGGATCTGTAACATGCTATGCCTTTCCTTTTGTAAACAATACTTTGACACCCTTATAACATCCATTACCCACAAAAAACGCCTTGTCAGATAATTGTTGGCGTTTATAATAAGCATGCTATTAATTCTGCTTCAGGCTAATACTGCCACCCCAAAGACACTAAGAACAAAAATAATTGCTTTTCCTTTCTTGGAAATTCACTGTTTTTTCTGAAGAGTGTTATGAACCTTGTTTCAATTCTTAGCTGCTTGGCTGAATTAAAGCTAGCCAATTAAGCTATAGGCATCTGAAGGAGAAAACAAAGGTGATGCCTACTTACATACTTCCATCAAGTGTTGTGACATAATTGGGTCAGAATGCAACTGCAATTATTTTGATAATTTCATTTTAAAAGACAGTTAGGTGAAGCTACTTAGGCCAAAGGGTGCTACTACAAAGGATGCTTTACCTACATGCCTGCAATGTGTTAAAATGTGGTGTTCCAGGATTAGATCAGGTTTTTGATTTTAAAAAAAATTAAACTGGTCAACTTAAATACATCATTAAATTGCTTGACTGGAATGGCGGCCTAGAAGTAAAGAAAGCATTAGCACATAACTGAAATGCTTATTGTTTGCCCACTAGATTTCAACAATGCCCATTGTTGCCTACATTTAAGTAAGACAGTGGAAATGCAGTCTTTTGAACCTCATTTATAAGACAGCATTTTGAATGCCAGCATCATAAGCCTAGATGCCTACAGATCTTTTAAAGTAAATTTTGGAGGACATCTTAGATGAAAATTTTAGCTAAGGCAAACATAAATAATAATTTCAAAGTATACATATTCGTATGTATACAAAACTCATTCTGACTTATGACTTTTTCCAGAAAAATATTTTTAGACAGAATGCCCAGGCAAGTTCTATTTGTTTTAAGAATCAGGATGAAAGGCTTAATTTAGAAAATTATTTCACATGTGCAGTGGAGAGAATTAGAGAAGATAGTTAAATCTAATCTAAACGTTTAGTGGTACTATTGTTTCACTGCCAGATATTACAGGAAAACCAGGGTAGACAGTCTAAATCAGTGGTTGCCAACTGGTGGTCCGCAGCCCACTGGTTGTCCATGAGAAAACTTTGGTGGTCCAGAGAGAAATGTCACTCCCAAAGCAACCCCCAAAGCAATTAATCTAGACTGCACAGGAACACAAGGCTTGCTTCGCTTGCATTGCTAACAACACGAGATAGTGAGGGGAAGGGGGAAAGGGCGGAGGGGGGAACTTGCCCCACTCACCTCACACACCTGGCCTGGCCACCGGGCTGCTTCTTTCCACTTCTTCTGCTTTTGGCTGCATGCAAGGAAAGCAGCAAAAGTCTTTCTCTCCCCCAAACTCCGCCAGAAATCTTTGGGACCCTGCAAGGCATCCTACTCCAAGAGGCTGTGCCAGCAAAGACTCATTTCTGGCAGAGTTGGGGGGAGAGAAAGAAAGACTTCTGCTGCTTCTGCTGCTTTTCTTGCATGAAGCCAACAGACTGTTGGCTCTCTATCTCTCCCACCAATGTCAACAAGCCACCATCAATCAAAATTCATATTAGTGGTCTGTGGGATTTAAAATTATGAGTTTGGTGGTCCCTGAGGTCCAAAAGGTTGGTGACCCCTGGTCTAAACTCATGTCATTACTGCATATATTTTAGAGATATATGCCTTAGAGATATAGGGCCTTGGTGGCTCAGGCTGTTAATTGCCTGCACTTAAGTTCCAGCTGCCTACAACTGCTGTAGGCTCGAATCCCACCAGGCTCAAGGTTGACTCAGCCTTCCATCCTCTCGGGGTAGGTAAATTGAGGACCCAAGATTGTTGGGGGCAATAAGCTGACTTTGTAAAAATGCCGCTTAGTAATAAGCAGGCATATACAATGGAATGAAGGCTATTGCTGAGCACACTGGGTTGTATCCCAAAAATTGTAAGCCGCCCTGAGTCTCTGGAGAAGGGCGGCATATAAATGTAATTAAAATAAATAAATAAATAAATAAATAAATAAATAAATAAATAAATAAATAATATATTTAAATCCCAATATAGAGGTTCCCTATCCAGGTACTAGATTTAAACTGTATAACTGTGCCTTCCAACCATAGCTTTGGCCACGTGGCCAAATACTCTTTGTAAGAGGAAGCTGGACTCATAAAGTATTTTCTGAATTCTCAGAATTACATTCAGAATTCAAATTTTTTTTGAGATGGTACAAAGTTTGCTCTAATATGTAAGGATAATGTGATGTTTGAGGTAGTTTGCAAAAGAGGCATGCATTTATTTGTTCACTACATTTCCCATGTAATATTGCAAAATATATTGAGAATTAATAGTGAGTAAGCATATGACCTAAGCATGGCAGTTTGGAAATGGTCCCTCAGTTGCAAAACTTTGACAGGAATAAATGTCCAACTGTAATACAATTGCTCCTCATATTGCTGAATAGAGGAAGAAACTGCTAAGCAAATATAACATCCAATTTTCTTTGATGCTCATAATTTATTTAAGGAGCAGAAATAGTTTTCCCCACCAGTTAAATATAGCACCTGTGTTTATTATTTGAAGATGGTCACTGACTAATTCCTATTGGTGTTGATATTATCATCAAACTACCAGCAATAATTGATACTATGCATAGCATTGTTATTATATATTGATACTGTTCCAATGAATATACATAGTGCTGTATAGAATAAAAGAGGGCAGGTATCTGCCTGAAGACATTTACAATCTAAAATTTGCTGAAGATGAAGCAGCAGAAAAAAAGGGAATAAATGAATGGAAAAATAAATAACAGAAAATTCATGGTAAGTTCAGTCAACAGAAATATGTTTACAGGCTGTGTTGTATTGTTAGAAACAGTTTAATGTTTAGGAGCAATAATGAATAAATAAATGTTTCTACATACAGGACTCTTAACTGTGATTATTTAAAAAGCAACTTCTTTGACTTTTCTTCTTTATCAGTCTTTTTCAGGTACAAAAAAGGAACAGGAGAAGTGGTGAAGAAAGACAGGAAAGTTATAAATGATGCCATCTGGAACCCATGTACAATTCTTTGAGTACAGCTGCTCGTTTCTGGGTTGTTTGCTGTTTTGCTGGTTTAACTGTGCTAAACCTATCTACAGGCATATTGGTTTCCTATTGAAACAGTAAATTTTCAGTGATTTGTTACCCAATTTTAGCAGCTTAAATCTGGGCCACACAAAAATAAACCTGATTCTAACACAACATATATATGATATCTAGGACAATATGTAATATCTTGATTTTCCTTTGGATGGGACCCAAAGGTTTGCAGTTCCAATTATGTAGCAGACAGATGTGCTTATGTGCCAATCCAACATCTGTAAGGGCAGGTCTAATAGAAAGCGAACATGGTGGCGGCGGGCTGGCGAGCGACGACTCTGGACCACGAGGTGAAGGGGTTGTTGCTGCTGGACCCGGCTCCCTTGTCGTTGCTTTGCTCCTGCTGGACCGTTTAAATCTGGGTCCGTTGCCCTCCCCGCCCCTTCTCTTGCCTCCCTTCTGCCTTACCCTTCGGGGCCATTCCCCCCCCCTTTTTTTGATACCCGATGAAGGTCGGTGAGGGGGTGTGGATGCACCCTACCCACGGCTGTGTGAGGGCCGTGAAGTGGGATTGCCTGCCCCCCCCCCACAGCTAGCCTCTTTTACCATCTGGTTACCTGGACATGCCTGCCTGACAACCCTGTGGTGAGAGCGCGGTGGTTGGCCAGGATGGGGGCCCTCATCACCGGCCCACCAGATTGTAGTGGGAGAACAATCCTGGCTTATCTCCTGGGACTATTCGGCTGGAGCATGGACTGGATCAGGTTTTTACCATCTGTGATATACGGATTTTTTCCATCTTCGACTCCCCACTCTGTTTGCCTAATAAGACATCATGTGGGTCTACTCGTCTTTGGACTTGTGGACGTTGCGGGAGGCCCCTCTCTCCCGGGCTTGGCCCGCCGGGCTCTCCACAATGTATCTCGAGGACGGGTCTTGGAACCCAGAGAGTTGGCATTGCTGGTAGGGGCTGGGGTGGGGGTCTTAGGAGAAAGGGGGGTTCTAGACCTTCATTAGTCAAATTTCTGATTCGATTCTGAAGTGGGTTAGGGAGGGGGAGGGGTTCTGTAGGTGTTCAATGCAGCCGGGATCAGGGCCGTGGTTGGGGGGTGCGTGGGGAGGGCTGTGGGGATCTGGGCGGAATAGTGGGAGCCACGATCCCTAGGGTGGTTGGTATGGGTAGGAGCCGACGGGGCGGGGGGCCATATCATGTTAGGGGAGCACGCCCCCACTATGTCCAAGCTGTGGCGCGCTCCAACCCCTCGACCTCTTCACAATCCCTGGGAGTTTTGGGATCCAGGACCCCTGGACTCAGACTGGTGTATTTTAATGCCAGGTCCGTGGTTAATAAGGCACCACTCCTCTGCGAGGTGATCGAGGAGGAGGCCACGGACCTGGCCTGTATTACCGAGACCTGGTTGGGCCCTGAGGGCGGAGTTCCCTTGGTTGACATCTGCCCCCCAGGTTTTCGGGTTTTGCACCGGTCACGACCCCAGGGAAGGGGGGGTGGGGTGGCTATTGTTATTCGGGAGACCCTGTTTCCAAGGGAGGTCCCTGCTCCAGAGATAGGCGGGGGTGAGTCCCTCCTCCTGAGATGCAGGCCTGCGGGTCGGTTGGGTATGCTGCTTACATACCTGTCCCCCAGCTATGTCTCAGCTGCCCTGCCTGGGCTGCTTGATGCCATCTCGGGGGTGGCGGTGGAGTTCCCAGAGCTTATAGTTCTGGGTGACTTTAACCTGCCTTCCCTGGGATCGGTGTCAGGTTTGGCCCAGGAGTTCATGGCTTCCATGGAGGCCATGGGCCTGACCCAGATAATAGATGGCCCGACTCATGAGGGGGGTAACATGCTCAACCTGGTTTTTGTCTCTGAGCAGTGGCGGAGTGGTCTAGGGGGTGGTGATATAACTATCCACCCCGTTTCATGGTCAGACCACTATCTCCTGCGGCTGGTCTTCCAGCAAGCTACCCCACACCGCTGGGATGAGGAGCCACCTAGATGGTTCCGCCCCAGATGCCTGATGGACCCTGATAGGTTCCAGGCAGAACTGGGGTTTTTTCCTGCATCCCTCACTCACAGCCCTGCCGAGGTCCCGCGGCTGCCTGGCAACAGTTGGCTGGGGGCTCGACAGGGTTGTCCCCATGCATCCCCTCATTGGCGGATCCCAGTCAGCTCCCTGGTATACGAGGAGCTCTGGGAGATGAAGCGTCGTAGAAGGGACTAGAGAGCAGGTGGAGGCGACTCACTCTGGATCTGACCGAGCCCAGCTAAGAGCCCATATTAGGACTTATCTGGTAGCGGTGGGGCGGAGGAGATCTTATTTCTCCGCCCTCATAGCATCCTGAATAACAGCCCAGCCATCCTGTTTGGGGTCACTGCTCCCTCCTCCAATTGGGGGGGTGGCGGACCGTTCAGGGGGCAGAGCTGAGGAATTTAGTCAGTATCTGCAGGATAAAATCGCTCAGATCCGGGAAGGGTTGTGCTCGGACTGGCAGTGGCCTGAGGATGGGGATGCGAGTGGTTTGGCCAATGTGATCTGGACTGAGTTTGATCCTGTTTCTGAGGATGAAGTGGACAGGATTATGCGCGGCTGAGCTCCACCACATGTTTATTGGACCCGTGCCCTTCCTGGTTGGTTTATGCCTCCAGGGAGGTTACGTCTGGCTGGCTCGGGCAGTGGTCAGCGCTTCGCTAAGAGAGGGTTATTCCCTGCCGCTTTGAAAGAGGCGGTGGTGAGACCCCTCCTGAAGAAGCCTGCCCTTGACCCAGCCGTGTTGAACAACTTTGTCCGGTCTCCAACCTTCGCTTTTAGCGAAGGTTGTTGAGAGTGTGGTGGCTCAGCAATTGCCACTTTTCCTGGAGGCGGACTACCTGGATCCATACCAATCGGGCTTCCGGCCGGGTACAGCACGGAGACAGCATTGGTGGCGATTGATGATCTCTCTAGGGCTCGGGACAGGGGTTTGTCCTCTGTCCTGGTCCTGTTAGATCTCTCAGCGGCTTCGATACCATCGACCATGGTATCCTATTGCGGCGTCTCGGGGGTTGGGAGTGGGAGGCACTGTTTTACGGTGGTTCTCCTCCTACCTCTCGGGACGTTCACAAACAGTATTGGCAGGGGGACAGAGGTCGACTCCAAGGTACCTCACTTGTGGGGTGCCCCAGGGCTCAGGTCCTCTCACCCTCCTGTTCAACATTTATATGAAGCTGCTGGGTGAGATCATCCGTGGCTTTGGGGTGAGTTATCATCAGTATGCTGATGATACTCAGCTATACATTTCCACCCAGGCCACATCAGTGATGCTCTCCGTGATGTCCCGTTGTCTGGAGGGTGCGGATCTGGATGGACAGGAACATGCTTCGACTCAATCCAGCCAAGACAGAGTGGCTGTGCATACCGACATCTCGGTCCAGTTTGGAGGTTCCATCTTTGGTCATGGGGGGGAGGTGTTGCCCCCCATGGACAGGGCACGGAATCTGGGGGTCCTCCTGGACTCATGGCTCAAATTGGAGGAGCAGGTGGGGGCCGTGGCCAGGGGGGCCTTTGCCCAGATCCGGCTGGTTCGCCAGTTACGCCCATTCCTGGACCAGGATGCCCTGCGCACAGTCACTCAGGCCCTCATTATTTCCCGCCTCGACTACTCCAATGCTCTCTACCTTGGACTGCCCTTGCGTACCACTCGGAGGCTTCAGCTGGTGCAGAATGTGGCCGCGCGGGTTGTGATGGGAGCTCCCGATACTCCCATGTTACACCCTCCTGCCTGCATTGGCTTCCGGTTGCCCTCCAGGTGAGATTCAAGGTTTTGGTGCTAACATTTAAAGTCCTACAGGGCATGGGTCCAGGCTATTTATGGGAACAGCTCCTCCCAACATCAAATGCTAACCGCCCTGTACGGGCCAGAGGTCTCCTCGGGGTGCCTTCTGCGACACAGTGTCGCTTGGCGGTGACCTGGGAGAGGGCCTACTCTGTGGCGGCTCCCACTCTGTGGAATCTCCTTCTAGACTCCGTTTGGCCCCGATCTTCGCACCTTCCGCCATGATTTGAAAACTTGGCTCTTTTTACAATCTGGGCTGTGCTGATTCTCTTGGGGTGGGGTTATTTTAATTGGGGGTTCTAAAATTTTAATTCGGCTTAATTGTTTAATACTCTTTTAATGAATTTATTTATTGTTTTTTTATTGTAAGCCGAGTCCTTTGGAGAGGGGCATATAAGTCGAATAAATAAATAAATAAATAAATAAATAAATAAATAAATAAATAAATAAATAAATAACCACACTGAATTGTTCAGTTGCTGTTCAGGACTGGTTTCCTCTTGCTGTTGCAGTTTAAACAATAAGTGTATGTCCTACCATATGATTAAACTAATTTGGCGTAAGGAGCTCAAAGCACCAGCTAAAAGCTGGAAGACCATGGATCCTGTCTTAAACTATGGGCCAGTCATTCTCCTTCTGGCTTGGGATGAAGGCAATAGCAAATTATTTCATGTTCTTTTAAGTAATTGAAAATAAACGCATTTTCTGACAGGAAGGCTTCTTATAATTAATCCTACAATCTTATTTAAAATCCATCTGGACCCTTATTCCAAGTATATCTTTCCAAATCAAATTTCTAATAACCCTTTTGTTATTTATTTTAAAAAAGAAGAGTCCTTAACTTGTATTTAAACTTTTTTCACTAAGCATAGAAGGAAACTCACCTGGTATTTTCAGATTTGTTGACTCAAAGTTTCTAATAGCTGAAAAACAGTTAATAAGCAATTTCTGAAAGTCACTAGAAAAGGAAGTATGCAAACCTCCCATTTCTCTTATTTCCCAAAGCTCTACATCCCACCAGTGACTGTTTTGAGGTGTCTTCATCAAAAGCAACTGCATAGACCACTCATTGTATCTTCAGAGGCATTGACTCGGTTTTTATTGCATGTCAGGTAGTGCTCCATTCAAAATCCAAGAAAGAAATACTTAGACTCCATGAATTAGAGAAAAGATATCTTTTACTGGAAATCAAGTGGTAGCAACAAAAGAATTCTGAATCTGAGAGAATGAGCGCGAAAATCACATATACAAAGTGATGGTAACTTTCCCACCCACAATAGTTCAAGCAGGCTACCCAATTAAAAGTTGTGGATAACGTCATGTGGGCATCTCCAGGTGGTGATGAGGCCTCTGTCCGTTGACCTTGGCATATTTTGATAAAGAGCTGCAGCTGCACATAGCATAAGACAGAAATCAAAGCAAGAACCCCCCCCCAAACTGATATACTTCTTCTTAACAAAACCTCCAGCTCACTTCCCATAATCAAGTCCCCCTCCTCCCCCGTTACTTATGACAGCCAAAAGATGCAAAGCAAAAGAGGGAAATCTTGAAGGCTGACATTGGAGCTGTGTTCAGTTTGCTATTTCATATCTGGAAGTCAAATCATTATTTTAATCTAAATAGAAGTACAAGATGCTGTAATGGGTAATCTGCGATAAAATTGGAGTCTCAGGGTAACTGATGAGAGTCCTCTTTTCTTCTGGTCATGAACTAGACAGGATTGGACACATATTCAAAGAGAGTAGAACATAAGGTTATTCTTCTTGCTCCAGGAGGATGTTTGATCTTCTTTTTTTGTTCCAGGTGGACAATTTCATCTTCCTTCATTCCCAAATTGCAGAAAGATAACAATATGGAATTGAATTAGCTCATTAGATCAATGAGTCCAATCTGCATTTGTAAAGCATCCCAGACATTCTGTTCAAACACATCCAATGAAAGAGAGTCAACAACATTTCAGGATAATTTATTCCATAGTAGAATTACTCTTACCATTTTTTTTACTTTTCAACCAAAATCAATCTTCCTGTAAATTAATACATTATTGCATATATTGTTCAGTAAGAGGAAGGGAAACAGGTCCTGACTTTTTTTTAGGTGACTTTCTTTCAGATATTTGAAATGTAATATTTGCCTCATTGTTTAATCCAGTGACTTGTTCTAGCACATAAGCCTCTTAACTTTTGCAAAAGGCTCCCAGACTATGTAAAAGATCCATCAGGGCAAAGCTACTGCCATTTGATTATATTGCATTTATATGATTCTGAGAATAGTTTCATTGAGATATTTGTACAGCACTTCAGCATTCTCTGGGTGAAGAACAGCTGAAATTCAGAAGGCTTTTAATTAAATAAAATAAATATAGGCAACACCTTTTCTGAAGCAGCCCCAATTTAATCATGATGAGGGTTTCCTTATTTCTTTTGATTTTGTTCCTGTGTTTTGATCAACTAGAAAACAAAGAAGCAAATGAAAATGTTTCCCATCACCCAATTTTCAGTATACTGGGAAGAGATTTATCTGGTCATTTGTTTTACATTAGAGTTATTACTAAGGCCTGGGATATAAATGCAGCAATCTTGTTCATATAAACAGCAAATGAAGTGGTAAAATAGCCACTCCCCCTTCCTTCCTTCCTTCCTTCCTTCCTTCCTTCCTTCCTTCCTTCCTTCCTTCCTTCCTTCCTTCCTTCCTTCCTTCCTTTCTTCTTTCTTCTTTCTTTTGGTGCCTTCAAGTTGAAGTCAGGGTCTGGCAACAGTTTTCTTGGCAAGTGTTTGGTGCAACTGCAGTGTTGATAAATCCCTGCAGTTTTCTTGGCAAGACTTTGGAAGTGGTTTGTCATTGTCTCCCTCCTAGAGCTGAGAGAAAGGGGTGGGCAAAGGTCAATCAGCTGGCTCTGTGCCTAAGACAGAATTAGAACTCATAGTCTCTTGATTTCCATACCTACAATTACAAATGCTCTTTTAAAAAAATTCCCCAATTTTTAAAGCATTACTTATTTTTGCACTTTTAAAAAGCAACTTATTCAATAGTAATAAAATATATTATGTTTTGAATTAAATATTATCACTTACTGGTTTTTGCAAGAAAGTAATCAGTTTGGAGCATAAAATGTGATATACTTTTGGAAAGAATGAAAAGAATAAGTGAAAGTTGGGCAGTCCTAAACTTTTCTGTATTTGCCCTTTGTAAATAGTTTTTGCCGCAAGCAATGTATAAAGCAAAAAGAGATAATGGGAAACAGCAGCTTTATTTATTTTGCAATACCTGCTTTTAAGTATTTTCCTGACATGGAGACTGATTAGACTTACAAATGCCTATTGATTAAGTGTAAAAAAAAATAACAAGCAACACAGCACACATTGTAGTACAAATGATGGTAATATTACTTTCTTGCCAAATCTAATATTTCTGAGGATTGTTAATATTCTATTCTTAATGATAGAAACTTCTCTCTTAGGCAGCTGTATATAGCAAGATTTTAATTCTGACTATTAAGTTCATCTGTGTGGCTCTATTAATATAACTCAGTCTTTCTATCAGGCTAGCATTTCCTGGACAAAAAGTCTTCTCATCCCCAGTCAACAGTGACAGATGGGAGTTTCAGTGCAAAACTTCAGCAAAATTGTGAGGTACTTTTTGTGGATGATCAGAAATAGATCAGAAAACCTTCCAACATTTCACAGAGAAATATTATGATATAGTTTCAGATTATGTATATGTGAAATGTGCCTGATAAAATGGTGGGTTTTGAATACTTTGTCAAGTTCAATCAATTAAGGTAAAGGTAAAGGTTTCCTCCTTTTGTTATATCTGATTGTAGGGGGCAGTGATCATCTTCATTTTTTTAGCCAAGGACCCAGGGTTGTCCAAAGACTTTACAGCACTCATGTGGCCAGCATGATTACAGTATATGCTGAAGGTGCACAGAATGCTGTTACTTTCCTGTCACAGTGGTACCTATTTATCTACTCACATTTGCATGCTTTCTAGCTGCTTAGTGGGCAAGTAATGGGGCAAGTAATGGGAGCTCCCTGTCCATCACACAGCACTCAGGTCTTGAACCCAGGTTGCCAGCTTTCCAGCTGACAAGCTCTGCATCTTTAACCTTGGAGCCAGTACATCCCTATGATCAATTATGCAATATGTTAATTTAAAAATTAAAAGAAAAATTAAAGCAGGGGAATAAAATTCTCTAAACTCAAAAAATGTTGAAAGTATCAGTGAGGGTGTCAAGAGAGGAAAATATATCACTGGATCAAAATGTGTGAGGTCATGACCAATGAGGCAGGCAACTTGAGTACCTTTCTTTTTTTTAATAATTTTTTTTATTTTTGAAGACATAGACAAACATATACATAAAGAACATAAAACATCTTTTTTTGAGAACAGTGTGCTCCCAGGTTGTCACTTCTCCATATAGACACAAATTCAATTACATATTCATCTTATGTATTCTAATCCATATCTTATATCCATTTTCACGATTTTTTCCATAGCTTTTTCATTCGTCTACTTTCTATAATCTTATTTTTAATTATTCCATTCTTTTCTAATTTCAATTACATTTCTTTTTCTAATTTTCCATATCTTTCCATTTAATATTTTAACACTTTCATCTGTCCTGTTTATAATTTCATACTCTTTTTCCTTATACATATTTTGGCCTGTAGTTGCTAAAGCTGGAGTTATACCACCTTTATATCTTTTAATTATTATCTATTCAATTATAACTCAACACTTAAAGTACACCTTCAAAAATATAACATTCATTTTCTAACATAACTATCAACCGAATTCTGCTTGGTACATTCCCTTACAAATACACATTAAATTCTTTAACAAGAAACAGAAAAAAAGAAGATATACATATATATAAAATACATATTTCTATTTCAAATTCAGCTCCACCTTTAATATTATTATCCATCTTATTAACAAATAACATCAATTATCATTCATTTTGATCATCTGTATTTCATATTAACTTATTACTATAGACCCTAGTGGACGCCTGGCAGACGGCTGCTGCTGGGGCGCTTGACCGAGTTGTTCCTTTGCGGCCTCTAACCCGATGCAGATCCCGGTTGGCTCCCTGGTTTTCTGCGGAGCTCTGGGAAATGAAGCATCAGAAAAGAGGCCTAGAGAGCTGTTGGAGGTCCAGTCGATCTGAATCCGACCAAACCTATATTAGGTCTTATCTTGCTGCGATGAGGGTGGCGAAGTGTGCTCACTTCTCTGCTCTCATTGTGTCCACAGATAATCACCCGGCCACCCTGTTCAGGGTCACCCGCTCCCTCCTTAATCAGAGGGGGGAAGGACCCTCTGCAGGGACGTGCCAAGGAGTTTAGTCAACATCTGACAGACAAGATCGCTCAGATCCAGACCAGTTTGGATTCCGACTGGTCAGAGTCCTATGGGAGTGATGTGGCGGGTCTTGGGGATGTTATCTGGAAGGAGTTTGATCTTGTGACTCCAAATGAGGTGGACAAGATCATGGGGAGGCTGAGTGCTGCCACATGTTTATTGGACCTGTGTCCCTCCTGGCTGGTTTATGCTGCCCAGGAGGTTACACGAGGCTGGCTCCAGCAGTAATTAATGCTTCTTTGAGTGAGGGATTCTTCCTCCCACCTTGAAGGAGGCAGTGGTGAGGCCCCTCCTCCAGAAGCCTGCCTTGGACCCAGCTAATTTAAACAACTTTCGTCCAGTCTCCAACCTTCGCTTTGTTGCGAAGGTTGTTGAGAGCGCGGTAGCCCAACAGCTCCCTGTGTTCCTGGAGGAAACCAACTATCTAGAACCTCACCAATTGGGCTTCAGGCCCAGGTACAGCACGGAGACGGCATTGGTCACACTGGTGGATGATCTCTGGAGGGCACGGGACAGGGGTTATTTCTCTGCCCTAGTCCTTTTAGATCTCTTGGTGGCTTTTGATACCATCGACCATGGTATCCTACTGCAACGTCTCTGGGGGTTGGGAGTGGGGGGCACCGTTTTGCACCATTCTTCTCCTACCTCTCGGGCCGGATGCAGATGGTGTTGGCAGGGGGCAGAGATCGACCCTGAGACCCCTCCTTTGTGGGGTGCCTCAGGGGTTGGTTCTCTCTCCCCTCCAGTTCAACATCTATATGAAACCACTGGGTGAGATCATCCGTGGTTTTAGGGTGAGGTACCATCAATATGCTGATGATACCCAGCTTTTTATCTCCACCCCTAACCAGACCAGTGACGCCCTTGACGTGATGTCCCAATGCCTGGAGGTGCTGCAGGCCTGGATGGGAAGGAACAGGCTCCGACTCAACCCGGCCAAGACCGAGTGGCTGTATATACCGGCATCTCATTCCATCTTTAAATATGGGGAGAGATGTGTTGCCCCCCATAGATAGGGCCCACAACTTGGGTGTCCTCCTGGATGCACAGCTCAGTTTGGAGGAGCAGGTGGGAGCCATGGCCAGGGGAGCATTTGCCCAGTTTCGCCTGGTGCTCCAGTTGCGCCCCTATCTGGATCAAGATGCCCTACGTATGGTCACTCATGCGCTCGTTATTTGACTACTGCAATGCTCTTTACATGGGGCTGCCCTTGAGGACCACCTGGAGGCTTCAACTGGTCCAGAATGTGGCAGCGTGGGTTGTGATGGGAGTGTCCCAATACTCGCATGTTAAACCCCTCCTGCGAGAGCTGCATTGGATACTGGTTGCCCTCCGGGTGACATTCAAGGTGTTGGTATTAACCTACAAAGCCCTTAATGGCTTAGGACTGGGGTACTTGCGGGAGACTCTGCTGCCAGCAATGGCCTCCCAATGTCCCATGCACTCTCACAGATGGGGCTTCCTTGGGGTACCATCAGCCAGACAATGTTGGCTGGCAACCCTCAGGGGTAGGGCCTTCTCTTTGGGAGCACCCACCCTATGGAACCAACTGCCCCCTGAGCTTCAGACGGCCCTGGACCTCTGCTCCTTCCATCGTGGCTTGAAGACATGGTTATTCCAACTTGTCAACCTGGACTGAGGGGTGAGGGGATGGGAGTTTGAAGGATTTGTCTTATGATTTTTATTTTGATTGGGTTTCTAGTCAGTTTTTAACTGTTGTGATATTTGTATTGTATTGTTTTTATATGGTTGTACACCGCCCCAAGTCCTTCAGGAGATGGGGCAGCCTAGAAATCCAAATAAAATAAATAAATAAATAAATATTAAAAAACAGCATTAAAACCTTTCAAGTTTCTTTTAAATTTTTAAATTTTTAAATCATTAAAAATCTTATTCTCTTATCCTCTTTACACCATTTATTTACTAAGAAAGAATATTCCATTACATCTAACATATTTTCTAATAATATAGCAACATTTCTGTGTATGCTCTGGAATGGCCACCTGCAGGGTTTAGAGCTCCGTGATGAGGGACCGAAGGATTTGGCTTGCTGAGAGAGTAGAGGGCTCGGTTTTTGCCCCTTGGCTCCGGCGCTGGCAGCGGAACTTCTGGGGGTTCAGAAGATACCAGCTGTGCTGACACCCTGCCGGGTAAGTGACAGTTGACTGGTGGCTGTGGTGACGACAGCAGTGATCAACGGAGCTTCAGCGGTGGCCAGAACTCACGCCAGAAGCAAGGCCACCGTGGGAGCCACCGCTGCTGTTGACTTTGCTGTTTGCTGTTTTATCGCTGGCCTTGTTCTGTTGCTGTGGCTGGAGCCAGGGCCGGTGTGAAGATCTGCCTCCATTGGGGGGCTGTCGGCGCAGTGACTTGGCACTGCTGCCCCCAATGGGAGATGGGCCTACTGGCCTGAGGGTAGGCCGGCTGGGTGACCTGATCCACGTTTGTACGTTCTGGCAGCGGTTGGCTGGGGGGTTGCCTGGCTGCCCAGCTGGCACTGAATGGTTCAGGGACTGCTGGGCCGCTGATCTCTGTTTTGCCGACTTGAGACCATGGTTGTTGTGACATCTGAGCCGGGGATGTCTCCCTCCCTTCTCTTCCGTTCCAGTGTTTGGCCTGTTGGGATGGATGGTTCCCACCGCAGTGAGAGGGCGGAGATGAACTATTTTGAGCATACCCTGCTAACCTGGCATGAGAGGGCAGGGAAGACCGGGTCTGTCATCCTATTGGCTTTGGCCTTGACTTTGGATGGGCAAGCGTTGGAGTGCCACCAGCAGTGAGAGCACGGTGGCCAGTCCTTTTATTTGGTCCTTTTCATCAGGACTTCCCAGGTACCGTGACAGGGTTCCCAGGATTGGACTGCTCCAAATTGCTTGGACTATACCTGGATTGACTGTTTTTATCTAGCCATTTCCTTCATATTTATTACTCTTCTCCCCATCTTTTGAGATCTAGAACCATACGGACCTACTCAGCTGCGGAGCTGCAGGCCCTGAGAGATTCCCCTCTGTCCCTGGTGTGGCCTGCCGGACTATCTGAGGCCTACCTTGATGATGGATCTTGGAATCCTGAGAGGTGGCATTGCGTGGATAGGGGTAGGGGTTGTAGGCCGGGTAGAAAGAGGGGTGTCAAGGGCCCTTTGTTAAATTTTTTAGTTAAATTATTAAGGGGGTTAGGGAGGGGGATGGGATGTATGGCCCAGTTGGAGCCTGGGGGGGAGCTTTACCTGAGCATTCTCAGTCCAGGTCAGGAATGAGTCATGGCAGGGGGGTCAGGGCTGTCTGGGGCTCTGGGGGAGAGGGTGGCGTTTGTGATCCCCATGGTGTCTGGGAATGGCAGCAGAGGTATGAACGGGGGGGACATATCAGTTCTTGGGAGAGCACCCCCGCAGTCTTCGAGTGGTGGCACACTCCGACCCTCCTATTTCTGCCCGCTTCCCTGGGGGTCTGGAGCACCAGGCCCCTGGGCTCAGGTTGGTCTATTTGAATGCCAGGTCCATGGTGAACAAATCTCCCCTCATCCGGGAACTGATTGAGGAGGAAGACGCGGACCTGGCTTGCATCACAGAGACCTGGTTGGGCCCAGAGGGAAGGGTCCCTCTGGCAGAGTTATGCCCACCAGGTTTCCGTGTGCTGCACCAACCTCGGGCCCAAGGTAGCGGTTGGAGCCATGGCTGTGGTGATCAGGGAGGCACTTTGTCCAAGGGAGGCCACTATCCCACAGATAGGTGGGTGTGAGTCTCTCCTCCTGTGGTGGGGCCCTGGGGGTCAGTTGGGCTTGTTGCTTGCGTACCTTTCTCCCAGCTGCGTGGCAACGGCCCTGCCTGATCTACTTGACGTCCTATCTGGGATGGCGGTTGAGTTCCCCAAACTTATTGTATTGGGGGATTTCAACTTGCCTTCTCTGGGTGGGGTGTCGAGGATGGAGCAGGAGTTCATTGCTTCTATGACAGCCATGAACCTGACTCAAATAATGCAGGGTCGGACCCATGGGGGGGCACACACTCAACCTTGTTTTTATCTCGGGGCAGTGGTTTAATGGTCCGGGTGGGGGATTCCCAACTATTCAACCCCTGTCATGGACCGAACATTATCTCCTATGGCTGGCCTTCCATTATGCTGCCCCTCATCACTGGGAGGTGAAACAGACTAGATGGTTCCGCCCCAGGCACCTAATGGACCCGGAGAAGTTCCAGATGGCGCTTGGGTTGATTCCTGCCTCCCTTACCCACAGCCCGGTTGAGACCCTAGTGGATGCCTGGCATAGGGCTGCCTCCGGGGCACTTGACCAAGTTGTTCCTTTGTGGCCTCTGACCCGAAGCAGATCCTGGCCAGCTCCCTGGTTTTCCGTGGAGCTCTGGGAAATGAAGCGCCGGAGGAGAGGCCTAGAGAGCTGTTGCATTTTATTGCTAACCTAATATGTTTCCCCATCATAGGCTTGGAAGTTGTAGTATGGATAATCCCCAACTTAAAATTATTTTAGTGACTATTCAAAGGTACAATAGCACTGAAAAAAGTGACTTGTAACCAGACCTCACACTTATAATCATGGTGGCATGTCTAAGGTCATGTAATCAAAATTTGGACACTTGGTAATTGCAGATATTTATGACAGTTACAGTGTCCCAGGGACACAAGATTTCCATTTGCTACCATTCCAGCCATCTTACAGCAAGAAAAATCAATAATGAAAATCAGATTTGTTTAATGGCCATCTGGTTTTTTTTAAGCCCCGCTAAAGTGAAACTAAGCTTTAGATGATCCTAACTGTTAACTCCAACTGTTTCTGAAGAAACTTAGAACATTCATATTTGGGCGGGCTTTTCAAGCATTATGATAGCTTAAGGCCCTGTGGGCCCAGGGTATAAATTACAGGCATTTTGCCTGCTGTTCCTCAGTTCCAATTTTGAATCAATAAAGGTTGTTCTGGCTATGCTGGTCTGCTTCTTGCCTACTGAAGCCCACTACACAATAGTGGCGACAAAGGTGGGATGGTGCAGAGGACAGAGCTGCTGATCAGAGACTGAAATCACTGGGTAATAGGCTGGGCAATGAGCCCCAGCAGGACTAATCCTCACCCTAAAAGTAAACCACACTGGACACACGCTGAAATCACTGGGTGTTAGACCAGGTGAAGAGCCCTGGTGGGACTATGCTCCCTGCCTCTGCTTGCCAGTAAGACACACTAGAGGCACAGACATACCTGAGGGATCTGTCCCCAGGACTTGTAAGTGCAACCGCAAGAGTATACATATTAGCCAGCATCACAGGGGCCTTCCCAAAATAGCTAAACTGGGAAAACTCAATGAGTTCGATATTACTCACCTGGAACAGTGGAGCTCATACATTTCCCGAGTAGACAATTATCTCCGGTCTAACCAGGTTATGGATGACAGCCTGAAGGCAGCAACCCAACTATGCATCTGTGGACAAGCCACATGTCATGCCTCTGTCAGAATCTGACTTGAAGAGGGAAGCTGAACAGCTGACAGAGAGTGGGAGTGTGGCTCCATTGGCTGTGGAAGAAACTGGGGAAGGGCAAAGTCCGGCTGGACAGAGCAGGGGAGAGATAGATTAATGGACAGGGAATGGAGAGGAAGACCCAGGCCCACCCCCTCTTCATCCTAGGGCATGCAGGGAGGAATGGAGAAGGGAGCAACATGAATTGTGTTTCTTACAGGGGAGGAAAGGGCCTTGATTCCCTTCATTAGATACAGCTGGGAACACAGTGTATAAAAAAGGAAGCTGTGCATAGCAAGCTGTTGGGACCAAATGTGAATTTATCTTGTATCGTCGTGGCTTATCTGTGTTCCTGGAGTCTTCCCAACTGTGTGAGTTTTGCTGTGCTTTCAAGTCTGAAATTTCTTCACCTGCCCTGTCAAGCTAATTACTTAAGCTTGGTTTGTTTGGATTTTTAGTTACAGTTTGTATGTACCTTGTTTTGGACTGAATTTTCTACAGTTAAAGGCTGTTCCTGGGAGAGTTTTTCTCAAGCCAAAAGTAACCTGGACATTGGGAGAAAAATTGGAGATAATACAGGGACTCTTATTGCTTATTTGGCTGTGTTGCCTTTATGCCACACCCCGGGTCATCACACCACATTTGATATAGTTGAAAACTTGATAGTACTGGCAAGCTTAGAGACTGTGCCTATGCAGACTTCAAGAAAAAATTAAGGGAACATTTTGAGCCTAAACTCTTGGTCATTGCCTGGCACCATGCATTCGAGCAACATGAACAGAGATCCGGGGAATCTGCAGTAGAGTTTGTGGCAGTCCTTCACCAAGTTTCATGCCACTGCAAGTTCCCTGATCTGGAAGACCATCTCAGAGACAGGCTCGTTTGCAGCCTGCATAATAGTGAATTACAGCAGCGCTTATTCGCCATGGAGAAACTGACTTTCCAAGACACATTGAAGGAAGTCATGGCAGATGAGACTGCCGGAGGTGCCATGAAGATTATCCAGCCACCAAAAGCACAAACCAGGCCCCCAGCAATCCACCAAGAGACTTCAGAAGACTCGGGGGAGGTCAGTGAGAGTGAAGAAATCAATTGCTTGTGGAGACAGCCACCCAGACAGCCATATTCCACAGAGCAAGCAACTCCCCCACAGGGCTGCACAAGCTGCAGGGGGCAGCATGAAAGAGTAGAGTGCAGATTCCGCACAGCAGTATGCTGTGCCTGTGGAAAGCAAGGGCATATTGCCAGAGTCTGCAGAGGTTGTCAGTAGAAAATGAAACCTGCAACACAGCAGCACAGCAGCACAAGGGACAAGTCCCCAGGGCAGAACAGAGTTGAATACTGCTCAGGAAGGCATAGCATCCAATGCACAGGGACCCAAGTCCCATCAAAGAAAAAAATAAGACTCCAACTAAAACTTCAAGGTGTCCCATGTTCCATGGAACTAGATACTAGATCGGCCCTGTCCATTATCTCCTCTGCAACAAATGTAGCCAATGGTGGGTCCTGCTCAAATCATCGAGCTTAGTGCTAATGGGCTTCCAGAATTACCATATTCTTGTAAGGGGTGAAGCTACCATTAGAATACAATTCAGAGAGTTTGAGGGTCCCCTCAGCATAGTGGTCGTAGAGGGGCCACACACGAGCCTTATAGAGCTGCACTGGTTCGAAGCCCTGGGCATCAGGTAAAGGACATCCATCGAACCCAAATAGCTGATCTAGAAATGGTATGCCAACAATATGCTGATGTATTCAGCACTGAGTTGGGACAATACAAAGGGGCACCCATTTTACTCAACCTTGATCCAATCTGATAATAACTCCAATCTGATTAAAACTATGCAGGGTTCCCTTTGCATTGAAGCCTAAAATTGATACAGAACTAGACAAGCTGGCACAGCAGGGAGTGCTCCAACCTGTGGAGCCTGTGGGAGACTTCCATAGTGACCCCAGTTAAGCCTAATGGGGATGTTTTTGCATCTGCTCAGACTACAAGTGCACCATAAACAAGGCACTAGAACAGCATGCTTACCCTGTACCAGTGGTAAGCCACATCCTCGCCTTGCTCCAGAGAGGCCGAATTTTTGCTAAGTTAGACCTTGCCCAGGCCTACCAGCAGCTACCAGTATACGACGCTATCACAGAAGCACAAACTATAGTCACACAGAGAGGTGCATTCTGAGTGCGACGCTTGCAGTTTGGGGTAAGCGTTTTGGGGTTGTTCCAAAGTATTATGGAATGAACACTGAAGAACATTGCCAGCGTCTGCCCATACTTCGATGACATCCTGATCACAGGGGAATCAGCAGCAGTCCTGGAAGAACATCTCCATGCAGTATCCCAATATTTCCGCAAGGCAGGCCTAAAACTCAAGAGGGAAAAGTGCCAGAATACTTTGTGTTATGTATGTAGGTTTAAATGTTATTGGTTTATTTGAATTGGTCTTGTAAAATGTCAAATGGTATTGGTTTAAATAGTGCGGGAAGAAACCCTGCACTCCCATTGGCTAGCAGCTACGGCTGCCGGCTATAAGAAGCAGCCGTAGCCTTACCCGGACGGGTCCATTCGAGCTGTTGTCATTAATAAAGTCTTTTGCTGGAATTCCTCGCGTCTGACTCTTCATGCAAACTTAACACTGGCGGCGAGGATGGGATTTCCCTGAAGAGAAGACGACGACGAACAAGCAACTGAGCGAGATGGCTGCGCTGAACACCCCCCCAGCACCGTTTGATCCGGCGACGGAAGACTGGGAATCGTATGCAGACCGGTTCCACATGTTCCTGGAAGGGCGATCTCGCCGGCATCGAGAGGCGGAAGAGGCGGTCTTTCTCACACACTGCGGTCCGCAGTTTTCAAAATGGCGAAGGCGTTGGCGGAGCAGCAGAATTGAAGGTAATAGAATGGCCGAATTAGAAAGACTTTTAAGAGCCCATTACGCCCCACAAGTATCGTGCCTCATTAAGAGACACTAATTTTACCGTCGGGATCAAGGGGATAGCGAGAGTGTTAATGACTTCGTGGCAAGTTTAAGGGACATTGGGGTGCTTGTGACTTTACCAACGTAGAAGAGGCCATGCGTGATCGGTTTGTTTTGGGCCTTAAAGATAAGATCTTACAAAGCAAACTGTTAATGAAACCAAAAATCACGCTTAAAGAGGCTATTGAAGAGGCTGTTTCAGCAGAAGCCACCAAGTCCTCAGCTGCGCCATGAAAAGATTAACAAGGCCTCGAGCCAGACCTCAAGCCATTCTGATGGGGAAAATCCTCAACAACTCATTGCAAACAAATAGACTCTGATTCGGATAGCAGTGAGGAAGAAGAGGGGATTTTAAGCTCAGAATGGAGAAGAAAAGAAAAGACTCTGAAAAAAACAGGCAAGGATTCGTTTGCAGAGGATGGGGGGCCACCCCGCACTGAATGCAAGTTTTTGACTCCATTTGCCTACGTTGTGAGAAGCGGGTCATATAGCCAGAGTCTGCAAATCATCCAGAACTCCACCATTCAGGAAGAAACTTCCGAGGAAGATTTTAAGCCCAACAATTTAAGTGGAAAAATGGGGAAATTCAAAAGCAAATGGCAAGATTGAAACTCACCAAACAATATCCATTGGTCATTCTTCACATTTAAATAGCAGAAAAGTACATGTGAAGGTGTTTATTGAAGGGAGACCGTGCCACATGGAAGTAGACTCAGGCTCTTATTTATCTATGGTGTCATGGGACACTATACACAGACTCTTTCCAAGAATTCAGAAAAAACATTTCCAGAAGCAAGCACTGACCCTCAAAGACTACCAAGGGAACAAGATTCCAGTAGTTGGAGCGAGGGAATTCAACGTGCAGTTTAAAGGCCACACCAACGTTTGCCACTGACCATCGTGGACAAGGATCGCCCAAGTTTGCTGGGACTTGAGTGGTTCAAGCCACTTGGCATCGAGGTGACTGGCATCCATCACGTGAGCAGTTCTGACTGGGAAGAGTCATTGAAGTCTGAGTTTCCAGAGGTCTTCAGCGAAGGACTGGGCAAGTATATGGGGACCCTATTGCTTTCAGTTTAGACCCCAAGGTGCCCCAATTCGTTTAAAGCCCAGGAGGGTTCCATTTGCTTTAAAGGAAAAATTGATGCACAATTAGATAAGCTCATCGCCCAAGGGGTTTTGGAACCTACTGACCACTCCAGATGGGAAACACCCATAGTCACACCAGTCAAGGCTGATGGGTCAGTGAGAATCTGTGGTGACTACAAGGGGACACTTAACCATGCGCTGCAGCAGAGCGCATACCCTGTACCTGTTGTGCATCATCTGCTCCATTCCCTTGGCAGGGGTACAGTATTTGCTAAACTGGACTTAGCTCAGGCATATCAACAATTAACAGTTGATGATGCCACTGCAGAGGCACAAACAATTGTGACTCATAGAGGTGCCTTCAAATGTAAAAGACTACAATTTGGAGTAAGCGTGGCACCTGGCATTTTTCAAAGTCTTATGGAAGAATGTTGCAAGGACTGCCAGGGTAGTGCCTTATTTTGATGATGTGTTAATCTCTGCTGAGAATGACACTCAGCTTCAAGAGAGACTCAGAGAAGTCCTTACCAGATTCAGAAAAGCAGGTTTGAAAGTCAAGGAAGATAAATGCACTCTCAAAACAGACAGAGTTGAATTCCTGGGGTACATGATTGATAAACAGGGCATCCACCCCACTGATGCCAAGGTTAAAGCGATCAAGGAAGCCCCTAAACCTCGTTGCAAGTCAGATCTGCAAGCCTTCCTTGGCCTTATTAACTTTATCACATGTTTCTACCTCACAAAGCATCTATTGCTGAACCCTTACATCGTTTACTTGATAAGAAGGCTGCTTGGATCTGGGGGCGGAAGGAACAGTCAGCATTTAACAGTATTAAGAGACTAATCACGTCTGATGCTGTGTTGATTCAATTCTCTGAGAATTTACCTGTTGTTCTGACTTGTGATGCATCCCCTTTTGGAGTGGGAGGGGTTTGAGCCACAGGCTTCCCAATGGCGGGAAGCCCCAATTGCATTCTACTCGCGCACTGTCCAAAGCAGAGAGGAACTACAGCCAATTGGACAAGGAGGCTTTAGCAGTTGTTGCAGCTGTTAAGAAATTTCATGAATATCTGTATGGCAGGTCATTCACCATTGTTACAGATCACAAACCTTTGCTTGGCATCGTGGCAGGAGACAAACCTACACCTATTATCCTGTCACCAAGAATGCTGAGGTGGACTGAATTTCTTGCAGCCTACTCCTACAAACTGATTCACAGGCCTGGCAAGGACATTGGACATGCTGATGCACTGAGTCGGCCCACTACCTTGCCACAAGGAGGACTGTGAACTTGAGACTCACACCTTTTCCTGGAGACCGTTGCTAAGCTTCCAGTCCATGCTGCTGAGATTGCCAGAGAATCTGCCAAAGATGCTGTGTTGGCACCTATTATGGGCTGGATTAAAAAGGTTGGCCTCTTCAAGATCTACCTCACTTTGCCCAACCTTTCAAATCCAGGCAAACTGAATTATCTGTATTAAGAGGATGTATTTTGTGGGGTAACAGGGTGGTTATTCCTGCAAAACTGCAAAGGGAGGTTTTGGAAATGTTACATGAGGGTCATCCTGGGATTGTAAGGATGAAAGGTTTGGCCAGGAGTTATGTATGGTGGCCAGGTATTGACAAAATGGTTGAAAACTGGGTTGCCTCTTGTCCCAATTGCCAGGTAGTCAGGCCTGCCCCACCTCACGCCCCCACACAGGAATGGGAATGTCCTAGGGGCCCATGGTCTAGAATCCACATTGATTTTGCAGGCCCTACAAGAGGGCACACGTTTCTAGTAATTGTAGATGCATACTCCAAATGGCTAGAGGTTATTCTCATGACTTCTACTACTACTGAGGCTGTTATCAAGCAGCTCAAAAGCTCTTTGTAACCCATGGGTTACCAGATGTCCTTGTCTCTGACAATGGCCCTCAATTCACGTCTAACATTTTTGAATCCTTTCTAGCTCAACAGGGCATCAGACATGCCCTTACAGCCCCTGGGCACCCTTCGCCAACGGCCGGGCTGAACGTATGGTACGCTTTACCAAAGAAAGCTTCAGCAGCTGGGTCCTGGGGACATCACTGAGAAGCTTGAAAAGCTTCTTAGTGTTCAGCACATCACTCCTAGCCCATCAACTAACTTATCCCAGCAGAGTTGTTAATGGGCAGGAAACTTAGGTCTTCCCTTGACCGACTTCATCCCACTTATGCACCCAATACACCACTGGATTCCACTTCCAAAGTTCGTTCTTTTAGTGTGGGAGATTCTGTCTATGCTAGGAACCTTACAGGTGAACCTTCATGGATTCCTGCTGAAATAACTCACATCACTGGCCCTCTTTCTTACAGGGTTCAAACAGAGGATGGCCTCCTCTGGAGCAGGCACATTGACCAACTTAGATCCCGGTTCACTCAGGAACATCGCCCTG
This sequence comes from Naja naja, assembly GCA_009733165.1. Taxonomy (NCBI): domain Eukaryota; kingdom Metazoa; phylum Chordata; class Lepidosauria; order Squamata; family Elapidae; genus Naja; species Naja naja. Next base: position 80,061,904 of record CM019155.1, on the reverse strand, counting down.
TCTCTCTCTAGGTCCCTCACCTGATGTCTCTTCTAGGGGAAGGGGAGGAACAGGAGGAATATCAGCAAACAGGAATCAACCCTTGTGTAACGAGCCATTGCGACAGGAACCATCCCGAACCCTGTCACAATGCCAAGATCCATCCTTAGAAGTAGAGTCATTACGACAGGAACCATCCCGAACCCTGTCACAATGCCTAGATCCATCCTTAGAAGTGGAAGATTGTACATCACTACCAGACTTGGGTGTTGACATTGGAATGGAGATGGGTTGGGAGGAGAGACCAGATTCTAACAGTCTAACAGGGTCTTCTTTCACAGGAAGTCCTAACAGGGAAATGTCAGCAGACACATTTCCCCTCTCACTGGGTGAGAACAATAAAGATTCTGAACCACGAAGGTCTCAACGTGACACGTAAGAGCCCCACCTATTTAAAGGAATACATTAGATAGGTTGGGGTTTGGTATGGACTGAACCTAGTGGGGAGGGGTGTTATGTATGTAGGTTTAAATGTTATTGGTTTATTTGAATTGGTCTTGTAAAATGTCAAATGGTATTGGTTTAAATAGTGCGGGAAGAAACCCTGCACTCCCACTGGCTAGCAGCTACGGCTGCCGGCTATAAGAAGCAGCCGTAGCCTTACCCGGACGGGTCCATTCGAGCTGTTGTCATTAATAAAGTCTTTTGCTGGAATTCCTCGCGTCTGACTCTTCATGCAAACTTAACACTTTGTAGTATTCACTTTCTGTTAATTTGACTCATCTTAGTTCCTGAAGCTATTAAAGGATGATGATGAACTGCTACTCACTTACTAGTAAAATGGTCACCAAACTAATAGGGAAACTGAATGTTTTGCAAAGGCATGTGGACACACATGTATTTTCTCTTTTTCCAGAAAAGGAAGGAAGGAAGATAGGTTTCAAAATAATATTAAACATCAAATTTCTGCCACAGTTATCTGGATAAGAAGGTACAGAGAGAGGGAAGGGGGGGAATAAGAGACATTTAAAGACATGTAATTCTAAAGAATTGCTCTTGATCTGATCATAGTGAATAATCCAACAGACTGTTTAGCTTAAAGCAGGAGTTCTAAGATCTGTGTGGATCAGAATTATAGTCTAACATCATCCTAAGAGCCAGGGAAACTCCACAAGGACATTTGAAACTACTGACTCTTAGTATTTCTTCCCAAAGCCACTTTAAACTGACCTGACCTGAACTCTAGCAGCTAAGTCAATAATATAAGGGCAGCTGTTCATACAAAAATTACACATGTACAATATATTCGTCACAATATCACTGCTGACCCAGGTTAGTTGGTGCAAGATGCATTGCAGCTCTGCAAAATTACCCTAAGGTAACTTTCAAAAGTAGATGCACTAGACAAATCTTTTGTAGAGAGAGGGCTCAGTTATTATCTGCCATTGACATCTAATATTGCTTGCTTACATAATTCAGTGCTGTAAATGCCTTCATTTCTGTAAAATTCCATGGGCTATATAAAATGCTTCTCTTTCTAGTCAGTAAGTTGATGCATACTGATGGTTTATTGGAGTCATATGCTGGAAGAAAAAAAAACTCCTAATTTCTTGACAAATGCAACTAAAATAATTGAAATACTTTAAGAGGTGTTTTGTTATTTGCTACTTAGGATTCTTAAGATCTGTTGTGTGTTTTATGCTTTCTTTAAGTGACAATTTGATGTACAGCCAACATTTTATTGCCAAACAATACTCTCAAATCATTGAATACTAGAATGCCTTTTTTTAAACTGTGATAATCTGTTAAATTCCAGAATAAGTTGCTGGCAAGTTAGTATTATTAATATACATATTATTTACATTCATAGTATATATTCACAACATTCAATCGTGAAAAAAGATAAGAGATATATTTGTCTACATAAAAGAATTGCAGAAAAATTATTTAATTTCTGATATAAAGCACACTGTAAATGATACAGTACAATGTATTTAGTACTGTGGTTTTGTACTGGCTTCACAGTACATACCAACCTTTTCCTAATGTCTTCCAGATGTGTTCCAATCATTCTTTCCCAGCAGTGAAAGGAACTTTCTGCTGGCTGATAATTTTGTGAGTTGAAATTCAACACATTTAAAGCATGAGAAGATTTATCTAGACTCTATGTATTCGTCACTCTATTGTTGAATTTCATGAAATGCCTTCATATATCTCACCAGATTTATACAGTCCATTTGAGTAACCTTGCTTGTTTTCTGGCCTCCAACTGTTTTCCATGCATTTCCTTGTAAAAAAAATGGACATTTATGAATATTACCCAAACAGTCCTTGTGCATAGGAATCCTAAAATATTGGTCACTTCAATAGTGCACATGATATGTGTAAGCAAAGATTTCTGACTATTCTTTATTTTCAAACTAATACAGCAACCCACATGCATCTGTGTTCAAGAAATATGTGGCATTCAAAATGGGAAACTTGGTCTAGATTGCTAGTTAAAAAGCAGTGAACCAAAACATGATTTCTGATTATATAGTATATTCTCAAATAATAATAGGTGTTAAAATCGATTCCTTTTTATCACAATACTGCAATTAGACTGTGAAGAAATTAACTCAAGAAAGTGTTAAGTTTAAGAGTCTAACTACAAATTAATATTTAACTGCTGTGAATAAAATAAAGTAGCTACTCAATCTTGTGTAAATACAGCACAATTATGAAATGTAGGTTACAGAGTCAGCAAGCTCTCTTGATCTCATGCAAAGCATTAGAATAGGGATATCAAGCTCGCAGCCCATGAGTTGGATGCATCACATGCTGGCCCTGCCCCATCCAGTTTAGCAAAGGTGGAAAAAGTCCTGATATGTCACATAATGGCACCATGACAATGCGAGTTTGACACCCCTGCATTAGAAAGAAATCCAAAAGAGAAATGGATGTATCATAACATCCATTTGACTTGTATCTAAATTCAGATAACAATATTAAAAGATAACTGGAAATTGTTTCATAGTCTCTACACATAAAGTCAGGGGTGGGATTCTACTGGTTCACTACCGATTCTACCTATTCACTAGAACTGATCATTAACTTTCTAAGCAGTTTGGAGAACCGCTTGTTAGAAGAAATCTTTTGTTTTTTTTCTACTTTACTGGCCTAATCCTGTAAGGAAGGCATTCCTTACATTCTGGTGTTGTTGCTTACAAAAACCGCCTTTCCGTTAACCCTTATTACCCTTATTACCCTTATTATTGGTAGGACTAGACTTCCTGACTCTGGAGCTTCTCTGGAGGTTTTTTTTTCTCCTTTGCTGGTACTTTCCTTGCGTCCGGCCTGAAATTGACATATGTGTAGCCATTTCACTTGAAAACTTGACAGCTTGGCTTTCTTAGAGGGGAAGGGTTGTTTTAAGCTTTTTACAACTCCCTTGTTGGTTAGCACTTTGAAGAAATAATTGAATAATGAATCAGAGCTGCTGAAAAGAAGCTTTTAATGACAAGGAACCAAGACGAGTGACATTCAGCAAGGCTTCTTGGCTAGCAAAAAAATTGACATTCAAACATGAGTTTACATACCCTTTCTGAGTTTTGGTCTAAAACTGGTTTTTGGTGAAGTTTAATTCTGTGCTTACTGACATTTAATCTTGTGTTTATTGATGGGATAATTTTCCCTATTCAACTTTGTTCAGAAGGAAAATGGTTTATCTCTGTTCCTAAAAAGAAACTGAGTTGAGAAATCTGGCTAGTTCCTATGTCTCTTTGTTCTGATAATTGGTTTAACAAGCAACAGCTACTGTTGTGATTTATTTATATTGTGTTTGAATTTTTTCCTGCCTCATGGTTTTTTTTATATGGAGAGGGGGGTCTTCCTTCACTGCTTTAGTGGTATCTGGCACTGTCCTTTTGGAGTGTACTTCCAAGAGGCAGGATGCAAGCTTGGCACTGATTTTTTTTACTGCCTTTCTGAGGGGCATGTGACCTTTCCTTAAACCTGGATGATTTCCTTAGGTTATCTTGTGAGATAAGTGAGACCAGCTGGTATCTTTAAGTGGTGCAAATGGATCTAAGGATTGCTTTTCCTGGGTGTGCTCTTTCTGGAGAGCTTAAATGACCTCTCTGCTAAAGGGTTTCACTTTATGAGCAGAGTTGGCTGCTGATAGTTATCATTGCATTTTAACTATTTTAATTCCTCAATGTGCTCTGGCACCCTACCTGATTTGTAACTCCAGCTTGCAGGTATTTTTAATCCAATGATTGATATTTAGGGCAGCTTTTTGCAAGCAAAGAAGCTTTTTGTATTTTTGTACAGGTAATCCTTGACTTACAACAGGTCATTAGTGACTATTCAAAGTTACAATGGCACTGAAAAAAGTGACTTATGACCATTTTTCACGCTTACAACCATTGCAGCATTCCTACTGTCATGAGAGGCCAGGCGAGAAGAAGCGCCCCTTGATATGAGTGATGTTGAGTTGGCCACGCCCACCCAGTCACATGACCACCAAGCCATACCCACCAACTAAGCCATGCCCACAGAACCAGTTGTTAAAAATTTGAATCCCACCCCTGCATATAGTATTGTATGCATATATATCTGCTTTAATTTCTCTGGTGCATATAGGTGGATGATTTGACTCTCATTTAAGTTATCTGTATATCTAACTACTAGGTTTTTTGTGACTCTCTTAGTTATATCTACTTACATTTGTAAGTAAAAATGGCACAAAGAAATATATGTTAATTCATCATATATATTAACTATTTCACATTATTTAATTCATATTACAATAGAATAATTAAAAACTTTGAAAAAGGAAAATGATGGCAGAGGCTTTAGGATTTTGGAATATATTTAGATTAGCAGATCAATTTTGGATATTTCTTTTTACCATGTAAAATGGTTGAATAGTTTAGGAAGAAATAATAACATTTCTAATAAAACAGAATGTAAGTAGCTCAGAGTTGAACTATGGAGTCTTTGGTGCTCTCTGAGTTTGGTTGTTTCCTTGAAGACATTGTATTATCTAACTAGATAATATCATCAATGCAAGTGGGATTTGCTGCTTGTTTATATATGCTGGCTTGCCCAATGTTGCTAGGATTTTTCTTCTTGGTAATTATTTGATTAGGTAATTGTTTTCTGCTTGATTGTTTGCCTAGTGTTAATCTATGCTTATCTGGGTATTGGTTCTGGAGAGGATTTGTTCTGGTCTTTTTTGTTTCTTTCTTAGCTTTTAAATGATCTCTTATGATCTCTTTTCAATGATCTGTACATTTGGCTTATTTCTACTATACATCTCTATCAGTGGTGGGATTCAAAAATTTTTACTACCAGTTCTGTGGGTGTGGCTAGGTGGGCGTGGCTAAGTGGGAATGGCCATGTGATTGGGTGGACATAGCTTTTTTTGCAGCACCCCCATGCTGTTTTTTGGGCCTTCCTGGCCTCAGGGGAGCCTCTGGGGGGGCATTTTTGTTCCCAGAAGGCTCCCCTGGGGTTCAGGAAGGAAAAAAACAGAGCATAAGAGGGGCACGCAGCACCCCTCCATGCTCTGTTTTGGGGGCTTCATGGCCTCAGAGGAGCCTCTGGGTGGGGCGTTTTTGCTCCCAGGAAGCTTTCCTGGGGCCCAGGAAGGCAAAAAATGGACGGAGGGAAGTAAGAAGCGAGGGGAATCCTGGCACAGCTGTTTGTGGGAACAGCTGATTGTGAGGAGGTTAAAAAAAACCTTAGGGAGTGACTGGGTGGACAAGCATTGGGTGGACACATTGGGTGGGTGGGGCAAGTGAGTGAGTGGCAACCGGGCGACCAGGTTGGGGGCATGGCCAGCCAGAAGTTACTACCAGTTCAATGACCCATGTCAAATCCTTGCTACCGGTTCGCCTGAACTGGTGCAAATCGGCTGAACACCACCACTGATCTCTATTGATATCTGGTTTATTTGAATGACAATATTCCTCTTGTTTAATATAGTTTAATATAGTTGACAATCTTTCAAAATTTGATATTAATACATATATTTTGTTAAATTATCAATCTTGGTTATTCAATATTACAATATGTTATTTTTGTGTCAATCTCTATATTCTTAATCTCACTCCTTTTGCTTCCAATTATATATTAATAATCATATTTGCAGTGTTTACCAGCTTATATAGTTCTAATAACAATTCACAAATTGATATTAAATAATAATTTTCCATTGTTTATCTCCTTTTTAATTTCTAAATATGTCAGTATTATATTTTTTTAAAATCCCCTTTCTAGTCACATTTTGATACAAATAAATAGTTTTTATCATATTTATGTTTAACAGGTTATGCAATTCTAGTAATTCAGTTATTTTCATTAAATTAGTCTCTCATCTTATACAATACTTCACAATATTGTTTTTATGTCAATCAAATTCCATATGTCATTCCTTTTCCTACATAGCATGTTAATATTCTTATTTATTACCTTTAGCAGTTATATATATATTAATAATACACATTTCTATAAAATCATACTCTCCTTTTCTTTTCTTAACCATCATCTCTCACTTGCATTAAAGCTTTAATTTTTCGCTTCTTAGCTTGTCTCCCATATTCCTCTTACATTGCCACCTCTATCTATCACTTCTTGACCTTTCCTCTTAAGCATTTCTTCCTTCTCTATTATATTCCATTGTCTCATTTTCATGCCATCTACTCTCACCCCTATCTTTCTCTCAAAGATTTCTCTTTGCAATCCCAATTCCTGTTTAATTTCTCTTATAACACTCTCCTCTTGGACTACTATATCACTATATTTATTTTTATTTCTTTTTTATCTTTGGTTGCTCTTTTAGTTGGCTCCTCTTCCAGAACATCCTGCTTTCTTCTTGTTGTTTGTGTCTCAATTTCCAATACTGCGTCCATGTTTTGTATTTTATTCAAAATGCCTTCAAATCCTCTTGTCAGTGTATCTTTTATTTCCTGAAAATCCAACACAATTTCTTTGTAAATTCCACTCATCTTTATTTTTGTTTCTTTTATTTCTTCCCAGTCCTTTATCCAAGCCAAAGCCATTTTTCAAACTAAAAAACCAATATCCAATGTCCAGGGATCTTTATGTTCCAAAATTAATCAATCTGTTCTTTTAAATAGTCCAAGGGTGAGATCTTCATACATTCCTCTATTAGTTGAGTCTTATATTGTAGCTTTCAGGAGTCTTTTAATACTAAAATTATCCTATTTCACCATACACCAGGTCTTTTCAAAACTTTGGGGATCTGTTGTTTTTTCTTTTGTCAGCAAATGGTGCTCTTGAATCAGTTTTCACTTTAATTTGTCTTTTTAATCAAACTTTATAAATATAATCCAGATATCTCCAAAAAATAAATGTTATGTTCATTTTATATATATTTCAGTATTTTATAAATGCCTATCCAAAGCCAGTGTCTATCCAATGTAAAAATCCGATTTTCTATATTTTTAACAAATTTACTGTTTTCTTTCTTTACTTCCTTCCATTTTTAGAATGTTAGCTTTCTACTCCAGTAGCTAGGTTGCAGCCACTTAATATAATTATGAGTCCTCTTTTCTGAATATTCTTCACAGGGTTATATTTTAAAGCAAAAAGGATAGTTCTCACCCAGTTCCACACTGCCACTAGCTCTGCTCCTGCACTCTTCTTAGGTTGAAGCTGTCTCTGACTGAATGGTGGCCATCTTGGCTACCTCTTCTTCCTGCCATGGCATAAAGAGCAATAGCCTTCAGGCTCTACAGGGGAATTGCGTTCTCCCCTGGAACCTCATAAGGCACCTCTCCTTTGCCTCATCACCCCCCCCCTAGGTGGCTCTGGCTGTTTCTGGAGCCCATGAACATGAAGAAGCTACAGCAAGGGATGGAGAGCTTTGTTCTTTTGCTGCTGGTGTCACCATGATGTCACTTCTGGTTTCAGATGCTTTTTGTTAAAATGATGTTGATATCATTTTTGTTGAATGATGTTGTAAAGACAGTATTTTTCTTTTGTCTTGTCACATTTTCTTATGTGCAGATTCTACATGTTGTCTGATACCCAAATAATTCTTCCGGCATATGAACTTTGAATCTACTATTGCTGTTGAAGGCCCTGAAGATGACAGTAGTATGCCAGAGTATGGAAAATAAAATCAGAGTGAACTATCAGGTGAGACTTAATAGCATGGAACTTGACAAAATGCTGGAATTGAATTGCTCTGAAGCTGCTTGATTTGCAAAGCTGCTGTTTTTCAGAAGTCACAACCATCAATCATTGCCACTCTGGCTTCCAGGCCCTAGCACAACTGAAGAATTTTTGCTCCTAATCACAACACCAACTCATCAAGACATCCTAAATCTTCCCCCAATCCCAGAAGACCTGCTGAACTGTATTCAATGATTATGACATTATTATAATTTGTCACATAGTTACTCTGATGTTGACTGGATTTTGAATTTTGTTCCACTTACTGAAGGACCTGGGATAGACAGATGTTGTTATTTGATGTGCTAAAAGTGTCTTCACAGAATATAAGTATTCCAAGTAAAGCTGACTTTTGCAGTTGATGGTGGTGATTTTTGTCAATGCCAATGATATTTAAGTGGTGCTTGAGTTATTTTGACTGCATCTCAAAATAACAGTTAGTTAGGCAGCTACTACCTAACTGATCTGACATTTACCACAGTCATTCTTCTTCTATTTGCAATCTGTATTGTTATTTTTTTGCCATTTTATTTCTCTTCTCTTCTGTTGCCTCCAGTGTATTGTGTTGCCATGTCTGTTACCCAGACTTCTTTTTCTTACTTATTAACAATTGTTGATTCTGGAGTGTTATATGACAAATGCTTGTCTAATTATAAAGTCTTAGAGCACTTTAGTTTCTTTGTTTTCTTGTCTTAGAGAAACAGCTAGCACAAATATTAAAATATACCAATGCTATAATATTAAATATAAGCATCAGCTCAATGCAACAAACCAACTAATATATAGTATGATTGCAGTAATAACTGAATATCTAAGATGAAAAATCAGCAAACAAGGCTTAGGGGCAGAGGGTGAACTTAGAGTTCCAAACTGAGTCCATTATAATTGCACTTTGCTTCTTAGTTGCTTCTTTTTTAAGAAGAAGAAAAATTCTTTGCTGGCCAAGTGTAATTGGACATACAAGGAATTTGTCTTAGTGCAAATGCTCTTAGTATACATAAAAGAAAAAATACATTTGTCAAGAGTCAAGGTACAGCATAAGGTACATACACTTAACAATAGTCATAGGGTACAATAAGCAATCAAATCATACTGGGAAACAGTCAATATAAATTGTAAGGATACAAGTGACAAAGTTACAGTCATACAGTCACAAGTGGGAGGGCATGGGTGATAAGGAGTGATGGGAAGATTAATAGTAATAGTAGTGCAGATTTTGTAAATAGTTGGACAGTGTTGAGAGAATTATTTGTTTAGCAGATTGATGGCATTCGGGGAAAAACTGTTCTTGTTTCTAGTTGTTCTGGTGTGCAGTGCTCTATAGTGTCATTTTGAGGGAAGGAGTTGAAACAGTTTATGTCTGGGATGTGAGGGGTCTGTAAATATTTTCACAGCCCTCTTTTTGACTCGTGCAGTATACAGATCCTCAATGGAAGGCAGGTTGGTAGTAATTGTTTTTTTCTGCAGTCCTAATTATCTGCTGAAGTCTGTGTCTGTCCTGTTGGGTAGCAGAACCAAACCAGACAGTTATAGAGGTGCAGATGACAGACTCAATAATTCCTCTGTAGAACTGTATCAGCAACTCCTTTTGCAGTTTGAGCTTTCTGAGTTGGTGCAGAAAGAAAGATCTTTCATCTAAGTGAATTCCCCATTCCTGACTACAGTTATTTAAAAAAAAAGAGCTAAGAAGGAATAAGTAATTTCTAGCAAGTTTACAAATTGTTTGCATACATTTGTTTGCCATTTAAATGAAATAGAATAAATTTAGTTGGGAGCAAAGTTTCCAGATAAAGGTTAAACTAGAGTCAGATTTAAAATAAGTTCTTGCTCATTTCAAACCTATGTTCTTGTATCATGGAACATAGTAACTTAGTAACATAGTCGCCATGGGTGAATAGGCGGCAATATAAATTAAATAAACAAACAAATAAATAAATAAACATATCTTTCCTGTTCAATTTGTAAAAAATTCCCATGCAATTTTCTGGCTTTCTATTTTGGTGATGAAGACATAACAATGGAAGTCTTTTGTGGAATCTGGCATATTGCTAAAGCAACATCTGGCCATAAGTATTCCATAGCTCTGAAGTGAGTTCATTGATGAACTGGAAAAAGAAAGGGAACATAAGGTCTCTTCTAGATTAAAATTGGATCTGGAGAAGAAATGTTATAAGCATTTATTGACTATAATAAATATGCATGTATTTAAGAGCAAGTACCTCAGTTTTGGGGACAGGTGATCATTCTCATGATTTTGCATATATTTCTTGGTTATTCTTACAAAACGGCAATATATATTACTCCAGTATCCTTCTAGCATCCCATTTTACCCTCACTTTTTTTCTTCTAATATGGGCTACTTGAAAAATAAGCACATGGCAAATGAGCCCAGACGCATAATGGGAATTATGTTAAAGGTTGGCAATCTGCTAACTTATCAACTTATTCAAAATGTATTATAAAAGTAAATAAACTCATTCAGCTTATATTTATTACTGTTTTCTAGACTTATAACACTTATTTTATATATTTGAACCCTCCCTTCCTTATCTTTGAATAGGAGAACCAATAAAAATTTGTACTTCTAAGAA
>CM019155.1:79966473-80050150 GCA_009733165.1 Naja naja | reverse complement strand
GTGCAATGAGGTGCAAGCATGCATTCCCAGGACATCTGCCTGCCTTCCAGTCAGAATCACTGCCACCAGACATTGGCTCCATTGGCGTCTGCTCGGGCTGGCAGAGGTGCATGGAAATTCTGGAACCTCTTCAAGGCCTTTGGGATGGATCAGGTCATCCAAGGCTTTGATCCCCAGGGAGTGTTGTGTGAGAGCTGGGCCTGAAAAGCAGCTAAGCTTCACCATCCCCTCATTGCCAAGTTGCCTCCTGGGCCCATGCATTTTTGTGCAAGGCTTCCCTGCTGTGCCCTGCTCCAGCTCCTTTCCCTTGGTTAACACACAGCAAGGGAGAAGTTGTTCTACCATGACCAGGTGGAGACGGGCAGTGAGGGGATGTGCCCAAGCAATACTCCTGTGCCAAAATTTTTTTCTCTACCCTACTCTGGTGTAAAGGTCAGGGCCTTTTTACTCCACTGTTGACTGAGGGAATGCTTCAGGTGCAGTTCTCTGTCAGCATTACATTCATGGGCAGCCATGGTGCAAGCCCCATGGGCTGGAAAGTAAGCTTTGGAGGGATGGAGAGGCTTGGCTGCCTTTTGGGCCCAGCTCTCATACAGCCCTCCCTGAGGAGCAAAGCTTGAGACAACCTGATCTGTCCTGAAGGTCTTGAGGGGCTCCAGAGTTTCCACATGCCTCCACTGGCCTAAGCAGCATGCCCTTCAGAGCCCAATGGAGGCAGCACCTCGTGGCAGCACTCCTAGGCAAATGAATAGACAGGGGATGCATGCTCGCACCTCACCACACTGAAGCAGACTCAACACCAATGTGGTGCTCTCCCCTGAGGACTGCCTGCTTGCCCACCCACCAGCCAGGCTGGCCTGGAAGCAGTGCATGATGTGTGTCACCCCATCAAGGGCTGGACGCAGGACCTGAGGCAAAGGGGAGGGCAAATGGGTGGCAGTCACCTGGAAGGCTGGCAGAAGCCAAGAGCTGGGCCCAAAAGGCAGCCAAGCCTCGCCATCTCCCTCGAGATGGCCCACCTTACTTTCCAGCTCATGGGGCTTCCACCGCAGCTGCTCACAAATGATGACCTGCACCTGGAGTGTCCCCTCAGTCTAGGATGGAATAAAAAGACCATGATCTTTACATAGGGGAAGAGGAGGGGAAGGTTTTTTGGCATAGAAGTGCCACTCAGGCACACCCCTTACCGCCCATCTCCAACTGTTCATGGCAGAGCAACTTCTCCTATGTTTGCCAAGGGGAAGCAGCCGGAGCAGGGCATGGTGGGGAAGCATTGCATAAAAATGCATGGGCTGGGAAGGCAAGTTGGCAATGGAAGAGAGGTGGGGTCCCTCTCATGCTTATCCCTGATTTATTTGAGAGATGGAAGGGACAAGAAGCGGAGCAGAGAAGAGAGCGGGGTGGCTGCTCTCCTCTTCCATGGTTGGAAGCAGCCAAAGTCTGCTTCCTCTCCTCTACATCCACATTCAGCCTGTATTCCAACATCTGGGGGAGCTGTGCCAGAGAGAAGTTGGCAGTGCCCTGGAGTGCAAAATCAGTTTTCTTTTCTTTGCATGAAAGGGTGGGGGGAGCATACAGGATGCAGACCTGCTAATGCACAATCCCCAAAGCAGCCGGATTGCAGGGCAGTACAGGTGCAGCCCTCTAAGCCAAAATGGTTGGTTTCCAAACTTTTTCTGAGCTTAGCCTAATGCGCGAATAGAGGCACGAAGCTAGACCGGCTGAATATCAGCTTGGCTGCGGTTAGGAACTGTCAGAGTGTATCTGCATGCAACATCATACAATTATCAAGAAAGTTATATAGAATCCATTTGCAGCCAGGAGATCCAGTGGAACAGCATTTTGTTCATATGCAAACTTTGTTTGTGGAGTTAGAACAGCATGGGATGAGGATTCCTGAATCTCAGAAAGTGCTACTAGTTTTGAACAGCCTAGATGAAACTTGGGACATTGTTTCTGCAGTGTTTGAATACAAACTGGAGTAGGAGCTGCATTTAGAAGCCCTTACAGCTTGTTTAATTAGCCACAAGGAGAAATCCCTGAGAAGGGGGCCCAAGAAGCAGAATGGAAAATTCCACAGACTGTCTGTCTCCAGAGAAGAGAAGAGCAGCGTGGGATATCAGATTACAACCCAGCAACAGAGGCGGTGCTTCATTTGTGGACAAACAACTCACTTAAAGAAAGACTGTTTGCAAAGGGACTGTTTTCAAGACAGAAGAAGCAGTTTGTAAGAAAGGCAAATTGATGGACAAATTGCAATAGCAAAAGTCAACCTTACAGGAAAAGTCAATGGCTAATAGACAGTGGGGCTAGCCAAACAATTATTAATAATGCTAAATTATTTTACAGGATGGAGCTGCTGGAGACACAGTAGCCTTGGCAAATGGCAAGAAGGCTAAAGTCATTGGAAGAGGCAGTGTGCAAATTCCATATTTGGAAACAAGGTTTAATAATGTTTTATATGTGCCAGAAATGAAACATAATTTGCTGAGTGTCTCTAGTTTAGACAAGCTAGGATTTGAGACCATATTTGTAAATGGGCAGTGTCTTATAAAGACAAATGGGATTGTCTGTGCAAAGGGCATAAAGCTTGATTTATATGTTACAGGGACAAAAAGTTCAATGTGCACAAACATTTGGCAATGTTGCAAAACATGGTTCATGTGTTCATCTTTTACACAGAAAGCTTGGGCATGCCAGCTTCCAGGTTTTGCAGAAGATAGGTAAATTTGCAGAAAGTTTAAATTTAAAGGGATGTAAGGCATATTTGGATTGTGCAGTATGCAAAACATCAACGTCCAAGGCATTTCCAGTAAGTAAGATAGCACAAGGCAGAGAATAAGAGCTCTAGAGCTGGTGAATGCAGATTTGGTGGGCCCAATGCAAGCCAGTTTGGGGGGAGATAAGTATGTGCTGGTCATTATAGATGACTATAGCAGGTTTGGGTTCTGCTATTTACTAAAAAGTAAAACAGAGGTGCTACAGAAATTTAAGCAATGGGTAAGCTTTGTAGAAAGAAGGTATAAACAACAGCTGCAAACTGACAGGGGTTCAGAATTCATGTCAACAAGTTTTCAACAGTGCTTGGCACAATTAGGAATAAAACACAGAGGCACACATCCCTATATAGCAGCTGAGAATGGTGTTTCTGAGAGATGGAATGGAATCTTGCAAACCATGAAGGACTCAATGCTAGAAGATTCTGGTCTAAGTGGGTCATACTGGAGTGAAGCCATATTGACTGCTAATTATTTAGTTAATAGGTTGTGGAGTTCCTCCATTAATGATACTCCATATGCAGTGCTATATGGGAGAAAACCATCTCTAGCACATTTATGAGTGTTTGGAAGCAATGCATGGGTGCATATTCCAAATATGCCATATTCCAAATATGGGTGCCAGCATTGACATCCCTTCACCTTGTATGCTCCCACAGACAGGGCCTCCTTGGGGTGCCGACGGCCAGACAGTGTCGGCTGGCGACCCCCAGGAGTAGGGCCTTCTTTGTGGTAGCGCCCACCCTGTGGAACCAACTCCCTTTGGGGCTCCAATTGGCCCCGGACCACTGTTCCTTCCACCGTGACCTCAAGACCTGGTTTTTTCAGCAATCTGGCCTGGACTGAAGTGGAGTGGGATGGGTTTTTTAACTGTTTTTAGATTAGTTTGTGGGTTTTAAATTTTATTGGGCTTAATGTTTAATAGTATTTTATCTAATTTATTTGTATTTGTATTTTAATGTTGTGAGCCACCCTGAGTCCTCAGGGAGCAGGGCGGCATATAAGTCCAATCAAATCAAATCAAAAGCAAGTAGAAGAAAGAGGCAACCACAGGCTAGAAATCTCAGGTTTGTGAGCTGTGAGCCAGGCTCAAAGAATTATTGCTTTAGCAATGGGAGCAAAAGAATAGTGTTTTCAAGGTCTGCAAGTTTGCAGAGCAAAATTGGAACAGAATTGATGCAAATTTGTGGAATGACGGTGACGGTGATCCACTTAGTGATGATAACTCACTTAGTGATGGTGTCAGAGTTCAGGGAGGAGAAGCTGAACAAGATATGAAGCAAGAGAAGGTTGAAGCACAAGAGCAGTCAGTGCCATGCAGGTCAAAGCGATGGAACAAGGGGATTCCACCTGACAGGTATTCTGCTAGTGAAGTTAAAGTGTGTAATGTATGGTATGAGCCAAGGAAGTACAAAAAAGTATTGGCATTACCTAAAATGGAACAAGTTAAAAGGTGGGGATCAATGCAATTGCGTTGGATAGGTATAAAAAGGAATTATCAGGTATTTGGAGGGAACTGTGAATGTGGGTCTTCAAATACAGGTATCTGAAGAATATTAAAGGTAATTGAATTTATGTCTATTCCAGTTATGAAAGGAGGAGTGTCAGAGTATATTCACGAACTGGAATAGAGTTTAGTTAACAAGTCAGCCAATGAGAGCTGAATTGAGGGCTGAAACTTAAAGAGAGAATCTGGGTGTGGTTTATCTCTGTTCTGTGCTATGCTTTAAAGTGAAAGAGAAACTAACTTGCTTGCTTGCTTGCTGAAAACTAGAGCTCTGCTCTGAACCTGTAATGTGTCTGCATCTGTTTGAGTTTACTCCATGTTGGAGAAATCTACAACTGGTATTGTAAAATTTACTGATATTATATTTATAAAGAAGTTAAATGAAGCTTCAGTCATCTGTGTTTACTTTTCTGGCACTGAATTTACGCTGCAATACTCTGAACAGGAACCCAACCAGGGCTAGCTGTCTGTCCCCAATAGGGCGATCTCCACGGCAAGTAGTGGCTGGGAGAGGAGAAGCCTGGTAAGTGACATCAAGTTGGCCATGCCCACCCAGTCACATGACCACCTAGCCATGCCCACCCAGCCGGTCATTAGGGCAGAGCTGGTTATTAAATTATTGGAATCCCACCACTACTTCCACAACATGATAAAAGTAAAGACACATTCTGCTATCTACCATTAGCTTCTTTCAGGTGTTAATTAAAAATGTGGGAAAATGCTGTCAAGATAAAGCAGCTTTCTGCTGATACACAAGTGACTGAATCTGAAGAAACTTTGTACAGTCGATTCTTAATCCCATTTAGGAATGCATGTTTGATAACTAAACCTATCAACTAATAATACAAAATATGAGTAGTACAATATAACTCTACTGGTCTTATAATCATATTACACAATTCTTATACTATCTTCAGTATCAGGACACCTGTTTCTAGATTCAATCAAATTGCTGAGCTAGCCAGTAAGGCTTGAGACCAGAGTAACTGAAGAAATATTTCTTTTTATATTCCTCACCCAAGTCCAACAATCAGAGGTTTTGCTCTGCATGCTAAGGGATGGCAGCTAGGCAGCTTGGAGTATAGTATTGGAATATAACAATACAGGAGGTGGATGCATTCATTTGATTCCTACATCTGGATTTGTTTTGGAAATATGGGAACAGATAATATTGTTGATAGGTATAATATTAACTATACGTCTTAATTGTAGTAATAAAAATTAAGCAACAAAATAAATAGAAAATAAGTAGCAGTCTGCAAGTAATAGGCCTCTTCCTTCCTTCTGGGAAAGAAATTAAATTCTGGCAAACCAATATAAGTGAGTAAGCATTTCCAAAATACATGCAAAATATATTTTTGTATACTAGGTTCTGAATAAAGTTAATGCATGATGTGCTTGATCATTGATTTTTTTGGAGTGACATGAAGGTGAGTTAAATATTTTTTTATTTTAATTTTAACTTTATTTACTCAGATTATCATTTGGCTTGCCACATAAAGAAAAAAGGCATAATAAATCATTAGTGGTCTGAAACTACCCCATATTAGGGTTAAAAACCTGAACATTAAGCAAATTCATATGGGGGCCTTTTTCTTGAACTTTACTATTTTAAAATGCAAGTTTGATTTTTTTAAAAAATTCACGTGGGAATATTTAAACTGTGGGTTTAAAGCAATACTTTAGGGATAAATGTTTAATCAGTCTTTTCAGGTGATATTTATATGATGCAACCTCTGAAATGAAATTTCTCTCCCCCCTTACCTTCTTACAACTTGAAATGGCTTACTTTTGCTATATTAGACCTAAATGTAGAACACTTGATACCACCACAAGTTTTTATGAGGCTTCTAAAGGATGTTCCAATCTCAAGACTAATATATTTGAAATAAAACAAATATTTGAAATAAAACAAAGCCTGCATTTTTAAATGCCTATATTCCTGGTTTTCTGCTAGACTCCTTTACTTGTCATGATACAGTGATATACAGATCTAAATCATTAGCAAATTCTAAACAGTGGCATCGCAGATAGCATTACTTTGTTCAGATTTTTCTACCATCTGCTGCATTGTTATAGTTTCATGTTTATATCATGAAACTATACCATTATTCAAGGGAACTATGAATTTTAGCTCTTCCTGCAATTTATTAAAGGAACCGAAGATGTTTCAGAATCAGAGTGTTGTATAAAGGTTTGGTGTTTCTGTAAGAGCATAGAGAAAGAAGTAACAAATAGTATTTGACAAATACTCCAAATATTTGTATGTGTTTATATCCCAAATTTTCAATAGTAAGCTATAACATACACCAGCAATCCCCAAACTTTTTTTCTCCACTGATTGGTAGTGGCAGTGGCGATGGTGGCAGTAGGGAGGGGGATGCTTTTATGCTTGCAACCTAATCCCACACATGCACAAATGAAGTTTTGCCCACTCGCCCAACTGCTTGCAAGGACCGGTTCTCAACTGGCTGCAAACCTGGAGGTTGGGACATACATAGAGCTTAGCAAATTTAGAATGGTAAGAATACCCAATCAGCTGGCAGACACCCAGGTCAGAAAAGTAAATCTACTCATTTTATGTGATTATGGGGGTAGTTTGTTGCAGTTCACTCTCCAGTTCTGGAGTATTATTTGGGAAAACTACAGTATTTCTTGGAGTGCCTAACCTAGATTCTCAAAGGAAGCAAGTACTCTGTATGCATACTGGCTTTGAACAAACCCCATTATTGGATATTCTGATGATTGATAGGTCAGTGTACAGTGTACTTGGTGCAGAAAAATTTTCTCACCAATTTTCTCTCACCATCACTCTAAATGACAATAACAGGCCATTCTTGAAATATAACTGGATTAAATGAAATATAAATATGTATAAATAATATTTCCACCTGTAGCACATTTTCTTATTATTTCTGTTTGCATAACTACGGTAAGATTTTAAGGTCCTTTTAGACAAGTTTTGTCTTATAGAGCAGTTCATAAATACAAAAAGAATAATATATTTGAAAAACAGAATAGTTCCAAAAACATTCCATCTTAATTATTATTTTAACCAGCTATTATTATTATTATCATCATTATACAACTAACTATTATTGTTATTGTTCCAAATTCTAGTTATTTGAAGTACAAGGCCAGGTGTAATTTGGCAAAATAATAAAGGGTAATTTTTAAGCTTGCCTTTTCCACTCTTTAATTGAAGTGAGTCAGTCCAGAAGATTAATAATTAATCCTGGCTATTTTCCTGCTGATTTTTTGAGAACTAGGACTTCATCATCTTATTTTTTTGTTTGTGTGTTTGCTTTTTGCTGTCCCAGAATCAGAGTTCTAGTACTTCACTAGAAAGGAAAAGGAGTTTTTAATCAGAAACTAATAATATTTAACCTGATCATTCTTCTAGAATATATAAAAGGGAGATAAAGTTAATGAACTCAACAAATGAGAGACAAAATGGAGTGGCAATAGTTGAATATATGCACTAAACAAACAACACGTGTAACATAAACTCTCATTCCATTCCATTGTAATTTGGGATTAAGAATCAGAGTCAATAATGGGGCATTGCAATCTTTTAATTACATTACTGTTTGGAGTTACGATATAATAGCCATGCATTTAATAGAAGTCAGTTCTTCAGAATTATAATTGTTGCATAGCAAAATATGCAATATCAAGATGTACAGATTCTATCACATTCTTTCTTATTTCCAAAACCATATTTAATTAATGCTCCCTTTCTATGCTCATCTTCTTTTGCATAGACATAGATAGGTGACAAAGCTAGCTAATCTTGGCTGAACTCACAAAACTAGGAAACCCAGGCCTGGTTATTAACTGGAGCAACCAGGAAATTCATGGCTGCAGGCTATTCTGTGAAGTTGAGATAAGCCTCTCTGTGCAACTATTGAGATGTTGATTGCCCATACTTGGTAGATTGTGAGCACCACCCTTCTATTTTCCCTTTTTCACATACACTTCACTATAATGTGATTTCATTTTATCAGATTATGTTAAGCCATAATTTCTATAATTATGCTTTATTTTAATAAACTAACATTAGCTATCTGCATAATACATTGCTGAAAGCCCCACTTCACAGATCCACATTAACTGGCTTAATACATACACTAATCATAACCAAACAGACCACATTTTGGGTCAATCCAGTCTATGAACCAGCCAATATCATTAACCATTTCTATTCCTTTACCACAATGAAAAATTCACCAGCAGTTAAAACTGTTTATTCCAAAGAAATAGAAGTGGGACTCTTCCCACTTCCAATCAATCCTCATCAACCCTATCAAACTGTAAAGTGAAGAAGCAACTAAAGAGGAAAGATTTTTTCCCCTGAAAAATAGTCAATGTAGATAGAAAAGTAAGACCACCTTGATTCTTATGTGAGAACTGCACAGTGAAAAGCACGCCATCCCCCAAGGAAAGCTGCTCATGGACAGCTTAGCTAAAACTCAGGACTTCTGTTGCTTTATGGAGCTGAGCTGAATAGCCCAAGCTTATGTGCTAAGTTGCTGTGCTCAGACTCACTAAATCATTTCATGTGTTGTAGCAGGTCTGTTGCCTCTGTAAGTAATGCCAAGTGAGGTTGGTGAGCAAATGGTACCAGAACTAGCCAGCAATTTGACCACAGCAACTGTTTAAAACCCTTTGCAATAAGCTACTTTGTCTATTCAGAAACCCAAGTGCCAATGCAACACTATCAGATAAATGGGGAAGTATGTGTCAAACACAATTATAAACAGAGAGAAAATCTATTAGCTGTATGCCAATTTAAATCAGTCTATGTTAATTGGTGTTGAGTGGTTGGAAAAAATTTACGGGTGGCATGGCTGAGCCTGGCAAACTGGGGGATGGAAGGAAACTATTTGTGATGCAGGATAATGTCTCTATTATAGTTTAAAGACAAATGTTCTGAGATTTTTAAACTGAGAAGCAGCTCATTGGGATTTAGTCTTACGACAACACTATTATTTCCATCTTTGGATAACTTTATTTTACCCTAGGCTCTTGTTTCTCATGTGGCTATATGCACATATGATGAATGCTATTTTCAGAGTCAGGTGAAGTCTTTGTCAGTCATGTTTTCCATGTAATAAAACTTAACTTACATAAATCATTAATCAGATTGGAACTATGCTAAAAGTGCCTCTTAATAAACCCAAGAAGGAAAAAAAAAATCTCTGGAACTGTTGCACCCAATCCTTCAGTACCAAGTAAAGCTTTTAAGTCTTACTATTTTTGTTGTTTGGAAGCTTTCTGAACTCTTCTGTCAAGAAATCCAAGGAACTTTTTTCTTGTCTTATTTTGGTTCCAGCCAAAACAAAAATTAATCTTACCTTATCTGGGACCAGAACTGTCATTGCTAGGAGTTGCAGTCATAAAGTGGCACCACATGATTATGGTCACAACCTCAAGACATACAGGGAACCCTGGGTAAGGAGTATGAGAAGGCTGCAGGGGACAAGGAAGGCTTGTCACATGTTGTACAGGAGTTTGGGAATTGCTGCAATGTACTCCAAATACAGGGAGGCCAGAGAAAGACAGATAACAGATAATGGAACAGTTGGAAGGAACCTTATAGGTCATCTAGTCCAACACCCCACCCAAGTGGGAGATCCTACACCATTTCTGACAAATGGCAGTCCAATCCCTTCTTGAAAGTCTCAAGTGATGGTGCTCCCACAACTTCCAAGGGCAAGCTGTTCCATTGGTTGATTGTTCTCACTGTCAGAAAGTTTCTCCTTATTTCCAGGTTAAATCTCTCCTTGTTCAGTTTCCATCCTTTATTCCTTGTCTGGCCTACAGGCACTTTAGAAAATAGCTTGACCCCTTCCTCTCTGTGGCAGCCCCTCAAATATTGGAAGACTGCTATCATGTCTCCCCTGGTCCTTCTCTTCACTAGACTAGCCATGCCCAGTTCCTGTAGCCGTTCTTCATATGTTTTAGTCTCCAGTCCCCTAATCATCCTGGTTGCTCTTCTCTGTATTTTTTCTAGAGTCTCAACATCTTTTTTATAGTGCGGTGACCAAACTGCATGCAGTATCTAGGTGTGGTCTTACTAAGGCCTTATAGAGTGGTACCAGTACCTCACTTGATCTCAATTGTACCCCTCTGTTAATGCAATTTAGGATTGCATTAGCTTTTTTGGCTGCTGCTATACTCTGCTGGCTCATATTTAGCTGGTTGTCCACTAAGACTCCAAGATCCCTCTCACAGTTACTGCTATTGAGCCTGGTTTCAATCAATCTGTATGTGTACTTTTGGTTTTTCTTGCCTAAGTGTAGGACTTTACTTTTCTCTACACTGAATTTCATTTTGTTAGTTACGGCCCAGTGTTTGAGTCTGTCAAGATCCACCTGGATCTTGAGCCTATCTTCTTGGGTGTTTCACTATCATTTCACTATCATCTGCAAATTTGGTAAATTCCCCTTCTATTCCCTTATCTAAGTCATTAATGAAGATATTGAAGAGTACTGGGCCTAAGACAGAACCTTGTGGCACCCAACTGCTTACTTCCCTCCATGTAGACTTAGACCATTAAGTACTACTCATTGAGTATGGTTTGTCAGCCAGTTGTGAGTCCATCTAGTGGTGGTGCTATCTATACTTTTTTCTAGCTTACTAAGAAGTAGGTTGTGGTCTACTTTGTCAAATGCCTTGCTGAAAACTAAATGTATTATGTCTACAATGTGGATTATATGCAAATATGTGTGGGATCCTAGTGAAGGAAAGTGCAGGTGGGTGCATGTATGTACAAGGTCAGGAAGACTGGGGAAAGAGGGCATGTGTGTGGGGTGTGTGTGTGTGTGTGTGTGTGTATTTACAAGAAGGCCCAGGAAAAGAGGACAATGGTGGCTGTATGAAAGAAAAGGGGGAAGGAGAGCACAGTGTATACTACCAAAGAAAGGCCAGAGGGAAACTTACTGTAGTCAGTTGTGGCTTTCCCCTCTGGCTTGACTTTGCTTGTTAAGAAGCCAGTGGAAACGATTGGCAGCAATGATAACATGACTACAAGATTCTGCAATTGACCATAATTGCTAGATGGTTGCTAAAACCTGGATTAAGTTAACTTGACTGAATAGGCATTGCAATGGCTAGAATTTTGAAGATAGGTCATTCAGTACCATGGTAACTTTGAACAGTCATTAAATACATGGTTGTAAATCAAGGACTACCTGTATGCATTAAATAAATTCATGTGACAACAGTTACAAGGAAGCCCCTCTGTATGATGGCAGTGAAAAAATTGTGAGTCCATTCAGAGGGAGAATAATGAGATCAAACACTAGATCTGCAACCACAATAGACTTTATCATCAAGTACATTAACTAAGTCAAAGTTACAGAAAACTTTGGTGGAAGAGCACCAATGTAAAATGTTCTCCTGTAGTTTTTGGTTTGAAGATTTATTCTTTTTAGGATTAGAAAAGACTAAAGATTTATCGAAGAGTGGATTTATCAAATTGTGGATACAGACAATCAAAAAGATTTAAGTCAAAATATCAAAGATTTGTCAACTTACAGAAGAAGATAATATATGTAGCTCAGGCCTGAACTGTGAAGTCCTTGATGCTCTCTGAGCTTGGTTGTTTGCTTGCAGATGTTTCATTATCCAACTGGATGCAATACTGTTGAAGACCATTACAACATATTTTTACTTGAAGTCAAAAGAGTCCTCAAACTATATGTACCAATAACAACGCCCCAAACCAGAAAAAAACAGATTACCCATAACTATAAGGAAGCTTCAATCCAAAAAGAGATCACTTTGGCGGAAAAACAAATCTGGTCACGTTGCCAACTTCAAAAGCCAATACAAAAATTTATGCCACAGATAAAGACTGAATGCACCAATTATCACATTAAACAAGAAGAAAACCTTCTATGCACCAATTCCACCCACGCTTTCTACAATTTTGTAAACAACAAACTAAAAGACTCAAGGTCCATCCCACCCCTGAAAGGACCTAATGGTAAAGACTGCAATGACAACACCATTAAAGCCACCCTCTTTAACACATTCTTTGGCTCAGTATTTGTAAACAGCAATGGATCATGCCCAGTATTTCCTAGTCAAACCACAGACAACTAGAATGATCTAATACATATTGATTTTACAAAAGACAATATTGAAAAAGCACTACACAATCTAAAACCATCTCTAACTATTGGACTGGACAGAATATGTGCCTACTTCTTTAAAAAGCTATCCACTGCCATAGCCGAACCTCTAAGCATAATCTTTGAAAAATCTTTCAGGACCAGCTCCTTGCCAAAACTATGGTCACAAGCCATGGTCATCCCCATCTTCAAAAAGGAAGACCCCAGCCTAGTTGAAAATTACAGACCAATTTCTTTATGCTGCATCACCTGTAAAGTCATGGAATCAATTATTAACCAATCCATTACCCTCCACTTAGAGACAAACAACCTACTCTCTAATAAACAATATGGTTTCAGACAAAAAACTATCCTGTAATCTGCAACTCTTACACTGCAAAAACATATGGACTACACAACTCGATCAGGGCAAAGCAATAGACGCAATCTACATAGACTTCTGTAAAGCCTTTGATTCAGTGGTACACAACAAACTACTCCTAAAACTAAAATCTTAGGGAATCTCTGGACACCTGCATAACTGGATAGAAGCATTCCTGTCAAACAGACAACAAATGGTCAAAATTGGGAGCGTCCTATCAAATTCTGTACCTGTCAACAGTGGTGTCCCCTAAGGCAGTGTTCTAGGACCAACTTTCTTCATATTCTACATAAATGACCTCTGTGATCATATTAACAGCAACTGCGTTCCTTTCACTGATGATGTAAAGCTATTCAACACCACCAACAATACTGCTACCCTTCAAAAAGACCTCGACTATGTATTAGAATGGTCAAACAAATGGCAACTTCAAATCTCAACAAATAAATGTTCTGTCTTACATATTGGCAACAAAAATCAGAAAATAAAATACAAGCTGAATAGTCAAGACCTTGTTGATGATCCAAACTCTGTCAAGGACCTTGGAGTACTCATCTCTAATGATCTAAGTGCTAGAGCCCACTGTAACTACATAGTCAAAAAGACATTAAGAGTTGTTAACCTAATCCTACGTAGCTTTTTCTCTGGAAATATCACACTACTAACTAGAGCATACAAAACATTTGCTAGACCAATACTTGAAAACAGCTCATCAGTCTGGAACCCACACATTATCTGATATTAACACAGTTGAGAAAGTCCAGAAATATTTCACAAGAAGAGTTCTACACTCCTCTACTCGTTGCAGAATACCTTATGCCACCAGACTTGAAATTCTAGACCTAGAAAACCTAGAACTACACCACTTTCAGTCTGATGAAAGTATAGTATATAAAAGCATACATTGCAATGTCCTACTTGTCAATGAATACTTCAGCTTCAACCATAACAATACAAGAGCACACAATAGATACAAACTCAAGGTTAACAGCACCAAACTTGATTGCAGGAAATACAACTTCAGCAACAGAGTTGTCAATGTCTGGAATACTCTACCTGACTCTGTGGTTTCTTCCCCAAACCCAAAAAACTTTAACCTTAGACTGTCTACTATTGACCTCACCCCTTTCCTAAGAGGTCTGTAGGGGGTGTGCATAAGTGCACCAACGTGCCTACTGTCCCTGTCCTATTGATTCTTTTTATTTTTCTTATATGTATCCATTTCATGTATTCATAACTTATACCTATTATCTTATAAGCGATTGACAAATCAAATAAATAAATGAACTAGGCAACATAATCAGTGCTAGTGGGACAGAGTTTATACAAAGTGCTTGCCATGCCAGTGTGCCAGGAATGGTTTTCTTTCTCCTTGGTAGATCCTTGTATAAAAAGGGAGCAGACCCCACATACATTGATGATGATAATGATGATGATAGTGGTGGTGATGATTGCTAATTCTCAACTGATTGCTCCTCTGAAATAATGAGGGATAAGACTTTATGCTTTTTATTCAATATGTGATGGGATGAAAAAGGGTCTACTTATGGCAACTTTTATATGCAGCTTATATTTTATGGCTCTCTGACACATCAGCTGATGATGAGAGAAAGACACTGTTGTGGGAATGAGGCAGAAAATGGATTTTAGAAGGACATGTTTGGGCAATGCTTTCTGACATGTTGAGTTCTGTTATGCACCCAGCTCTAAACCAGAACAATTTTATAGAAAATAACTGTGCCATATTTGATCAGTGAGAGCTATCCACTTTTATTTCCTTGGCAAATAGCTTAGCTGCAGTATTTAGAATTTATTCCTTAAACATCATAGGAATAAATATGGAAATGTACAGTTTGTATTCTGATAGTTTGTCATATACATTCCAGGAAAAGTTAACTAATAAAAGTTTTACAACTTCAATCCAGATTTCTAGACTTTCTGTTAAAACTTGGCTCACAAGCAGTTGAAAAAAATGTGTGTATTTTAAAAGAATGTAAAAACTAAGCATACCCTTAATACATCATGTGCTAACACACTTTGGAGTTTGCATTAAATTTGGTTAATTAAAGTTCATGTAGATAATCATTAAAGCTCTCCAGGATACAGAGGAAATACGCAGCAGCCTGAGTCCACCTCATAATTCCTATAGATTTGAGTTTTTCCCATTAATGTTTGACTATGAAAAGCAACAAATAACAATAATACAATTCAGATTATGTACATCAAACAAAAAAACCCTAGGCTTTGGTAAACACTATATAATTGCCAAAACTTCAACCATCTAAATCTCATAAATGGCTCAAAGCATCTTTTCTGCTTTCCTCATCAGCCACCAGCCTCATCCAGACTTCCCATCAGCTTTAATTAGGGCCAGCCATCTCATTCCATATGTTTGAATTTATTAAATTTAATTAATTTAAATTTACCAAATTTACCAAAACTAAAGGAAGGGGTTAATATGTATTTAAATAATATACATATCTTAAATATAATTCAACAATCATAGATGGTGATCTACAGATGAAACTCAAAAAATTAGAATATCGTGCAAAAGTTCATTTATTTCTGTAATGCAACTTAAAAGGTGAAACTAATATATGAGGTAGGCTCATTACATGCAAAGCAAGATAGTTCAAGCCGTGATTTGTCATAATTGTGATGATGGTATACAGCTCATGAAAACCCCAAATCCACAATCTCAGAAAATTAGAATATGACATGCAATCAATAAAACAAGGATTGTGCATAGAACAATATCGGACCTCTGAAAAGTATAAGCATGCATATGTACTCAGTACTTGGTTTGGGCCCCTTTTGCAGCAATTACTGCCTCAATGCGGTGTGGCATGGAAGCTATCAGCCTGTGGCACTGCTGAGGTGTTATGGAAGACCAGGATGCTTCAATAGTGGCCTTCAGCTCTTCTGCAATTGTTTGGTCTCATGTCTCTCATCTTTCTCTTGGCAATGCCTCATAGATTCTCTATGGGGTTCAGGTTAGGTGAGTTTGCTGGCTAATCAAGCACAGTAATCCCATGGTAATTGAACCAGGTTTTGGTGCTTTTGGCAGTGTGGACAGATGCCAAGTCCTGCTGGAAAATGAAGTCAGCATCCCCATAAAGCTCATCTGCGGAAGGAAGCATGAAGTGCTCCAATATCTCCTGGTAGATGGCTGCGTTGACCCTGGACTTAATGAAGCACAGTGGAGCAACACCAGCAGATGGCATGGTTCCCCAAATCAACACAGACTGTGGAAACTTCACACTGGACTTCAAGCATCTTGCAGTCGGTGCCTCTCCATTCTTCTTCCAGACTCTGGGTCCTTGGTTTCCAAATGAGATGCAAAAGTTGCTCTCATCAGAAAAGAGGACTTTGGACCACTGAGCAACAGACCAGGTCTGTTTTTCTTTAGCCCAGGTAAGACACTTCTGCGACATTTGAAGCCCATG
The DNA here is from genome assembly GCA_009733165.1 of Naja naja. Lineage (NCBI taxonomy): Eukaryota > Metazoa > Chordata > Lepidosauria > Squamata > Elapidae > Naja > Naja naja. Next base: position 80,033,918 of record CM019155.1, on the reverse strand, counting down.
TCTAGGATCCGTGTGTGTGGTGGCTCTTGATGCACTGATTCCAGCCTCAGTCCACTCCTTGTGAAAGTCCCCAACACTTTTGAATGGCCTTTTCCTGACAATCCTCTCCAGGCTGCAGTCATCCCTGCTGCTTGTGCATCTTTTTCTTCCACACTTTTCCCTTCCATATAACTTTCTATTAATGTGCTTGGATACAGCACTTCGGGAACATCCAACTTCTTTTGCAATTACCTTTTGAGGCTTTCTCTCCTTATGGAGGGTGTCAATGATGGTTTTCTGCACAACTGTCAGGTCAGCAGTCTTTCCCATGATTGTGATTCCTACTGAACCAGACTGAGAGACCATGTAAAGGCTCAGGAACCCTTTGCAGGTGTTATGGCTTAATTAGCTGATTAGAGTGGGACACTTTGTGTTAAGTTTGCATGAAGTGTCAGATGCGAAGAGCTTCAGTGAAGAGTTTATTCAGTGACTACAGCTCGAATGGACCCGACTTGGCTGGGCTACGGCTGCTTCTTATAGCCAGCAGCCGTAGTTGCCAGCCAATGGGAGTGCAGGGTTTTTCCCACACTATTTAAACCAATACCTTTTTGACATTTTACAAGAACAGTTTAAATAAACCAATAACATTCAAACCTACATACATACACCCTCCCACTAGGTTCAGTCCATACCAAACCCCAACCTATCTAATGTATTCTTTTAAATAGGTGGGCTCTTGTGTGCACGTGAGACCCTTCGTGATTTGAGAAGTTTAACGTTCTCACCAGTTGTGTCTGACATTTCCTTGCTGGGACAAAGAACCCTGTTAGTTTAGAATCCTCTCCTCCGAAACCCATCTCCATTCCAATGTCAGCACCCAAGTCCTAGTGATGAAAGGAGACCCTGTTAGACTGTTAGAATCTGGTCTCTCCTCGAACCCATCTCCATTCCAATGTCAGCACCCAAGTCAGGTAGTGATGTGCAATCTTCCACTTCTAAGGATGGATTTTGGCATTGTGACAGGTTTTGGGATGGTTCCTGTCATAATGGCTCATTACACATGGGGTTGATTCTTACTTGCTGATTTTCCTCCTGTTCCTCCTTCTCCCCTAGAAGTGAGGGGAACTAGAGAGAGAGGTGATGTTCCTGAGGGAACCTGGATCTAGGTTGATCAATGTGCCTGCTCCAGAGTCCATCCTCTGTTTGTACCCTGTAAGAACGAGGGCCTGTGATCTGAGTTATCACAGCAGGAATCCACAAAGGTTCACCTATAAGGTTCTTAGCATACACAGAATCACCCACACAAATGTAATGCGAACTTTGGAAGTGGCATCCAGTGGTGCATTGGGTGGGATATGAAGGCGGTCAAGGGAAGACCTAAGTTTCCTACCCATCAACAACTCTGCTGGGGATAAGTTATTAGATGGGCTAGGAGTGATGTGCTGGACACTAAGAAGTTTTTCTTCTCAGTCCCCCAGGACCCAGTTGCTGGAGCTTCTCTTTGGTAAGCGTGCCATGCGCCGGCCGTTAGAAGGGTGCCCAGGGGCAGTAAGGCATGTCTGATACCCTGTTGTGCTAGATAGGATTCAAAATGTTAGATGTAAATTGAGGGCCATTGTCAGAGACAAGAACATCAGGTAACCCGTGGGTTACAAACAGTTTTCTGAGCTGCTTGATGACAGCATCAGTTGTGGTGGATGTCATGGGAAACACCTCTAGCCATTTGGAATGCATCAATGTGGGACATTAGACCACGGGCCCTAGGACATTCCCATTCCTGTGTGGGGTGTGAGGTGGGGCAGGCCTGACTACCTGGCAATTGGGACAAGATGCAACCCAGTTTTCAACCATTTTGTCAATACCTGGCCACCATACATAACTCCTGGCCAATCCCTCATCCTTACAATACCAGGATGACCCTCATGTAACATTTCCAAAACCTCTCTTTGCAGTTTTGCAGGAATAACCACCCTGTTACCCCACAAAATACATCCTCTTAATACAGATAATTCAGTTTGCCTGGACTTAAAAGGTTGGGCAAGGTGAGGTAGATCTTGAAGAGGCCAACCTTAATCCAGCCTATAACAGGAGCCAACACGGTGTCTTTGGCAGTCTCTCTGGCAATTTCAGCAGCATGAACTGGAAGCTTGGCAACAGTTTCTAGGAAAAAAGGTGTGTTTCAGGTTCAAAGTCCTCCTTGTGGCAAGGAAGTGGGCAATGACTCAGTTCATCAGCATGTACAATGTCCTTGCCAGGCTTGTGGATAGTAGAATAAGCAGCAAAATTCAGTCCACCTCAGCATTCTTGGTGACAGGATAGTAGTGTAGGTTTGTCTCCTGCCACAATGCCTAACAAAGGTTTGTGGTCTGTAACAATGGTAAATGTCCTGCCATACAAATATTCATGAAATTTCTTGACAGCTGCAACAACTGCCAATGCCTCTTTGTCCAGTTGGCTATAATTCCTCTGCTTTGGTCAAGGTGCAAGAGTAAAATGCAATAGGGGCTTCTCTCCCCTGGGAAGTCTGTGGCTCAACCCCCACTCCAAAGGGGATGCATCACAAGTCAGTACAACAGGCAAATTCTCAGAGAACTGTATCAGTACAGCATCAGATGTGATTAGTCTCTTAATACTGTTAAATGCTGATTGTTCCTTCCTCCCCAGATCCAAACAGACTTCTTATCAAGTAATCTGTGCAAAGGTTCAGCAATGGTTGCCTTTTGAGGTAGAAACATGTGATAAAAGTTAATAAGTCCAAGGAAGCTTGCAAATCTGTTTTGCATTTAGGTTTAGGGGCTTCTTTGATTGCTTTAACCTTGGCATCAGTAGGGTGGATGCCATGCTTGTCAATCATGTAGCCCAGGAACTCAACCCTGTCTGTCTTAAGTGTGCATTTGTCTTCCTTGACTTTTAACCCCACTTTCCTGAATCTGGTAAGGACTTCTCTGAGTCTTTCTTGAAGCTGAGTGTCATTTTCAGCAGAGATTAACACATCATCAAAGTAAGGCACTACCCTGGCAGTCCTTGGAGCATTCTTTCCATAAGGCTTTGAAAAATGCCTGGTGCGCTGACTCCAAATTGTAACCTTTTACATTTGAAGGCACCTCTATGAGTCACAATGGTTTGGGCCTCTGCAGTGGCATCATCAACTGTTAGTTGTTGATATGCCTGGGCCAGATCAATTTGGCAAAGACTGTACCCTGCCAAGTGAATGTAACAGATGATGCACAACTGGTACTGGGTATGCGCTCTGCTGCAGTGCATGGTTCAATGTCCCCTTATAGTCTCCACAAATTCTTACTGACCCATCAGCCTTGACTGGTGTGACTATGGGTGTTTCCCATCTGGAGTGATCAGTGGGCTCTAAAACCCCTTGAGCAATTAATTTGTCTAATTGTGCATCATTTTTTTCCTTTAAAGCAAATGGAACCCTCCTGGGCTTTAAACAAATTGGGGGCACCTTGGGATCTAGGTTGAAAGTGATAGGGGTCCCCATATACTTGCCCAGTCCTTCGCTGAAGACCTCTGGAAACTCAGACTTCAATGACTCCTCCCATTCAGAGTTGCTCACATGATTGATGCCAGTCACCTTGATGCCTAGTGGCTTGAACCACTCAAGTCCCAGCAAGCTTGGGCGATCCTTGTCCACGATGGTCAGTGGCAAACGTTTGGTGTGGCCTTTAAACTGCATGTTGAAATCTCTTGCTCCAACTACTAGAATCTTGTTCTTTAAGAGTCAGTGCTTGTTTCTGGAAATGTTTCTTCTGAATGTTGGGAAGTAGCTTGTGAATGGTGTCCCATGACACCATAGATAAATAAGAGCCTGAGTCCACTTCCATTTGGCAAGGCCTCCCTTCAATGAACACCTTCACGTGTACTTTTCTGCTTCTCAAGGGTGAGGAATGACCAATGGTGATTGTTTGATGAGTTTCATTCTTCCCATTTGCTTCTGAGTTGCGCCCCATCTTTTCAATGAAGTTGTTGGGCTTAAAATCCTTTTCAGGAAATTTCTTCCTACTAGGTGGAATTCTGGATGATTTGCAGACTCTGGCTAGGTGACCCTTTCTCACAATGTAGGCAGATGGTGTCTAAGAACTTGCATTCAGTGCAGGGTGCCCCACAGCCTCTGCAATAAAATTCTTGCCTCTTTTCCCAGGGTCTTTCCTTTTCTTCTCCATTCTGAGTCTAAAATTCCTTCCTCCACCTCACTGCAATCTGAATCAGAGTCTATTTGCTGCAATGGGTTGTTGTGGATTTTTCCACGTCAGAATGGCTTGAGGCCTGGCTTGAGGCCTTGTTAATCTTTTCATGGCCACTGCTGAGGACTTGGTGGCTTCCTGAAACAGCTTCTTCGATGGCCTCCTTAAATGTGATCTTAGGTTTCATTAACAGTTTGCTTTGTAAGACCTTATCTTTGAGGCCTAGGACAAACGGATCACGCATGGCCCTTCTAAGTTGGTAAGTCACAAGCACCCCAATGTCCCTTAAACTTGCCACGAAGTCATTAACATTTTCGCTTCCCTTGATCCCGATGGTAAAACTCGCTCTTAATGAGGCACGATACTTGGGGCGTAATGGGCTCTTAAAGCTTTTCCAAATCAGGCCATTCCATTACCTTCAATTCTGCAGCTCCGCGCGCCTTGCCATCTTGAAGACTGCGGACCGCAGTGCTTGAAAATACGCCCTCTCCTGCTTTCGAATATCGGTGAGGTCGTTTCCTTCCAAGTACATCTGGAAGTGATCCGCGTACGATTCCCAGTCTTCCACCGCCGGATCGAACGGGGCTGGGGGTGTTCAGCGCAGCCATCTCGCTCTTCTGCCTTCCGCGTCTCTTCTTCAGGGCAATCCCACCGCGTCGCCAGTGTTAAGTTTGCATGAAGAGTCAGATGCGAAGAGCTTCAGTGAAGAGTTTATTCAGTGACTACAGCTCGAATGGACCCGACTTGGCTGGGCTATGGCTGCTTCTTATAGCCAGCAGCCGTAGTTGCCAGCCAATGGGAGTGCAGGGTTTTTCCCGCACTATTTAAACCAATACCTTTTGACATTTTACAAGAACAGTTCAAATAAACCAATAACATTCAAACCTACATACATAACACTTTGAGCCTAGAATATTGCACCTTTTCACAATATTCTAATTTTCTGAGATTGTGGATTTGGGGCTTTCATGAGCTGTAAGCCATAATCATCACAATTATGACAAATCACGGCTTGACATATCTTGTTTTGCAAGTAATGAGTCTATCTCATATATTAGTTTCATCTTTTAAGTTGCATTACAGAAATAAATGAACTTTTGCATGATATTCTAATTTTTCGAGTTTCACCTGTAATACACAGATCTGGTTTGCAGATCATATTGGCATAAATTTGTTTTCTCATGCTTTATCAAATAATTCTCATATATATTAAGTTAGAAACAATGATCCATAAACCAGTTTATACCACACACTATGCCATAATGAATGTTGAGCATGTATAATAAAATATATTTGTAGCTGAAAGCTGACTAAATATGTTTTAATCCATATATAGAACTAGTTGTTGCATGCGCGCGTGCACACACACAGGATTTGACTTAACTGACTTCAAATGTATACTTCCTGAAATTACTCACACTTGTATTAAAATTACTTAATTATTAAGAAGAAATTATTTACAGTTGTTCAGCTTTTACATTCAGCCTAAACCACTGCTAATTACTTGCTGATGATTGATATATTTCCAATAAGAAGTTATTTAGGGGAGAGATGTAATCTCCATTTCAAGGTTAGCAAACAGGTTGAGCTTTAGCAACAACTTAGATAATTTGGCTATAACTAATTGTTTCAGTGACAAATAGAACATAATTTGGAAGTATATTTGATGTTATTTAAGTAAAAGAATCAATTAAAGATAAGTATCTGAATGCATTCAATCTTGCAAAGACAAAAGGCAAATAGGAATATAAAAACAAAAAAAATGACTAGTATAATCCTTGGTCAGAAAGCTCAAGTAGATTAAATCAGGGATGTCTTTTCCTTATTTGGTAAAAAAACAAGAGCTGCTCAGCTATTCCATCCCCTTCAAGAAAATGTCAGGCAGATCCTGCTACACAAACAACAGAACCAGTTTATTATGCTAGTTTCCCCTACCCTCCTCCTGCTATAGCAGCTAAACATATATGTGTGTGTGTGTGTGTGTGTGTGTGTATTCTTTTTTTATTCTAGCATTCCTTCTCCTTTCACCCCCCAAATGGTCCTAAGAAGGAGATGCAAGCCATTCAAGACCTGACACAATCCTCAATTTGCTACCCATACAATTATTCTTATTTTTACTATACTACCATTTGATCTTGTTTAAGCTTTCTTACCTTCTAAATACTCACAGAGCCTCCCTAGAAGCTGTAGCTCTGTATCAGTCCCATACTGATTATTCTCATCAGATGAAATTTCCAGTATTCAAATATAGGTCATGTGCTCACCAAAATGATTCCTCCCACAGTGCTTTTCACGAACCAAAAGCTTTATTTTAAATAAAATAAACATTTGGGGGGGTGGAATACCAACTCCATCATCTGCACTTAGCTTTAGTTCTTAGAAAACAAAAATGATTAATAGTTGCAGCTCAGTGTTAGAAACAAGGAGCTTAGTTCTCACATCATAAGGTACAAAATTATATAGTTTGAATATTGTAATATTTTTATTAGATAGTACATTAAGAGAAGACAGAAAGCTTATTTATTAGTTGTTGTCTGAGAAAAATACCATTAGCATGTTTTCCATAAAACTTTTCAAGCAAGTAGCAGCAGAAATATAAGTACTTTTTAACAGAAGCTTAGATGCAATGCTTCTAAATGAACAGGTTCTAAAAGAATTGTCTTAATTACAAAAAACATGTGTCAGAGTAATTCAGAATCAGATGTGATAAGATTCATACCATACAATGATACATATTGTTTTTACTGAATTTTCTATTTTGTTTTATTTCATAAAAGATTGGCAGATAGGAAAGCAGGGTGTGACAGTCAGTCTCATTCTCTTCTCCGAGTCCGACTCTTCTCCAAAAAGTATCATAAAAACATCTCTTTGTTTTTCAGAAATGATAAGTTGCAATCTATTGTTGTGGCCCGCCAGCGGCCTGCGGAGCTGGCGCCAGACTCAGACAGTGAGGAGGTTGGGGAGGAACATGGACCAGTCCTGGAGTCTGAGGAAGGCTCTGATGAGTGTTCTGTGTTGGGGGCAGAGCTGGGACCAGGCCTGTCCAACAGTTATCAGCTGCCTTTGGAGTCGGAGATCAGTGGGTCAGAAGATCTGCCCCACTGATCTCCAACTCCGAAGGCAGCTGATAACTATCGAACGGGCCTGGCCCCATCTCTTCCTCTGACGCAGAACACTTATCAGAGCTTTCCCCAAACTCCAGGACTGGAGCCTGTTCCCGATGTGCACATGCATAGAGCTGCCAGGAGATGGGAACAGTTAAAGAACAAAGTTTGACTCAGGAGTAAAGGCACAGGTGGATGGTGAATGGCTCCTCCCATAGGGAATAAAGAGGAGCAAAAGGGAAGTAGTGTTTGCAGGAGACAATTAGTTCATTTAATTAATGTGAAGATTTGTTCATGACTCTCAGAGACTCTTTGCCAAGTATTTTCTTGTACAGCATTGCGCTTGGAAGCTATCAGCCTGGCAACTCTCTAAGCTTGATAAGGTCTGTGGTTGTAATTCACCCTTGAAAGACTGTTTGCCAGACTTTGCTAGATGTAAATGATAGGAATTCACATTAGCCTAATAAAAAGGGGGTTTGTTGAGACAAGGAGTCTGTTACCTGATTTTGGGAAGCCTAGCTCAGAACATCTATTGTCTATGAAGAATAATAAATGCTACACCTAGGGGTGCTGATATGAAAGAGTAAAGATCAACCTTCATATTCACTATTAAATTGTCGATATGGAACTTTTACTGATAGAGACTTCAGAGACTAAAACTGAAGGAAATCGCTGAACTGCAAGGTATCTTAGCAATGTTATTTCAGATATATGAGAAAACCCGTGATCACTGCACTAGATCCAAAGGTCTAGTGCTTAGCCAAAATAAATGTCCAAAAATATTTGGAATGTTTGTAGTTAATATTTTGGCATTAGAATTATTATAAATATATTACAAAAAGTATTAATTATAATAGGCAATTCTAATTTCACTGAATGCATTGTAAGTTTAGTTTTAGAATGAATAACAATCATTATCATTATCATCGTCTTTCAGTGAGGCACTACCTTGACGTGACTAGTGTGCTCTGAGGAAGATGAGAGCCATGCCAGAAGTTCAAACATACTAGACATTTCTCATCAGAGGAGTCAGTCATAGAGTGTCTCTTCTATAAAAAATATGGTGAGACATACATTTCAGAAAGCCATACCAGCTTGAATGTCACCCAGGTTAACAAGATCTGTGTTACATGTTGGAGTTCCTGCATATCTGGTGAAAAATAGGCTATAGGACTCAGGACTGTTGACTGAACACCAGGGCCAGCAGCTGCAGAACTACTGGAAGAAAAGGTGTTTGCCTGTCACAAATATACAGTGATTGAAAACAAAGAAATAATGATCTGTTATAATACAGAAAGCCCAACAAGAAGAGGGTATTTGAAATAAATGAACCAGTTCTGGAAAGAACAACATCCAGAATCAGAAATAACTGAACAAAGGCTAGCAGATCAATTTTGATTTATAATACTAAATAAAGTATTCATAGAAGCAGAATTGGAAGAACAGTAAAGGTTTACCCAGGGCAAAGTAATCAAAGCCTTGCCAGAAAAGGCACCCACTCCTCTGCCTCAAGAAGAACAAAACCCTTTTTTTAAGTAAAAGGATTAAAACAAAGAACAACTGAGCATGTAGAACAGTACAGAAACATCAGAATAAGGCTGCCTGCATTGAAACTTGTTCCAAAGAAGCAGCTAGCACAAGCATTAAAAGATGCAAATACTGCAATATCAAGTATAAGCACCAACTCACTGCATGAAACAAACCCACTCCCTGGGATGCAAAATCAACAGAGAAGAAAAAACTAAACAGTGCACTACAAAAATGGGAGATTAGATTGGAAAATAAGATCAGCAAGTTGAAATCAGATACAAGAAAGCTACAACAGATGAAAGAAAAGAAACTGAAGAAGAAGAAAACCAAAGAATATATAATCAATACCACTTAGAAACAAGGAAGTTCAAGGAAGCACTGGAAATAATAAAACAGCAAATAACAGCTGTAGTCAAGAAGATTAGCAGGTATGAGGCTTGAATTGCAAATTATAGGCAAAATCTCCAATTTCAATCCACTCAGAAATGTTTCTACCAATCCATCAATGGAGAAACTGAAGTGAATCTGTCAGTACCTGACTGGCTACAAAAAGGCATTCAACCCTTTGCCACATGACTGGATAATCAAGTGCCTTGAAATAACAGGAGTCAGTAGAAACACCAGAAGTTTTGTGTAAAGATTGATGACACAATAGAAGACACAGCTGCAGGTCAATGGTGAGAGACTGGGAGAGGTTAATATTAAGAGAGGAATATTTCAAGGAGATTCACTATCACCACTACTGTTTGTCATTGCACTATATCCTCTGTCAACAACACTAAATAATTCAGGCCATGGCTACCAAACATCAAAAACATCCATCAGACTATCCCACTTCCTTTACATGGATGATCTGAAGCTGTATGGAAAAACACCATCTGAAATAGAATTGCTGCTCAACACTGTCTATATAGCCAAGATATTGCAATGAAGTTTGGATGGACAAATATGCCACACTCACTATCAAACAAGGAAAAATAATGAAAACTGAATGAATCAAGATGCCCCATGAAAATAACATTAAGAGTGAGAACTTCTGTGCTGCTGTCGCAGTGGGACAGTTGTGGTGAGTGGCGCTCCACTAAGCCCAACTGATTTCTGCCTGCCTGGTGGCTCTTCGGAGCCAAAAATCACCTTGTAGGGATGATGAGATAGGAAGGGCTCCCATAGATTGCAAGTGGACAGCAGTCCACTTTGCTAGATCTGGGGAAATCTTCCTGACAGGCGGAAAAGAAGACAGCCATTAATGGCTGAACCAGAGCTTGACAGCTGGAACAAAGAATGCACAGAAAGAAGTGGAAAGGAGAACAGTGTACTGGATCTGGGGAAGGATCACCTAATTTCTACCCAGAATTAAGCTAAGTTTACCAAAAATACTTTTGAGAAGAAGAGAGACTCCAGAGAGAAGGAGGAAGGGAATTGTTTTTCCCCTCCAATAGAAAGTGGCGAGTGAAAGTTTTGAGCTGATTACATATCTACTGGTATAGAAAGAGAAATAAATGAATAATTATTTTTAAAATGTGAAGGGAAAGACTGGACTGAGTGTTTTAACAAGACAAGTACAATCTAAGATATGGATATAGATAATATGCACCTCTTCTGAGTTTTTTTCCCTATGCTTTTGGCTATAATAAATGAAAGTCTTTTTTCCTCCCTTGCTTGAGTCCTAAACTCATAGTGGAAAAAGAAAAAGAAAGTAAGGATGCCACCTACTGACCAAAGATAGTTTAAAAAAGAAATATTTTGAAGTGACTAAACTAGATAAGAGATTGAAAATACTTTGTTTTGAGGACTGCTGCACCTGGTGTTTAGAAATAGACTAAATTTGTTTTGGAAATCATCATAGGAAAAGCAAGATAGGTTGCAGTTACAGTGAAGAATTCTTTCTGAATCTTTGTGGATTATAAATACTTTTGGCTGACTGATGGAAAAAGTGGAAAGACAGATATTTTGAGAATATGGGTTTGACAGTTTGGAATAGTGGAGTATTAGGGACTGGGGACACAGCAAGCCTTGTGGATTACAAATACTAATTGATAGAAGACACGACAGAATAAAAGACATTCTTAAGGATAAATACTTTTCCTCTTTCCCTTTTTACTTTTTGATTTTCTTCTTATAAAGCATGGCCAGTGTGGATTGACCCTGTGGACTATTGGAATATTGAAAAACTAAAGGCTGGGATTACAGCAGGCTTTGTGGATTCTAAACTTAATTAATTCTGATACTGAGATACTAAGATACTGAAGATTGATTGAACTTGAATTGGGGGGAATTGGATTTTATGGTCTTTCTCTTTTTCTTATCTGACATGTGGGATATCAAATTGTTGGGATGCTATTGGTGGTTAGCTTTTGGTTGATTTGCCTTTGGCTGTTAGTAGGATTGGTGGGTGTACCTGTTGCTAGCTTACAAATATGGGAAAGAAGAGAAAGAAGGAATTAATCTTAGCTGTTGAGATGTCAAGCACCTCAAATTTAACTAAAATAGGGAAGAAGGCATCCTCTACTCTACACCATCATCAGCCTCCTCAAGTCCATCTAATCAGAGGTCAATAGAGAGCATGTTACAGATGGAGAAATCAAATACTTTCCAAAAGGAAATGTTGGTGATGTTTCAGTCATTACAGGAGTCCAAGACAAAAAATCATAATGAGATAAAGAAAAATATAGGGGAAGTGAGAAATGACATGGGAGAGATGAAAGAAAAAAAACAGAATATGGATGAAAAATTGAAGAATTTTCAACGAAAGATAACAAAAAATGAGCAAAGGATCCAGAAAATGGAGGAGAAATCAGAACAAGTAGAGAAAAAAGTGGACGACATAAATTATAAATTGACACAAGCAAACAAAAAGCTAGAAAGCACCATGATAATGTTGGAAACAGAAAAAGCTGCTCACTATCTGAGATTATCAGAGGAGAAGGGGAAGAGGAGAGACACACCATGAAAGAGTTGTTGGCAAAGGTGCTAGGGATGGATAAGCAGGAAGTAGAAGCAGAAATAGACAAAAAATTTAGAATACACATGAATTATACAAGGAGGCATAATCTTCCAAGAGAAGTACATGTGAGATTTGTGAAAAAAATCAATAAGAGACAAAATACTTAACAAGCAAGAGATGAACCATTGCAATATAAGGGGAAACAATTGGTAGTCCTGAAACTGATCCCTAGGAGAGAAAGGGACTTATGGAAACAATACCATTTTTTGACTACAATGTTGATTAAATACAATGTAAACTTCAGATGGCTGATACCTGAGGGAATACTAGTTACTTGGCATGAAAAAACACATAGATTGGACTCATTGGACAAAGCAATGAGATTTTATGATCGCCACTTCAACACAGAAGAATTAAAAAAGCGAGAAGAGAAATAGTATATAAAAGACAAGAAGTGCCAATGACAGAAGAAAACTACACACAAAAAGATGAAAGTGAAGCGAAGAAAAAAGAATGAGCAGAGCAAGAAGGAGCAAGAGCAAAGGAACAGAGAGAAATAAGAGCAACTAGGAGCATAAGACCTATACACAAATGAAGCAATGCAAGAAGGAATAAAGATGCTGTCAGTTAATATAAATGGACTAAATTCCCCTTTGAAAAGAAAACAAATATTCACAAAATTACAAAGATTGAGATCAGACATAAAAACACTACAAGAAGTATATAATAAAAAGGCTATTGCTGAGTGCATTGGGTTGTGCCCCAAAAATTGTAAGCTGCCCTGAGTCTCCGGAGAAGGGTGGCATATAAATATGAATAAAAATAAAATAAAATAAATAAAATAATAAAAACACCATAAAAATTATTGGAGTACCCTTTGGCAGGGCCAAAGTCACAGCTATACAACACTTCTCACAGGGCTTTGTGGGATCATGCCAAAATCCAAACTGCTGGGTGGTCCGGATATACCTAAATCATCTTGGAGGGGTGATGGAGAAAGAGAGCACATTCTGCTGATCTCAAGGGGCCTGTAATCCACCTGATTGATCTGGAGAAGGCTCTCAAACTCAACAGAAAGGAAAAGACAGCCACTGAATGCCACACCGATGCTGTGACAGAAGTCCGGAAAGTGGAATGCTGAATCGATCTGGGTGAAAGATATCTAACTTTGAATTTTTATGGAAGAAAGACCCCCTGGAAAACAGCTGGGTGAAAGTGGGACTTAAAAAGGAGGAGGTGGAATTATTTCCTTCCACCTCCCAAGGAAAGTGGCAAGGAAAGCCTAAAAGCCATATTTGGAACAGGAAGTAAAGGCAAATAACATTTTTAAAAGAGTGGAAAAATAATTGTAATTATAAAACTGGACTGGGTACCACAAATACAACATTGACTAACTTAGAAGCTTTTGGGAGAAAAGGGGAAAATAGATAAAATACATAACCTCAAAAAGCTGTGAAACTGAAGATAACAACTGACTGCTAGACAAACAATTCTTGTACTACAATTGTTTAGTCTGAATAACTGAGACAGAGAGTGAAATGCTGGGATTTTCTATTTTTGGAACTCAAATGGAAATGAAACAGAAAAAGCAAAATAGAAGCTGAGACAGCAAATACCTCCCTTTCTTTCACCTCTTATTCTGTGAATCCTCTATTTGTGGACATAAAATAACTGGTGGTTGAATTCTGGGACTTGGTGGGCCTATGTGGATTACAATTTACCAACTTATCAATTCTTTTTTTTTATAAGAAAGGATTAGGGTTTGAAGAACTTGAAGAAGAAGAACAAGGCTGAAGGGGTGTAAAGATTGATAACTTTGGATTACAACCTATATTTTTATGTTTTTCTTGGATTATAATTAACAGCTTTATCCCTTTTTGGGATTATAAATGTTAAAATACCCTAAAATGAGGAAAGCACCACCTGCACCATCTTCAGTATTATCATCAGCGACATCCAGTCCATCAGGTCAGAGGTCTTTGGATGCTATGTTACAACAAGAGAAAACAAACACAATGCAGACAGAATTAAAAGTTATGATCCATGCCCTGCATGATGACTTGAAGGAAAGAATAGGGAAAGTAGAGGATAAAATAGAAAATGTTCAACAAATGACGGTGAATAGTGAACAACGTATACAGAAAATAGAAGAGAAAGCTGAACAAACAGAAAAAAGAGTGGACGAAGTTGATTACAGATTTACATTGGCAGACAAAAATAAAGAAAGAATAATAATATCACTTGAGATGGAAAGGGCTGACTATTACCTGTGGTTCCAGAACATGGAGGAAGAGAAGGGAGATGATTTAGCAGAGATACTGGCAGAGGTGCTGGCAGATGCCTTAAAGGTGACTAAAGAAAAAGTACTTGCTGAAATTTATGAAAGGTTTAGAATTCATACAAGATATGTGACAAGAAACAGATTTCCTAGAAAGGTACATGTGAGATGCACTAAAAAAGCAATGAAAACAGAGATCTTACAAAGAGTGAAAGATGATCCTTAAAATACAAAGGGAAAGAAATAGTAGTCCTAAAACAGATCCTGAGAAGAGTTAGAGAAACAAGAAAGGAGTGAATTTTAGATGGTTGATACCGGAGGGAATACTGGTGACCTGGATGAAACAAAGACATAGATTGGATTCCATAGAATAGAAAAAGCAGCACAATTTTATGAGCACTATTTTGGACCACAAGAGGAAATGAGAATAAGAGAGGAAAAAGAAGATAGGTGACAAGAGGAAACTACAGGAGAGGGATATATACAACAAAAAGAAGATGAAAGAGATTTGGAAGAAATTCCAAACAGAGAAGGAGTGAAGCCAAAAGAATAAAGAGAGACAAGAGTGACTAGACCAACAAAACCCATCTATAAGTAAAATTATGGAAGAAGAAATAAAATTAATGTACATTAACATAAATGGATTGAATTCCGCGATAAAAAAGAAAAGTATATAGTTAATTAGAAAAATTAAAGTTAGATATAATCTGCCTGCAAGAAGTTCACATCAAAAAACAACATAATAAAATATTGGAGCACCCCAAAATTGGGAAGCTATATACTTCTCTACCACAACAAAAGAAGAAGGGAATACCCTTTTATTAAAAGAGACAATAAATGCTAAGCAAATCTTTACAGATGAGGAAGGGAGGATTTTGATGGTGGAAATAACAATGAACTATAAACAGATACTCTTAGTAGCAATATACGCACCAAATAGTAATCAAGAGGATTTTTATGGCAAACTTTATAAGAATATAATAGAACCGGAGTATGAAAGTATATGCATAGTAGGAGACTTTAATGCAATTGTGGATCCAGATCTAGACTACAAAACCAGAAAATGCTAAGAAAACACTTCCAATGGCTTTTTTTTTTAATGGCAGTATTAGGTATTCAAAATGTATGGCAAGAGATACACACTAAGGAAAATCAATATTCAAACAGACATATGTCCTGGTCAAAAATAGACATGATGTGGATTGTCAGCAAAGCTAAAATTTAATGTACAAGAAGTAAATATAGAAATAAGCAATTGGGTAGATCACAATCTGATAAGTTATATGGAAGGGACAAAAAAGGAAATTAAAATGGATGCTGAATCAATCAATATTAAAAGAAAAGGAATTTATTCAATTTATGGAAAGAGAATTGGACTTTTTTAAAAAAAAAGAGAACACAAAAGAAGAAACGTCATTACAAAATGTATGGGATACATCTAAGGCATATATTATAGGGCTAATAACAACATATATGGGAAAGAAAAACAAAAAGAAGAGACAAAAACAAAAGATACTGGAAGAAGAATATAAGAGACTAGAGATAGAATTACAAAAAGAACCACAAAAAAGAACATAAAAAATCAAATGGAATTAATAAAACATAAGCTGAATTTAAAAGATAAAGAAGAACTAACACAAAAAATTAAAAGTGTTAAACAATTTTTTTAAAATGCAGGAACCAGGAAGATGGTTGGCATACAAATTGAAAAAGGAGAAAGAAAAGAAATTGATACATCAATTAATGGATGATGAAGGAACCCTTCACTATCAAAATTATGATAAAAAGAAAATGATTCAAAATTACTACAAAAAACCATATGGTCAGGAAACAACTTAAGAAGATAAAATAAAACAATATTTAGAAAAAGCAGAACTACCTAAAGTACTTGAAACAGTGAAAACAATGTTAGATAAATGAATAACAATGATGAAATTAACAGAAGCAATTAAGAGACGAAATTAATCAACAGTAGAGATATCTCAAGATCTCAAGATCTAAAATGGACATCAAAAATGTCATAAAGAACCAAAACAAAGAATGAGATATTTTTATTGGGGATTTTGCCTGAAAATTATAGTAAAATTATAGTAATTTTAGATACACTGGACCAGGGTCGCCAACCTTTTGGACCTCAGGGACCACCAAACTCATAATTTTAAATCCCAGGGACCACTAATTAGTTCTGTGGGCATGGCCTAATTTGTGGGTGTGGCTTGGTGGTCATGTGACTGGCTGGACATGGTTTGTATGTAAATATTATAAATATTTATATAAATATTGAATTTTTTTTATAAAAAAAGAGCAACGTTTACCCAAAATCAGGCAAAGCAGGCAGGCAAATTGAGTTGCTCACTGAATCACAGATTCATTCAGAGATCTATCTGTCTTTTTTTTAATTAGATTTATATGCCGCCCTTCTCCGAAGATTCAGGCGGCTTACAATTTTTTGGGTTACAACCCAATGTGCTCAGCAATAGCCTTCATTCCATTGTATATGCCTGCTTATTACTAAGTGGCATTTTTAAAAAGTCAGCTTATTGCCCCCAACAATCGTGGGTCCTCAATTTACCTACCCCAAGAGGATGGAAGGCTGAGTCAACCTTGGGCCTGGTGGGATTTGAGCCTACAATAATTGCAGGCAGCTCGAACTTAAGTGCTAGGCATTTAGCAGCCTGCACCACCAAGGCCCTTACCACCAAGGCCCTTACTGAGCTGCCATTGGCTAGCTCAGTCTGTCACATAAAATTTGCTTGCAATCAAACTCATAAAATTTGCTAGCAAGCAAACTCACAAAATTAACTCACAACACACCATATATGTAAATATTGAATTTTTTATTAAAAAAGAGCAACTTTTACTGAAAATCAAGCAAAGCAGGCAGGTAGATTGATTTGCTCACAGAATCATTCAGTGATCTATCTATCTCCCATCAGCTAGCTCAGTCTCTCAAATTTGCTTGCTGTGAGTCTGCACTGAATAATTGAACCTTCAGTCCAAAGGGAGGTTCGGCTGTGCTTAAAAGCAGAGCCGAAGATCTAAAGACTAGCTAGAAAGCAAGAAATCCAACCATTTCCTGCTTCCTAGCTAATCTAAATCTCCCGGCACAGCAGAACAGATGATGGTCGGAAAAAGGAAAAATAGCAATTTTGCAAGTTTGCCGGGTAAGGAGTGAGTGGGTAGGGAGGGTTCCCACGGGCCATGTGGGCAGTGCAGCCTTGTGTTTCTGTGCAGCCTGGATTAATTGCTTTGGAGGGGGGGTGCTCTGGGGTTGAGATTTCTCTGCGGCCCACCAAAATTTTCTCACAGCTCATCAGTGTGCTGCGGTCCACCAGTTGGCGACTGCTGCACTGGACTACTATGAAATACATTGTGAAAAACAACTAGCATTAATCTTTTTAGATGCTCAGAAAGCATTTGACAATGTAAATTGGTAATTTATGATACAACAACTAAAATGTATGGACTTTGGGAAAAATTTAAAAATATGATTATAAATATTTATACAAATCAGAAAGCAAAAGTGATGGTGAATGGAGATGTGACAGAAAATTTCTATATAAAAAATGGCACAAGACAAGGATGTCCACTATCCCTACTATTATTTTTATTAGGAAGTGTTAACTAGAACTATTAGACAGGATCCAGAAATAAAAGGAATGGAAATAAAAAAGAAAAGAAAAATACAAACTACAAGCATTTGCAGATGACCTAGTTTTTATATTAGAAGAACCTTTAGAAACTGGGCCCAGATAGATAGGGAAAATCAAGGAATATGGAGAAGTTGCAGGATTGAAAATCAACAAAGAAAAAATTAAAATAATAGTAAAAACCCTTATAAATAAACAGAGAAATGAACTGAGAAAGAAAATAGACCTTCAGATAATAAAGAAAGTAAAATATTTAGGAATCCACTTAGCAGCAAGATGTGCAACAATTAAAGATGATGACTACACAAAGTTAATGCAACTATTTAAGCTGGACTTGGAGAAATGGAAGAACTTTCAATGATAGGGAGAAATATATTGAATATATTACTGAATATATTACTGAATATATTACTGAATAAATTACTTTATATATATTATATATTACTGAATATATTACTGATATATATACTGATTATTATATTACTGAATATATTATATATTTTATATATTACTGAATATATTACTGATGAATATATTACTGAAGTTACTTTTCTTATAACAATACCGATAAAATTAGAGAAAACATACTTTGAAGAATTAAATAAAACAATTTTGAAATATATCTGGCAAGAGAAAAATGCAAGAATAAAATTGAAAATGTTACAGGAGTCTAAAGACAATGGGGGTTTTCGGCTACCAGATTGGGAGCTATATTATCAGGCATCTGTACTTACATGGATAAAAGAATGGATAAATTTGAGGCATATAAGATTACTATTATTGGAGGGACATGATCTTCAATTAGGATGGCATGCTTTTTTATGGTATGGAAGGAATACTGCACATAGATATTTTCAAAGACATTATGTGAGGAATGCTTTACTTTTAGTATGGGGAAAAATTAAATCACAAAAATATACAAAAATACCAGTCTGGTTTTCTACAACGGAAGCATTGATACATCCAAATTTTATTAACCTGGAAAAAATTGTATTTTATAAAAACATTCTAAATGAGAATGGGAAACTTAAAATGAAACAGGAATTACAAAATCAAGGGATGGACTTAGCTTGGTGGCAACACTTGCAAATACAATTGAGATATGAGAAAGATGCAAAAACATAGAGTTTTTATAAAGAACAAACAGCACTTGATAAGATGTTATTAGGGACAGATGAAAAACTGATAAGAAAAATATATAATTATTTATTAAGCTTTAAAATGGAAGATGAACAAGTTAAAGAAACAATGATAGTATGGGCAAAAAACTTTAGCTTTACTATAGAATTACATAAATGGCAAAAACTTTGGGATAGGAATTATAAACTGACAATGGCTACTGCATATAAGAAAATTTTTTATAAAATGTTTTATAGGTGGTATTTGCCACCGGAAAGATTAGCAAAAATGATTAACAACATGTCCACCAAGTGTTGGAAGTATAATCAGACCCCCAGGTACTTATTATCATGTGTGGTAGACATGTATGAAAGCAAGAAAATACAGAACAAAAATACACACATGGTTGGAAAAGATGATCAAACAGCATATAGATTTGAAGCAAGAAATATTTTTGTTCTGTATAATACCAGAAAGCTATGATAAAGAGACTATATATTCAATGTTACATGTACTGACAAGACAGACACAGACTTCAGAGAATAATTAGGACCTCAGAAAAAACAAGTACTACCAATCTGCCTTCAATCAAGGCCCTGCATACTGCATGAGTCAAAAAGAGGGTTGTGAAAATATTTACAGACCCCTCACATCCCAGACATAAACTGTTTCAACTCCAACCCTCAAAACAATGCTATAGGGCACTGCACACGAGAACAACTAGACACAAGGACAGTTTTTTCCCGAACGCTATTACTCCCCTAAACAAATAATTCCTTCAACACTGTCCAACTATTTACAAAGTCTGCACTACTATTACTATTAATCTTCTCATCACTCCTTATCACCCATCCCCTCCCACTTTTAACTGTATGACTGTAACTTTGTCGCTTGAATCTTTATAATTTATATTGACTGTTTCCTAGTATGATTTGAATGCTTATTGTACCCTATGACTATTATTAAGTGTTGTACCTTATACTTCTTGACAATTGACAAGTGTAGCTTTTCTTTTATGTACACTGACAGCATTGCACCAAGACAAATTCCTTGTGTGTCCAATCACACTTGGCCAATAAAGAATTCTATTCTATCCTATTCTATTCTACACCAAAAATTGTATTTGTACAATGTTGGAAAAATGAGAACACCCGATCAGATGAGCATATAATTTGGAAAATACTGGATTGTGCAGAGATAGATAGATTGACATTGAAAATAAAAGATAAGGGAGATACAGAGTATTACTTAACATAGAATAGATTTTATCAATGGTTAGAGATAAGAGATAGAAATTAGATGAAGAAAGTCCATTGTTACGTATAAATTAAACATGAACATTGTTTATAATTATAAGTATGCTAATATAATCAATAGGATTACATAATTATAAATATGGTTAGAATCATTCTGTAGATAGCATTCTATTGCTATCAATATATATGCTACTATTTTTTTTGTAAAATGGTATACCCAGACAATACCCTGTATTCAAAATGCTTATATATAAATTTAAAAGAAACTCAACTCTCAAAAATAACATTAAGAGTCTGGATGAAGATGATTATACAAATATCTGGGTATTTTTCAAGCTGACAACATCAAGCACACTGAAGTCAAGAATTATATCAAGAGAGTGAACAAGATCTTAAAGCCCAAACTCAATGGAGGAAATACCATCAAGGCAATCAACACCTAGGTAATTCCAGTCATTACATACATAGTAAGAATAATGAACTGGATTCAAGCAGAACTAAAAGCAATGGATAGGAAGACCAGAAAATAATGACAATGAATCATGCCCTTCATTTTCACAGTGACATTGACAGATTCTACCTACCAAGGCAAATAGGTGGGCTAGAATGTTGCAAGTACATCAAATGGTTGAAGACCGAAAAAGGGGCTTTGGATAATATCTGAAGGACAATGAAGAAGATGCAATGAAGTTAGTATGCCAGGAAGCCTTAGTGACTACTGGAGAGACCAAACTAGTCTACTAGAAAGATTAAATGAAGAACAGAATGGAGGCATGGGAAGACAAAGTACTACATGGCCAGTACATTTTTAAAAAATAGTAGGGAAAGCAGATAACAAGAAAACCTGGCAATGGCTAAGAGCAGGAAAGTTAAAGAAAGATAGAAAGATATCAGGGACTAATTCTGGCTGTGTAAGACGAAGCCTTAAGGACTAATGCAAACCAAGCCAGAATTAAGAAAACAGCAACAGACAGTAAGATAGTAAGTACTGCCTATGCAAAGAAGCTAAAGAAACAGTAACTATAACTGAAGAGCTACAGTGTATTGAAGAACTGAAGAACTATATTGAATTCTACTGTATAGTGTAATACTAATGCAGTATCATGGGTTTTCAATTCAAATGTATAGAATGTGAAGAATATGTGTTTTTGTTTTATTTTTATAGTTTTCTTATGTATGATGAACACTGAAGATGGCATGTAATTTCATTGTACAAAGTGCAATGACAATAAAGTAAAGTAAACTAAACAGTGGACCACCTAGTAAGCTACTGCAAGAAGATCACAAAAATTGACTATAAGCAGCAGAATGACAAAGTAGCAACAATGATGCATTGGCAGACCTGCAAGAATTATCATTTGCCTGCAAGAACTGGTGGGACCATAAAATAGAGAAAGTCATAGGAAACAAAGAAGTCAAATTGTTCAGGGACTTCAGAATTCAGACAGACAGGCACCTGTAACATAACACCACAGATTTAACAGTTGTCGATAAGAAAGACAAAAAGTCTGGATAGTGGATGTGGTGGTGCCTGGAAACACCAGAATAGAAGAGAAAGAACTGGAGAAAAATCACAAAATATAAAGACCTGCAAATAGAAATAGAACGACTGTGGCAAATGCAAGCAAAGGCAGTACCAATACTAATAGGTGCCTGGGGTGCAATCCAACTGGAGCACCTCTTGAAGACTATTTGCATCAATCAATTGCAAAAGGAGACCTTGCTGAAAAAAGTTTCCATCCTGCAATGATATCTATAACACCGTCAATCATCCAGATCTGCCTATTCCAGATCCTTTGTAAGGACTTGATAGGCAGACAAAAATGCCAGATCCAGTATGAACATCTGGCTGACTATGTGATTAATAATAATAATTACAACAACAACAATAATAACAACAACTAAGTCTGGATAGTGGATGTGGCAGTGACTGGAGACAGCAGAAAAGAAGAGAAAGAACTGTAGAAGATAACAAAATACGAAGACCTACAAATCGAAACAGAACGACTATGGCAAAGGCAAGCAAGGGTAGTACCAATAGTAATAGGCACCTTGGGTGCTGTCCCAAAACAATTGGAGCACCACTTGAACAATTGACAAATTTGCTATCAGTCAATTGCAGAAGGCAGTTTTACTTGGAACATCTTCCATCCTGCGGCAATATCTGTAACACCATCAAACATCCAGCTTTGCCTATCCCAGGTCCTTGGTAAGGGCTCGATAGGTAGACAAAAATGCCAAACCCAGTCTGAACATCTGGCTGGCTATGCAATTATATTATTATTATTATTATTATTATTATTATTATTATTATTATTATTATTCAGCAATTGGTTAGGACTTGAGCTGTTGAGCTACCAACCAGCCCAAAGTCTGTGAATCTCACCAAAGATTAACCACCATAATAATAATAATAATAATAATAATAATAATAATAATAATAAATTCCAGTGATACCCTACCCAGCTGGAATCATCAATTGGATTGTGGCTGAACTGGAAAACTTGGACTGGAAAACACATAAACTATTGAATATGTACCATGCTTTACACTCATGAAGTTACATTGATGGAGTATACCTGCCAAGAAGAATAGGGGGCAGAGGGCTATTGCAAATCCATCAAACTGTAGAAGAAGAAAAATGAAGTTTGAATGACCATGTGAACCAAAGTACAGAAAAACTGCTGCAGGCTATGAAAATGGAGAACATTATAAAGATAACAGAAACAAAGGCAGAATATAAGGAAAAACAGCTGGATGACAGATTAAATGAATGGAAAATCAAAGCTTTACATGGACAGCACTTGAAAAGCATTGAAGGAAAATGTGATAACAACTTGACATGGGCATGGATAAGATGGGAACCATCAAGAAAGAAATGGAAGGTTTAAAAATACTTGCTGCTCAAGAACAAGCATTATAAACTAATGCCATGAAAGCGAAGATACAAAAATTCACTGACAAATTGCCAACTTTGCAATGAAAAAGTCGAAACTGTTTCACGTTTAATATGTGAATGCAGCAAAATCGCACAAGTTGATTACAAAGCTAGACATGACTGAGTAATCATTATATAATGATCTACTGATCATTATAGAAAAAATATGACTTACCTGTCAAAAGCCATGGGAACATAAAGTGGAAAAAGTTGTTGAAAATAAGAAGGTGAAGATCTTGTGAGACTTTCAAATACAGACGGATCGTCATTTGGAACACAACACGTCAGATACACACTTGTCTTAAACTGAAACGTACAATTTATTGATATCGCTATACCAGGAGATGCAAGAGTTGAAGAAAAAGAACTGGAAAAAATCACATAATATCCCAATCTGGCCATTGAAACTACACAGATGGATGAAACATGTAACAGTGATACCCATTGTCATCAGGGCATCATGGTAATATCCAAGAATTTTGCAAAATATATCAAGAAGTTGCAGCTTCCTACTGTAGCACCAGCAAAGCTGCAAAAGACTCAGAAGAACATACATTTTAAGAAGATACTTGATTGATACCTAGGATGCTGGCAGCAACCCATATCAACCATCGGAGCTAGTCAATGATATTTGTGATACATTTT
This sequence comes from Naja naja, assembly GCA_009733165.1. Taxonomy (NCBI): domain Eukaryota; kingdom Metazoa; phylum Chordata; class Lepidosauria; order Squamata; family Elapidae; genus Naja; species Naja naja. The sequence goes on along the minus strand of CM019155.1, from coordinate 80,010,276 downwards.
TAAATGTTCAGTTGACTGAGTTTCTTCTTTAATGAATAAAAGTTTATAATAATGGAGCCTCTGCTGAAGGCGGTGACTAAGGGAAACCTCTTGAAAACAAGTTTGAAAGCAGAATATTGATAGGGAACAACTGAGCATTGGGTTTCTATTAGGATAAAGAAACCCATGTGCATTCAATACTTGGAGGACATTGAAATAAAGGTAACATGGAGCTGGTTGAGAACAGGAGTGCAGAAGAAAGAAACTGAAGGCATCATTTTTGTTGCCCAAGAACAAGCTTTACAGATGAATTCCATGACAGCAAATGTCAGCAACAAAAGCAGATGTCATTTAGTTTAAACAATATATTAAAGATCTGGAAATCCAGTAAGTGTCAGACCTCCAACAATCTGATCCCTTAGGAAAGAAAAGCCTTAGACTCCATATGGTTAAAGCAAAGAATTCTTTGCTTTAACCAAGAGTGTTGGTTGCTGTAAAGTCAAGCCACCTCTGAAATTACTGCATTTGCTGGATACAAAAATAAGATATAGATCTCCCCCCATCCCATCTCCCCCCACCCCACCAACCAGTCCTTTTCCAACCAACCAGAGCTTGCCAAGATGTTTTGAGAACTAAGATTTTGACGGGGGGGGGGGGTAATCTGCGTATTTCTCAAGGTGTTTGGCCATAGGATGCTGGTACAACAGGATTTGGGTCCTTCTCACCTGTCATTCCTTGCTCCCAAATTCTTATCATGTACACACAAAGCTTTACTGCCCTTTCATCTTTCCCCCCTTCTTCCCCCTTTCATCCTGCCCCCTTCTTCTTTTTAAGGCAAGATGCCATAAAAAGGATGCCTTGTGAGGCCCCCATACCAAGGCAGGCAGATTGGGCTGCTCTTCCCAAGAATGTTTATTTCAGCAGTCAAACTCTCCCTTTTAAAGCAGCAAGATATTTATATCATATAACAATCTGAAAAATCTGACCAGCATTAACTTTAGTACACTGCAATGCAATTCCCACAGCAGGGTCAATACAAAAAAATATCATATGACCTGAGTCTGTGCCCTTGTGATCAAGGGGCTATTGAAATTATAGCTCACATCCTGTTATACTGCATTTTCTGTTAGGACTCATGGATTCAATTTGTAACACCTTACCTAACAAACTATCTAGATATCTCTTGGCCAAGCTATTGTTTCAGTACCCTTGAACAGGAATCTGTGAGTGGTATAGAGAGAAATATGGCTTGATATATTATATATGGAATATCAATAATATCAATCTGAAATGTATCTTTGTCTTCAAATATAAGCATTGATATTAAAGGCCATTCCATCCCACTTCCTAATTAGGTTACTCATTCAAATATGCTATTATATATGGAAAAGAAATTTTTTTTTTATTAGAAAAGTTTATTTACAATATAAAAAGACACACCAACATACAAACATACAGTCACATATAAATAAAAATACATCACACATTAGTTGCAGATCGGAAATGTTTTTTCCGTGAGCAGTTACAGTCTTGTATAATCATAAATATTTCTTCTAATAATATTCGCTTGGTTTAATCTCTATTTTGAAGTTTCCTTTTATCACCTCTTTCGAGTTCTTATATCACCTTACATCTCTATCTCCTGCTTCTATGAATTCTAATATTCTAATGTTTCAAATAGCACTCTATTTTCCAACATTTCCATTTCCTTCATTTTTATGTTCCATCCAATTATACCACTTTTCCCATATCTTGTAATAATCTGTATCTTCTTGTCCATTTAATTTGAGAGTTAGTCTCTCCATTTCAACACATTCATACATTTTGTTTATTACAGTTTGTATAGGCGGAATTATACAAAACATGTGGGATACAATTAAAGCTTATACCAGGGGAATATCAATTGCATATCTATCAAATAGAAATAAGGAAAGATGGAAGAAACAAGATGAATTAATAAAAGAAATTGCAAAATTAGAGAATAAACAAAAGAGAGGGCCAGATAGTGAGCAAACCAAAGACGCATTAACCAAAAAAAAATATATGGAAAAGAAATTAAATGCAGCATTTTAATTCTGCAACTGGACTATAATTCTAACTCTACCTATGTTAATTTTAATGAAGGCCACAGTTTAGTTTCACTGGAAATTGCTGTAGTATTTTTTATTTTGTTTCTTGAAAGAAAAAAAAACTTTTGAGTATATTGGAAAAGTACAATACACAAATCTTTTAACATCTGTTTGGACTGAGCAACTTTGGCTTATAGACCACAATAAGAGCATTTCAAGTAAATTAAAACACTATGCACACTATTTTACTTTATCCTCAGTGGATACCATTGAAACTTACTGTAAGTTCTCACAGAGATACATTGTTAGACTGAATGGAACATTCTGAGCTTGCAACATTATGAATTCAAAACACAGTGCATACCTCTAGTATGTTCTGAAAAAGAAGAAAGGAAGAAAAGTGAGGAACATTTTCAGGGAGGCTTTGAGGGATTAGCAAATGGTATTTTGTTGAATATATTCAGGTTATGTTCCCCTCGCTGACATTTTGTGAATGAATAAGACCTCAGTACCTATTTTACCATAGACCTACAGTAAATTTTCAAAATTTCTGAAGTGTTCTTTGATTGAAAAGGGTTGCCGTATGCCTCCCAGCGCCCGGTTAGATCCCACAGGGAGGGTCTGCTCCGGATACTGTCGGCCAGACAATGTCGGCTGGTGGGGCCGCAGGTGAGAGCCTTCTCTGTGGCAGCACCATCCCTTTGGAATACGCTCCCTGCAGAGATCAGAACCATTCCCAATCTACTTGCTTTCCGCAAAGCTGTTAAGACCTGGCTTTGTCGGAGGGCATGGAATTGAGACCTTGTTCTTCCCTCTTGTATGTCTGGATCGTATGAATGAGTTTTGATTTTATATTGTATAGGCTACTGTTTTTTATCTTGTTGTACACTGCCTCGAGTTCCCCGATGGGGGAAGAGAGGCAGGATATAAATTTAATAAATAATAATAATAATAAGGAAGCCTCTGGCAAAAATAAAAAATGCCATTGTTTGTAATGGACTATCATCAGGGGTGGGATTCCACAGGTATAAATACTGGTTCAGTGATTGTGCACTTTGCACATGCATGCACGCTCTGCGCCCGCTCCACATTTTAAAAAGTTCTAATACTTACCTTCTACTGCAATCCCTGTGAATAAACAGCTGAGGCATGGCAAACTGCTCTGCCATGTGAATCAGCTGTGCTCTAAACAAAGGAAATAAAGCACAGGAAAGAGTAGGGGTGGGCGGGCCCACATGCTTGTCGCAGCAAACAGATTTGCTGCCAGCTGATGTTCGGAGCAAGGGGTTCACCCAAACTGGTCCAAATCAGTAGAATCTTACCCCTGACTATCATTCATCATCTTCATTGTTATTGTTTTAAATAGTTTTAAATGGGAAAAGTAAGCGTGCTCAGTTTTCTTTGGTGGGTTTTTTCATACTTGTTTTTCATCTTTTTGTTCATTATAAGTGAAGGATATCCATTAAATTTCATCTGGTTTTAAAAGACAAAGAACACTTAAGGAACAAAACCAAAATAAATGGCATAGGAAATACATGTTACATATACAGATGTTGCAGGAAATAGGGAACATGTATCTTTAAGATTATTGGAATAATATTTTTATATGTTATTTTATGGTTATGAAAGATGCAAATTAAAAGGGTTCAAGACCACAGAAGGTTTTAAGAGCTGGAATCAGGTAGCAGAAGCAGATTTGGAAAGCCCATATAAGGATTTAAGAAAATGTCCTGCATGATTGTTACAAGTAGTAGGGTACAAACAATCCTAATAAAACTGGAGAAAAAATATTTTGAAGATATTAACAAAATAGCATTGAAGTATATATGGCAAGGGAAGAAAGCAAGAATTAATATTAAAATGTTAGAGGATGTGAGAACTAGAGGAGGTTAATATACGGTATTAACCTGGATGAAAGAATGGATTACACTAAGAAATAGAAGGCTGTTGACATTGGAGGAGCATGATTTGCAACTGGGTTGGCATGCATTTCTATGGAGAAATAAAATACATGGATACTTTCAGAGACATATGGTTAGGAATGCTTTGCTATTAGCATGAGAAAAAACTAGAGAACAACATTATATTAAAATCCCAGTCTGGTTATCGACAATGGAAGCATTTATACATCCAAATATTTGTAAAATGGGAACTACTGCTAGATATAAAGATATATTGGATGAAAAGGGTGAGCTCAAAACAAAACAAGAACTGAATGAACAAGGTGTTGAAATGCATTGGTATTCTTATATGCAAATACAATCAAGATACGAAAAAGATATTAAAGCTGAAGGTATTTATAAGAAGTTGACAAAATTGGATAAAATATTAACAGGAACAGAAGACAAGTTGATCAAAAAATTGTGTCACTATTTACTAGGTGTAAAATTAGAAGAAGAGCAAGTAAAGGAAATGATGATAGCATGGGCGAAAAACTTTGGAAATACCATAGAATTAGATAAATGACAGCGGTTATTGGAAAGGAATTATAAATTAACAATATTGACAGCATATAAAGAAAACTTGTATAAGGTATTTTATAGATGGCACTTTGCACCAGCAAAACTGGCAAAGATGTTCAAAGATAAATCAGCCAAATGCTGGAAGTGCCACCAGACACCTGGAATATATTACCATATGTGGTGGTCTTGTACAGAAGCTAAAAGATATTGGACAAAAATACACACATGGTTGGAAAAAATGATAAAGCAACATATAGATCTGACACCTGAAATATTTTTTATTAGGGATGGTACCTGAAGGTTACAGTAAAGAAAAAACATATTTAATTATTCACGTATTAACAGCAGCTAGAATTATATTTGCTCAGAATTGGAAAAGAGATAAGGTACTGGCAGAGGGAAAAGTAATTGAGAAAATATTTGAATGTGCAGAGGTGAACAGATTAACACTGGCAATTATTTATTTATTTAATTTATATTGACACCTATTCACCCATGTGGCTCGAGGCAACTTACACAATGTAAAACCATATTTAAAACAAAAAACAAAAATAAAAACAATAAAAACTAACAAAAAGAATCAAATAGATTAATAAAGTACAATTGAACAAAATCTGGAAAAAATAAAAAAAATAAAAAAATCACCCCCCAACTCCCACTCCTCGCCTCAATGACAGCAGATCACACTAGCCATTTGATGGGCTCGATCCTGCTCTGAGTTCCCCCGGCCCACTGGCGAAACCAGGTCTTCAGTGCCTTCCAAAAGAGTGCTAGAGTGGGGGCCATTCTAATTTCTGGGGGAATGATATTCCAGAGAGAGCCACCATGGAGAAGGCCCTTCTTCTGGGTCCCACCAGGTGTATCTCCCTCAGGGATGGAACCCGCAACACTCCTGCTTCTCTGCTGTAATGAGTTGGGTAGATGTGACTGGCAAGAGACGTTCCCTCAGATAACCGGGTCCCAAGCCTTTAAAGGTGACAACCAACACTTTGAATTGCACCCGGAAGCAAATCGGAACCAATGCAGCTCCTGCAGGAGAGGTGACACATGTGCATACCAGGGTCTGCACAAAACCATGCAGGCTGCTGCATTTTGTATCAACTGGCACTTCCAGACGCTCTTCAAGGGAGCCCCATGTAGAGCGCATTGCAATAATCAAGAAGGGAAGTGACTAGGGCATGAGTGACTCTGAGTAGAAATTAAAGAAAAAGAAGTAATGGAGTATTACATGGCATGGGATTTATTTTATCAATGGTTGGAAAATAAAACAAGTTAAAATGGAATAGATGAATATTGTTAAAAATAATAGATATAAGAAATAATGGTTATAAAGAAAATGTGATTATTGTTATATTGGTAAGAAAAGTATTAATTATAATTGTTAGCACAAGAAATATTATACCCAGTCTACACACTGTTGAAATGAAAGATGGAATTACTGTAAATATAAAATAAAAAAAATTAATAAAAAACCCAACAAGTTGTAGGGTGCATGCAGAAGATAGAATATTGGTACTTTAAAGCATTTTTGTGAGCATTTGGTTATTTTACAGATAATGTTACAGCATATTAAAACTACAAGGAAAAAATTACAATGGAAAACAATAGCAAGAATTGAAAAGTGGTCTTAATAGCATTTGCTTGGCCAGAGTTAGATTTCATGTTGGAATAGGAACATATTTAACTTTTTAGGCCTCCACTATTGTTAAACAATATTGCATCCAAGAAGCTGAGATATACTACTCCGATACAGTTGTTGAAAGAAATATCCTTCTGGGTTCAGTTCCAAGTGAAGGAAAAGACACTGGAAACATGGAGGCTACTTGGAAAGTTTAATGGTGAACAGGACCACATGGTCTGGAGCTCCAGAGAAAGATGATCACATACTTCAACGTGAGATCAAGAAAAAAGGGCTGAGGTGCTGAGTGCCTGGGTTTTATGACCTCTGCTGAGATTTGAATTGGAGCTTGCATTCTAATTGGTTGTCAGACTCCCATGAGGGGCAGCTCTGTAGGCTGTCCTGAGTTCCAGGCTTGGTTGACCCTTGCTGGATGATTTATGCCCTTAAAAGGGCTTTTGGCAATTGCTATAGAGACCTTTCTTATGTAAAGTATTCTGGCCCAGGCCTTAATGGCCCACCCATTAACAAAGGTGGGGGTGAGATTCTGCTTCTGGGTTTCTACTCGTTTTAGAGGAAATATTCTGCCTTTTTAAATATTTACTAGAATATTTCATTTTTCTAGGAGAGGGGTGGGTGCTAACTTCCTACACAGTCTTCTGCATGTAATGTTTATATAGGTGCTTGAATTGTATCCCACAGGTTTGAAGCTACTTAAATGATTGAGTAATTGAAGTTATTTCATCCATTGATTACCTTTAAAACTATAGCATGTATTTCATTGCTTTCATTCATCCTTGTTTACATAGCATTATGCCACAAAGTTTTTTTTAATTTTTAGGATTGCTATATGAATATTTATCATTTGTTTTGATTTATGTATTTTGATTTATGTATTTATTTTATTTAGAATATTTATATGTCCATCTACTCATTCCCACCAACATTAGGCAAACATGGCCATCTTTTGAAGTAAAGCCACAACAATATCACTTGTATCAAAAAAGCTGTTGAATAGTAAAGGTATAGAGGGTGTCACAAGATACATGGGATATGGGTGCCTCTGTACATCTACATGAAAAGACCTTCTACCTGATGTCTGTAGGAATCCAGTTGTGTTCATTTCTGTGCATGAGTAGAAAGCAGATTTTAATTTTGGAGAAAGAAAAGAATTTGTCTAAAAAGTCCATTAGTCCCTTTAGTTTAATAAAATAAAATGTATTTCATTTTATGAGCCACCTAGAATCATTTGGGAGTTGGGTGGTGCCTAAATCTTTAAAAATGATAAAATAAAATACTGAAATATATGATTATCATTTACAACATTTCCATGCTTTCTCTTTTCCCCTATCTTTGTTTTATTTCTAATTAAGCATGAATAATATACTATACTAATAATATATCAATTATATCCTAAAATCAGATAAAAAGTGGTATTGGACTTTAAATGGATTGGGTTTTTTTTCATGGGGGAAAAAGGGATTACTAAGACCTGAAAAAATTGTATCCACAGCACCCCAGCAGTGAACATTCTAGTAATGTATTGACGTTCCACAGTTTCTGCCATCTATCCTCCTGATGCTAGGAAAGGAAAAGTGTTTTCTGTCAATATTTTTAATTAAGAGTTTATTGTACCCAATATGTTTTGCTTGCATGGTTCAATCTATCACCTCCTTATAAAAAGAATTGCGGAAATATGGGCTGAGAAAGTGATTTTGTTTGACATCTTGGAGATTTCTGCCAGCTAAAGAGGATAGTGACAAGCCACATATCACCGGCATTCTCAATCAGTTTTATATAAAATATAATTTATATAATTCCACTGTAGCTACTGGGAAAAACACATTTCTCTATATAGAAGTAGCTGCCAGAATGAACAAATAAAATATTTGCTGTTAGTGTACTTCCAAAATAAAAAACTGGACCCTCCTCTGCCCTTATAATTTTAAAAAAATATGATTAGAACTCTTGCTCTATTCTTGATGCAGCAGCAGAAAACAGGACATCTGAACACCCCAGTTAAGGACATCAAGCAAACAAAACATAAGTGACATGGTCCAAAGTTCTAGTGTTGGACATAAGTCAAAACAGATGTTTTCATTCCTTTTCTTCTGAGTACATTGACATGTTTCCAGAAGATGCGCCTACGTCTATGAACATCTGTGTTTGCATTTAAACACAGGTTAAAAGAAAGTACTTTGTTTACAATCTAACAGTTTATACCTAGTGCCTCAGACCAAGTAAATAATACACCAGGGACAATTTGTGCTCATTTGTCATTTCTTGGAAGTCTGGATTTAAGCTAATCTCCAAAATTTAAGTTTACTCTATGAAAGAGATGATATGAGGAACAGGACTGTACTACAAATGAAGAGAAAGTGTGAAAATTTAATTTGAATAGCAAGAGGACAATAATGCCTTATGATTTCAATACAATACAATATATTGTTGCCTAGGTTTCTGACCTACAACCAGTAGTTAATTCCACTCAATCAAGTGATAGTGGAAGCTATCAAAATACCATGTGGCCAGGTACCAATAGTGAATAACCCAACTAGCCAAAGGGTAATATACCACTGCTGAAAAAAAAGAAGGGAAATAAACAGAGGTGGTGGAGATATAAAAAGTAACAAGAGGAGAAGCAAACATAGCAGCATGAGAAATGATATCTAGTTTGGAAAGTGTATGCTTCCTAACAGAAGTGGCATTAGTGTGAATCCCTAGAAAGGCTTCAATCTATTTCCCCCCCATGACTATGTTTTACTATGTTCCAGTCTAAGTATTGGAATATATTTTGTCGTTGCTATTTGCTTTTTTTTCTCAAGGCTCAGTGCCAGCATAGGAATAACCATACCAGCAATGCTACAATACAGATGGGCATCTCCTCTGAGCAAGGAGTCATATTGTAATAGACAATAACACAAAGTGAACAGCACTGTGTCATGTATGGCAAGGAAAGAATTTAAAAATAACTTTCTGAGTTGAATAAGGTTTTTGGAAGCTAGATAAAATTTATGCAAGAGTTTTCTTTTAGTTTTTATGTAATTCTACTTAAAAATGGCAGGAAAGAAAGTTGTTCATTTTCAGCAGAAGTGATGAAGGGTTCACTGAGGGCATCAAGACAGCATGAGAAACTTTTCAAACTGCATGTCTGCTTCTTCCAGACAACGATGAACCTATTGGAGTCTTGTTTAATCTTAACCTTGAATTAGTGCTGTTTATGAAATATATCATTTCAGAGTACTGAATGACCTCAAAGGCTTAATAATAATAATAATAATAATAATAATAATAATAATAATAATAATAATAATAATAATAATAGTTTGGATTTGAGTATAGTAAAAACTACAGGGAACATTAGGTTGAGAAGGTTCTGGAGAATGAAAAAGTCAAGCTCTTGTAGGACTTCAGAATTTAGATGGACAGGCACTTGGCCCACAACACACCTGACATAACAATAGTTGAAAAGAAAAAGGGTTGGTTCATTGACATTGCAATACCTGGTGATGCATGAATTGTAGACACACAAGAAAAAACCACAAAGTATTGGGACTTACAAATTGAAGTTGAGCGACTTTGGAAAAAGAAATCGTGTGTTATCCCAATTGTAATTGGAGCCCTTGGGGCAATACCTAAAGGGCTGCCTCGCTATTTGGAAATGCTGAATTTATCAGACTTGAATACCATGATTCTACAAAACCCACCCTACTTGGAACAGCTTATATCCTCCAACGCTACCTGAACAGTTCCTAGGTTCTTGGTTAGGACTCAAGCTGTTGAGCTATCAACCAGCTCCAAAGGCTGTGAATATCACTAAAGATTTTATTATTATTATTATTATTATTATTATTATTATTATTATTATTATTTAAAAAACAAAAATGCTGAGTAGATCAGAGACTTTGAGACAAAATTCTTCAAAAACAAAATGGATCAACTGGAAATAACTACTGAAATGATAAGCAACAGAGTGAAAAAAATCAAGAACTGGACATCGCCTGCCAATGATCAACTGCATGGCTTTTGGCTCAAATACATGACTAGCCTGCATGAAAAAATGGCCAAACAATTCAATGAGATGCTGCAGACAGGAAACATCAGTGAATGGTTAACAGCTGGGAAACCTACTTGATACAGAAGGATCCAGCAAAAGGGGCAACACCTGCAAATTACAGGCCAATGTGGCTGCCAACCATGTTCAAGCTGCTAACCGGCATCATAGCTGACAGGATCCAGGACTACCTAGAAGCAAATAACATCTTGCCAGTAGAGCAGAAAGGAAACAAACGAGGAAGCAGAGGCACAAAAGATCAACTCCTGATCGAGAAAATGATTCTAGAGAACTGCAAAAGCTGAAAAACAAATGCCTGGATGTCATCAGAATATGCAAATGCATTGGCACGTTCACTGCAAATGTGATGAAGCACTGGAAAACAGAACTGTTTATTGGAAATAAAAGCTACGAACTGGTCAACATCAAAAGAGGGATTTTCCAGGGTGATTCTTTGTCACCTCTGCTGTTCATCATCACCATGACCTCCCTGTCAACAATTATATAGAAAACTAACCTGGGTTATCAAACTGCTAAAAATTCACAGAAAATTTCTCACTTGCTGTACATGGATGATCAGAAGTTATATGGAAAATCAGAAATCGAAATCCAGTCACTGACCAATACAGTTTGAATTTTCAGCACTGACATCAGCATGGAGTTCGGCCTTGACAAATGCGCGACAGTGGCACTGAAGAAAGGAAAAATCATAGAAAGTGATAGAATCAAAATGCCCAAGTGCCACCAACCCAAAGCCTACAAATACCTGGGCATACTGCAGCTGGACAATGTCAAGCATGGGCAAATGAAAAATGTGGTCAACAAAGAATACACACAAGGGGTCAGAAAACTTCTAAAAAGCAAACTGGCTATAAATACCTGGGCCATACCCATCATCAGATATACTGCTGGGATTGTAAACTGGACACAGGCAGAGCTGGACAGCTTAGATAGGAAAATGAGAAAACTGATGACCATACACTACGTGCTGCACCTGTGTAGTTACGTTGACAGGCTATATTTGCCCAGAAAAGCAGGTGGCAGATGACTTTTGCAAGCGAAGCAGACAGTCAAAGAAGAGAAGCATGGTTTGGCAGATTATGTGAAAGACAATGTTGAACCAGCTTTGATGGAGGTCAACAACAGGAAGTATTAGTCCTCATTGGAAACTGTAGAAACTCTGTTAATAAATGACGTTACTCACGGTTCTTGTGGAAAGACTTATTATAATTCGTTTCCTCCAACCAGGCAACAATGGCAATCCCAAGTTAAGCCAGCGCTGGGAGCAACTGCCTCTCAGCACCTTTTATTAACCAGTCCCTCCCCTTTCATCTAAGCTAACATCTGCCCTCCTTATTAACCCCTCACGCCTCCACCCTGCAGTGCTAATTGCAACTACTTCTAACAATTGTTCGCGCTCACAAACCACCCTCAGCCACAGCTGGTTGCTTTCCCCATCCGTCCTCCTGCCATATGCCCTAACCACAGGAGATGATCAGCAGCCTCGATGCAGAGCCTCCGAACAGCTGAATAACCCAAAACTCCCCAAGTCTCTCTACATCCCACTCTGCACATCACATGACTGCATGATTATCGATCGTTGCAATGAAGCTGTGGTCCAGAACTTGGAGCCTTGCCGTCAGCCAGTTCTCCATTGCGTTGGGTGACTGATGCCATGTCGGGAATGGATGACAGGTCGGGAACAGCAGGAGCGATACCCCCCCCAACCAAGTCCCTGTTGGGTGGTTGACAATGTTTGCAATGTGTCGGGCTTCACATCATGTGACGAACCGGCAAGATCGTTGAAGCCCGACAGGCAGCCCCCTCTACCATGGTTCCATCTGTAACAGAGAGAATATGATTACCATTATGTATAAATCCTACTTCATCCCTCCCACCCACTTTCGTGGGGTGTTTTATATGGAACTGTCACCATAAGCGAGGAGCGGATACATCACTATGCGGTATCCATGATGCGTCTGTTATCAGATAGTCTTTCCAGCAAACCTAATATTGTAGTATTCCACATCTACGACGGGAATCGAGTATTTCATCAATCTCATAATTGTCATCACGAACTGGACCTGGAGTTTTTAATCTAGGTTCTTGTCTGTTCATATCAGCGGGTTTAAGAAGACTGATGTGAAACACAGGGTGAACTCTCTTAAAATGGGAAGGTAGTCGAAGACTGGCAGTGACAGGATTTATTACTCGTACCACTGTAAATGGCCCAATATATTTCAGTCCCAGTTTTTTACTAGTTAGACCTAAATGTATGTATTTAGTCGAAAGATATACCCAGTCTCCCACATTATATTCAATTTGTGCAGATCTTCTTTTTATCAGCTTGGATTTTATATTCTGCTTGTGCTCTTTTCAATGCAAGTTGGACCACTTCCCATTGTTTTCATATATTATCTGCCCATGTGGTAGCAGTACCTAGCTCTTGTTTCTTATGAGGCCATTCAGGTATTGGTACAAATTCCATACCACTAACTATCTGAAATGAGAAATACCCAGAACTGCTATGCACTGTATTGTTATAAGCTATTTCAGCATACAGGAGCAGGTCTACCCAGTTACTCTGCTGATAATTAATGTAACATTGCAAGTATTGCTCAATGGCGGCATTAGTCTTTTCAGCCACCCCGTTAGTACACGGATGATAGGCTGTACTCAGCCCTTGTTTTGACCCAATCAAATGTATAAATTCTCGCCAGCATTTTGTGGTGAACTGTACTCCCCTATCCGATATGATTCTGCGAGGCATGTCATGTAATCTGTATATAGGTTTTATAAACAAATCTGCTAATTTTCTAGCCAAAGGTAATCCTTTACAGGGAATGAAATGTGCCTGCTTGGAAAACAAATCAATCATAGTCCATATAACAGTGTACCCATGATTATCTGGTAATTCAAGTATGAAATCCATACCAATGTCTTGCCAGAGTTTCATTGGCTCAGATATGGTTTGCAGTAAACCTGCCAGTTTTCCAATTTTTGTTTTATTTACTATACAAGTGGGACATGATTTCATATAACTCTCTACACCCAAAATTGTCATTTCACTAAATGTAAGGTTTTTAAAAACCCGTAATGCCCTGCTTGTTTAACATCATGACAATGTTTTCTTTTTTTTCTTTTAATTGGTTTTACATATTGCCCTTCTCCCCAAAGGGACTCAGGGTGGTTTACAGGGCAATTAAAAAACATACAATACAAATATTAAAATAAAATTAAACTCAATTAAGCTCCACCCATATCAAATTTTTAAAATTTAAAAACAACACTAAAAACAATAATTCCAATCAAAAAATTTAAAATATCAAAAATTTAAAATATCTCATGGGGATAGATCAGCTTGCTTAAACAGCCATGTTTTAAGGGTGCGGTGAAAGACTCTCAGGTCAGGGACAATCCGGATCTCTACTGGTAGCTCATTCCAGAGGGCAGGGGCAGCCACAGAAGGCCCTCCCCTGGGGCCACCAGCCAACATTGTTTGGCCGATGGCACTCTGAGGAGGCCAACTCTGTGGGCCCATACTGGTCGGTGGGAGGTTGTCATCAACAGTAGGTGGTCTCACAAAGTACCCTGGTCCTAAGCCATGGAGGCGCTTTAAAAATCATAACCATCACCTTGAATCGCACGGGAAGACCACGGTAGCAGTGCAAAGCTGCAGGAGAGGTGTTACATGGGCATGCTGAGGCCTCCCATAAATAACCTCTTGCCGCGTCTTCTGCACCAGTTGGAGCCTCGGGTGCTCTTCAAGGGGAGCCATGTAGAGAGCATTACAGTAGTCCAACTGGGAGGTGACAAGGGCAGAGTGACCATGCATAGGCGTCCCAGTCTAGAAAGGGTGCAACTGGTAAATCAGATGGACCTGATAAAAAGCCCCCCTGGCAACAGCCGAAAGATGGTCCTCTAAAGACAGCCGTACATCCAGGAGGACACCAAAGTTGCTGGCCTTCTCCAATGGGGTCAAGATCTCACCCCCAATTGTCAATGATGGAACAACTTGACCAAACCGAGACGCCAGAAACCACAGCCACTCAGTCTTGGAAGGATTGAGTCTGAGCCTGTTCATCCCCATCCAGATCCGAACAGCCTTCAGGCACTGGGACATCACATCAAGGGCATCGTTGGGGTGGTTCAGGGTAGAGATGTATAATTGGCATCAGCATACTGATACCGCACCCCGAAACCATGGATGATCTCACCCAGCGGCTTCATATAAATGTTGAACAGGAGAGGTGAAGGCACCCCTGAGGCACCCCACAACTGAGTGGCCTCGGCATCGATCTCTGCCCCACTGCCAACACACACTGTGAATGACGTGAGAGATAGGAGGAGAACCACTGCAAAACGGTGCCTCCCACTCCAAACCCCCCAAGCCGATGCAGTAAGATACTATGGTTGATAGTATTGAAAGCTGCTGAGAGATCTAAAAGGACCAGGACAGAGGGACAACCCCTGTCCTGAGCCCTCCAGAGATCATCCACCAAAGCGACCAATGCTGTTTCTGTGCTGTGACCAGGCCTGAAGCCTGATTGAAATGGATCTAGATACACAGCTTCATCCAGAACTGGGGCTGACAGGCAGCCCACCACACTCTCTACAACCTTCACCACAAAGCGAAGATTGGAGACAGGACGATAGTTATTTAATACAGCTGGGTCGAGGCTCGGTTTCTTGAGTAAGGGTCTCACCACTGCCTCTTTCAAGGCAGAGGGAAAAAACCCTCACCCAAGGAAGCATTAACAATCACCTGGAGCCAGCCTCGTGTAACCTCCCTGGAGGCCGAAACTAACCAGGAGGGACACAGGTCCAATAAACATGTGGCAGCACTGAGCTTCCCAACAATCCTGTCCACTTCATCAAGAGTTACAGGATCAAACTCCTCCCAGATCACATCCTCAAGACTAGCCCTCGTTAACCCCCCAGGGACCACCCAGTCGGAGTCCAGGCCCATCCGAATGTGAGCAATTTTGTCCTGCAGATATTGAACAAATTCCTCTGCCCTGCCCTGCAGAGGGTCCTCCCTCGCCCAGGATGTAATAGCAGCAGGTCATTCAACAACAGGCGGTGGAGGAGTTTTCCTCTGTCCTGGTCCTGTTAGATCTCTCAGCAGCTTTTGATACCATCGACCATGGTATCCTGTTGCAGCGTCTTGGGGAGCTGGGAGTGGAGGCACTGTTTACAGTGGTTCTCCTCTACCTCTCGGGGCGTTCTAAACAGTGTTGGCAGGGGGCAGTCAACTCTGAGTCTCTCACTTGTGGTACCCCAGGGGTGGGTCCTCTCCGCCTCTTGTTCAACATTTATATGTAAGCATGAGAGTGAGATCATCCGTAGTTTCAGGATGAGCTATCATCGTCGCTGATGATCATGAGTTATACATTCTCACCCCGGACCATCAGTGATGCTCTCTCCATGATGTCCCATTGTTTAGAAGCTGGTGAGGATCTGGATGGACAGGAACATGCCGACTCAGCCCACCAAGACAGAGTGTGGTTGTGCATACCGACATCTCGGTCCAGTTCGGAGGTTCCATCTTTGGTGGAGTGGGGAGGTGGTTACCCCCATGGACAGAGCACGCGAATCTGGGGTCCTCCTGGACTCACGGCTCAAGTTGGAGGAGCAGGTGGGAGCCATGGCCAGAGGGGCCTTTGCCCAGGTCCAGCTGGTTCGCCAGTTGCGCCCATGTCTGGACCAAGATGCCCTGCGCGATCACTCAGGCTCGTTGTCTCCTGACTCAACTACTCTAACACTCTCTATTTAGGACTGCCCTTGCATACCACTTGGAGGCTTCAGCTGGTGCAGAATGTGGCACGCTTGTGATGGGAGCTTCCCGATACTCCCATGTTACCCTCCTGCATGGCCTGCATTGGCTTCCAGTTGCCCTCCAGGTGAGATTCAAGGTTTTGGTGTTGCACATTCAAAAGTCCTACATGGCATGGGTCCAGGATATCTATGAAGCGACTCCTCCCAGCATCAAATACCAACTGCCCTGTGCGGTACAGATGGAGTCTCCTCCGGGGTGCCATCCGTGACTCAATGTCACCTGGCGGTGACCGGGGAGGCTACTCACTGTAGCGGCCCCTACTTTGTGGAATCTGCTTCGCTGAACTCCGGCTGGCTCGATCTTCGCACCTTCGCCCACGAGTTAAAACCTGGCTGTTTTACAATCTGGGCTGTGCTGACTCTTTGGGGTTTGTTCATTTTAATTTTGGGGGTTTTAATTCTAATTCAGCTTATAATTGTTTCATATGTTTTTAGGTAATTTATTGTTATTGTTGTATTTTAGCTGTGAGCACTTGAGTCCTTTGGGAGGGGCAGCATATAAGTCGAAATAATAATAATAATAATAATAATAATAATAATAATAATAATAATAATCTGCTGATGAGATAAGGGTGGGGTAGTGCACACACTTTGCCACCCTTATCGCCACTAGGAACAACTTAATACAAGTTCTTACCAGTGTCCGATCAGATTCGGATCTGCTGGTCCTCCAACAGCTCTCTAGGCATCTTCTCCGGTGCTTCATCTCCCACAGCTTCTCAGTAAACCAAGGGGCAGCCCGGGAGCAGCACTGGGTCAGAGGCTGCAAAGGTATGACTCGATCCAAGGCCCCTGTGGCGGCCCTCTCCCAGGCATCCACAAGGGTCTCGGCAAAGCCACATGCCAGAGCCTCAGGAATAGTCCCAAACTCCATCTGAAACCTTTCAGGGTCCACCGGGTGCCTGGGGCGGAACCATCTGGTCGGTTCTGCCTCCCTGCAGCGGGGAGTAGCGGACCGGAAGTCAAGTCTGAGGAGAAAGTGATCAGACCATGACAGGGGTTGAATATCTAGAGCCCCTAAGCCTAGATCACTTATCCACTGTCCAGAGACAAAAACCAGATCGAGTGTATGTCCTTCACTGTGAGTGGAGTCACAAATTAACTGTGTCAGGTTCATAGCTGTCATGGAAGCCATGAACTCCCGAGCTAACTCTGACATTTCCCCGATAGAAGGCAGGTTGAAGTCCCCCAGAGCCTGGGGGACTCCACCGCCAGCCCAGTTATCACGTCAAGCAGCTCAGGCAGGGCCAATGATACGCGGCAGGGAGACAGGTATGTTACCAACAGGCCCACCTGCACATCTTGACCCCATTTCACAAAGAGAGACTCACACCTGTCCGTCTGAGGAACAGTAGCCTCTTGAGGACATAGACTATCCCTAATCACAACCACCACTCCCCCGCCCCTGCCCTGGGCTCTTGGCTGGTGAAACATCCGAAAACCTGGCGAGCATAATTCAATGAGGGGGACCTTCATTGTTTTAAGTTTTAACACTATCGATCTCAGACGGTCAGGCACATATATCTTATCTCCTTGCCATGCGATACTATTTCTCATATCTATCTGGCTCTTATTGTTAATCACTGATCTTCTGCCAATATCGTAGGCAAATCAGTTGCAAGTATAGTGGTTTGTAACGAGTCAGCCCGATCAGCACGTGGTATGAGTGATTGAATTATATTATCTCGCTGACTCTTATACTGAGGAAGTCACGATAAGGCATCTGCCATAAAGTTCTTTCCCGATGGAACATATTTTAATGTGAAATCAAACCAATTGAAATATAACACCCATCGAACCTGCTTTGGTGACAACCAGCATGGATTCTGAAGTGCTTCCAAGTTTTTATGGTCGGTCCATACCTCAAAGGGCTGTGGACCCCCCTGCAGTAGATGTCTCCAGGTAAGTCCCTGTTGGGCAGTTTACTTGGTTTGCAAAGTAATGACCGGGCTTCACGTGGCCGAGTGGCAAAATCGTTGAAGCCCGACAGGAAGCTGCTGAAAATGCAGCAAACCAAGAATCAATACAGGAAAACAGTGATGCAAACTTGGGCTGACAGCTGGTGTAACAAAGTACTGCATAGTTCCTTGAAAAGATCAAAAGGAAAAAGCAGATAAGGAAAAAGACCTGGTTATGGCTGACCAATGGAACACTGAAGAAAGAGACAGAAGGCTGATTCTTTTAGCCCAAACAAAGCCATCAGAACGAATGCAATTAAAGCCAGAATAGAAAAATCTGATGATGACCCCCAATGCAGAGTCTGCAAAGAAGCAGACAAAACCATCGATCACATACTGAGCTGTTGTAAGACAATTGCTCAGATTGACCTCCTAAACAACATCACTGCCCTGTCAGCTCAGTTGGTCTACTGGAACTTGTGTCACAACTACATCTGCCTGTAGCAAAGAACTGGTGGGATCATAAGCCTGAGAAAGTGGTCGAAAATGAGCATGCAAAACTACTGTGGAACTTCCAAATACAGACTGACAAAGTTTTGGAACACAATATCCCATGTCAACTAAAAGATACATGTCAACTAAAAGATACTTCTTTGGTCTTTTAGCTACCAGAAAAAGGAGTTTTTTTTTCCAAATTTTTTATTTCAATCTGCATATGCACAACAATACATTAATAGTGTGGCATCAATATATCATACATTTTAGTATAGGCAAAATTAATAATATCAATCATATCTCTCAATGCATATATTTCACATTAATTCATAATCCTTCAATGCTTATTTTCAACCTTTCAAAACTCTCCAAATGCCTACCACCATATCAGTTAAACATACCTAGTAATTCCATTATTCAATTTTCTCCCTGCTTTTATTTTTTTTTTAAAATAAAAAATTCTCATTTGGCAAGCAGTGTGGTTCCAGGTTTCACATCTCAATACAAACATGACCATAGTTACCTGTTCATTATATTTGTTTAGTTTCATATTGCATCATCCTTATTATTGTTAAATATTAAGCTTATCTTATCCAATTCCAATTCATGTTATATTAATACATTCTCATATCTTATTTTACAATGTTATCTAAAATTCTCATCTCATTTCTGTTGTCATTTCTCATATTACTTTTTTCTGTCACATTTGTCATTTTATCAATCCTTATCTGTAAATATAATTGTCCCTCTGGTTAATAATTGAGCTAACCACCTTCATTCTACCTTAATATCAATCTCCTATCTAGTATATAACACAAATATATATATTTTTCTCAGATTCACATTATATTTTCTCAAACACCTTATGAATCATCTATACATTACAAAATACTATTTTCAATATATTCTTATACATCACAACATATTACCTTGAATCTCCTTCCTTATCCTTTCACCCATTATCTCTCACTCTTTGACAATGTACTTTCTTTCATCCTTGTTTGTTTCCTATTCCTCTTTGTTTTCTGGTCCTTTCTCTTAATTCCCTTTTTCCCATTCTTATTCCTCCATTTCTCATTCCAGTTATTAAACTTTTCTCCTCTTTTGATTTTTCTTTTGCCCTTCCTTTCTGTTTTTCTCCCTTTATCCATTTTCCGAACCATTCTCCTTTTATCATCCCATCAGACCACAATTTTAATTCTAATTCTTCCCCCCTGCTTAAATAATTGTTGTTCATTTTGTCCTTCAGTGTTGGCTTTTCTTTATAGAACTCCTCCCCTCTGGTTTATTTTGTTCGTGTTTATGCTGAATCACCATTACTAATTTCTGTAGTACATAATTGTACATTTCAAGTTTAATTTTTATTATATCCCTTATATCTTGCAAATCCAATCTTGACTCTTGTAAGTCCAATCTTATATCAACAAATAGTTTCTCCATTATATCTTCTCCTTTTTTCCTTTTCTTTCCTCTTCCTTAATAGTTAAAATCCTCTTCAATAGATGTATTCAATCCCAGAGTCCAGTATATTATTTCAGCCAATGACTTTTGAATTTATTTTCAACAATCCACACTCTTGAGTCTTTGTTCAGATGGTTCTAGAACAATAATAAAGTTTCTTTCATTTTCTTTTAAGTTACAAAACCCAAACTCTTGAGAAGACCAGACACTTTTTAAAATGTACTGAAGTTTTCCTATATCATCAGGTGACGCTCTTGAGTCTTTTTACCTTTAACTTTCTTTATTGAATATAATACTTTTATTAAGTTCACTAATTTCAATCATTAGCTATTATTATTTTTCTTTTCAACACACTCAATTTCAGCATTTAATTATGGCCTTTAAGTTCCCATAATTCAATAGTTATCCAATTTAATTTCTAAACCTTTGTTGTGTTAAAGTATTTTCCTTTAAATTTTCTCCTCCAAATTAATCCAATCCAAGTTTTATAAGATCCAATTTCTTTCTCACTTTCTCTGGTCACCACTTCCACACACTTTCCTCCAAGATAGCCCTTTATTTTAATACTTCAAAAGTGATGTCCTTTGCCTGGTTCACACTCTGGTCGCTACTTGTCTGCTCCAGCATAAAACTTAGTTTCCTGGAGTGTTCTTTGTCTTCATGATGGCCATTTTAGAACCACCGCTGCAGCTTGCTTTGGATTTTGCAACTCCCCTCAACCCTCCAGGTGATTTACCCCTTCTTCACCACCCCATCAGGATGGTTCTGGTCCCAATCAGGACCCTCGGGCGAAACCACACACGATCATGGATTCCACTCCGACTCCGACGAGGAACAAACCGGAAGTCCCAACAAGACATTCTTGAAATGCCTAGATAATCACCTCAGCAGCCCAAAGTTGTCAGAGCATAAGAAGGTTATTGGAGAGCATGATGGATGACTCTTGGAGATGGATGGAGAAGTCACATCCAGGGGGTGAGGGAAAGACTAGGGTCAGGGGGAAATGTATGATGTGATTTAGTATCAGCTGCACCCAGACATGTGCCAACATGGCAAATTCTAATAAACCAATTTACTTTTCTCTGAGATGCAGCTAGAGACTTTTGATTTGAATGAGGGTGGATTTGTTGGAACCCTGACACCCCAGATATCACGATTGTGGAGAAAGTGTGGATCGTCAACATTGCCATACCTGGTGACAGCAGAATCTATGAGAAACAACTTGAAAAAACCACCAGATATCAGGACTTGAAAATCAAACTGCAAAAACTCTAGCATAAACCAGTGCAGGTCATTCCAATGGTACTTGGCACACTGGGTGCTGTGCCTAAAGACCTATGCAAGCACTTGGCTTTCCAAATCACCATTGGTCAGCTGCAGAAGGCCACCTTACTGGGATCTGCTCACATAATCTGCTGCTATACCACCTAAATGCTTGGGAAGTGTTTGACTAATGATTTGTGATACGAAACCCATAGTTATTCGTTTTCAGTGCACATTGTCATTTTTTGTGTATAATAATAATTACAACAGCAGCAGCAGCAGCAATATATTGAAAAATTGAGAAATCATCAAATATTACTACCAAGCAGAAGCAAGAGCCAGGGGATTTCAAAAAAGAATGATGCACCTATGGAAGGAAAAACATCCAGAAAGTGACATAACTGAACAAAGATTAATGAATCAAAAATGTTTCATCATCTGTAATAAAGTTTTCACAGATGTGGAAATGAAACATCTAGAAATATTGGCTAAGAAAACAAATATAATATTACTTTATAGATTTGAAAGTAATTTTATTAATCTTGAAGATGCTCCTCTTAGGGAGAAGCAGACAGTCTAAATAATAATAATAATAATTATTATTATTATTATTTAGACTTGTATGCCCCTTCTCCCTAAGGACTCAGGGCGTGAACATATAAAAAAGAATACATTTACAATAAAAAATATTAAACAAATACAAGTCTATAAATTACTAAAAATTAAATTAAAACAATTAAAATTACAATAAAACAATGCAATTAAAACAACCCACCCCGGTCAATCCAGGCCGCCTGCTGAAACAGCCAAGTCTTCAGGTCTCAACGAAAGGAGCGGAGATCAGGGGCCAAACGAAGATCCACGGGAGCTGATTCCATAGGGCGGCGCTCCCACAGAAAAGGCCCTAGCCCTGGGGACCGCCAGCCGACAATGCCTAACCGACGGTATTCCCAGGAGGCCCCTCCTGTGGGAGCGCACAGGGCGATCGGAATGTGATGCTGGCAGGAGGCGCCCGCAAGTACCCTGGACCCAAGCCATTTAGGGCTTTATAAGTTGTTACTAACACCTTGAAGGAAACCCGAAGGCAACCGGCAACCAATGCAAGTCGCGCAGGAGGGGTGTAACATGGGAGTATCGGGATACCCCCATCACAGCCCGCCGCCGCATTCTGCACCAGCTGCAACCTCCGTAATCCGCAAGGGTAGCCCCATGTAGAGAGCGTTGCAGTAGTCGATTCTGGAAGTGACGAGCACATGAGTGACCGTTCAAGGGCATCTCGGTTCAGGTAAGGGCGAGCTGGCGAACCAGCCGAACCTGGGCAAAGCCCCCTGGCCACAGCTCCCACTTGCTCCTCCAGATTGAGCTGTGCATCCAGGAGGACGCCCAGATTCTCGCCTATCCATGGGGGTAACACCTCCCCCATGACCAAAGATGGCACATCCACTGGAAACCGAGATGCCGTAAGAACAGCCACTCAGTCTTGGCCGGATTGAGCTGGAGCCTGTTATTCCCCATCCAGGCCTGCACCACCTCCAGGCACCGGACATCACAGAGAGAGCATCACTGATCTGGTCTGGGGTGGAGATATAAAGCTGGGTATCATCTGCATATTGATGATACCTCACCCCAAAACCACGGATGATCTCACCCAGCTGTTTCATGTAGATATTAAACAGGAGAGGTGAGAGAACCGACCCCTGGGCACCCCACAAGTGAGGGGCCTCGGGACGACCTCTGCTCTCCTGCCAACACCGACTGCGAGCGGTCCAAAGGTAAGAGGAGAACCACCAAAAACGGTGCCCCCACTCCCAACCCCCGAGCCAGCAGAAGGATACCATGGTCGATGGTATCGAAAGCTGCTGAGAGATCTAAAAGGACCAGGACAGAGGAAAACCCCTGTCCCGAGCCCTCCAGAGATCATCCACCAGTGCGACCAATGCTGTCTCCTGTGTCCGCCTGAAACCCATTGGTACAGGTCTAGATAATCAGTTTCCTCCAGGAACAGCGGAAGCTGCTGAACCACCATGCTCTCGACAACCTTCGCTAAAACGAAGGTTGGAGACTGGACGATAGTTGTTCAAAACGGTTGGGTCCAGAGCAGGCTTTGAGGAGGGTCTCACCACCACTCTTTCAAGGTGGCAGGAAAACCCTCACTCAAAGAGGCGTTGACAACTGCCTGGAGCCAATCTGTAACCTCCCTGGAGGCATAAACCACCAGGAAGGACACGGGTCCAATAAACACGGGTGGAAGACAACCTCCGCATGATCCTGTCCACTTCATCCAGGGAGACAGGGTCAAACTCAACCCAGATAGAATCCACCAGACTGCCGCCACTCCATCATCTAAACCCTGCCAGTCAGAGTCCAAGCGCCCGAATCTGAGCGATCTTATCCGCCAGATGTAGACTAAATTCCTCTGCTCTGCCCCAAAGGGTCCCCCTCTCCTCCAAATGCAGGAGGGAGCGAGTGACCCTGAACAGGGCCGCAGGGCGATCATCTGCAGACGCGATCAGAGCAGAGAAGTAAGCACATCTCACTGCTCTAATCGCTTCCAGGTAAGTCCTAATATAGGCTCTTAGCTGGACATGGTCAGACTCGAAACGACTAGTCCTCCACCTGCTCTCCAGGCATCTTCTCCGCCGCCATCCTCCGCTCCTCCGAAAACCAGGGAGCCAAATGAGGTCTGCAGCGAGGAAGAGGCCATGAGGGGACAACCCGGTCAAGCGCTGCCGAGGCCGCCTGTTGCCGGGCGCCCACCAAAGTCTCGGCCAGGCTGTGGTCAAGGGAGGTGGGCAAGAACCCCAGAGCCATCTGAAACCTCTCCAGGTCCATCAGGTGCCTGGGGTGGAACCATCATATCGGCTCCTCATCCCAGCAGCGAGGAGCAGCCAATTGGAAGACCAGCCTCAGGAGATAGTGATCTGTCCATGATAGGGGTAGGGTAACCAGTGATCCTCCCCCCAGATCGCTACACCACTGTCCCGAGACAAAAACCAGGTCGAGCATGTTCCCCCCTCATGAGGGGCCCTGAATCACCTGGGTCAGGTCCATGGCTGTCATGGATGCCATGAACTCCTGAGCCAAACCCAACGCCACTCCCAGAGAGGGCAAGTTGAAGTCCCGCAGAACAATAAGCCTGGGAAACTCCACCGCCACCCCCGAGAGGGCATCCAGCAGCTCGGGAAGGGCCACCAACGCAGCTGGGGACAGGTACATCAGCAACAGACCCAACCACCACCCGGCCCAACCTCAGGAGGAGGGACTCACACCCGCCATTCAGTGGGACAGTGGCCTCCCTTGGAAACAAGGTCTCCCTAATAACAATGGCTACTCCTCCGCCCCTTCCCTGAGCTCGAGACCAGTGCAGCACCTAGAAACCTTGGGGACATAAGTCACACAGAGGGACACCCCCCCTCCGATCCCAACCAGGTCTCCATAATACATGCCAGATCCGCAGTCTCTTCCTCAATAAGTTCCCTTATTAGCCACGGATCTGGCATTTACATACACCAGTCTAAGCCCAGGGACCACATCTCCCATGACCCCAGGGGAGCAGGCTGTGACCAGAGGGTCGGAGTGCACCACTGCTCGCAAACAGTGGGGGCGCGCTCCCAACACATAATTTGACCCTCTGTCTCGTCCACTCCTGCCATAACCGATCACCCTGGGGATTACCAATCCCTCCCTGCTCAGCGCGGACCCCATGGCCCCTTCACCCCACCCTCCACTATGAGACCCTCCGCCTGGATAAACAAGACTCTAACAACAAGGGTTGAACCCCCTCCCTCCTTCCTATCCCATTAAAACACCGAATTAAAAAATTTAAAAGACGTCCCTTAAAACCAGATTTAAAATTTAACCCTTGGTCGTGCATGCCACCTCTCGATCCCAGGATCCATCATTAAGGTAAGCTGTTGATAACCCAGTGGGCCACCTCAAGGACAAGGGAGCAGTCCTGAGGGCCCATAACTCCGATAGTGAGTAAACACCCATAAAACAATAGATCACAATTCATAGAGGGTGGAGATGGGATAAAAACGTCATACAGCTGAGGTGATAGATGTTACACAGATGTAAAATGTCTAGGTGAAGAATAAAAGGTCCAGGTATCAGTGTCCAAAGGGTTCCACACCACAAACAGGCCTCTCACACCTGTTCGGGGGAACAGAGTCAAAATGGACAACCCACTGCTCTCTCACCATGGTGGCCAAGACAAAATTGGAGCTGATGGGTCAGTAGTTGAACCTCTCTGTCCTCTCATGATAGAGGGATAGTCCACCCATTGTCCCCACACCACAATGGGGGCCCAACCTGAAACCACATCCTGGGGAGGGAAGAGGTCCAAGGTGGATTAAGGACCGTGACCACTGTTGGTAGATGACACTGCACCCACAAGAGTGCAAACAGGAGAGTCCGGGCAGCCAAAGTGGCAGTAAAAGGCAGAGGCAGCAGACTTCCCAAGAGTAACACATGGGGTAGGCAGGAAGCCCAGGTAGGGGGTCCAGCATCAACACAGCTATTAATTTCATCACCACAGCCAAGGTCCAGAGCCAGCCGACCGTGGGGGTCTCTCCTCTGATGTTAATACCAACTTCTAGCCCCCACCAGGCCAGTACCAGCTTGCCCAATCCGGCCAATGCCCAATGGAGCCAACACTCCAGGCTAGAGTCAGTCCAGCCAACTGTTGTTTCCACACCAGCCAACACCCAATGGCGCCGACACTCCAGGCTCGGAGTACTCCAGCCATCTGTCACCGCCAACTCCTCCATTTCCACCTGGGCCATCAAAGCCGCCAAGCCGCTGAGACCGCCCAGGTCGCCGGGCCACCAAAAGCACCACCAGGGCAACCAGGAGCATCGACGGCTAGCCCAGCAGCTGACAGCAACAACACCCAGGGCTGCCGCCACCACCACCACAGCCCCTGCCGCCACAGCCTCCGCAGCCTCCGCAGCCACCGCAGCCGCCGGGAAGCGTGTTCGCCGCCGCAGCCGAGCTCGCCCAATGGGCAGCCGCCATCTCTGCTGCCTCCGCCGCCTCCACCTCCGCAGCCTCCGCAGTCACCAAAGCCGCTGAAGCTGCCGAAGCCACTGAAGTCACTGCCGCAGCCAGAGCTGAAGCAGCTGCCATCTCCGCTGCCTCCACCGCCTCTGCTGCCACAGCCTCCACAGCCGTCAAAGCCGCCAAAGCTGCCGCCGGGTTGCCACTGCTGCCGCGGACCTCCACCAGCAGCCATTTCCGCCCGGACTGGCAGCCGAAGTCAAAACCTGGCTACAAACTCACCACTGACAAAGCCGGGCTGAAAACAGCTCGGCTACATGCCTAGACCCTCTTGGAAAAATCCCAGAGGGTCCAGCAGCGTCAGGGGGGTCTCCACCGCCACACACCACTGAAACAAACAGCCACACATCACCAAAATGAACAGCCACCCCCGGAGAGCTTACTCAGCAAGGAACTACCATCTTGGGCATGCACAAACCAATTAATGATGAACAAGCTGAAGAAACTACTCCAACACCTGAATAAACTGACCAGCCAGTGGAAGAAACCAACATACAGGATGAAGATCCTCCTGTGCAACAACTCAAAAGTGTAGAGCTAAGTGATCTAGCAAAAATGCTGAAAAAAAAGATTGAAAACCACATCAAAGAAAACATACAAAGAAAAAGACTACCTACCATTCGCAAAGTGCACAGCAAATGAGTGAAAGATCTGTTAACTGCCATGAACAACATTTTAACTTCCATCCCATCCAGCATGCTATATGAAACCAACCAACTAATATATAGCAAAGGCACCATTATAATTGCAGAACTGGGTTATAAAATGTCAAAAAAAAAAACCCACTGGAACACCAAAGTGGAAAATTCAACTTGAAAATAAAACTACGAGGGGATGTCAGCAATTTGAAGTACTTGAAAGAAGAAAACTAAAGAACAAAAAGCTGAAAAATAGTTTACACAAAAAATGCAACCCGGAGGAAAAAACAATATGGAAATCATGGAAGAACTAAAACAACGTGTAATAATAACAGCAAAGAAAATTGAAATATACAAAAGACGAATAAAATAACATCGTGAAAATATCCAGCTCAGAAGAAACCAACACCTCTTCTACCAGTCCCTTGATGAAAATTGAGTCCAAACTAACGTAAAGAAAAAACTTTGAACTTTTGGAAAAAAACTGTGAGAAAACCCAGTGGAATACAACAAAACTACCCCCTGGATCAAATATATTCAACAACAAACAACACAAAACAAAATGGAAACTATTGTAATAACAACTGACATGGTTGCAAAACAAGCAAAGAAGGTCGAGAACTGGAGTGCACCTGGCCTAGATGAACTGCATGGCTAAAACACTTGACCAGCCTCCATCATCGCATGGCCACTAAATTTGATGAAATGCTTCAAAATGCAACAAGCAAAGAATAGTTAACATCTGGCCGAACATACTTGATAATGAAAGATCCAGAAAAGGGCACAGAACCAAGCAACTATCGTCCAATTACTTGTCTGCCAACAATGTTCAAACTTTTTACAATAATACTAGCAAATTCAATATTCAATGATCTGATAGAAAGCAGCTTGTATCTGGTAGAACAAAATGGAAATTATAAAAAATCGAGAGGAACAAAAGATCAGCTGCTCATTGACAAAATGGTACTAAAAAATGCAAGATGAAGAAAAACAAATTTGAATATGGCATGGATCGATTACAAGAAGGCATTTGACTCACTACCCCACAATGGATTAACACCTGTCTGGAAAACTTTGGAATCAACAAAAATATTTATACATTTTTTAAAGCAAACATGCAAAAATGGAAAAGAATTCTAACAGCAAATGGGGAGAACATTGGTGAAGTCAACATCAGACAAGGAATCTTCCAATGGGACTCACTTTCGCCACTACTGTACAACATTGCATTAATTCCACTGCCAATAATCCTACGAAACACAAAACTGGGATACCAAATCTCAAGCCAACATGGCAAGATAAACCATCTATTATACATGGATGACTTAAAACTGTATGTGAAAAGTCCCACAGAACTTGAGTCAATACTCAACAAACACAGTCCAACTGCGCAGTGAGGAAAAATGGAAAAAATAGAAGGAATAGAACTGGGAAATGGAAGCATTGTGAAAGCATTCGCAAAGGATGGTTACAAATACCTATTGGTAGCAGATTGAAATTGGAAGCAAATAATGTATTAAATGGAAAAGCCAAAGAGTCAACACAAAAGGAATACATCAGGAGGTCTGCAAAATACTAAAATCAAAATTGAATGCTGGAAACATAATTAAAGCCATTAATATATGAGCAGTTCCAGTGATACGCTACCCAGTTGGAAATCATCAACTGGACTTTGGCTGAACTGGAAAATTTGGACCGGAAAACACATAAACTTTTGAATATGTAACACACTTTATATCCACGAAGTGATGTCGACAAGCTACGCCTGCCAAGAAGAAAAATTGCTGCAGGCTGTGAAAATGGAGAACATTATTAAAACAACAGAAACAAAGGAAAAACAGCTAGATGACAGATTAAATAGATGGAAAGTCAAAGCTTTGCATGGATACCATTTGAAAAACATTGAAGGAAAATTTGATAACAACTTGACATGGGCATGGCTTAAGATGGGAACCATCAAAAAAACCCAGAAGGTTTAATACTCACTGCTCAAGAACAAGCACTACAAACTAATGCAATGAAAGGGAAGATGCAAAAAACCACTGACAATCCAAACTGTTAACTTTGCAATGACAAACTTTAAACTGTTTCACATCTGATATGTGAGTGCAGCAAAATTGTGCAAACTGATTACAAAGCTAGACATGACCAAGTTGCTAAACTAATCCACTGAGCATTATGTAAAAAATACGATTTACCTCTATGGGAACACAAAGTGGAAAAAGTTGTTGAAAATGAGAAGGTGAAGATCTTGTGGGAGTTTCGAATTCAGAGGGATTGTCATTTGGACCACAACATGCCAGATATCACATTATCAAAAAACAAAGCATATAATTTATTGATATCGCTGTACTAAGAGATACCAGAGTCAAAGAAAAAGAACTAGAAAAAAATCACGAAATATATCAATTATGGATGAAACATGTGACAGTGATACCCATTGTCATCGGGGCACTTGGCACCATGTCCAAGAATTTTATATAGTACATCAAAAAATTGCAGCTTCCTGCAATAACACCAGCAGAACTGCAAAAAAACTGTGCTACTCGGAACATCGTATATTTTAAGAAAATATTTGGTTGATACCTAGGATGCTAGCAGCAATCCATATCAACCATCAGTGCCAGTTAATAATATTTGTGGTACATTTTTAAATGTTCATTTGACTGAGTTTCATGTTTAATGAACAAAAGAGATAATAATAATACAATCTTTTATTTTTAAATGTTTTACTAGACATCTGTAGCCTGCTGATTGCTCAATCCTAGTATATAACGTGTATGGGCAATCCAGTACAATGAAATATCACATATGAATCCAATTAGTTGATTAATAACTAATTCAAATGTAAGAAGAGTTTTCCAAGATTTCTGCACAAAGTAGTGAAGCAACCTTTTCCTAGTAAATGAATAGTAAGAAAAATATCACCACCTTCTTTAATTCATTTGTCTTGACTCCTAACCTCAAAACAGCCCACAGAATTAATTAATTCTATTCTCAGAATTCCAAAGCCAGTGTTCTAAATGAATTTGGAGAAATGAATGTGTTGTTTAGTGAGCATGCAAGGACATTTTGGCTTATTTTATTGATTTGATTTTCCTTGGTATTTAATGTTTGGTTCAATTTCAGTTATTTTTTGGCCAATATATTAATGCATACTTGGTAAACCATGATACATATTTCAGTTATTTTTTGATCAATATATTAATGCATAGCTTACCAAGTATGCATTAATATATTGGTCAAAAAATAACTGAAATATGTATCATCTATCTTAAAGAACTTCACTAGTGCAGGCTTTTCCTTCTTTGTGGCTCCTAGTCTTTCACATATTTTAAATATAGCAATGAGCCAAATCTGGTTTTCCTTTGAGAGAGAAAAAATGTGTATTGAACTTAGAATCCCTTCGTTTTTCCCCATCCTGAAAGTAAGGAGGAGGAAGAAAGGATGACATATTCCTATCTCACCATTTGCTAACATTTAAAGGGAGATAGCAATACTTAGATAATGAATGACTTTTTTTGCAGAGGAAAGTAGTACCAAAACATTTCTATATAGTAATACAGCCAGGAAAACTGCATGAATGCATCTATAAAGTCATGCAGAAATCTTTTCATTGTGTATCATTCTCATAATAATTGCAGAATGCTGCTCAATGACTGAAATAAAGTCACTGTGTCCTTTTTCAAATACAATCTTCCGTTTGTCTTTCTGGTGTAACAATCAAATATTAGTAGACATGTTGTGAAAAAAGGAAGCAGGAACTTGGTATTTCAAAATGTTGGGGATATTATTTCTGTTATTTGCTTGTGTGCTGCCAGTTCTAAGAGCAAAGATATTTGACTAAGTTAATAGCTGATTTGGTCATTACAACAGACCTTATTGAACTTTAAAAAAGAATATTTTGTTTAAAAATCTAATTTTATTAAAATCACTGATGAGCAATTTGGGTAATTATTATGAAAAGTTATAAAATAAAAAGCACTGATGTTATTCTAAAATCAATAGAAGTAAATAATATCATTTAACACTGGAATTGCAGTAAATAACAAATATGACTCTAAATGTTAAATCTAATTGACTTATAGGATTATTTAAAATTATATAAAAATATATAAAAATAATCATGTATTATTTATTTGTAGGATTGTAAAATTTCTTTGTGAAAAAATAAAATAAAAAGCTTATATAGTAAATGCCAAGCAAGCATGGGCATATATGTATATAGATTTTATTAAGGCCAGTGACTGATAAAATACAACGGAGAGCTAAAATACACATAAAAGACAATTTTTGAAATGAATGTCATATTAATAGTTTCCTAAAAATTAATGAAGTAGTTTTTTTGTAGAAAGCAATGGCAGTTGAAAGAAATTAGCAAATTCTGTCCAATAGTAAGGTGCAAATGAAATTATTATCTATCTCATACCTGGGGAGACTACTGTTAGTACACAAAATTTACAGGCTGAGTACAAGTTGTTAAAGAAATAACATTTAAGATATACATAGCTTGAGTTTCAGGTTCCTCCAAATCTCTGGAGCAGGTTCTCTTCATGCTGTTGTTCTATATTCCCTCCAAAATTTAAAAACAGAGAATTTAAAGTGGGCTAAAGAAATGGCCTGCCGTGTATTGAGCAAATAATATTGAATGATAATTGACTGGTTTAAATTAGAAGTTTTATAAACGTTACTGTTAGCAGCCTAATTCTCCCTGCTTTACCTGAACAGGGCTGTACCAAAAGCCCTGTTGTTGTATCACAGTTGTAAGTAATCCCAAGAAAGCTGCACTTGAAAAGCCACACTGGTGCAAGCTCACTGTAACTTTTTGCTTTCCAGAAAGAGGAAAATGGATCAAGAAAGAAAACTGATCAGGCAGAGACTTGTTAATAAAGTACAGTTTAAGCCAAAAGTAAAACCAACATATGTGATCCCTCAATTCCAGTAAAATCATTTCCATTTCTAAACAAAGTGCTGAATTCAAGAAGCCAAGTAGAAATAGCATACTTAGGAATTTGGACTTAATTATATGTAAGGGTGGTACGTGATATATGCACACACCTTAGAAGTCATGTAACATCTGGGAAATATATTTAATCTAAAGAGATGCATGACTCCATATATATTCTTGACTTCTTTGATATAAGTTGGGTATAGAAATTAAAGCTCTAATGCCTCAGCCATTAAAGCCAACTGGCTTTGAGCTAGTCACTGTTGCTCAACCCAATCCACCTCATTGAGTTGTTGTGAAGAAAAACAAGAAAAAACAAGAGGAGGAAAGTCTGTTGTATATGTTTGCCACCTTGAATTATTGTATAAATAATAAAGGCAGGATAAAAATAAATAAGTAAATAAAGCTCAATATCACCTTAGCATTGCTGTTAGCATTATTGAAAATAGATTTCATTTGTTCATGCCAGGCTTCAAAGAATTAAATATAAAATAGTGGAAGAATGGAATCTGGTTTGAGAGATTATTTTTAACTGTAGCATCTCAATTTGTTTGGGAAGATCTTTTTTTAAAACAGTTTATTTTGAATGGCTGAAGCATTGTGGGATAAAAATAAAAAACAGCTTGGATCTTGAAAATAATGGATTATTAAATTCAAAGATTTTCTTAATCTTTGACATCTATTAATTGTAATTAACATTCACTATTTTGTTTTACCAGAGATTACAAAAGTTAAGATAAAACTAGTACAAGTAGTCTTTCACTAAGTGAACAATTCATTTGGTGAACTTTCAAAGTTACAACAGCACTGAAAAAGTGACTTATGACCATTATTCCCCCTTTCAACTGTTGTTGCATCCCTGTGGTCATATAATCAAAATTCAGATACTTGGCAGCTAACTCATATTTATGACAATTGCACTGTCATGTGATCACCTTTTCCCACCTTCTGACAAGCAAAATCAATGGGGAAACCAGATTCACTTAAGAATCTTGTTACTAACTTAAGAATTGCAGTGATTCACTTATCAACTATAGCAAGAAAGGTCATAAAATGAGGAAAAATTCATTGAACAAATGTTTTGCTTAGCAACAAAAATTTGGGGCCCAAGTGAGGTCAAGTCTACATGTAAAAAGAAATGAAAGTACATTAAACATTTGATTTGATGTCCTTGTGATAAAAATAGAATGAAACTATAATGACAGCAATCCACCAAACTGCAATAGATTCAGACCATGTTTCTATAACTGTAGGAATCTGAATGTTTGATAAGATTCCTTAAAAACAGCTAGTCTGTAGTTGTATATTAATTCATTCACATTTCCATCATCAGATTCATCTGATTTGCTGATGGAGAGGGAACTGCATATATTTCAGTATTCTTCAATCAGAATTAGGGTAATTTAAGTATCAATAGATTATACCAAATGTTTACGTATACATATTTCAATTTACTAGGAATTCAGCAAGTAAAATAAATGAACTTGAACCCATATGCTACTAATATTTCCTTTGTTTGTAAAGGGACATCATAGAGCAACAATTTTGAACCAAGTCTCATTATTCCAGTGTAACTGAAATTGCAAGGATCTTCACATCAATTATATGTGCAAAGTTGTGCCCACTGAAGGTTGCCACAATTAGCTCAGATCACTAGATCACGATTTCCAATCCCACTTCCCAGAAACCCATAGATTGCATGGTACAAGGGAAGATGGAAAGGCCTCACCCTCTTCCTGCCTCCTTCTGGAGGGGAAACAGCACCAACTTATATTATTTGTAGAAGGAAGGATGGTTCAAAAAGTCATGGGTTATCTAATGAATAATTAGAATTGCTCTGAACCAGAATTTTAGAAGAGCAACCTACTTACTTTTATTTTGAACTTTTAACTAAAA
The DNA here is from genome assembly GCA_009733165.1 of Naja naja. Taxonomy (NCBI): domain Eukaryota; kingdom Metazoa; phylum Chordata; class Lepidosauria; order Squamata; family Elapidae; genus Naja; species Naja naja. The sequence goes on along the minus strand of CM019155.1, from coordinate 79,976,599 downwards.
CAGCCTCCACAACTGTCAAAATATTTCAAATTGGTTCTTCTGATGGAAGAAATTCAGCATGTCTTCAATAGTCTGGAACATTTAGAATATTCTGGCCAACAATAGAAACTTAGAATTCATTTCTGTTCCCTTTCTTCACTTCTAAACCACAAGCGTGGGTGGATTAGTAATCCATGCTGAGTGTTACCTACCATTGAAACTATTAAAAATTGGCCAAATTAATTATCTGTAAAACATCTTTCAAAAACAAATTTAATGAATTCCTACAGGAAACAGTAGGAATGTAATTCTATTTTCACACTGCATGGGAAAAGATATTAGACTCTATTGCTGAAAAATTCTCTCACACATAGGCATCTCTTTCTAAACAGAGAAAACAAAGGCATTCTCAATGTTTTACATGAACTCTCTGAATAGTTCAATCCACACATTACAAGAAAAAATAGCTGTTTTATTAATTTATTGAATTTATATCCCACATTTATTTTGTGCAATTTAAGGTAACTGCTTCTATCTTTCCCACAAAACAATTCTATCAGGCATGCTAGAATCAAAGAATGTATGGTCCAAAGTCACACAGTCAGCTTCTTAAGGGAGGACTAGAATTCATGGTCTCCCAAATTCGACTCGAACACTTTAACCACTACACCAAACTGTCTCTGTAGTTTCCCATTATTTTGTAAGAAGACTCTGCGCAGAGCACACATATCAAACCTCAATAATTCAAGTGAAACCACAAAGGAAGCCTGAAGCTCAACATCCACAGATCACTAGAGTATACACAGAATTCACAGACACAAAAACTTAAGAGACACTGTTTTTTCATTTTCTATTAGCAGAATTTCAGCAACACTAATACCAGAGGTGGGATTCAGCCTGTTTGAAACATAAATTTAACTTTAAATAAACTCATCTCTGTTTCCCACTACGACCAGCCTTGGAAAAGCCCGCCCTCACAATCGCATGTCTGCAGCCAGAGCTGGGCTTACAGCATCAGCAGCAGTTTGGAGCTTGTTAAGGAGGACCACTCCTCTTCCCAACCATGCGTTTTCCAGCCTGGGCTGCTTTGGAGTGAAAAGCATACAATATGCTGCTGCTAAGCTCACTGGGTTCCTCGTATGAGTGCTGAAAGGGAGTCCGATTGTGAGGGCGGGCAAGACCAGTGGTAGAGAAACAGTGAGTGCGCTTTATAGTGCGCAGCTCTATTTCTTTAACATTTTGGGTGGTTGCACACATAGGGTGCTGGGGAAATCAGTTCCTGCAGCGAGAAGGGAGCGCAGGCTGACTGGGTGGGGAAGGAGTACGAGACTTCCAGCACTCATGCAGGAAATACAGACTTGGAGTGAAAAGCATTCAATATGCTGACTGTCCCTGGATTCCTCGCACGAGCGCTGGAAGAAAATTGGCCGATGGTCTGGGCTTGGAGCAGCAGCAGATGGACTTCAGGACGCATAAATCTACTCCTCAAGCTCCCAATGCCCAAGCTGGCGAGCTAGAAGAGAGATTCTCCATTGTGCTGGTGAGTACATAGGGACTGAGTAGGCTTTTTGCTTCTCCCCACCTCCCCATCCCCATCCCAATCCAGCATGGTGCAGACATGGTGCAGACATTCTGCATTGGAGGCAGAAATTGGGACGTTTCCATTGGCCCTTCTTTTTTCTCTCCCTAGCCTCCTTTTGCCAGCATGCGGCAGGCAGTTGTGATCTTTAGATGGGCTTTTATTTTTTCAGCCCAAATGGGAGGGAAGGGGCTCGGAATGGTACATAGGAAATCACCCTGTCTCTGCAGCATGGGTCTGCCTGTGCCGCCCCACCTTGTCGTGAGTGACATCACTCAGTCACATGACACCCCCAAGCCACGCCCACCCAATCAGTCACTAGGAGAACCAGTTGTTAAATTACCTGAATCCCACCACTGACTAATATCCTGTGTATATGAAGCACCATAATGCTATTATGGATACACAACTATGCCTTACCTACCTATAAAATAATTCAGAGCAAACACTCATGTAATCTTGAATTTTCACAAGCAATTTCAAAGAAAAGTAGGAGGGGAACTCTAAGCTATCTTCTTTTCTCTGGCGATATGCTTCACTTCTTCTTTGTCTTCAACACTATACTTATACATCACCCAAACCATCTACAACAACAGCAGGTGGGCATGACTAATTTCTTCTGCTGTTTTGGGTTGACTAGAAAAAAATGTTTCTACAAAGTCACAAAATAACAGCCCTATCACTCTATACTTAGAATACTTGAAGCAACCCAGCCAGAAACCACCCAGTTTGTGTTGCAGGTGCAAAGCTCTCAAAAACAGCTGTTTGAAATGTGAGTTTTTGCACCTTCTTCCCTAGGTTTGCTTGGAAATATCTTTGCCTGATTCATCATTTCAAATATGATGGGAGGAGATTTTTAAATTTAAATTTAAATTTCTTAATGTTATAATATATTGGGCTTGAGATTATTTAATTTTCTTTTAAGTAATTTATTGTTGATTGTCTGATTTTAGCTGTGAGCCGCCCTGAGTCTTCGGAGATGGGGCGGCATACAAGTCCAAGAAATAAATAAATAAATAACAAAATCTTACCTCTAAAGAGCCACCATTTCTCTACAAAGCAAAAAGCCACACTTCCAACCATTTGTTACAGTTTTCTAAATTAAGTTGGTAACGCTAATGATTTTGTAACAGCTCTACTGTTACAAACTATTGACTGGCTGAACTCAATTTGCAGCACTGTCTCCCTTGGTACAAAGACAGCCTCTGAAGTCTGTAAAGAAATCTTGCTAGAAAGACAGCAGACCCACTTAGCCTAAGTGATCCTCCAAGCCTTTTGTTATTCTGTCCAACATCATAAGGGAGATAAATCATTTACAAGTGCATATTTTACTTTTCATTTATACATTCCTGATGCAGGTAATGACTTTGGTTCATGCAAAAAATAGTGAAGGGAAGGGTTTTTTCCCCTTCTTCCAAACATGTGTAGTCATGAATGAAGAATATTCTTCTTAGCCAAAAGCACTTAACTGAATAATAAGAGCAGTGACTTCATGGGAAAATTACAGGAGTGTACTAAACTCTTAGGTGGTTGAACAATGTGGATTTATGGCTCTGAATTGTTAATAGCATCTCCAGATGTTTCAATCATGCACAAAATTCTATTTGTTCTTTGTGGAACAATAATAAAAACAATTAAATTAATTGGGAGGAGGTCTCTTTTTTATTTGAGTGTAGGAGATGACCTGACATGAGGTCACAAATACAAAATCCTTCTTTTAGGTTTTTTTTTTAATGTACACACACATGTAATGAATATGGCACTGAAAACGTGAATGCTTCCATCACAAAGTAAATATCAGAAATAAATGTCCACAGCATTACTTTTCACCAAAACATAAGATAATAATTTATTTGTTTGTTATAATAACTCATATTCTATCTTTAAAAGTAGATGTCCCAATTTGGCTTATAAACAAATGAATAAAGTTGCAATAATTATAAATTCCATCTGTGAATTATTCAGTAACAACATATAATATAACAGAATCTTAACATAAGGGTTATAAAAGATTTACATTAATTAGAAGCTATATTCCATAACTTTCAGTGAAACTTATAGTCCATCTTATGCATAGCCAGAGTATGTTCCATTGCATTACATAATCCTTTCTATTAAATAAGCGTGGAAAGATTTTTTTGGCAAGCATTTCTAACAGAAAATTGTTCATGCAACATATTGAAGTAATTCAGACAGAATTGCAAAATAATCTTTTGGTTTTTTTTTTTCCTGAACTAAAAAACCATGAAGAAATGAATGGTAAAATATCTGCTGGGCTCGTTTGTGTTTTTTTGGAACTAACATCTTTGCTTTCACTGAACAAATCACTATATTGGCAGTATTGATAAATAATAGGTTTTCTTAAATAAGAATGATGAACTCTCAGAACGTGTTTGGAAGTGTATCTACCTGCCAAGAACAATTAAAGTCAAGCTGAAGTATTGGGGGACACCTAGAAATCTACTAAGTTTGGCCAATGACTTTCCCAAATACTGGATTTTAAAGGTTGTTGAAAGAAATCATATTGGCCACTCATGGCATTCCACCTAAAGTCTGTTTTTCAATTGCATTCTTATCAAAGAGCAATACTTTCTTAGCAAGCAGATGTCCTATTTGAGTAATTCAAATGCAATAAAACACTTTTATTATTTGTTTGTCCATCATAGTTGTCATTTCCCATTACAGGTAGTCGTTGACTTACAACAGTTCATTTGGTGACTGTTCAAAGTTACAACATCATTGAAAATAGTGACTTATCACCATTTTTCACACTTATGACCTTTGCAGCATCCCTATTGGTCATGGGATCAAATTCAGACACTTGTCAACTGGTTCATATTTATGACAGTTGCAGTGTCCTGGGTCATGTGATTACTTTTTGCAATCTTTTGACAAGCAAAGTCAATGGGGAAGCCAGAGTCACTTAACAACCATGTTACTAATTTAACAACTGCAGTGATTCATTTAACAAGTGGCAGGAAAGATTTTAAAATGGAGCAAAACTGACCTAACAGTTGTCTTGCTTAGCAACAAAAAAAATTGGGCTCAGTTATGATAATAAATTGAGGACTACCTGTATTTCTGTCTGGATTACTAAATTGCTTAGGAGGTAATCTTCATTTAACAACCCCTTGTTCAATGACCATTGTAATTTCTGATGATTCTGAACAAGTGACAGCAATGACAAGTCCTCGAAGTCCCAGCAAGTGCAACACACCACAGTTATGTAATCACATTCTGAGTGTTCAGTAATTGACCTGGATATCCTAGCATTGTGGTGTCCTACAGTCACATAATTACAATTTGCAATTCTGAATTTCCACAAGTAAAGTCAATGGAGAAACTGAAAAATTTGTGATTATATGAGGTTCTTGCTTAATGACTGTGTAGTTCTCCCTTAACCATGGTAACCAGATGCTGGAATTATTGTTGCTAAGCAACACAGTCATGTGACTTCATGTTTTATGACATTGCTTAGCAATGGAAATTCTGGTCCCAATTACCATTGTTAACCAAGACCTACCTGTAATGGAAGGCAAATTTACACTCTGCTTCTCTGCTGGAGAGATTTCTGCTGATATTTTTGTTTCAGATTGAATATCAATGTAGCAAGCAAAAATATGCTTGGTCATGGAAATATCACTACTGTAATACTGTCATTAATGAAATTATTTTGGAAATCTGAGCACATTAGTCTAAGTTTAGAAGTTAAACCATATCTTTCATCATCAGTGGATGGCAGAGAAAATTTCATATTTTAATATATTTTTTACATCATTGTAAAAATGGTAATTTTGAAACACAAACTCACATTCTACATATTTCAAGTTCTGTCAAGACATGTAAAGATCTATCCTCTTAACTTCATTCTTGTGACAAACTGGAGAAAGGTATGTTCAATTTTTACTAACAGATAAGTAGTAAAAAATGTTTTTGCAGATGGTAAAACTCATATATTGCAGATGGTTGAATAATGCAAACATGATTGTACATTTTTAATCTTGTATGTCTTTTTATATTTTGTATACAGGTGAAACTCGAAAAATTAGAATATCGTGCAAAAGTTCATTTATTTCAGTACTGCAACTTAAAAGGTGAAACTAATATATGAGATAGACTCATTACATGCAAAGCAAGATAGTTCAAGCCGTGATTTGCCATAATTGTGATGATTATCAGCTCATGAAAACCCCAAATCCACAATCTCAGAAAATTAGAATATTGTGAAAAGGTGCAATATTCTAGGCTCACTCTAATCAGCTAATTAAGCCATAATACCTGCAGAGGGTTCCTGAACCTTTAAATTGTCTCTCGGTCTGGTTCAGTAGGAATCACAATCTGGGAAAGACTGCTGACCTGACAGTTGTGCAGAAAGCCATCATTGACACCCTCCATAAGGAGGGAAAGCCTCAAAAGGTAATTGCAAAAGAAGTTGGATGTTCCCAAAGTGCTTCTTGTTATGTATGCAGAGTTTGAATTGATTGGTTGTTCTTGTAAAGTGTTTGAAATCATTGGTTAAAAAGTGCAGGAAAACCCTGCACTCTGATTGGCTGTCAACCGAGGCAGCCGGCTATATATAGCTGCCTTGGCTAAGCCAAATCGGGTCCGTTCTGAGCTGAAGTCACTAATAAACTTAAGAGCTGAAGCACTCCGCGTCTGCCTCTTCATGCAAACTTAACACTGGCGACGAGGATGGGATTCCCCTGAAGAGAAGGCAACGCAGAACAGAAGAAGAGCGAGATGGCTGTGCTGAACACTTCCCCAGCCCTGTTCGATCCGACGGCAGAAGACTGGGAGTCGTATGCAGATTGTTTCCAAATGTATCTGGAGGGAAACGATCTTGCCGCCATTTCTGAGCAGCGGAAGAGGCGGTCTTATGTACGTGGTCCGCAGTTTTCAAGATGGTGAAGGCACTTGCAGGAGCAGCAGATGTGAAGGTAATGGCTTGGCCTGATCTGGAAAGGCTGTTAAGAGCCCATTATGTGCCGCAAGTATTGTGCCTCATTAAGAGACGCAAGTTTTACTGTCGTGATCAGGGGGAAAACGAAAGCGTAAATGACTTCATGGCAAGTTTAAGAGACATTGGGGGTGCATGCAAATTCAACAGTTTAGAGGAGGCCATGCGCGATCGCTTTGTACTGGGCCTTAAAGACAAGGTGTTACAGAGCAAGTTATTAATGAAACCTAAGATCACTGAAAGAAGCAATAGAAGAAGCCTCTTCAGCAGAAGCTACCAAGTCCTCAGCAGCAGCCATGAGGAAGATGAACAGGGCCACGAGCCATTCTGATGGGGAAAAGTCCACCACAAATCTTTGTGAGGAACTAGATTCTGAGTCAGATTGCAGTGAGGTGGAGGAAGGAATTTACAGACTCAGTATGGAGCAAAAAAGAAAGACATGGGAAGAAAGAGGCAAGATTTCTACTGCAGAGGTTGTGGGGAAAGCCACCCCCACACTGAATGCAAGTTTCTAGACACCATTTGCCTCCATTGTGAAAAAGAGGGCACCTAGCAAGAGTCTGCAAATCATCCAGAACTCCACCCAACAGAAGGAAGTTTGCTGCAAACAAAGACAAAATTCAAGCCTAACAACCTCAGTGAGAAAATGAGGCACAGCACAGAAGCAAATGGGAAGAATGAAACTCATCACAGTAACTATTGGTCATTCATCTCCTTTAAAAAGCAGAAAAGTGCATGTCAAGGTACTTATTGAAGGAAGGCCTTGCCAAATGGAAGTGGACTCAGGCTCATACCTATCTATGGTGTCATGGGACACTATTCAAAGACTGTTACCAAATATTCAGAAGACTCACTTCAAGAAGCAGGCATTGACTCTTAAAGACTACCAAGGGAACAAGATTCCAGTAGTTGGAACAAGAGAATTCAGCGTGAAGTTCAAGGGCCACACCAAGCGTCTACCCTGACCATCGTGAGACAAGGATCGCCAAGTCTGCTGGGACTTGAATGGTTCAACCCATGGGCATCGAGGTGACTGGCATCAATCACATGAGCAACACTGAGTGGGAAGAGGCCTTGAAGTCTGAGTTTCCAGAGGTCTTCAGCAACGGATTAGGCAAGTACTTGGGGACCCCTATCACCTTTAATCTAGATCCCAAGGTACAACCAATCCGTTTAAAACCAGAAGGGTTCCATTTGCCTTAAAGGAAAAATTGATGCACAATTAGATAAACTAATAGCTCAAGGGGTTTTAGAGCCCACTGACCACTCCAGGTGGGACACCCATAGTCACACCAGTCAAGGCTGATGGGTCTGTGAGAATCTCGGAGACTACAAGGGGACATTGAACCATGCGCTACAACAGAGCATATCCAGTTCCAGTAGTGCATCATTTATTACATTCTCTTGGAGGGGGCACAGTTTTCGTAAATTGGACCTGGCCCAGGAATATCAACAGTTAACAGTTGATGATGCAACTGCAGAAGCCCAAACCATTGTAACCCATAGAGGTGCTTCAAATGCACAAGGTTGCAATTTAGAAGCGCGGCACCAGGCATCTTCCAAAGCCTTATGAAAAGGATGCTACAAGGGTTGCCAGGAGTGGTGCCCTATTTTGATGACGTTTAATTTCTGCTGAAAATGACAGTCAGTTACATGAGAGACTCAGGAAGTCTAACCAGATTCAGGGTTAAAAGTCAAGAAAAAATGCACATAGAACAGAAATGAAATTCTTGGGTTTATGATTGATAAACATGGCATCCACCCACAGAGGCCAAAGTGGGGGTGCAGTTCTCCCATAATACCCCCACTCCTCTTGGCAGCTTGCATTGGTTGCCCTGGCTCTGGGTGAGTTCAAGGTTTTAGTGTTAACATATAAAGTCCTTCATGACATGGGTCCTCAATATTTAAGGAGGCGTCTCCTTCGATATCGAATGCCGTCCATCCTGTATGCGAGCTCATGAGGCAAGACTCCCGAGGATTCCATGCAGGGTCAGTGCGATTGGTAATTCCCGACGACGAGCCTTTTCTGTTGCGGCCCTGACCTCTGGAACCAACTGCCTTTGGAGCTCCGCCTGGCCCCTGACCTCCGCACCTTTCGCCATGAGCTAAAACTTGGTTGTTTGATCAACCGGGCTGTGACCCCCTCGGGTTGGGATAGTTTTAATGGTTTAGTTTATTATATTTTGGACTTGTATTTAAATTTAATAGTTTTTAAGGTATTTATTGTATTATATTTTAACTGTGAGCGCCTCCGAGTCTTGAGATGGGGCTATACAAGTGCAAATAATAAATAAATAAATAAATAAAGTTCAGGCAATCAAAGAAGCCCCCAGGCCAAAATGCAAAACAGATTTGCAAGCATTTTTGGGACTCTTCTATCATATGTTTCTACCTCAGAAGGCAACCATGGCAGAACCCCTACATAGATTACTGGACAAAAAATCTGCATGGGTCTGGGGCGAAAGGAACAAGCTGCATTTAACAATATTAAGAGACAAATCCGTCTGTACTAATACAGTTCTCTGAGAATTTCTTGTTGTACTGACTTGTGATGCATCCCCTTTTGGAGTGGGGTGTGTGTGTTGAGTCACATGCTTCCCAGTGGGAGGAAGCTCTTATTGCATTTTACTCTTGCACTTTGACTAAAGCAGAGAAGTACAGCCAACTGGACAAGGAAGCTTTGGCAATTGTGGCTGTCCAAGAAATTCCATGAATCGTTTATGGCAGAAGATTCACCATTGTCACAGATCACAAACCTCTATTAGGCATTGTGGCAGGGAAAAACCAAAGCCCACGATCCTGTCACCAGAATGCTGAGATGAACTGAATTTCTGACTGCTTATTCATACAAACTGATCCACAGACCTGCATTGTAGATGCTTTGAGTAAAGTTGCCCACTTCCTTCACATTGAGGACCCTGCTCCTGAGACTCCACCTTCTTTCTAGAAACTGTTGCCAAGCTTCCAGTCCATGCTGCTGAGATTGCCAGAGAAACTGCCAAAGACCGTTATTGGCTCCTATTGTAGGCTGGATCAAAAAGGTTTGCCACTACAAGATCTACCTCAACTTGCCCAACCTTTTAAAATCCAGACAAACTGAGTTATCTGTATTAAGGATGTATTTGTGGGATAACAGGGTGGTTATTCCTGCAAAACTACAGAAAGAGGTTTGGAAATGTTACATGAGGGTCATCGAGGTGTCAGAATGAAGGGATTGGCCAGGAGTTATGTATGGTGGCCAGGTATTGACAAAATGGTTGAAAACTGGGTTGCATCCTGTCCCAACTGTCAGAGTAGTCAGGCCTGCCCACCTCTGCCCCAAACAGGAATGGGAATGTCCTAGGGGCCCATGGTCCAGGATTCACATTGATTTTGCTGGCCTAACAGAGGGCACACTTTCCTTATTATAGTAGATGCATATTCCAAATGGCTAGAGGTTATCCCTATGGCATCCACCACAGCTGAAGCTGTCATCAAACAACAGAAACTTTGTAACTCATGGGTTACCTGATGTGATTGTTTCTGGCAATGGTCCTCAATTTACATCAACCTTTTGAATCATATTTAGCACAGCAGGGTATCAGACATGCCCCTGACCCCTGGGCATCCTT
>CM019155.1:79916018-79965473 GCA_009733165.1 Naja naja | reverse complement strand
AAAACAACCTATATATAAGACTTAAAATGGAAGGAAAAAATTGATTCAATGAATATAAATGGACTCAATTCAATTGCCAAGAAGGAAAATATTTCATAAATTCAGAAATTAAAATTTGATATAATTGTCTGCAAAGAAGGTCCATATTAAAAAAGCAAAATGAATATGTATTAGGCAAAAAGAAAAGGAAAGCTATTAATGCAAACAATGTAAAAAAAAAAAAGAGGGATGGCTTTATATATTAAAGATACAATTACTGCAGAATTGATTTATACAGATGAAGATGGGAGGATTTTAATGGTGGAGATAATAGACAACAACACTAAAATGCTCCTGATAGCAATATATGCACCAAGTGAGAATCAGAAGAATTCTATAAGAAATTATACCAAAGTGATTGAATTAGACTATGCAAATATTTTTCTGATGGGAGAATTTTAATGGGATAATTAATGACCACTTGATTACAAATCTGAAAGAACCAAAAAGAAAACTAGAAAAAACTACCCAAGTCCTTCTTTCAATTGATAGAAAGAATGAATATTAAAGACATATGGAGAGAGAGAAATATGGAAATAAGAATTTACTTTTTATTCAAATAGACATGAATCATGGTCAAGAATAGATATGGTATGGGCATCTGCAGATATGCTCTCCGATATACAGAAAATTCAAATTGAAAGTGGGACTGGAAGGATCACAATCCATTGATAGTTGCCTGGAAAGGACAGAGGAGAAGATCTAGATGGACATTAAATAATGATCTTGAAAGAAGAAGAATTTAAAAAGAATTGAGACAGAACTTTTTTTTCAAGGAAAATAGAAAAGAAGATACATCTACAAATTCGCTGGGATCTCGATGAAGGCTTATACAAGAGGTTTGATAATTGACTATATAAGGAAAAAAAATTAAATGGAAGAAGACACTCAAAATATTGGAAGATGATTTCATGAAATTGGAAAAGAACTACAACAATCACATAAAGGAAAGATATTAAAGGAAAATGGATGTGATTAAACATAAAATGGCTTTGGACAAAAGAATTGCTCAAAAGATTAAAGGCGCTAAACAAAATTACTTTGAAAATGGTAATAAGCCAGGAAGGTGGTTAGCGTATAAAATTAGAAAGGAAAAGAAATAAAAAAATTAGCCAATTAATAGATGGAAAAGGAATATACAGCATGAAGGCGATGAAAAGAAAAAAATTATTCGAGACTACTATGAAAAACTGTACTCTCAAGAAGATATTCTAGAAGAAAAAAATTGAACAGTATCTACAAAAGACAAGACTACCACAGATACCTGAAGACATTGAGACAATGTTAGAAGGGAACATAACCATGATGGAATTAACAGAAGCCTTGAAGAAAAACAAAACAGGAAAAGCACCAGGCCCAGATGGTCTACAGTGAGGAATTTTACAAGACCTTCCAGGAAGTGTTAAGCCTCCCCTTCTAGAAGTGATGAATGAAGTCTTACTAAAAAGAGAATACCTGAGACATGGTTGGAAGCTTATATTACCCTTATACCTAAAAAGAAATGGATCTACAACAAGTTAAAAATTATAGACCTATCTCATTGTTGAATTCAGATTATAAAATTTTGCTTCAATCTTGGCAGAAAGAATGAAAAGATATTTAAATGAATTTATCCACGGATCAAAATGGATTTTGCCAAAACGACAAATCAAGCAAAATGTGAGAATAATTTTAGATACTTTGGAGTATTATGAAACACATTCTGAAAAACAGATGGCACTGATGTTTTTAGATGCTCAAAAGCATTTGACAATGTGAACTGGCGGTTTATGATATTGCAAATGATGCAAATGGGCTTTGGAAAAAACTTTATACAAGCTATTGAGGCAATATATAATAATCAAACAGCAAGATATTGGTAAATGGAGAGTTGACAGAATCTATAGGGATAAGAAAAGGAACCAGACAAGGTTGTCCTCTGTCCCCTACTGTTTGTTTTAACACTAGAAGTACTGAATAGAGCTATCAGAGAAGATGAAGAAATAAAAGGAATGAAAATTAAAAAGAAGAATATAAACTACAGGCGTTTGCAGATGATTTGGTATTCATACTAGAGGATCCACTTAAATCAGCACCTAAGTTGATAGAACAAATAGAAGAATATGGAATGGTGGCAGGTTTAAAAATTAATAAAGACAAAACAAAGATCCTAACAAAGAATATGTTAGCAAAACGCAAAGAAAGATTTAGAAGATTTATTAGAGATTCAGATCAAAATAAAGTTAAATATTTGGGAATATATATAATGCAAGATGCAGTACTTGAAAGAAGATAATTATATAAAACTTAAACAGCAGATAGCGACAGATCTTGAAAGATGGGAAAATATGCAATTATCTCTTATTGGCAGAATATCGACAGTTAAGATGAATATTCTACTAGAATCTTATACCTAGACAATCCCAATTAGACTTGGGAAAGGTACTTTGAAGATCTAAATAAAATCACATCCAAATTTATATGGCAGGGCAAAAAGCCAAGAATTAAATTTAAGCTATTACAAGATGCAAGGTCAAGAGGGGATTCGCACCCAAACTGGGAATTGTATTATCAAGCTGCAAGTCTGATGTGGGTGAAAGAATGGATAACATTGAGAAATAATAGATTGTTAACTTTAGAGGGTCATGATTTATTATTAGGATGGCATGCTTTCTTATGGTATAAGGGAACAAAAAACAAGGATATTTTAGAAGACACTATGTTAGAAGCTTTGTTTTTAAATTGGGAAAACTAGAAAACAACATTATATACAAATTCCATTATGGGTATCTACTATTGAAGCTTTTTCATATGCAATAATATACAAGAAGGAACAAACAGTTAGATATGGAGAGATTTTAAATGAAAAGGGTGAACTCAAATCGATGCAAACACTACAAGAACAAGGTATAAAATGAATTGGTTTTCATATTTGCAAATACAATCTAGATATGATGAGGATGTTAGGACTGAAGGGATTTATAAAAACCAACTGAATTAGATAAAATCTTGATGGACATGAACGAAAAAATGATTAAAAAACTTTATGGTTATCTATTAGAAGTTAGAATGGAAGAGGAGCAGGTTAAGGAAACAATGATTGCTTGGGGGAAAATTTGGTTATGGGATAGATCTAGAGAGATGGCAAACACTGTGGGATCAGAATTATAAAATGACAATGTCAACTGCATATAAAGAAAATTTGTATAAGATGTTTTACAGGTGGCACCTATCCCGAGAAGGATTGCAAGAATGTTCAAGGATAAATCGGATAAGTGTTGGAAATGTCATCAGATACCTGGCTCCTACTACCACATGTGGTGGACTTGCATTGATGCTAAAAGATACTGGACTAAAATCCACATGTGGTTGGAAAAATGACACAACAACATATAGACTTGAAACCTGAGATATTCCTGTTGGGAATTGTACCAGAGACATTTAACAAAGAACTGAAATATTTGATTGTTAATGTACTGACAGCTGCTAGAATTGTATTTGCTAAAAACTGGAGAAATGATAAGACACCTATGGGAGGAAGTGATTAAGAAGATTTTGGATTGTGCCAAATGAGTAGATTAACATTTGAAATTAGGGATCAAGAAGAAAAGCAGTTTTATAAGATATGGAATATGTTCTATCAATGGTTAGACAAAAAGTTTGGTAATATATTTTTGGGAATATAAAGATAGATAGAACTGTTGAAACAATATAGAGATTATAATATGATAAAGGATTAATAATAATGATTATAGTTTTTCCTTTTTGTAATATTGAGTATGAATAATGAGGGGAAGGCACTGTGATTTTTGACCGACCGACATACATGAAATTGATATGGATCTATGTGTTGTATGTTTGTTTGTTATGTTTGTGTTTTTGGAAAAATAAAACCTCTTATAAAAAAAAAACTTCTGAACCACGGTCTCAAGCATTACCAAAAGAGCCCCACCTATTTAAAAGAATACATTAGATAGATGGGGTTTGAGTATGGACTGAACCTAGTGGGGAGGGTGTTATGTATGCAGAGTTTGAATTGATTGGTTGTTCTTGTAAAGTGTTTGAAATCATTGGTTAAAAAGCGGAAAACCCTGCCCTCTGATTGGCTGTCAGCCGAGGCAGCCGGCTATATATAGCTGCCTCGGCTAAGCCAAATCGGATCTGTTCTGAGCTGATGTCACTAATAAACTTAAGAGCTGAAGCACTTCGCGTCTGCCTCTTCATGCAAACTTAACACTTCTATCAAAGCACATTAATAGAAAGTTATGTGGAAGGGAAAAGTGTGGAAGAAAAAGGTGCAAAGCAGCAGGGATGACCGCAGCCTGGAGAGGATTGTCAGGAAAAGGCCGTTCAAAAGTGTTGGGGACTTTCACAAGGAGTGGACTGAGGCTGGAGTCAGTGCATCAAGAGCCACCACACACAGACGGATCCTGGACATGAGCTTCAAATGTCATGTTCCTCTTGTCAAGCCGCTCCTGAACAACAAACAACATCAGAAGTCTTACCTGGGCTAAAGAAAAAGAGACCTGGTCTATTGTTCAGTGGTCCAAAGCCCTTTTTTCTGATGAGAGCAACTTTTGCATCTCATTTGGAAACCAAGGACCCACAGTCTGGAGGAAGAATGGAGGCACACACTGCAAGATGCTTGAAGTCCAGTGTGAAGTTTCCACAGTCTGTGTTGATTTGGGGAACCATGTCATCTGCTGGTGTTGGTCCACTGTGCTTCATTAAGTCTTAGCCGTCTACCAGGAGATTTTGGAGCACTTCATGCTTCCTTCCGCAGACGAGCTTTATGGGGATGCTGACTTCATTTTCCAGCAGGACTTGGCACCTGCCCACACTGCCAAAAGCACCAAAACCTGGTTCAATGACCATGGGATTACTGTGCTTGATTGGCCAGCAAACTTGCCTGACCTGACCTGGCATTGCCAAGAGAAAGATGAGAGTCATGAGAATGAACAATGCAGAAGAGCTGAAGGCCACTATTGAAGCATCCTGGTCTTCCATAACACCTCAGCAGTGCCACAGGCTGATAGCTTCCATGCCACACTGAGGCAGTAATTGCTACAAAAGGGGCCCAAACCAAGTAGCGAGTACATATGCATGTTTATACTTTTCAGAGGTCCGATATTGTACTATGTACAGTCCTTGTTTTATTGATTGCATGTAATATTCTAATTTTCTGAGATTGTGGATTTGGGGTTTTCATGAGCTGTACGCCATAATCATCACAATTATGACAAATCGTGGCTTGAACTATCTTGCTTTGTATGTAATGAGTCTATCTGATATATTAGTTTCACCTTTTAAGTTGCACTACTGAAATAAATGAACTTTTGCATGATATTCTAATTTTTTGAGTTTCACCTGTATTCTGTTTTGTAGTTCTACTCTGTAGTCTTTATTAAGTTTTTAATTAAACTGGATTTCTGACCTGTAAATAAGCATTTGAAATATTGACTTTCAGAAACAGGTATGTAGCCACAAACATCAAAATCTTACACAGCTAATAAGAATTTTTTCCATTTATAGGATTTGAGGATGGAGAAGAATGAAATAGACAAGATATAAAAAAAATGGAGAAGATCAGAAATTATGTGAAAAGAGAAAAAAGCAGGGGAAAATTAATGAAAACAAGTTAAACTTTAGAATTTTGTTTGGCTAATTCAGAAATAATATAATTATTCTACTGCTACAATGGGCAGGTAAGCTTCTGAATCAACTTCATGAAACAATTTTACATTTGAGATATAATCCAGAACATTCTATTTTTGTATTAAAATTGTCTATGTATATATTTTAAAAGACACCTTGAGTAATGCAGTGGTTCAATTGTGTGTCTGCCTTTGGATGGATCGTCTTTCATATGGGTTGCCTGCAGTGGCTTCTGTAAGAAATTGTGCCAATGATAAAATGGCAACACATGTATTATTATTGTTGTTGTTATGTTGTTATTATAAACTTTTAATCATTAAACATGAAACTCAGTCAACTGAACATTAAAAAATGTATCACAAATATCATTGACTGGCTCTGATGGTTGATATGGGTTGCTGCCAGCATACTAGGTATCAACCAAGTATTTTCTTAAAATGTATATTGTTCCGAGTAACACTTTTAAAAATTATTTTATTTTATTTACTTTTTATTATTTACTTTTTATTATTTACTTTGATGATGATGATGATGATGATGATGATGATGATGATGATGGTGATGATGATTACTATATTATTGTGCAAAGCAGTGGTGGGATTCAAATTTTTTTACTATCAGTTCTGTGGGCGTGGCTTGGTGGCATGGCAGGGGAAGGATACTGTAAAATCTCCAGTCAGGGATGGTATTTGCTGATTCTCCACTACCGGTTCTCCAGAACTGGTCAGAACCTGCTGAATACCACCTCTGGTGCAAAGGCACAAAACCTTCATCAGATAAAAGTATGTTAGTTGTGTGAATATGCACATCTCATTACTTGTCCCCCTGGGGCTGCCTATGGTTGCTTGCTATTTAGACAGTGATGAACCTATTGGAGTCTTGTTTAATCTTAATCTTGAATTGGTGCTATTTATGAGATATATCATTTCAGAGTACTGAAATGACCTCAAAGGATTTTTAACAACAACAACAACAACAACTGGACTGGACTGAACTGAACTGAACTGAATAATTGAATAATTGAAGCTAAACTGGAAAACTTGGAAACACATAAACTATTGACTACGTACCATGCTTTACACCCACAAAGTTTAATGTAAAGGCCATGTGAACTATAGTGAAATAAACTGTATTTGTTTCCTATGGTATTGATTACATCTTTCATAAGCATTACATACTAGAACAACTGTAAACCAACACACTGGTGAATATCAAATAGAAATGTTGCTCTAGGGCAAATCTAACAATAACAATAATTAATATTAAATAATATTATTAATAAAAACAGTGCACCACAAAAATGGAAGATTAGATTGGAAAATAAGATTAGCAAGTTGAGATCAGATGCAAGCAAGCTAGAACAGATGAAAGCAAAGAAGCTGAAGAAAAAGGAAGACCAAAAAACACCTAATCAAGAAATATCACTTAGAAACAAGGAAGATCAAGGAAGCACTAGAAATAATAAAGCAGCAAATAACAGCAATAGTCAAGAAGATTAGCAGATATGAAGCTTGAATTGCAAATTATAGGCAGAACCTTCAATTTCAATCCAATCAGAAACATTTCTACCAATCCATCAATGGAGAAACTGCAGTGAATCTGTCAGTACCTGACATTGACTACAAAAAGCATTTGATCCTTTGCCACATGACTGGATAATCAAGTGCCTAGAAATGACAGGAGTCAATAGAAACATCAGAAGTTTTGTGCAAAGATCGATGACATAATAGAAGACACAGCTGCAGGTCAATGGTGAGAGACTGGGAGCGGTTAATATCAAGAGATGAATATTTCAAGGAGATTCACTATCACCATTACTGTTTGTCATTGCACTATTTCCTTTGTCAATAATACTGAATAACTCAGGCCATGGTACCAAACACCAAAACATTTGCCAGACTATCCCACTTCCTTTACATGGATAATCTGAAGTTTTATGGAAAAACACCCTCTAAAATAGAATTGTTGCTCAACATTGTTTATACAGCCAAGAAATTGCAATGGAGTTTGGATGGACAAATGTGCCACACTCACTATCAAACAAGGAAAAATAGTGAAAACTGAAGGAATCAAGATGCCCCATGAAAATAACATTAAGAATCTGGATTAAGATGATTACTACAAATACCTGGGAAATACCGGGAAAATCTATATAAAATGTTTTATAGATGGCATCTTCCTCCTGCTAGACTAGCAAAAATGTTCAACCTAAGCCCAAGCTGCTGGAAATGTAAAAAGGAAAAAGGTACATTTTCACATGTGGTGGACCTGCCCAGAGGTCAAGAAATATTGGAATATAATTCGATTATGGCTAGAAGAAATAACAAAACAGAAAATTGATCCCAAACCAGAACTATTTCTATTAAGCATAATAACAGAAAAATATAATAAAAAGATAAATACATTATGCTACATATCTTAACAGCTGCTAGAATTTCCTATGCACAATTTTGGAAGCAGGAAAATGTGCCATCAGATGTTGTTATAAAAAAAATTTTAGACTGTGCAGAGATGGACAATGATTAACAATGAAATTAAGAGACAAAGAAGAGTCAATATATTATAATGTCTGGGATCCTTGGTATGAATGGTTTAAGAATAAAAAGAAATCAAAATGACAGTTAGGTAAAGAATAAGAAACTATATAAATACTTAGATCTATATTCATATCTGTATATATATTTATATATTAAGTTGAAATTGTATAATGAAAGAAATGTGTATATAGAAAGATGATAAGGAAATGTAAAAGATGTCTTGATGTTGATATAATGATGTATAAAGTTTTATTTTGTTTTTAAATTTTGATAATTAAATAAAATTTAATGGGTTAAAAAAAGAATATGGATAAAGATGATTACTACAAATATCTGGGTATCCTTCAATCTGACAACATCAAGCACACTGAAGTCAAGAAAAAGATTAGAGGTGGATATATCAAGAGAGTGAACAAGATCTTAAAGTCTAAACTCAATGGAGGAAATACCATCAAGGAAATCAACACCCAGGCAATTCCAGTCATTACACATACAGGTAGAATAGTGAACTGGATTCAAGCAGAACTGCAATGAACCAAACGAGCTGGACCAGATATTAATGGGAACAGATCAAAAATTAATTAAGAGAATATATAATTATTTATTAATTCACAAATTGAAAGAAGAACAAGTAAAAGAAACAATGATTATTTGGTTAAGAATTTTGGCTATACAATAGATCTGGATAGGTGGGAGAAATTATGGAATAGAAATCATAAACTTACAATGTCAATAGCATACAAAGAAAACCTCTATAAAATATTTTACAGATGGCATTACTCACCTGCAAGATTAGCAAACATGAATAAAAACAAATCGATCAAATGTTGGAAATGCAATCAGACACCAGGTTCATACTACCTAGTTAATCAATCAATCAATCAATCAATCAATTAATTAATTAATTCATTCATTCATTCATTTAATGAGATTTCTATGCCGCCCTATCTCCCGAAGGACTCAGGGTGGCTTACAGTAATAAAAGAATATAGTACAAATTTTAAAAAGCTATTAAATCCGAAATCTCACTAAGCCAATAAAATTCGTAACACTATTGCTAAAATCCCATCCCCCCCATCAGTCCAGGTCGGCGAGTTGGAAAAGCCATGTTTTTAGGCCACGGTGGAAGGATCGGAGGTCAGGGGCCACCTGAAGCTCCAGGGGCAGTTGATTCCATAGGGTGGGTGCTCCTACAGAGAAGCCCCTACCCCTAGGGGTCGCCAGCCAACTTTGTCTGGCCGACAACACTTCAAGGAGGCCCTGCCTATGGAAGCGCATGGGACATCAGGAAGTGTTACTGGCAGCAGGGTTCCCCGCAAATGCCCTGGTCCTAAGCCATGAAGGGCTTTATAGGTCAAGTCCAACACCTTGAATCTCACACAGAGGGCAACCGGTAACCAGTGCAGCTCGCGCAGGAGGAGTAGGAGTATTGGGACCCTCCCATCACAACCTGCGCCGCTGCATTCTGGACAAGTTGAAGCCTCCGCGTGGCCTTCAAGGGCAGCCCCATGTAAAGAGCATTGCAGTAGTCCAAACGGGAGGTAACGAGCACATGAGTGATCATACGTAGGGCATCTCGGTCCAGATAGGGGAGCAACTGATGCACCAGACAAAGCTGGGCAAATGCCCCTCTGGCCACGGCTCCCACCTGCTCCTCCAAACTGAGCCGCGCATCCAGGAGGACACCCAAGTTGCAAACCCTATCTATGGGGGACAACACCTCTCCCCCCATAGCCAAAGGTGGAATATCCTGAATAACTTGAGATACCGGTACATACAGCCACTTGGTCTTAGCTGGGTTGAGCCAGAGCCTGTTCCTTCCCATCCAGACCCACACCACTTCCAGGCACCTGGACATCACGTTGAGGGCATCATTGGGTTGATTTGGGGTGGAGATAAAAAGCTGGGTATCATCAGCATACTGATGATACCTCACCCCAAAACCACGGATGATCTTGCCCAGTGGCTTCATATAGATGTTGAGGGGTGAGACAACCAACCCCTGAGGCACCCCACAAAGGAGGGGCCTCAGGGCCGATCTCTGCCTCCTGCCAACACCACCTGCATACAACCTGAGAGGTTGGAGAAGATCCACCATAGAACGGTGCCCCCCACTCCCAACCCCTCGAGGCACCGCAGTAGGATACCATGGTCAATGGTATAAAAGCCGCTGAGAGATCTAACAGGACCAGGACAGAGGTGACCCCATCCCGCCTCCAGAGATCATCCACCAGTGCGACCAACTCCGTCCCCGTGCTGTGCCCAGGCCTGAAACCCAATTGGTATGGATCCAGATAATTGGTTTCCTCCAGGAACACCGGGAACTGTTGGGCTCAACAACCTTCACTCTCAACAACTTTCGCAACAAAGCGAAGGTTGCAGACAGGACGAAAGTTGTTCAAAATAGCCAGGTCCAAGACAGGCTTCTTGAGGAGGGGCCTCACCACCACCTCCTTCAAGGTGGGGGGAAAGAATCCCTCACTTAAAGAAGCATTGACAACTGCCTGGAGCCTCGTGTAACCTCCCGGGTGGCGTAAACCAGCCAGGAGGGACATGGGTCCAGTAAACACGTGGCAGCACTTAGCTTCCCCATGATCCTGTCCACCTCATCTGGAGTCACAGAATCAAACTCCTCCCAGATGGAATCCCTAAGACCCATTGTAACACTCCCATCAGACTCTGACCAGTCAGAGTCCAAGCCGGCCCGGATCTGAGCGTTCTTGTCCATCAGATGCTGACTAAACTCCTTGGCACATCTCTGCAAAGGGTCACCACCCCCTGATTAAGGATGGAACAGGCGACCCTGAACAGGGCGGCCGGGTGATTATCTGCGGATGCAATGAGAGCAGAGAAGTACGCATGCTTCACCATTCTCATCACAGCAAGATAAGACCTAATGTAGGTTCTTAGCTGCGCTCAGTCAGATTCAGACCTGCTGGACGTCCAACAGCTCTCTAGGCCTCTCCTCCGCCGCTTCATTTCCTGGAGCTCCGCGGAGAACCAGGGAGCCAACTGGGATCTGCATTGGGTGAGAGGCCGCAAAGGAACAACTCGGTCAAGTGCCCCGGAGGCAGCCTTCTGCCAGGCTTCCACCAGAGTCTCAGCTGAGCTGTGGGCAAAGGAGGCAGGGATTATCCCAAGCGCCATCTGGAATCTCTCTGGATCCATCAGGTGCCTGGGGCGGAACCATCTCATCGGTTCCGCCTCCCAGTAGGCTCCCCATAAGTCATGGTTGCGATGAGATATGGCGTGGATGAACGTAGAATTAGGAAATGAATTAGAATTAGTAGAAATTATGACAAATGTATGGGCAGACCACAGTCCTTTAAAAATAATTTGGAAAGGAAGGAAAAAATTGAGAAGATGGACATTAAACCCCCAGATCATAATAGGGAAAGAATATCTGTCAGAAATTAAAACAGAAATAGAGTTATTTTTTAAGGAGAATACTGTCCAACAAACATCAATACAGATATTATGGGACACAGCAAAAGCGTATTTGAGAGGAATAATAACCTGCATGGCTAAAAGAAATAAAGAAAGGTGGGGAAAACAAAACAGGTTACAGGAGGAAATTAAAGAGAAAGACTACAAAAAACACCACAAGATGAGAAAATGAGAAGGGAGATGATTTTAGTTAAGCATAAGTTAAATATTATTTATTTATTTAATTATTTTATTATGAGATTTATATGCCGCCCTATCTCCCTAAGGACTCAGGGCAGCTTACAATACTAAAAACCATGAAATACAAATATTAAAAATAAGTTAAACCCCCAAAATCTCATAATCGCGAAAATCTAAAATTTAACACCCATTAAAAGCCCTCCCCCCCTCTCCATCAGTCCGGGTAGGCTAGTTGAAATAGCCAGGTTTTTAGGCCATGGCAAAAGGATCGGAGGTCAGGGGCCACCCGGAGCTCCAGGGGCACCTGGTTCCAAAGGGTGGGCGCCCCACAGAGAAGGACCTACCCCTGGGGGCCGCCAGCCAACATTGCCTAGCTGACGGCACCCCAATGAGGCCCTGCCTGTGAGAGCGCACTGGGCGTCGGGAAGTCGTTATTGGCAGCAGGGTTTCCTGCAAGTACCCCGGTCCAATGCCATGAAGGGCTTTATAGGTCAACACCAGCACCTTGTGAACCAGGAAGAGAGAGTAAAGGAGGTTAAAAGAGCGAAGCAGAATTTTTTTGAGCATGCTAATAAGCCTGGAAGGTGGTTAGCCCATAAGTTAAAAATAGAAAGGGAGAAAAGGCTGATACAGGAGTTGGGAGATGAAAATGGAAAACTACAATATCGAATGGCAGAGAAGAAAAAAATAGTGCAAAAATATTTTGAACAATTATATAAGGAGGATAAGTTGAACAAAGATAATATAGAACAATATTTGAAAGAGAAAGGTCTACTGGAAATAAGAGAAGAACAGAGGGACATACTAAATAAAGAAATAACACCCATAGAATTAGATATGGCGGTTAAAAAACAGAAAAATAATAAGACTGCGGGGCCAGATGGTCATCCGGAAGAAATTTATAAATGAGTGTTTTGAACCAGTGATGTTAGATCTGTATAATGATGTATTGGAGCATGCCAAGCTACCCAAATCATGGACAGAAGCATATATTTTGTTAATCCCCAAAGAAGACACTGACCACAGCCAAATTAAAACCATAGGCCAATTTCATTACTGAATGCAGACTATAAGATATTCGCAACAATAATGTCTGAAAGGATGAAAGTAGTACTAAATGATCTTATACATCCAGATCAGAATGGTTTTCCACCTTCCAGACAGATAAGAAATAACACGAGAATAATGCTTAATGTATTAGAATACTATGAGGCCCACCTGGAAAAGCAGGCAGCATTGATTTTCTTGGATGTTCAGAAAGCATTTGATAATCTCAATTGGCAGCTCCTAATTCAACAGGTAGAGAATATGGGATTTGGAATCAAATTTAGAAAAATGGTAAATACAGTATACTCAAACCAAAAAACTAAGGTGATTATAAATGGAGAGATTATGGAAAGTTTTAAAATAAGGAAGGGTGTACGGCAGGAATGTCCAATGTCACCTCTACTTTTCATCTTGACTCTGGAAGTGCTATTAACCCAAATCTGACAAAATACAGAAATAGGAGGATTGAGGATTAAAGGAGAAGAATATAAGCTACAGGCGTTTGCAGATGACCTGGTGTTTTTTTATTGAAGAACCAATGGAGACAGGGATAAATTTGTTACAATAATTGGAGAAATATGAGGCAGTAGCAGGATTAAAAATTAATAAGGAAAAAACCAAAATATTAGCTAAAAATTTAACAGAAAGACAGAAAAAAGATTTAGAAGAAAAAAATGGGATTGCAGATGGCAAAAAAACCTAAATATTTGGGAATTTGGTTATCAGGGAGATGTTCCTCTATAAAGGAGGACAATTATAAGAAATTACTCCAACAGATAAAGAAGGACCTGACAAATTGGGGAAAACTACAATTATCTTTATTATGGCGGGCAGCAGCGATAAAAATGAATATTCTACCAAAATTACTATACTATTTTCAGACAATCCCTATAAAACTGGAGAAGAGATTCTTTCAGGAGCTAAGCAAGATAGTTATGAAATTCATATGGTTGGGTAAAAAAGCACGAATAAGCCTAAAAACACTACAAGATAGTAGAAGTAGAGGCGGCCTTGGACTCCCAAAATAGGAACCGTATTACCAATTAGCAGTACTATTATGGTAAAGGAGTGGATAAATTTGAAAAATTAAAAAAAATTGGCAATTGAGGGCCATGACCTTCAAGCAGCTTGGCATGCCTTCTTATGGGACAAAAAAACAAGACTCATTCATACTTCCATTGACATTTGATAAAGGAATCGCTGTTGCAAACTTGGGAAAAGGTAAAAAAAAAAATTTATGAAGATACCAAAATGGGTCTCACCAATGGAAGCGATACTATATCCAAATATGAGGGATACAAGAAAAATGGTCAGATATGAAGAATTATTAAATAATTGGGGAATTTAAAAATGATTGATAAATTAAAAGAACAAGATATAATTATAGATTGATGGTCATACTTACAGATTCAGACAAAACTTAGAAAAGATTTAGAAGAACAAGGGATAGAAATGGAGTTGCAACAACTGGATCAAATTTTTCCTTTCTCCCACCCCCACCCCCTTGCAGGCCAGGGAATACCCGGGAAGGGCACCAATGCCGTGATCTCCCACACAGATCAGTCCATCCACTGCCAGTATCACCCATTACCCCACCTCCCTGCCAGCCATCTGGTCTTCAGCACATGGCTCACCGGCCTCCAGACATCAGATTCTTACCACCCAGCACCAGTTCAGACATTCCTTTCCCCCCAGCCTCAGCCCCAGGGACAGAGAGAGAGAAGAAAGAGAGAGAGAGAGGGAGAAAGAGAAAGGGAGAGAAGGAGAGAGAGAAAGAGGGAGAAATGGAGAAAGAGAGAAAGGGAGAGAGAGAGAGAAAGAGAGGGAGAACGGGAGAAAGGGGGGGGGAAGAGAGAGAGAGAGAGAGAAAGAGAGATGAGAGATCCCAGTGTTTTGTTTTTTGTGGGAAACTGGTCCAAATTACTCTTTGAGTATTTAAGGTTGCAGAAACAGGCAGCCAAGCTAAGTGCCTGAAGGACCCCATCCCATCAGTGGGAGTCCAGGCGCTTCAGCAAGTGGCATGCTGGATTCATATTAGTGGTCTGCGGGATTTAAAATTATGACTTTGGTGGTCTCTGAGGTCCAAAAGGTTGGTGATCCCTGTTCCAGAGGAACTGCATATTCACAAGAATAAACATACCTATACACATATACACACTTCCCCAAGTGTCACCCTAGATCAATGATGGCTAACCTTTTTGTTGTCGCGTGCCAAAAGTGCATGCGTGTGCATGCGTGCCTTCACCCATAATGCAATGCATGTGCAACCCCCCTGTCCCCCTGCACATGCGCATGTGAACCCCTGTGCTCCCCCTAACCCTGTGCATGTGGGCATGACTCCCCACACTCCCCCACCCCCCTGTGCATGTGCGTGCATCTCCCGCATGCACCCCGCCTCCATGCATGTGCGGCTGATACCCAAAAATCAGCTGGCTGGTGGGAGGCGCGCACGCCCATGCACAGTAAAACTGAGCTGGGCGATGGCTTACATGCTGGCAGAGATGGCTCTGCATGCCACTTCCAGTACACATGCCGTAGGTATGCCATCACAGCCCTAGATTAAGCATGTACACACTTTATCCTGGACAAACTCCCTCTATAAAAATTTGATGCTGTACTCCATTCGTTTGTCCTACAGGCAAACTGTTTTGCTTTGAAGAATAAATATTTCTTCTTTCCTCACAGCTATCTGGATCTCATTTTTATTTAATCTTGCACAGCTCCAGCTCGAGTTGGAATCTCAAATTATTCCTATGACAATATGGTGACCTGGATGGGACTCCAGACTAACCTGGCCAGTGGACCTAGCCTGGGTAAGTTCATCCAGCTAGCAACAAACAATTTTTGTCTGTGGATATTGCTTTTGGGTTCTGCCCGCTTGGCGCTGGTAGTAAGGAGGTTTTGAATTTGAACCAGACAGTTGCTTGAAAAGAAGAAGCTTGTAAGTACCTCCAAATTTCTGGTTTTTGTACCCAAGGAGTGAGTGACTGAATTGTGTGTGCTATGTGTGGAGTTTTCTCTTCTTTCCTTTCCATTACTGTTTGATTTTATGCTCTGTGCCTTTTCTAACTACCTCCCCAAACTTTTGTGAGTTTCACGTGGCTGTGACCAAGGGACTTTAGATAGCAAGTGGAATTGACATTCCAAGGGGCTGTGAATCACAATAGGTTGCATGTTGAAAAATAGAGTTTTATCAGGGTAATTGCTAGTGTCGTTTCATATCAAAGCCACGTATATAAGATAGGGGAGCTACGTACTTCACTACGTACTTCTCCTGGCATATACCCCAAACAATTAGGGTCAGAAATGTCAGATAGGGACAAAGAAAAGAAAACGTTGGCTTTGCATGTTTCCCCAACCTCTTCATTAGGATGTTAGATGCCTGGATTTAGGTGGACGGACACCTGGTTTAAACAGGAATGAAAACACCAAAATGCTCAGGATTTATGTTTAAAAAAATAGATTAAAATATGGAATGAGACTAATAATTTAATTCAATTTGGCAAAACAAAAATACTTTCAACTGTAATTTTAAAAAAGCCTAACTATTTTCTTGAAATAGTTGTTATTGAATATATGAATGTTTCTATAAGTTTGTTATTGTATATGTATGCATATTGTAATTTTATGTTTAAAGAAAGTTAAAAAGATGGGTTAATTAGGCTGTTTTGCTAATCTATGAAAACCCACAAAAAGCAATATATTTTTTTGTGATTCTTCTCTTTATCTGTTTTTACCAGCCTCCAAGTAAAGCCTCCTTTTTGCAACCACTAAACATTTCTCCCTCTAAATCTCTTTATGAAAACTAAACTATGAGAAATGATCTTTCCATCCTGGTTTGCAAGGCCAGCAAGGCAATGTGGAGGGAAATCTTTTTCTCCTTTTCTTTCCTTTTCATATCCCTTCCCCCAAGAAAAGGGACAAGAATTCTTGTGCTAGTGTCTTGCTCAAATATAGTTTCCTGTCTGTAATTTGTTTGTCAATGCAAGGACAGTCTGGTAGATAATTTAATCAGTCCTAAATTTAGACAGCTGATTTATTCTATTAAATTCTGGTTAACTTACAGTTTTTCTTATCTGATATGCCGCTTAGTAATAAGCAGGCATATACAATGGAATGAAGGCTATTGCTGAGCGCATTGGGTTGTATCCCAGAAATTGTAAGCCACCCTGAGTCTTCGGAGAAGGGCGGCATATAAATGTAATTAAAATAAAATAAATAAAATAAATATGCTAATTAAGAGGAAGAAATTGCAAACCCACAACACAACAAAAGCTTGTTTCCAAAACTCCATTAGAAAGTATATTTAAAGTAATGCTAGCCTCATTCTGTCTTTGTAGTTGTAAACTGTATTTAAGAGATGAGTGAAATGTACGGATAAGCAATATAAGCATAGCTGCCATGTTTACAGCTTTGATTTTCATAAATGTACATGCTTTGCTTGTAAGAAAGTTAATCATTTGTAACTGTATGTGGAAAGGAGAGTTTGTGAAAGGAATGCCATGTTTTACAAGAGTAGTCGACAGGATTTTGAAGAAGAAGCAGGAGAAAAAGTTTATACTGTATATGGTCAGTAATAAGAAAGTTTTAAAAAAATTCAGGAAATATAAAACTAGCATATACTGTGTAGCAAAATTTAAGCGATTTTTGCATTTTAATTGATGTATCCTAAATAATGCATTTGGAATTATAAAGAGGAGAGTTGCTAAATGTGTGATGTGTTGTTGCTAAATGTGTGATAAACTTGTTTTCTTTTCTCTCAAAGCCAAGGAAAAGAAAGTAAATAAATTTGTGATGAGAGCCAGTTTGGTTTAAGGCACCAACCTAGAAAGTAAAGAATGTGGGCTCAAGCTCCCTAAGGGCCTTGGTGATGCAGGCTGTTAAATGCCTAGCACTTAAGTTTCAGCTGCCTGCAATTAGTGCAGGCTCGAATCCCACCAGGCTCAAGGTTGACTCAGCCTTCCATCCTCTCGGGGTAGGTAAATTGAGGACTCAAGATTGTTGGGGGCAATAAGCTGACTTTGTAAAAATGCCACTTAGTAATAAGCAGGCATATACAATGGAATGAAGGCTATTGCTGAGCACACTGGGTTGTGCTCCAAGGATTGTAAGCTGCCCTGAGTCTTCGGAGAAGAGCGGCGTATAAATGTAATTTTTAAAAAAAGTCCTACCTTAGCCAGGACTGAATGACTTTGGGCAAATTATTGTGTCTTAGTCATAGCAAAAAAGACACATTTTTTGCATTTCCAACTGTTATTGCCTAATCTCTGTACTGTTACCTAATCTGCTGTGCTGCCTCCAAGACAAATTTGCACTTCAGCCTCTCTCAATAATCCCATCACAGGAATATTTCAGCATTATTAATTCCATGTGGGCCAGTAAGAAAAAAAATCTAAAGATATGTGATTTTCCCCCTTTTACCTGTGTTTTAGCTTTTTAAAAAGTCCTAAATAGGTCATGTAAGCATGTTTAGTGGTTTCAAGTTTACTGGATTTCATTTTTGTCATAACATGGCATCTTGTAAGGATGAAAATGTACCCGCCCAGCTTTGCAAGATCTTATTCTGGGTATTATTCCTATTATATACCTTTACAGTTCAAGTAAAAAACAGTTCAAGCCTTGCCTTACAATGTAAATAGTCCTATCCTAGTATGGGTGGCAATAGGGCTAAGGCTTAAGACAGGAGACTCACCAGATTCTGAGATTGCAAACAATGTAAATTAATTATAGCACTGATCATTTTTAAAGTATTCTTTTAACAGCTAATCTGTGAGCTGCTGACCATGGGAATGGAAGCCACTTTGAAATTAAGCCATCCTGAATCTCAATCAATGTTTGAGGATCCAGTGGTGGACTTCAAAAATTTCAGCAATGGGTTCTCTGCTTGGTTGCCAGGTGGGCATGGCCTAGTCGGCCTCCTGTACCACGGTGGGGGGGCATTTTGCCCTCCACGGGCTCCGGAAGCTTTCCTCAAGCCTCTGGGAGGATGAAAACAGCTTCCCCTGGGCCCAAGAGGCCCTCCGAAGACCAGAAATGGGCCCATGTCTGGCCTTCTGGGAGGCCCGTTTTTTGCCCTCCTCGAGCCTCCATGTGGGCTCTGCACTTACCTCACATCCAAAACAGGCTGTGTGGAAACTCCCAGGAGGGGTGGGGTGGAGGAAGTCAGGGGTGGGATTTGGCAGTTCGCTGAACCAGCCATAATGTTAGCTATGGGTTCTCCCGAACCCAGGCGAACCCATAGCAGCCCAACTCTGCCCTCACCCAGTCTATGCCTAGCAAGAGAACCAAGAGAGATGGTTTGCACATCCTATATATGGAAAGAAGAACTTGCTTTCTTGCTGGTGGACATAATTGAGAAAAATAGATCTGAAAAATGTCCATTAACATCAATGAATCTAAAAAGGGCACTTAATAACAGATTTAAATGGACACTTAATCAACAGCTTTATGGTTAGATGTTTGGTGAGTGTTATTGAAACCCTGGCTCCCCCACAATAATGTTAACAATTGTATTTTGATTCAGTATACTTCAATAGAAGAAACTGCAGTCACTTCAGAAAGAGTTCTCCAAGCTTCTGAAAATTCAACAATGTTGGACTTGGTTAGCCTTTATCAACCAAACTGGTTGCCTGATGTTTGCTGCATCTCTTTCTGCTGATCATCACAAATGTCAAGACCAACCTACCAGTAATAGAATTGATTGGATTTATACTGGGACTCACGGAATAGGGGAGGTAGCAAGAAAAATCGACATTCATTTGTATACTTGTAATTATTGCCATGTTCTAATACATGGGTGTCAAACTCAGAACCCACAGGCTGGATCCAGCCCTTGGGGTGCTTAGATCTGGCCTGCGGGGCTGAAAACAGTAAAGGACCAGCCTGCAGTGTCTCTGCCAGCGAAAATGGAGCTGACAGAGGTTTGCAGGAGGCAGTCGCAGCTGAAAATGGTGCTCAGGAGCTGGTTTTCTCTGGCAGGGAGCTTGGGCCACCACAGGTGCCCCTGACACAAGTGATGTTGAGCTGGCCATGCTCACCCTGGCCACACCCACCCAGCCCCCCAAAGTCAAATACAACCCTAATGTGGCCCTCAATTAAATCAAGTTTGACACCCCTGTTCTAATAGATGCAATTATTATTGATGAACCATATATCCATAATGCATATGGGCAAAACCAGGTCTTAAATGACCCCCATCAAGTGAAACTTCAGGAAAAACCTGCTGAAGACTGGGTGTGGCAGATTGTAAGGGTTGTCACTTGCTGGGATAATTAGCCTTGTACTGACCCTTTCAAATTATATTTCTCACAAAATAATTTCTCAGTCCATAGAACATAGGATTGCATAGTTTGAAGCATTACACTATTGGTTTTCTTCTAACAGTGTTAATTAATGAACCCCTCTTCGTAAAGATATTTCTCTTATGATGTTACAAATAGACAAAAGGTATTAATAGTATACATACACACACATGTACACAAAATTACACACACATACACAAACACAGATGATTATGAGAAATTTTATATCCAAATATATTTTATTCTTTTATATTGTTTCCCTTAAAATATTAACAGAATCCACAATGATCTGAGAATCAGAGTCTCCACTAGATAACTGACAGTCAAGCTGAAACTAAGTTAATCAATTAAAATTAGCAAATTTCCTCAAACCCCTAAATAAGTTATCCAGACCTAATCCACATATCAACATATAAGGTCTGCAAACACAGAGTTAATTAAATTAGGTCTCCCAGAGGAATTACATATTTACAAGGTTAAACATATGGTACTTACACACATAAAGACACACACACTTTCCTCAAGTATCACCCTAGAATCAGCACATAGACACTTCACCCTGGACAAGCTTCCCATATAAAATCTGCTGTTATAGCCCATTTGCACCAAGACAAATTCCTTTGTCAATAAAGAATTCTACTGGCCAATAAAGAATTCTATTCTATTTCTCTGCAACCTGCCCCTAAAGGCAAATTGTTTTGCTTTTAGGAATAAATATTTCTTCTTTCTTCACAACTTCATTGAATTTCATTGTTGTTTATTCTTGTGCAGTCCTAACTCAAATTGGAACCCAAAATTATTCTTCTGACAATTTTAAGCTTAAGTAATTATGCCAGTTCCTAGCCTCCTCCTGATTCCACTGTATAGTGCTGACTAAATCAGACATTTATATTTATCCAAGGCAGTGTGATTGAAGCCAGAAAAAGTCAGAACCATAAAGCAGCATTGGAAAATGAAAGTGAAGGAGAATAATCTCATTATTTTTACAAAGCGGTATCCCCACCTGGTTGAGTTTAAAGAAAAATGATCTGTAAACAAAGAAGGTAATATACAAATTCTATATGAAAACAGTCTTGAGGAGTCTATTATCTTCTCTTGACATCTAGTTTTATAACAGTATTATTAACAGATTTAATATGGATGGAATAAATATTGCAATTTGACACTAAAAATTTGAAGACTTCTGTTCTCTTTCAACTCTCCTACTTGGAATAAAATGAGAAGCAGTTATTGATTACTGACACATGCCCTTTACAAATATTTGAATTAAGAGTAGTTGTGTTTTTAAGAGAGACAGAGAAATTTTTTTGATCAATATGATCAAATATTTTGAAATTGTTCTGCTCATAACTATGGAGCAAATAAATGAACTTAACATTTGATAGATCACCTAGAACTATAAACAGGAATTATGCCTTCTTAGTTTTTAGATTCCCTGACATTCTTTCCATAGCACTGCATAGATCTACCTACTTGCTTTTCACTGTTTCAATTTTAAAACAATGGATGTGTTTCTACATGTTTTCCAAATTTGATCTGAATTTCTAAGTCTTCATGTTATTCTATTAATGTTTAATGTTAATAGTTATGTATGATTTTTAATGAGTTTCTTTTTTACCTATTTTCTTAATTTCTACACAGGCTCACTAGAAAACCTAGTTATGAATGTTTCAAATGTATGTGTGAATGTTGCTGAAGGAAATAAAAACAAATATTTAAATCATGTCTGGTACATTTCCTCTCAGATAATGTTAATTAAAACATTATCAGCTTCAAACTGAACTTTGTCCATTGCCCTTTGATTCATAAGAAAGTAGATGCTGCCAGGAGGTTGTTATATTGAATGATATTATATCTTACAGTT
The DNA here is from genome assembly GCA_009733165.1 of Naja naja. Taxonomy (NCBI): domain Eukaryota; kingdom Metazoa; phylum Chordata; class Lepidosauria; order Squamata; family Elapidae; genus Naja; species Naja naja. The sequence continues at coordinate 79,943,424 of CM019155.1, read as the reverse complement.
ATAAACCTATCTGTCTAAGTTAGTATAACTTTCATAAGAAGATAAAGCCTTGATGGATTAGACCATACATCTCTCTCATTTAGGATTCTAGTTCCCACAAAATTCAACCAAGTACTTCTAGAAAGTCCACAAACAGGGCACAAAATTTAAAAACTCACTTAGTAGTATAATTTTTTTTTGCATAAATGTAAAGGCATTTCAGTTAAACTAGTTAGTTAAAGCTATTCAATAATGGCCTTCACCAATATCAATATGAGATTCTCATGTTGCTATCTTCTATAAAAAGTCCCTACATCTAAAAAACATCTAAGTTATCCAAGTTGCTCTTCCTGAGACCATTGTCTGTGACCTGTCCTTAAATATCACATTTAGATTCTTACTATGTTACAGAGCCCTTGATTATGACATCGAACATGTAAACAAGTTAAATTCACTACTAACATGGGCAACATCCTGCCCACGTGCTTTTATCTTTCTTGGTGACCTCAATCTACCTCATATTAACTGGACCCTAAACGAATGTAAAACAGAACCCATACATGCAACCTTCTACAATGCTGTAACAAATCTGGGACTGGAACAACTAGTAACCAACAATACTAAACTTAACAACTGCCTCGATCTTATCTTCTGCAGCAGTTTGAATTCAATTTACGGAATACAAATTAAAGAACCATTTTCCAACAGTGACCACAATATGATTGACTTTTGTCTCAACATATGTCCACACAAAAATCATCATAACGATAGGATCCCCAATTATAACTTTAAAAAAGGCAACTATGACCTTATAGACAATGATCTCTCATCTCTTGTTTGGCAACTTCTATTCACTGGATGCAATACTGTTGAAGACTATTACAACATATTTTTACTTGACGTCAAAAGAGTCATCAAACTATATGTACCAATAACAACTCCCAAAACCAGAAAAAACAAATAACAATAAGGAAGCTTCAATCCAAAAAGAAATCACTTTGGTGGAAAAACAAATCTGGTCACATTGCCAACTTCAAAAGCCCGTGAAAGGACCTAATGGTAAAGACTGCAACAACAACACCATTAAAGCCAACCTCTTTAACACATTCTTTGGCTCAGTATTTGTAAACAGCAATGGATCATGCCCAGTATCTCCTAGTCGAACCACAGACAACTACAATGATCTAATAAATATAGACTTTACAGAAGACAATGTTGAAAAAGCACTATGCAATCTAAAACCATCTCTATCTATTGGACCGGATGGAATATGTGCCTACTTCTTAAAAAAGCTATCCACTGCCATAGCTGAACCTCTAAGCATAATCTTTGAAAAATCTTTCAGGACCAGCTCCTTGCAAACCTATGGTCACAAGCCATGGTCATCCCCATCTTCAAAAAGGGAGACCCCAGCCTAGTAGAAAATTACAAACCAATCTCTTTATGCTGTATAAAGTCATGGAATCAATTATTAACCAATCCATTATCTTCCACTTAGAGACAAACCACCTACTCTCTAATAAACAATATGGTTTCAGACAAAAAAAACTATCCTGTAATCTGCAACTCTTACACTGCAAAAACATATGGACTACACAACTTGATCAGGGCAAAGCAATAGACGCAATCTACATAGACTTCTGTAAAGCCTTTGATTCAGTGGTACACAACAAACTACTCCTAAAACTAAAATCTTAGGGTATCTCTGGACACCTGCATAACTGGATAGAAGCATTCCTGTCAAACAGACAACAAATAGTCAAAATTGGGAGTGTCCTATCTAATTCTGTACCTGTCAATAGTGGTGTCCCCCAAGGCAGTGTTCTAGGACCAACTCTCTTCATACTCTACATAAATGACCTCTGTGACCATATTAGGAGCAACAGCATTCTCTTTGCTGATGATGTAAAGCTATTCAACACCACAGACAATACTGCTACCCTTCAAAAAAACCTCAATTATGTATTAGAATGGTCAAACAAATGGTAACTTCAAATCTCAACAAATAAATGTTCTGTCTTACATATTGGCAAAAAAAAATCAGAAAATAAAATACAAGCTGAATAGTCAAGACCTTGTTGATGATCCAAACTCTGTCAAGGACCTTGGAGTACTCATCTCTAATGATCTAAGTGCTAGAGCCCACTGTAACTACATAGCCAAAAAGGCATTAAGAGTTGTTAACCTAATCCTACATAGCTTTTTCTCTGGAAATATCACACTACTAACTAGAGCATACGAAACATTCGCTAGACCAATACTTGAATACAGTTCATCAGTCTGGAACCCACATTACATATCTGATATTAACACAGTTGAGAAAGTCCAGAAATATTTCACAAGAAGAGTTCTCCACTCCTCTACTTATTGCAGAATACCTTATGCCACCAGACTTGAAATTCTAGACCTAGAAAACCTAGAACTACGCTGCCTTCAGTCCAATCTAAGTATAGTATATAAAATCATACATTGCAATGTCCTACCTGTCAATGAATACTTCAGCTTCAACCCTAACAATACAATAGCACACAATAGATACAAACTCAAGGTTAACAGCACCAAACTTGATTGCAGGAAATACAACTTCAGCAACAGAGTTGTCAATGACTGGAATACTCTGCCTGACTCTGTGGTTTCTTCTCCAAACCTCAAAAACTTTAACCTTAGACTGTCTACTATTGACTTCACCCCTTTCCTAAGAGGTCTGTAGGGGGCATGCATAAGCGCACCAATGTGCCTACTGTCCCTGTCCTATTGTTTCTTTTTATTTTTCTTATATGTATCCATTTCATGTATTCATAATTATGTTTATACTTATACATATTATCTTATAATTGTTTGGCAAATAAATAAATAAATAAATAAATAAAATGATATCTGTTTCATTATGTAACAATTATATTAAATACCTAATACTGCTTAACATGGGAGGTGACATTAAGATTAACTGTTTCATCAGTTCATGCTATGAACAGTTCATGCATTTAAAGATTCTGCACAGTGATACTTTGTGATACTTTGCACTAAACTCTTCTGGTCATTAGACCAAGAGCTCTGATGTTGTTCCTGAGATATGTTAGAGCCACCCTTCCAGTTTAGGACCACATTGACTTTGGTGGTAGGGGTTTTGAGTGCCCCTATCACCAATCACTTTGACCTTTACTTTATTCCTTTATTCCTCTCTGGTTTCTCCTTCAGGTTCTGCTATTTCTCTAGTTTCTCATCTTCTTCCCGATATTCATTTGGCATGACTATATCTATTACTACTGTTGCATTTAGGTCCTTGTCTAATACTAGTGTCTGGTTGATTAACTAATATATACCTGTCCATCTAGATCTGGAAGTTCCATGGGATTTTAGCTCTTTTATTCTCATTTAGACTTGGAAAGGATCTACTCATGCATTATGCAGATGTTTCTATACAATGGCAGCTTCTTGATTGGGATGTTCAAGACTGATCAAGACTGGACAGGAACACAGCTCTCTGAAAACATAGAGAAGAGCACCACAAAGTTTAAGCACCAATCACTCTGTGATTATTTAAACAGAAAGATTGTTTTCTGTAATAGGAAAGATACAGGTGCAGATTAATAGAGTTGGAAGAGATCTTGTAGGTCATCTAGTCCAACCCCCCACCCAAGCAGACCCTATGCCATTTTTGACAGATGACAGTCCAGTCTCTTCTTTAAAACTTCCAGTGGTGAAGTTCCCACAACTTCTGAAGGCAAGCTGTTCCACTGATTGATTATTCTCACTGTCAGAAAATTTCTCATTATGTCCAGATTGAATCTCTCCTTGTTCAGTTTCCATCCATTATTCCTTGTCTGGCCTTCAGGTGCTTTGGAAAATAGCTTGACCTCCTCATCTCTGTGGCAGCCCCTCAAATATTGGAATACTGCTATCATGTCTCTCCTGGCCTTTCTCTTCACTAGATCAGCCATGTTCAGTTCCTGCAACCATTCATCATATGTTTTAGCCTCCAGTCCCCTAATCATTTTGGTTGCTCTTCTCTGCATTCCCTCTAGACTGAATCTCAACATCTTTTTTATAGTGTGGTAACCAAAACTGGATGCAGTATTCTAGGTGTGGTCTTACTAAGGCTTTATAGAGTGGTGTTAGTACCTCCCTTGATCTTGATTATATCCCTCTGTTGAGGATTGCATTTTGGCTTCCGCTGCACACTGTTGGCTCATATTTAATTGGTTGTCCACTAAGACTCCAAAATCCCTCTCAAAATTACAGCTATTAAGCCTGGTTTCACCCAGTCTATATGTGTATGTTTGATTTTTGTGTAAAAAAATCTACATTAAATTTCATTTTGTTAGGAAGGACCCATATTCAAGTCTGTCAAGTTCAGTTGTTAATCGTGAAGTCGTGTCCAACCCATTGCAACCCCATGGACAACTTTTCTCCAAGCCTTTCTGTCCTCTACCATCCCCCAGAGTCCATTTAAGCTCACACCAACTGCTTCAGTGATTCCATCCAGCCACCTCATTCTCTGCCATCCCCTTCTTCTTTTGCCCTCAGTCGTCCTTCTTTCTCATTAGGTGGCCAAAGTAGTTGAGTTTCATCTTGAGGATCTGGCCTTCTAAAGAACAGTCAGGGTTGATCTCCTCTAGGACTGACCAGTTTGGTCACCTTGTAGTCCAAGGGCCTCACAGGAGTCTTCTCCAGCACCATAGTTCAAAGGCCTCAATTCTTTGGCACTCAGCCTTCCTTATGGTCTAACTTTCACAGCCATACATTGCAAGTGGGAAAACCATAGCCTTGACTATACACACTTTTGTTGGCAGGGTGATGTACCTGCTTTTTAGTATGCTGTCTAGATTTGCCATAGCTTTTCTCCCCAGAAGCAAGCATCTTTTAATTTATTGTCTGTAGTCCCCATCTGCAGTGATCTTGGAAACCCAGGAAAATAAAATCTTTCACTACTTCCATTTCTTCCCCATTTATTTGCCAGGAATTGAGAGGGCCGGATGCCATGGTCTTAGTTTTCTTAATATTGAGTTTCAAGCCAACTTTTGCACTCTCCTCCTTCACCCATATCAGGAGGCTCTTTAGTTCCTCTTCACTTTCTGCCATTAGAGTGGTATCATCTGCATATCTGAGGTTGTTAATATTTCTCCCAGCAATCTTAATTCCAACTTGTGATTCATCTAGCCCCACCTTTCTCAAGATGTGCTATGCATATAAGTTAAATAGGCAGGGCGATAGTATACAGCCTTGCCAAACTCCTTTCTCAATTTTGAACCAATCAGTGGTTCTGTTTCCAGTTCTCAATGTTGCTTCTTGACCCACATATAGGTTTCTCAAGAGACAAATATAGTGGTCTGGTACTCCATCTCTTTAAGAACTTGCCACAATTTATTGTGATCCACACAATCAAAGGCTTTAGCATAGTCAATGAAGCAGAAGTAGATTTTTTTTTCTGGAACTCCCTAGCTCTCTCCAGATCCAGCGTATGTTGGCAATTTGATCTCTAGTTCCTCTGCCTCTTCAAAATCCTGCCTGTACTTCTGGTAGTTCTCAGTCCATACACTACTGGAGCCTAGCTTGTAGGATTTTGAGCATAACTTTGCTAGCATGTGAAATGAATGCAATGGTGTGATAGTTTGAACATTATTTGGCATTGGCCTTTTTTGGAATTGGAATGTAAACTGATCTTTTCCAATCCTGTGGCCACTGTTGAGTTTTCCAAATTTGCTGGCAAATTGAGTGTCGCATTTTAACTGCATCAGCTTTTAAGATTTTGAATAGCTCAGCTAGAATACTGTCACCTCCATTAGCTTTGTTGTTGCTCAGATTTCCTAAGGCCCATTTGACTTCACATTCCATGATGTCTGGCTCAAAGTCAGTGACCATCCCATCATGGTTATCAGGAAGGTTAAGCTCATTCTTATATAGTTATTCTGTATAATTTTGTCGCCTCTTCTTAACCTCTTCTGCCTCTGTTAGGTCCCTACCATTTTTAACTAAATTTTTAAAGGGGTTGGGGGTGGGATGTAGGTCCCGGTTGGAACTTGGGGGGTCCGTAGGACCAATTGCGATTCCAGTCCAGGTCAGGAGTGGGTCGCGATGGGGAGAGATGGGGTTGGGGTGCTCTGGGGCTCTAGGGGAAGGGGTGGGGATTGTAATCCCCACGGTGATTGGGAATGGCAGGAGATGGAGGAACAGAGGGCCGTATCGGAGCTTGGGAGCACAACCCCGCTCGGGAGCATGGTGGTGCGCTCCGACCCTCTTGTTTCTGCCCATTTCCCTGGGGGTATGGGAGACCAGGCCCCTGGGCTCAGGTTGGTTTATGTAAATGCCAGGTCCGTGATGAACAAACCTCCCCTCATCTGTGAATTGATCGAGGAGGAAGACACGGACCTGGCTTGCATTATGGAGACTTGGTTGGGCCCAGAGGGAGGAGTCCCTCTGCCTGAGTTGTGTCTGCCTGGTTTCTGTGTGCTGCACCAAACTCAAGCCCAGGGTAGGGGTGGGGGGGGTGGCAGTTGTTATTAGGGAGACTCTTTGTCCACGGGAGGTCACTGTCCCTCAGATAGGTGGGTATGAGTCTCTCCTCCTGAGGTTGGGCCCTGGTGGTCAGTTGGGTCTGTTTCTCATGTACCTTTCTCCCAGCTGCGTGACAACGGCCCTCCCTGAGCTACTTGATGTCCTACCGGGGGTGGCAGTTGAGTTACCCAGACTTCTTGTTCTGGGGGATTTCAATCTGCCTTCCCTGGGTGGGGCATCGAGGATGGATCAGGAGTTCATGGCTTCCATGGCTTCCATGGACCTGACCCAAATAATTCAAGGTCCGACTCATGGTGGGGGGGCACATGCTTGACCTTGTTTTTATCTCTGGGCAGTGGTGTAATGCTCTTGGTGGGGGATCACCAACTATCTTACCCCTGTCACAGACTGATCATTACCTCCTCCAGCTGGCCTTCCAATATGCCACTCCACATCACTGGGATGTGGAACCGATTAGGTGGTTCCGCCCCAGGCACCTGATGGACCTGGTAGGATTCCAGACAGTGCTTGGGTCGATTCCTGTCTCCCTTACCCACAGCCTGGTTGAGGCCCTGGTGGACACCTGGCAAAGGGCTGCCTCAGAGGCTCTTGACCGTGTTGTCCCTTTGTGGCCTCTGACCCCGTGCAGATCCTGGCTGGCTCCCTGGTTTTCCGTGGAGCTCCAGGAGATGAAGCACTGGAGGAGGGGCCTAGACAGCAGTTGGAGGTCCAGTCAGTCTGAATCTGACTGATCGCAGCTAAGAACCTTCACTAGGTCTTATCTTGCAGCGATGGGAGCGGCAAAGTATGCTTACTTCTCCAATACAGATAATTGCCTGGCCACCCTGTTTAGGGTTAGCCGCTCCTTCCTTAACCAGGAGACAAAAGGGGACCCTTTGTGGGGGCGGGCCGAGGAGTTTAGTCAGCATCTGTTGGACAAGATCACTCAGATCTGGGCCAGTCTGGACTCTGACTGGTCAGAGTCTGACGGGACAAAGCAATGGGTCTTGTGGATACCATCTGGGAAGAATTCGATCCTGTGACTCTGGATGAGGTGGACAGGATCATGGGGAAACTGAGTGCCGCCACGTGTTTATTGGACCCATGTCCCTCCTGGCTGGTTTATGCTCCCCGGGAGGTTACATGAGGCTGGCTCCAGGCAGTTGTCAAATTTCTTTGAGTGAGGGATCCTTCCCCTCCGCCTTGAAGGAGGCAGTGGTGAGGCCCCTCCTCAAGAAGCCTGCCCTTGGCCTGGCTATTTTGAACAACTTTCATCCTGTCTCCAACCTCTGCTTCGTTGCGAAGGTTGTTGAGAGTGTGGTGGCCCAGCAGCTCCCGATGTTCCTGGAGGAAACTGATTATCTGGACCCATATCAATTGGGTTTCAGGTCTGGGTACAGCATGGAGACAGCATTGGTTGCGCTGGTGGATGATCTCTGGAGGGCTCAGGACAGAGGTTATTCCTCTGTCCTGGTCCTATTCGATCTCTCAGTGGCTTTCGATACCATCGACCATGGTATCTTACTGCAACGCCTCGAGGGGTTGGGAGTGGGAGGCACTGTTTTACGGTGGTTCTCCTCCTACCTCTCAGGTGGTTCGCAGTCGATGTTGGCAGGGGGGTGGAGATTGGCCCATTTGTGGGGTGCCTCAGGGGTCATGCTCTTGCCCCTCCTGTTCAATATCTATGGGAGTATCCCGATACTCCCATGTTATACTCCTCCTGTGTGAACTGCATTGGTTGCCGGTTGCCCTCCGGGTGAGATTCAAGGTGCTGGTAATCACCTATAAAGCCCTACATGGCTTAGGGCCAGGGTATTTGCAGGAACATCTACTGCCAGTAATGGCTGCCCAGCGTCCCATGCGTTCCCACAGACAGGGCCTCCTCAGGGTGCCGTCGGCCAGACAGTGTTGGCTGGCGACCCCCAGGGGGAGAGTCTTCTCTGTGGGAGTGCCCACCCTGTGGAATCAGCTGCCCTTGGAGCTGCGGATGGCCCCTGACCTTCGATCCTTCCGTCGTGACCTGAAGACATGGCTATTTCAACAGGCCGACCTGGACTGAGAGGGGGTTTATTGGTTTTATTAGTGTATATTGGCTGTTGCTGGTTTTAATTAATGTTTTTTGGGATTTCTATTTAATATTTTTTAAATTTTAAATTTTGTATTGTATGTTTTTACTGTTGTGAGCCGCCCTGAGTCCTTCGGGAGATAGGGCAGCATACAAATCCCATAAATGAATGAATGAATGAATTAATTAATTAATTAATTAATTAATTAATTTTGGTCCTTTATCATGCCCATCTTTGCATGAAACATTCCCTTCATATCTCCAATTTTCTTGAAGAGATCTCTGGTCCTCCCTAGTCTATTGTTTTTTTCTATTTCTTTGGACTGTTCATTTAAGAAGGCATTCTTATCTCTTCTAGCTATTCTCTGCAATTCTGCATTCAATTGGGTGTATCTTTCTCTTTCTCCCATGCCTTTTGCTTCCCTTCTTTCCTCAGCTATTTGTAAAGCTTCCTCAGAAATCTGTTTTGCTTTCTTGCATTTCTTTTTTGGGGGGGGATGGTTTTAGTTGCTACCTCTTGTACAATTTGCAAACCTCCATCCATAGTTCTTCGGGCACTCTGTCTATCAGATCTAATTCCTTAAATCTATTTGTCACCTCTACTGTATATTCATCAGGGATATGATTTAGTTCATACCTGAGTGGCCTAGTGCTTTCCCCTACTTTCTTCAATTTAAGCCTACATTTTGCAATGAGAAGCTCATGATCTGACCACAGTCAGCTCCTGATCTTGTTTTTACTGACTGTTTAGAGCTTCTCCATCTTTGGCTGCAGAGCAATAGTCAATCTGATTTCTCTGTTGACCATCTGGTGATGTCCATATGTAGACTCATCTCTTGGGTTGTTGAAAAAGAATGTATGCTATGACCATCATATTCTCTTGACAAAATTCTACCAACCTATGGATGATAGGATCTATAAAAGTTAGCACCTGTATCATTTTGTACTCCAAGGCCAAACTTGCCTGTTATTCCAGTTATCTTTTGGCTTCCTACTTTATCATTCCAATCCCCCAGGATGATAAGGACATCATTTTTTTTTGGTGTTAATTCTATAAGGTGCTATAGGGCTTCATAGAACCGGTCAACTTCATCTTCTTCAGCACCAGTGGTTGGGGCATAGACTTGGACTACTGTGATATTGAGTGGTTTGCCTTGGATTCAAACTGAGATCATTCTGTCATTTTGGGGATTGTATCCCAATATTGCTTTTCCTACTCTTTTATTGACTATGAAGGCTACTCCATTTCTTCTGAGGGATTCTTGCCCACAGTAATATACCTGATGGTCATCTGAATTAAATTCACCCATTCCTGACCATTTTAGTTTGCTGATTCCTAAGATGTTGATGTTTAGTCTTGTCATCTCTTGTTTGACCACGTGCAGCTTGCCTTGATTCATGGATCTTACATTCCAGGTTCCTATGGAATATAGATCTTTACAGCATCAGACTTTCCTTTCACCACCAGATACATACACAGCTGATTGTCCTTTTGGCTTTGACCCAGTTGCTCCATTCTTTCTGGTGCTATTAGTACTAGCCCTCTGTTCTTCCCCAGTAGCATATTGCACACCTTCCAACCTGAAGGGCTCATCTTCCAGAGTTATATCTTTTTGCTTTTTGATAATGTCCATGGGGTTTTCATGGCAAATATATTGGAGTGGGTTTCCATTTCCTTCTCCAGTGGATCACTTTTTGTCAGATCTCTCTGCTGTGACATGTCTATCTTGGGTACCCTGCACGGGACAGCTCATAGCTTCATTGAGTTATGCAAGCCCCTTCGCCACAACAAGGTAGTGATCCATGAAGGGGGTCAAGATCAGTGGTGGGATTCAAATAATATAACAACTGATTCTTTGCCCTAATGATCAGGTGGGTGTGGCTGGGTGGGCATGGACTTCCAACTTTCTTTGGTACAGATATAAATAAAAAAATATATCAAACTCTTACCCTAAGATTAGCCTTTGCCCAGATCTGGCTGGTTCACCAGTTGCGCCCATTCCTGGACCGAGATGCCCTGCGCATGATCACTCAGGCTCGTTTTCCCAACTTGACTACTGTAACGCTCTCTACCTAGGACTGCCCTTGCATACCACTCGGAGGCTTCAACTGGTGCAGAATGCGGCGCGGGTAGTGATGGAGCCTCCCGATACTCCCATATTACACCCCTCCTGCGACCTGCATTGGCTTCGGTTGCCCTCCGGGTGAGATTCAAGGTTTTGGTGTTAACATTCAAAGTCCAGCATGGCATGGGTCCAGGTTATTTACGAGAACGACTCCTCCCAGCATCAAATACCAACCGCTCTGTACTGGCGCATAGATGGGGTCTCCTTGAGGTGCCGTCTGTGACTCAATGTCGCTTGGCGATGACCCGGGGGAGGGCCTATTCTGTGGTGGCTCCCACTCTGTGGAATCTTCTTCCAGTGGAGCTCCGGTTGGCCCCCAATCTCCGCACCTTCCGCCACGATTTGAAGACCTGGCTCTTTTCACAGTCCGGGCTGTGCTGATCCTCTGGGGGCTGGTTTGTTTTAACTGTGGGGTTTTTAACCTTAATTCGTCTTTAATCTGTTTAATATGTTTTTAGCTAATTTATTTATTGTTGTATTTTTAGTTGTGAGCCCAGTCCTTTTAGGAGGGGCAGCATATAAGTTGAATAAATAAATAAATAAACATTTATCTACATTATTTCCATAATCTCTTATTTAATCATCAAAGCCCAGATCAACTTTTAATTTCAGTTTCTCACACAAAGCCCAGTAATGGTTCATATCACTTTAATCACTATTTGTTAACAAAACCACAACAGATTTATTTAATTGCACCAAACTCTAAATAAAACAGGAATGGAAAATCTTCAGCTCTAGTGTAGACCCATGCTTCTCAACTTTAGCAACTTTGAGGTGCATGGACTTCAATTCCCAGAATTTCCCAGGCGGTATGAAGTTTGCCCATTTTAAACTTGCCAAGATTGAAAAACACTGATCCACAGATAGGGGTTTTTCCGTTCCTCTTTTACTGGTTCCTACTTACTTATGAGCAATCATAATACAATATAATCCTCCCTGTCTACAAGCCTTTCTAATCCTGACCAGCTCTGCCTAGACTGGCTTGGCCCTTCCGCAGTTTCCTCCAAAGCCAACAGAGCCGTCCTCTCAATCTCTGTCAGCTCTTATTCCAGTTCTTCCCCCACAGATTCAGACTCTGATAGGGGCATGATACAAATCAATCTGATGGTGATGCTATCTATCCCATTTTTTTCTAGCTTACCAAGAAGTAGGTTGTGTCAACTTTGTCAAATGCCTTGCTGAAGTCTAAGTATATTATATCCACAGTATTTCGCTGATCTATTAATTTAGTCACTATGATGAAGAATGAAATAAGATTGGTTTGGCATGATCTGTTTTTAACAAACCCATGTTGACTTCTATTTATTACTTTACTCGTTTCTAGATGTTGGCAGATCTGTTTTTTTTTATTATCTTTTCCAGTCTTTCCCGGGTATTGGTGATAGGCTGATTGGTCTGTAATTTTCTGGGTCTATTTTTTTTTCTTTTTGGAAGATGGGAACCACATCAGCTCTTTTCCAGTCCTCTGGTAGTTCCCCAGTACTCCAGGATTTTTGGAAGACGTGGTACCATGATTCTGAGATGACATCTGCCAGCTCCTTTAGAACTCTGGGATGTAATCCATTAGGTCCCGATGATTTGTATTCATCAAGATCAGACAGATTACCAATTTTTTTGCTTTATTTTATTTTACGTCTGTCTTTTGCAGTTATGTTTTTGGTAGGTTGGACTATTGTTTCTTTTTGCATGCAGACCAATGCAAAGAATGAGTTAAGCAGTTCTGCTTTCTCTCTGCTTCCTATTACTTCCTATCATCTTCTCTCTTTAGGGGAATGATTGTTTCCTTGATTTTTTTTTCTTGTTATTTATATGTTGGAAGAAACTTTTATTATCTTTGACTTTTGTTGCACGTCTTTGTTCATTCTCAGCTTTTGCTTTCCTGACTTCATCTTTGCATATGCTGGCTATCTGCTGATATTCTGCTTAATTATGTGTCCTTCTTTCCACTTTTGTACTTGTCCTTTTTGTCTTTCAATTTGTCTGAGAGATCTTTGTGCAGCCATGCTGGTTTCTTCGTGGATTTCTTGTTTTTTCCCCAGCGATATTGTGCTGGGCCGGGTTTTAATGATAATATTTTTCAGAGTGTCCCAAGCTTCTTGAGTTGTTTTTCTCTTAAGGATTTTCATCCAAGGAATCTTTCCTAAGTTCTCTCTTAGCTTGTTACAATCAGCTCTTTTAAAGTCTAGGATTCTGGTATCATTGAGTTCTATTGCTTGTGTTTGAATTATGTTGAACTCTAATGACATGGTCACTCTCACCCACGTTCCTGCATTTTCAACTCCCTCTATCACTTCTTCTCTGTTTGTAAGAATTAAGTCCAGTATGGCTGTCCCTCTTCTACATTTTGGACAAAAAAGTTGTCAGCTAGCTTGGTCAGGAACCTATTCAATTTCTCACTTGATGTAGAATTAGTCTTCCAATTGATGTCAGGGTAATTGAAGTCCCCCGTTACTATTGTAGTGTGTTTCCTACATATATTTGTTAGTTGGTTGGCAAAAAGTACATCTTGTCAGCTTTGGAAGCCATATTAGTACCAGAAGCTTCCACGCTGCCACATGCCTGGGAAAGTAGGAGGGGCATTTTTAGAGTGTTGGTAGTTAGACATAATCACATTCTTCTTTTCGGTCAAGGTCACGTTATTCCTGCACCTGGAGGAGGAGTGGTTGAAGGGATGTCTCAAGTTGGGACAGTTAGTGATTGGACCATGTGATGGACTGATGGGTGCAGGGGTTGGGTTTTGACTTTTGAATTACTAAGGGAAAACCCGGAACTCTCAGATTCGGGTTTTCCCAATATGCCAGTATAACTACTCTAATAAAAGGAAACTTTGAGAAAATGCCTGTCTCAGAGTTTTTAATTGGAGTTGGGTTTTTCTGGAACTCTGACACATCTATTTTTTCAGATCAGCATAAAATTTCTACAATCTTGGGTGGGAATAAGATAATGCCTGTCATCTTAGGACAATTGACATTCTGGTGCCAGTCTAAACAGCATATGAGAAGCAGAACAAATGTTTAGCAAATGGTAGCTTACCACAGTGTACATCTAACCACTTAGTAAACAGGCTTATCTCTATTAAATCAAAATTGTATAAAATAAGCAATATTTCATGTACCCTTACAAACCACAAGAGGTTTCTTATAAGGATCTAATCTATTTCAAGTTAATCAAAGGATCCATGACTTTCAGTTGGATTTAATGTGATTAACACTAGTTGTATCATACCTTTTGGATGTGCCAAATGGGATGGTTGACACTAGAACCAAATATGAAAATTGTTTTTTGAATATGCAACTGTTATAGATGGTAACTTGGAAGGAGTGGTGCAGTGGTCTAGAGGTGGAGCTCTTGCTTCACAATCAAGAGGCTGTGAGTTCAATCCTAGGTAGAGGCAGATATTTCTTTCTGTATCTGCATTGACAACAGGAAGGGCATCCGGCCAGTAAAAACTCTGCTAACTCCATTCAGTTGCCTAGACTCCACCCTGCAAGGGATTATGGGGTCGTTGGAAGAAGATGATGGAGAGGCTTTTGGAGGGCAAATGGGAAGTCAGTTGGCAGGGGAAAAAATCATGGAAGAAATTAGTTAAGATCACAGTTAATGCAACAGAATGATAAATTCAATGTTCACTTTTTGTGGGGAAATGGACATTTCACTTTGTGCTAAAAAAAATAAAAAAAAATCTGTGGTCATCCGCAGCTCCACAGTTAATGCTTCCTAACACAGCTGCCAGAACTACTTCAAGCGGTTGTCACCTTGGTCACCATCTTTGGTATGTTACAAAAATATTTCTAGAGATTAAAATGTACCACTCTGAACTTTGGAAAAGAAGATACTCTAACAATTTTAAGTCGCACAACTGAGAGAAAAATGAACAGTGTGAAATAGAATTATTCAGGAATTGGGGCAATGAACTGAGTTGTACTTTCTACAGGTAGTTCACTAATCATTTATTTAGTGGTGGTTTGAAGTTACAATGGCACAGAAAAAGTGACCAATGACTGTTTTTAACAATTATGACCATGGCAGTATCCCTATGGTCACATTGTCAAAATTTGGGCACTTGTCAGTTGGCATGTATTTATGATGGCTGCACTGTCCCATGGTCATGTGATCACCTTTTGCTACCTTCTGACAAGCAAAGTCAATGGGGAAACCAGATTCACTTAACAATTGAGTTTCTAACTTAGCAACTGCAATGATTCACTTAACAAGTAAGGCAAGAAAGGTCGTAAAATTGAGCAAAACTCACTTAACAAGTGTCTTACTTAGCAATGGAAATTTTGGTCTCAATTGTGATAAGTTGAAGACAACTTGTATAGGAGACTTATGAACACAGAATATATATCCATTCAACTCCTCTGTGAGATCTGTTTCTTCTAGGAAAGAGATGAAGCCACAAGGAAATATAATCCATTCTAAAATCCATGTTAAATAATTGACAAAATTATAATTTGAAGTTTGGGGATACTAAGCTACTTCATTCTCTTAATTCCTACAAATTCTGGAATTGAATTCTTGCTTTTTTGATTTGGCCTTAAACATTATTTACCTGTCACTGAATACTGAAAGATTGGAATTATATGAAGAAGAAAATAAAGTTTTTTAAAGGTAGCCTATTCAATTTAATGACTGCAATTCTTCCTATCCAAGGTAAAGCTAATATTTTTCCTTTAAGAAATAAGCTGTTGTTATATTTTCCAAGTTGATACATAATTATTTTTAAATAAATAAATAAATGCATTCTGATATCTCAAAGTGACACAGGAATTAGCTATGGACAATTCTAGTTTCTGAACTTTGAGGATAGTGTCTGTGACATTCTTCAAACTGGAAAAAATTAATATGATCTTTTAAAAATTAAAATGTTATTTGACAAGTGATGCCCTTTTCAGTTTTGGACTTAACAAATATCCAAATTTATATCCTCCTCTTGATAGAAACATAGAATAAATGAACTGTGCTGGAATATATGAAAGTTACATTGCTGCTGGAGAACAATCCATACATATTAGCTGTAAAAAGAGAGGTTACTGTAGGGAGTTTTCTACATCCTCTTAAGTTGACAAAGACAGTTAACTTTTAACATTTCTCAAATGCCGTAGAACTAGTTATTCATAAATAAATATGTTTTTCTTTTCAGACTTTGCTAATTTTAGCCAATGTTGGTAGTTACAATACAAACTTACATGATCATTCAATTGGCAGTAATTGGCAATAGTTAGAAAGAGAGCTGCTAAAAGGAAAAAAATGCATTATTATTACTCATTCCTGTTTCACTAGAAGTAGAAGATAAGCAAATAAATATACATATTTGTAATAGAATGCATAGTGATCTTGAGAAAAGTGTGGGAGAGATGCAGTCTAGGAACAAAATTAGACAAGAGGGACAAATCCCATAGTCATTTAAGGGTTTGAGAAAGAACTAAGAAAGGACCTCCCTAATGGACCAAGCAATTAAAAGTAGAGGAAAGGAAGTTTGTATTTTCAGACTGGTAAGATTCTCTTAATGTAGCCTTAAAATAAAGTAGATTAAACTTCATCAAGTTGAATTTCCTGCCTGGTTTACTGAGAAGGCCAATAGTACAGTGGGAAAGAGGGATGATTTTAAATAATTTTGATACACTAATAAGATAATAGCCAAGCTGAACAATGCTACAACTAACAAATATAAGGACTCCACATTGTTTGTGAGAATTATAGCCATCTTTTTGTGGTAGAAAACCCAACTGAAAGAAAAGAATATGATTCCCCCCAGAATTAATTTTATTTTTGTTCTAATATAATTATGGATATTCTTAATCCTTTAGATGAAATCATTCTTCAGAACATTTAAATAGATCCAATTTATGATGCTTATGTATACATTGGAGTATTTAGGCAAGTAACAGGAATCTAGAATAGAATAGAATGAACTGGAAGGGACCTTGGAGGTCTTCTAGTCTAAAACCTTGCTCAAGCAGGAGAATCTATATACCATTTTAGAAAAGTGACTGTGTAGACCTGAGGTGTCAAACACAAGGCCTGCAGGCCACATCCTGGAAAATGTAAGAGGCCAGCTCGCACCGCTTCAGCCCGGCCTACCCAGTGCGAAGAGGAAACATGCCAGCAGTTTGGGGAATGGTGTCAAGCTGGCCACACCTACCCAGTCAGCCACACCCACCCAGTTGACGGTGCCCAGTGAGTGGTATCAAGCTGGTTATACCCACCCAGTTGACCACACCCACCCAGTTGATCATGCCCCCTTGCCCCCTCCGAGGTCAACCACAGTCCTAATGCAGCCCTCAGTGAAATTGAGTTTGACACCCCTGGTCTAGATTCTTCTTTAAAATATCCAGCCCATGATTTCTGCAGGCAAGATGTTTCACTGGTTAATTGTCCTCACTGTTAGGAAGTTTCTCCTTAATTCCAGGTTGCTTACCTTTTATGATGCATGAATTCATCTTTTTATGATTCCATTGCTGTAGGTTTAGTTTATGATGAGCTATGATGACTTATTACCATGGTTTGGGCAAATACAGGCATAAATTCATTGAGGAGCCACAGTGGCACAGTACTACAAGCTACTTCTGCTGATCACAGGGTGCCAGCAGTTTGGTAGATTGAATCTCACCAGGCTCAAGGTTGGCTCAGCCTTTTATCCTTCCAAGGTTGGTAAAATGAGGATCCAGATTGTTGAGGGCAATATGCTGACTCTGTAAACCACTTAGAAAGGGCTGTAAAGCACTATGAAGTGGTATATAAGTCTACATGCTATTGCTTACAAGTTAAAATTTAATAATTGGTACACATGGAGCTGAATTCCAAATACCATCTCGCAATAGTTGCATGAAAGTTCACAAAATTCAGTTTAATTAAATCAAACTATTAAATATGGCAGCAATTATCTCATGTTATGAAAATTACATAATTATTATTATTTAAATAAATACAATGGTACTTTGTCACAGAAAACCCTCTGACCGATCATTTGACTTGACAAACATGGAAACAGACATCCTGAAGAAACAAACAATGTGTAAATAAAAAAAACACCTTTAAAAAAGGGGTATCAAAAATACCAAAATCATAATTTCCTCAAGCCATTTCTTTATTTTAGTCCAATATTTCCTTGCTTCTGTGCACGTCCACCACATGTGAAAGAATGTTCCTTGTTTATGCCTGCATCTCCAGCATTCTGCCGATCTGTTTGGGTACATTTTCATTAATCTTGCTGGAGGTAGATGCCAGTGATAAAACATTTTATATTGATTTTCTTTGTATGTTGCCGACATTGTTAGCTTATAATTTTGCTCCCACAATTTTTCCCAGTATTCTAGTTCAGTACTGTAGCCGAAATTTTTTGCCCAAATTATCATAGTTTCTTTGACAGTTTCTTCTTCCTATTTGAATCTCAAAAAATAATTGTATGCTTTGGTTATCATTTTTCCTCCATTCCTTGTAGTGTTTTATCAAGCTCTTGTTGCTCTGTATAGAAACCATATTGTTCCAAATCTTTTTTATATCTCACCTGTATTTGAATGCATGGCCACCAATCTATCTCTATTCCTTGAGAGTTCAGTTCTTGTTTTGACTTTAGTTTCCCTTGGTAATCTAGTAACTCTTTGTATCTCACCATCTTATTTAGATCTAATAGGTTGGGGTATATCACTGCCTCCATAGTGGACAGCCAAGTTGGTATTTTAATATAATGGGTTCTCTTAATTTCCCCCCACATGTGTAAAAGAACATCTCTGACTAGATGTCTGGATCTATTGGAAGTATGTATGAGATTTATTTTTCCCTTCCCAGATAAATGCGTGCCAGCCTAATTGTAAGTCATGGCCCTCTATTGTCAATATCCTTTTATTTTTTAGCTCTACCCCATTTTTTATCCAGGTTATGGCTGCTGCTTGATAATATAATTTCCAAACTGGGAGCCCAAAACCTCCCTTATGGAACAAAAATTGAGTTGAAACCAGAATTATTTTTATTAGGCATAATAAAAGACAAATTAAGTAAGAAAACGCAATATATCATACTTCACATAATAACAGTGGCTAGGATCGTCTTTGCACAAAATTGGAAACAGGACAACATTCCCACAGAAGAGATGGTGATAAAAAAGGTGCTTCAATGCACGGTGATGGACAGATTAATGATGGAGTTAAAAGATAAGGAAGAAACAGAATATTACATGATTTGGGGTACATGGTATGAGTGGTTAGAGAATAGATGTAAAGACTATAGATAAAGGTGACTTAAGAGCAACAGGAATTATATATATGTAGATATTTGTGAAAAGGCAAAATATATATGTAAAAATGTTATAAGAATAATATATAAGAGGAAAGGAAGAAAAATGAAAATAGTAGTATGTAACTATGAGTGATACCGATACTGAAACACTGTAAAGGTTGGAAATGTGGTGCAACTATTGGAAAATGTGCAATAAAAATTAATTTTTTAAAAAAATACCAAAATCACCAGATCTAACATCATAAGAGTTGCAACAAAAGTAGGAATTCTTCTAGAAACACCTCATGACCTGACCACTCAGAAGAATCTTCTTTTCTATGCTGGCATGAGAATAGGAGGATAGCATTGTCTATTTGCTAAAATATATGGAAAGAGACAGTCCAGGATCATATGGAATATTGTTTCTATTTCCACCAAAAAATAAATTCCTCTGGGATATATTATTGAATCTTCCATCTTGTCACAATAAAGTTAGCTAAGCACTATGGTAGTGAAGGTACAACAGAGGTGGTATTCAGCAGGTTCTCACCAGTTCTGGAGAACCGGTAGCGGAAATTTTGCGTAGTTCGGAGAACTGAAAAATACCACCTCTGACTGGAGATTTTACAGTATCCTTTCCCTGCCACACCAACCAAGCCATGCCCATAGAATGGTAGTTAAAAAAATTGAATCCCACCACTGGGATACAAGATGTTCTATGTTGGTACAATAAATGTTTTCGAAATAGTCGGCAGGGGAGAATAGTGTCCCAAACTGGTCTGCACGTGTAAATGTTGAAATTTTGCTTAAGATTGTGTTTGAATATTGGTATCAGCAGTGTTTGGTTTCAGTTCACTCCAAGCTCTTTTCAAGTTCTTAGGATCAAATAACAATGTTTTACATCTATGGTAACGCCTGTCTTCCTATGAAGACATAAAGTTGACTTTCAAGGTCAAGGCATTTAGAATGCTACCTAAAAAAAGTAATCTAATCCAGTATTTTAAGCAGCAAAACCAGACGAGTCTTCATTGAAATTAGGCCTCATTTCCATTTCAGGAGGGATTTTGATACACCATGCAACATAGGTAAATATAGATTGAACTGTCCTTATAGAGCTTAGCTGCAGAAATAGCAGATCTTATATTATATAGCAGGGGCTCATGATCCTATTTCTGAAAATTGTCATTGTACCACAGAGTTATTTCCATAACAAGCAGCAAAGTACCAATTGTGCTTGATAGTATATTGGCTTTGGCAGTAACATGTCTTCGCTACTGTTTCCACTTCTCCATGCTTGGAAATCAGGGCAGTCTCTGAATATGCCAGATTTATACTCCCCACAATAATAGATAAGCTGGCCTGCCCAATTCATCAAAAGAAATGGATCACTTTGATAAATTACAAAACCTTGTGGGCCACAACTAAGTACCTGGACTGCTGATCAGCTGTTCTGCTGCCAATGGAATGATGGATGTGCCACAAGAAGACTTAAAAGATGCTCAGCAACATATCTTTTGAGGAGTGGAATCTCTCTACATGTATTCCTTTAAAAAAAGTTTGGTGGGTTGCATACAATCCACCTAACTGGTATTGTACAGGTCTGGGATTTAGGACAGCGGCTCTGTTTCAAGGGTTAGAGAGTACAGGTGAAACTCGAAAAATTAGAATATCGTGCAAAAGTTCATTTATTTCAGTATTGCAACTTAAAAGGTGAAACTAATATATGAGATAGACTCATTACATGCAAAGCAAGATAGTTCAAGCCATGATTTGTCATAATTGTGATGATTATGTCTTACAGCTCATGAAAACCCCAAATCCACAATGTCAGAAAATTAGAATATTGTGAAAAGGTGCAATATTCTAGGCTCAAAGTGTCCCACTCTAATCAGCTGATTAAGCCATAACACCTGCAAAGGGTTCCTGAGCCTTTAAATGTCTCTCAGTCTGGTTCAGTAGGAATCACAATCATGGGAAAGATTGCTGAGCTGACAGTTGTGCAGAAAACCATCATTGACACCTCCATAGGAGGGAAAGCCTCAAAAGGTAATTGCAAAGAAGTTGGATGTTCCCAAAGTGCTGTATCAAAGCACATTAATAGAAAGTTATGTGGAAGGGAAAAGTGTGGAAGAAAAAGGTGCACAAGCAGCAGGGATGACCACAGCCTGGAGAGGATTGTCAGGAAAAGGCCATTCAAAAGTGTTGGGGACTTTCACAAGGAGTGGACTGAGGCTGGAGTCAGTGCATCAGAGCCACCACACACAGACGGATCCTGGACATGGGCTTCAAATGTATTCCTCTTGTCAAGCCACTCTGAACAACAAACAACATGATGTCTTACCTGGGCTAAAGAAAAACAGACCTGGTCTGTTGCTCAGTGGTCCAAAGTCCTCTTTTCTGATGAGAGCAACTTTTATCTCATTTGGAAACCAAGGACCCAGAGTCTGGAGGAAGAATGGAGAGGCACACACTGCAAGATGCTTGAAGTCCAGTGTGAAGTTTCCACAGTCTGTGTTGATTTGGGAGCCATGTCATCTGCTGGTGTTGGTCCACTGTGCTTCATTAAGTCCAGGGTCAACACAGCCATCTACCAGGAGATTTTGGAGCACTTCATGCTTCCTTCCAGAGCGAGCTTTATGGGATGCTGACTTCATTTGGCACCTGCCCACACTGCCAAAAAGCACCAAAACCTGGTTCAATGACCATGGGATTACTGTGCTTGATTGGCCAGCAAACTCCTGACCTGAACCCCATAGAGAATCTATGGCATTAAGGGAAAGATGAGAACAATGCAGAAGAGCTGAAGGCCACTATTGAAGCATCCTGGTCTTCCAAAATACCTCAGCAGTGCCACAGGCTGATAGCTTCCATGCCACGCATTGAGGCAGTAATTGCTGCAAAGGGGCCCAAACCAAGTACTGAGTACATATGCATGCTTATACTTTTCAGAGGTCCAATATTGTTCTATGTAAAATCCTTGTTTTATTGATTGCATGTAATATTCTAATTTTCTGAGATTGTGGATTTGGGGTTTTCATGAGCTGTAAGCCATAATCATCACAATTATGACAAATCACAGCTTGAACTATCTTGCTTTCCATGTAATGAGTCTATCTCATATATTAGTTTCACCTTTTAAGTTGCATTACTGAAATAAATGAACTTTTGCACGATATTCTAATTTTTCGAAAAAATTAAATGCATCAGCATTTAAAAGAACACTAACAGAACAATGGTTTCCTGAGGAGAGGGAAGTGAAATAGGTTCTCTCAAAATTTGAGACAGCAAATTGATTTGAGGAAGGGTGCTAAATTGTTTCACTCTTTTGTGAAAGCATCACAAATATAAGCAATTTTAGTAATTAATCACTTTCTCTTAAAATAAAATGATCTGTTCTTCATATATCCCATCCCCTATTTATAAGCAAATCCATAAAGCATAGTAATTTCACTCCTGATATTAGAGTTTACCAGAGATAACATATCTCTTTTATTCTTGATCAAATAAATCAACTTTGTATGCATTCCTTTTACTTCTAATAATCTTGATCTTTTGTCACTTCAAACAATGCCCTAAAATTTGATATCTTTTCACTTCTTCTTTGCTCCTTCTTACAAGATCCTTCAAGTCTTTAACAAGCTTCTTTTGCAAATTTAATTTAAGAAAATTTTCCAGATCACTCTCTTGGTTTGTAATTTGTATATCCCTTTAATAATTAAGATATAATCTGAAACTAATGAGGCTTCAACCAGTCAAAGTTAGGAAGGAATTGCTTGTTCATCAGCCTTTCATCTATATATACATCTTAAACAATCCATTTGCTATCACTGGTTAAATTGTACCGCACAAGTTATTGGATATACTACATTCACTGCGCTTCAGAGAATAGTTAAGGATTAATATGCGTTCCAGTTCAAAGTTCCTCCATATGCTCCACTTCTTATCTTGTTTTCCTAAAGCAACTTTTTTCATCTTCAGCGGCATTGTGTCTGCAGGAGCCTCCTTATCTGAGGTTTGCCATCCAAGACAAAGGCATTCATGCATAATGCCTACATATCTCCTTTTTATATTATGTTGGGAGGAATTTATGAATATATCACCAATTGGAGGGATGAAGAGAAACTGGAACAGGACAGAAACAAGTTATTAAAGAAGGAATACATTGAATAAAACAGCAACAGGCAATTAAAACCTAGAAAAATAATTGCACTTAGAAAAACAATTGTTTTAACCAATTAGTCACATTGATAATTTTGAGGGTGTACATTGGTAGCATATTTATCAAAGAAAAACCACATATTGGGATCTTTTAGTTGCCAGCCGGCACATATTGATATCGGTATTGGATTGATCAGTTATATTAAAAATAGGAAAGTCATCGGATACATTTCAGGAACTAAATTTGGCCCATATAAGGAAGAATTAAAAGTGCCCCAACCAGTAATATTTAGAACAATAAGTATAATTCCCTAACTTGTTTAAAATCCTTTTGCTTTATTGTTATCATTCCAGCTATTTAACCAAGTATGCTTAGCATGGCAACAAAAGCATATCCCTTTAGTAAAATGAGTAATCTTTAGGTAGCCAGCGGTATTGTTTAACTGAGTTGGAGGCTTGGAAAATATCCACGATTTCTGAATGTTTTGCAACTGAGAGACAACAAAGGAAGTGGAAGCAATGAGATTGGGCACAAAACACCACCTGCCCAAGCCATTGGAGGCTCATAATATAGAGTCACATCAGTTCCATGAACCATAAACATGTATTGAGCATGATGAACCCACAGATTGGTGCTGACATGCATCCTATGATTGGCATCAGAGGCTCCTATAACTCCAACATTCATGACAAAAAAAACAAAACAAGATAGCAACAGAATTAGCTGTAATGATAGAAAAGACAGCTGCAACCAAATTCTCTGGAGTCTGTGGAAGAGAAGCTTGGTTCAACTGCTGCTGTGCTTGATAGGTGGTAGCCTAAACTTAACCCCAGGTGACGGGTGATGGGCATTCAGATTTAGGCTTTGGGAAGGGTACCTCTGTTTTCAGGTGCAGATTGAAATTGGGGATCGGATTGTGCAGACCCTGGTGCCACGCCATGATAAGGTTGAATGCAATGCACAGGTATCCAGATAGCTTGCCAATTATGCGGAGCTTCTACTGCAGCGTAGCCACAACCCCAAGTAATTAACCGAGCTGGACCCTTCCACTGGGATGGAGCTTGGTATTTAACCCAAGGCTTTTCCAATGGCGCCTCTGCATGAAAATGTAAATTAACTGGCGGTTCTGTAAAGGAATCTGAGACAATTAAATAGTTCCAAGTAAAAAACATAACAGAAATCATGTTTGGATTTTCCACAAATGATAAGGTGGTTCATTTTTAAGCAAAATCTTGAATGTGCGATGAGCTTTCCTTGTGTCATTGAGAATTGTATGGAATACCATGCATTAACTTAATATCCCATTGCTGACAGAAAAGAGCAAAGACCTTGCTAATATAAGCAGGGCCGTCAGTTTTTACTGTGATGGATGGCCCATGGTTGCAAAGGAAGAAAGACAATGTGCAATAACATCCTGAGCTCATGATGAGAAGCAGTTACCCATAAAAATGCAAATAAGTATCATGGAAACATGCAGGTAAGTATATGGTTTAAAGGTTGTAAATTGAGTGGCATCCATTTGCCAAATTTGATTGGCTTGAGTCCCACGGGGTTAACCCTGGGAAAAGGAACAGCAATCTGCTGACAAGCAGGACACATGCACACTATATGTGCCTGCGTGAGGAATCTTAAATTGTTTTACAAGGGATTTTGCAGTTTGTTGAAAATAAGAATGACTCCAGACTGGATCAGAAAACAAAGAGGTCATTTCTTTAAGGGATTGATCTGCTCTGATTCCTTCTGTAAGGGCATTATCAAAGGGAGTATGACTTCTGATATGCTCAATGTATATTGGATGAGATTGCTCTTCCAACCTATTTTTCAAAGACAAAAACAGTGCTAACAAATTAACATCCAAATGCAAAGTACAATAGGAGTAGGGAAGTGACTGCATTGCTAAGTACACATATTGAGTGTCCACTGTAAGATTAATTGGTTGATCAGAGAACAGTTGCAAAGCTAACACCACCACCGCCAGCTCAACTCGCTGAGCTGAAATTTGTTGAGAAGTATATTTAGAATGCCACTGCGATTGATCTTGCAAACTACAACACCATGTGTGGGTGATCCATCAGTAAAAACTGTAAGAGCATGAGCCAGAGGGATTCGCTCAAAAATAGAGAAAAAAGGAGGGTTCAGTGTAGTGGTGACTACTATCCTAGAATCCCTGGGCAAAGAATAAAACAATTGTCCTACATACTGGGCAAAAGCTATCTGATAAGAGTCCAAAACCATCATTAAATGGGCATGCTCTAATTTAATGCGAGTAAAGGCTATGCCAACCAAATTTTGTCCACTAAGGGCCAATGATCGTTTTCGTCCCTTGATTATCAAATCTTCTAAAGCTGCCTGATAGGGATAAATATTACAAGGGGGAGTGGCTGACAGATTAATCCATTCATGTATATTTATTCTTTTATCTAAAACCGAGGTGTATAAGCACCCAGTAGGAAGTGGGGAAGTGGGGAGTATAGCCAAATTCAAATTTATAAGAGAGGAAGCTATCCTATCCACATATTGCCCTTTCAACCTTTGCATGGAGACAGGATCTCTGAAATTCTTAGGGTCACCGCATCCCCTGGCTGTTTTGGGCCTTTCAAGGACTGAAATAGGGGTAACATATCTCCTGTGGTGATGCAAAAAAATGGCCGTGCCCAGTTGATGACACCTAATAGCTTTTGCCATTGCACTAACGTGTATGTCTTCTGGATTTCCAAATTAGGTAAGATCAGAATGGAAGATCTCTTCAATAGCTTATGTCCCAAGTACAAATATGATTCCACTTTTTGTACCTTTTCCATCGCTATATACAATCCATGTTTAGTAACAATTTCTTGTAATTCTTGTAGTAGTTGGGATTCCTCAAAATCTACCCCAGCAACTAATATATCATCCATATAGTGGTAAACAATATAAGAAGGGAACTTATCTCTAAAAGGTTGAATGGCATTATCCACAAAATGTTGACACAGCGTAGGGGAGTTAAGCATGCCTTGCACCAAAACCCGCCATTGATAACGTCTAGTTGGCATACTATTATTCAATACTGGCACAGTAAATGCAAATTTCTCCTTATCCTGGGGTTGTAATGGAATTGTAAAAAAAACCTGTCTTTTAAATCAACCACTAAAATTTTATAAAAATTAGGAATTAAATTTGGATTTGGAAGTCCACATTGCAATGGGCCCATTGGCTGAATACATTTATTGATTTCCCTCAAATCCTGTAAGAATCTGCACCTCCCATTTTTCTTTTTAATTACAAAGACAGGAATATTCCAGGGGCTAGTAGAGGGCTCAATATGACCAGTGGAAAGCTGTTCTTGTACAAGTTGATGCAGAGCAGCTAATTTTTCAGTAGAAAGAGGCCATTGCTCTACCCATAAGGGAGTAGTACAGAGCCATTTAAGTGGGAGAGCCATCCTCTAAAAACAAATGGGCATTCAAGAGGGTGAGAATATCACTACCCCAAATATTGGTATGAGTATCCAAAATATAAGGTTGCAGAGAGAAAGACTTACCCGCAGCAGTTGATATATTAATATCCTGAATACTCTGCCAAGCAGCCGTGGAGCCACCTATACCCCACAAGGATGAAACAGCCTGCTTAGGCCATTGAACTGGCCACTGCAAAGAGGAGATGACAGTAACATCAGCTCCGGTGTCTAATAATCCTTGAAAAGGCTGTTTATTAAGATACAAAGTTAAAGAAGGACGGGTCGAGGTCAATTGTTTTAACCCGACAGAAGGGAAGTGGAACCAAAACCAGCATTACCACCAGCTCCCCTATACCTGGCGATGGAATGTCATAAGGAAGGAGAAGTAATTGAGCATAGAGGAATATTGAAAGCAGTTGAGGCAAAGTAACCCATACCTGTATCATTAAGGTACCAGTATAATCAGAATCTATAACGCCAGGGACCACAAAACGCCCCTGCTTATGAGCAGAAGACCTGGGCAAAATCAAACCAAAGACCGAAGGAAGAGGACCCTTGTATTGAGAAGGTACAATTTTTACCTCCAGGGGAAACTTAAATTCCACTGCTGCTTGAGTAATTAAATCGATCCCAGCACTACCGGATGTGGCTGGGGATGCGTGGGAGAGGTCGGTAGTGGGGGACTCATGGATATGGGGTAGGCACGCTTTTGATTCTGGGTGGGTGCCACACCCATTGACAAGTTTCCCGAACAAAATCTACACTGGTTGGCCCAATGAAAGCCCTTTTTACAAATAGGGCATTTTTAGAAGGACGATTTTGTGAAGTAGAAGGCGTGGAATGACAGTCCTTTTGAAAATGCCCCAGTTTGCCATACTTAAAACAATTACCAGTAGGGCGTTGCCTTCCTTCTGAATGGCTGCTGCCAA
>CM019155.1:79894534-79915018 GCA_009733165.1 Naja naja | reverse complement strand
CCACACCAAGGCCACCGGAAGTCAGGTTCAGGGTATTTTGTATCGCTGGGAGGCCAGGGATTTTTCCCTGTTTCAAATATCGATTGAATGCATGTTTTTAAGTGTCGTTACGCCTGCCAAGGCTTGGCCCTGGCTATTGTGGCATATTCCAAATTTGTGGATAATATCCTATTGATTACAAAACTCTGACATGGCAGAGCTTGTGTACATGGGACTATCAGTTTTTACTTTTGGGCATCCCAACGATGCAAAGGTTCAATACAGTGGTTGATCACATGTTTAGAGGCTTCCCTGAGGAGTGGCCATAATAAACCCTGAAAATGTATCAATGGAAACATGTAGATATTTCCAGGGGCAAAAGGAGCATATTGGGTAACATCCATTTGCCATATGTGGCAGGTGTGCCTCTGGGGTTGACTCCCATAGGAATAGCAATAGCCTGCTGACTACAAGTGGGGCATTGCTGTGTATGGCCACTGCCTCAGCAGCTGTACCAAATTGTTTAATGAGCTTTGTATTTTGGTGAAAGTATGAGTGGCTTTCCCAAGGTGTTACAGGTTGTAAAGGCAAGATCAAATGCACGGCTGCATCATCGCTCTATTGTTGCCTTCTTGGAGCACACCAGGGAAAGGTTGGTGGCTCCTAATATGAGCAACAAAAAATGGACAATTTCGCAATTAGGACTGCAGAGTACAAAATAATGCCAATAAATCAGGTTCAATAGATGGTAGGTATGAGCCAAATATTGTTAAAACAATTTGAGAAACATACAAGCTATCAAGAATCAAATTAATTGGGACTTTAAAAAAGCTGAAAAGCCAAAATTGCAGTGGCCAATTCAGCACGCCAAGAGATTTTGTGGTATGCTTTTGTCTTAAAAGGATTAGAGAGGGGTTTGGAGATAGCTTGCAGGTATGGTTTCAGGAGAAAGAAAATAACACATCAGTATTGCAGTTACTAAACAGATAAATCAGTTTCAACAAAATAGAGACACAACAGATGAGAAAGGGAAAACTGGATTCAAATGCTTCAGGAAAAGGATGAACAGGTAAAAGCATTTAAACACACAGTAAATGCAAGAATGAAACTTTTCTTGTAAATGAACTTAGAACATTCAATAACCCTGGTTTTTCTTAAAAGCACAGAGAGGAGAGAAAATTTAACTCTGTTCCTCATCCGGTCCAATTGGCCAGATCAGACCAGAAGAAGACAATCTCTCAGTGTTTTAATTCTAACAATTTAAATTTAATATCTGAAGGGATCAGAGACACTTAACAGTTGCAACAGTTACCTCTAGGACACACAAAGTCTTAGACACACACATAAAGCATGCCACACATACCCACACACAAAGACACAGAGGAAAACAAAACTTTTCAGGTTTACACACACACACTGATCATTCCACAATAAATCTCTCAGTTAAATTGGGGAAGGCATAGATCTTAAGGAACATCAATTTATGGTGAATCATTAGACATTCCATGACCACGTGCCATGTGGTCAAAATTTGGATAGGGGCTCTAGCCGAATGGAGATATTCCCCAATTCAGTCCAAGTGATTTTAGGCTTCCTTTTTCAGAATAAGACGGGCATTGTTTCCAAATGAAAGTTAACAGAGCAATCAAATCTTTGTTTTTGGGTGGGGGAGAGCCTACCCCCATTTGTCACGCCGGGTGGGGTCCTTCCTTTCCTTGTTGCCTTGCTAATTTCCTAGCAGCCTCAGTGATCTGACTGAGCTCCAGAAGTGATCTGCTCCCGAGACAGGTTCCCTCCCATCATACCTAATTCCTGGGGGACGGCGCCACCTTTCAGGCAAAATGGGGTCGGCGGGTCTGCACGCCGCTGGAGCGATCACATCAGGGTCACCAGTTGAGGGATTGCTTTTTCCTCGCCCGTGGGCTACTCACAGTGAGCCAATTCCACACAAAACCTCTCCAGTTCTGTCATGGGGTGAGAGAGCCCCAAAGGTGGACTCAGCCCCTTTATTAGGTTTTTCTAAAGCAAGCAGTTACAGTACAAGAAGCTCATTCTTATTGGTTACATATTACACTTAATACCATATTTGGTTATTGTGATATAATGAAGAAAAGCGGCTGTAACAGGCATGTAACTTTGCTGATATGTACCTATCATGTTAGCCACCTTATCAGTGGTGGGTGCAAGCGCTATCTAGCTACTGGTGAAATGCAGGTGTGAGCATCAAACAAAGTTGTTACAATTTGTGTGCGAGCAAAGATGTTACATTTTGCGGCTACATGGTTGGAACAGGATAAACAAAACAGACAGTGCAGCTTTGTTCTCTGCTGCTAACTTGGCTCAGCTTTTACAGAAGCCTGCATAATGGCTAATACAAAGGCAATTAATGATTTTATAGCAACAGAGGCAGAATTCCCCCCCCTTATTTTCCTCCCCCAAAACTAAGCCCAACCACATAGTTTCAGAGTGAAGCATGGGTATGGAGCTAGTTCATAATATCTTTGAAATGCAACCTGTCTCTAGAGACAAATACTCTTTGAATGCAGATTGTGGTGAACAGCATAGGAGACTTTTTGTTCTCTAATCCATCCTTATTTACTTCTGTTTGCTGATAATCTATCAGAACAATCCACAGTGGAAAAAGCCTAGAAAAAGAATAATCTTGCTGGGTATCCTAATAAAAAGTTTCCTGAGTATGATAAAGACACACAGGCAACTCTCATATCCAAATGAAAAGCATGAAAATTGAGGTGGAAAATTCTATGTTATATATACCCTCCTCAATTGATGAACTGGATAAGTGTTAAAATATGATTTCAAGCAAATCAAGAACTGGATCATGAATCTGATGCTACCATTTTTATTAGTCATTAATAACCATTTTAAGGCTGAGCAAACAATATATTTGGACATAGTGAAAACATTATGAAACTCAATCAGATAAAGTATGTTAAGATAACACAAAAACAGGGTTTCCTAGCTTCTCTAGTTCAGCCTTCTTCAATAAACAATGGGTTTGGAAAAGCAGTATGTGTGTGTATTGAAACTTTGGTAATGAGATTCAGAAACAGGCATATAATAATAGCATGGTGAGATGTAATTTACCTACCAGATTGGTCATGGTCCTTGATCAAGAAGGATTGTACTAGTGTTGCATTATATGGAAACCTGGTGATAAATGGGTCACGCAACTCAGGAGTGCTGGTTGAGGAGCTAGGGTCAGCAGCTGCAGAGCTACTTGAAGAAAAGTTGCTTATCCATTGCAAATATACAAAGATTGAAAAAAAATCTGTTTTACAAATCAACTCCAGTGAAATGATGATATCTGAAAAGAATGCAATGGGTCAGGAAAGTGATTACACAGATAAAATCTGATCCACTTTGTCAACAGTTCTATTGATTACCCACCTCGTTAGCTACTTCAGGTGGGTGCAAACACACTTTTCCTTTGGATAATGGGCATTAACTTCCTGACCCTTCTATCTTGGGAGTCATGATAATCTCTGGTCTTTTCAAGATAGATAGTCCTCCCCCTAACATGTTAGTTCTCTTAATCAATCCAGAGTGTTAAATTAGCCTCAACATCAACATCAATGGAGGTAAAGGTGGGACTTCCTGGTGAAGCATGAGAGGGCTTTCTCTCTGTCTCTTCATGCCTTGTCATATCTGCCAGCTTTTGTTGTGGCTGCTTTTAATTGTAGATGCTCTGGTGTCCTAGACTACTTGGAATGTCAAATAATATTTTAGACTCTGTTTGAATGTTCTAGTAGACTGACAGAATGGGAGAAAAATAAATCTCAGGGGTAATCCATCAAATCTCAGTCCTTTGCATGGCCTGCATACATTAATAACACCAGTACAATTTGCTGGTATTCTGTCTGTAGTAAAATAGGGATTGCCAAACAAATTTACATCACTGTAATTTTCTGCTAGTTCAAGAACAAAGCAATTGAAAGACCTCTCAGTCTTTAAGATCTAACAAGATTTTATTTTTACACAAAGGAATAGCTTCAAAAGATCACCGGAATCCAGTGAAAGGCCAAGATGTTGCGCAAACTGCTCTGGACAGTAAGATTGTTTCCTGACTTCACTTCAGCTTAGCTACAGCTTTCTTCCAAGGTACAGATTGCGTAAGGACATGTTGCCCGCCCCCCCAGCACAGATTTAATCTCATTTCTTGGAACAGCGGGAAAGCTGCTGCCGCAGGTAAATCAGTAGCGCCGTCACTGTGGCAGCAGCAGATAAACCAAACCACGGGCGGCGGCCCCCTAAAAGTGCACGGGAAAGTGCACATGCGTATTACTCAGCTCAGCCAGCTGGACAGGAATTTCTGGCCCTTCCCATCACTGGCACTGGACAGGTACAAAACCACCTGAAGGCAACGCAGATAGAGCCTCTCCCCCCACACCTAGTTCTTTTTTCTTTCTTATAGTTCCCGCCTCTTATTTTTCATTGGTTTGTCCGACTGCTCAAGAGGAAGTGTGCGAGATGTGCGCTAGGAGGAAAAAGTTTTGTTTGTAAGCTTAGCAAGGAAGAGGGGGAGGATTGATGGAACGCGGATATCTTTTCAGGCTACTTTCTTTCCTTCGTGTCGTGCGTGCGGCTCGGCTGGGAGTTCCTCGCACGGTGTTTACTGTATGTTAGCCCCTCCTGCAAAAGGGCGCGAGCTTCTTTGCCCCTTGCGCGAACGCGGAGCGGGGCCAGCTTCCCGAGGATCGTTCACTCCTTTGCTCAGTCAGCGAGTGAGCGCGCGGCAGCCGCAGCCAGCAACCTCTGTAAAAAGAGCCTCCTTTCGCTCCTCCTCCCTTTCTCCCCCCTCCCCAATCTTGGAATTGCCTCAGTCTTTCGGCATGGGTAGAGACTGAGAGACTGGAAGCAAAAAGAGAAAGGTATTTCTGAGCAGAGCTAGCGAGGAAGCGACCGAGAAAAAGCGCAGCGAGTGGACTCACTCTCGGACCACAGTCTAGCTTTGCCGAGCGCGCGCGCTCCGGATTGTTGCAGCATACACCCAGGATGGGGCACGGGAATCACCGATCTCCGGGAGTTTCAGCTACTGGCGAGGAATCTTTAGGGGTGAGACGGGTCCCAACCGCTGCTGTCCTCTTCGCTTTGCTGTTGGGCACCTTTAGCTCCGCTATAGACCAAAAGAAAGGTAAGTCTGAGGCGAGAAGAAGCAAGTCACCCACTTGCACATGTGAATTGGCCAAGAAAGGGACTGGGCTGTAGCCTGGAATCTGTTTTCTGGATGTATGGCGAAAGAGCTGTTATTCAGGAGCACACTTTACACATGTTTGGTTATGTTCAGGAGAGTATAACTTCCTACCATCTCTGTATTTCATATGTGATTAAAGGGACTCATTAACTTTACCACTATAAAGTTACTCTGGTCACACTGTAACTGGTGAGTTAATATAACATTATCTTTTCTTCAGAGGATATTTTGAGATGTTCTTTTGTGTCCTTAACATTTAGTGCTTCATTGCTGTATCTGGTCCTGGTTATCAAAAATGTAAGCTTCAGGAATAATCTTGATACTTCTTAAATGCTGAATGATGGAAGAGGCCCAAGTAGAACAAATACTCCTCTTACCCCTTCCCATTTTGGTGACTTCAGGCTTTTGAAGGTGAGCTTGATCACTAATGAAGGTGACAAATCAACAGAAGAAGCACAAAGTCAATCTTCACAAAGTCAATCTTCACATTGTTTTCAGTTTTTTTGCTAGCACAATCACAGAAAATTATTAGGAAACAAGAACAGCTTTTTTTTATTTTAAAGACTCATATTTAATTGAATGGTGAGGTATATGTGTGTCATGTGTCCTAAACTCAAAATTTGTTCTAGGCTTCTTCATAGATATTTTTTATACTTCTTTGGATTATAATTTTTGTAGTTATATTGCTGCAAGTAGTCTATTAAAGTTTAAATAAAAGATTCTCCTGGTTATTATTCTGAAGATATAACCAAAAGCTTCAAGGCACTCCTCCTTTTTAAAAGAGTAAATCTCAAATCCTTGAAAATTCAACAGGGATTAGAACTTGGCAGAAGAGACTGACCCTTCGTTTATATGACCCCTGTAAAAGGCTGATGTGTGAGTTTCACAAGAGTGTACATACTCTGTACAGAAGTATTGCTGAAAAATTATTGTGCTCTTCCTGTAACATGGAGAAAACCACCAGTGATTCATAGGAATGTCTGACCCCAAGAATCAGAATTCTGTACAGTCTTGAAATTATAACTGCAAAATATGTGTTTTGGTTGATTTTTAAAATAAACCTTTCACTACTAGATGCTTTTTATTTTTCTAAAATGTAGTTAAATGTAATGTAGTGAAATAAATAGTTATATCATGGTCTGGGAAGGGAAGGGAAGGGAAGGAAAAAAGAAAATGTGTTGTTCCCAGCCCAAATAATTTTTCAGATTAAGTTGGTTGAGAGCCATTTTATCTTCTGCTAAATTTGGCTTGATGTGTTTTCAGGCAATACTTTCTTCTCCCTTCACCTGGCCTACAGTTAAGTCTGTGAAGAAAGCTTTTTTTTTGGTTGCTGCTGCTGTTGTTAAAGAAGTTAAAATATCAGGGAAGTAAGTAGTTGAAAGGATTCCTGTAATTTATATGTTGGCCTGTTGATGGTTTTCTGTCTGTTCTTTGATTTCTTTCACTTTTATGAAGTTTTGAGAACAAGCAACCAGTTTTGGTTCCAGGCAAATCATCTTTATTTTGAAAGTTTTCTAATGGAGAAAAATTGAGTTTTTCCTTTTTTCCCCCTTTCATTGCCTCTTGTCTGAGTGAGGAAAAAAAGTTGTAGCTTAGAAAATATGTTATGTGAACTAAACAATTTAAATATTTAAATAGTGATTTAAATATTTCATGACTTGGGCAAATAAAACCATCTTGAAAAAGAAAAACACCTCTCTGAATAGGTAATTGCTCAATCTTAAAATCAAGAAGCTTCATTTTGATCAACTCTGAAGAGCAAGTTTATACCTGCCAGTGATGTAATTGGGGCAGGGTTGGGTTTTCTTTCTTTAAGCAATGCACATAGGTGTGAGTTGAATTGAGATGGATAAGTGACTTGAATTGAGAACTTGGGAGGAAAAAATGAAAGGAAAAGAAACATTTAGAATAAAATTAGAATTTACAATATTGTGAAGCAGTAATCACAATGGTATCTCTGTTAACTACTTGGTCTCAGAAATATAACCAAATATAATAAATATTTTAAACAACTGACTTTATTCATGGGATCATGGAAATGTGAGTTTGCCATCAATTTGGTGACCTGATTCATTTTGTAGCATTTTGAAAGAGCAGTATTCTTCATAAAGCTTTACATAGCTTGACCCTTTAAGAAAAGCCTTGAAATCTTGGCCCATTCAATAGAGTGATTTGTATCTTCACTTGTGATTCTGATTTGAACTAATTTATTGGTAATTATTATGTTGTTTTCTTGATATGGATTCTTAATGCTGTGCTATTATTTTTCTGTTTCTGTATTGTATTCATTTATTGTATGTCAGCTAGAGTTGCTATGCTTGTTGAGAATTACTAAATAAATATTTGCTTTTATTTAGTTTTGGCTTTGTATTAATGTTTATTATACATTGTATAATACTCCTGAAGACTGAAACCTGCACATGATATTTTATAAATAACATTAAAAATAACACAAGTCTTTGCTGCAAGGAGCTTATAATCAAAACTTACCACTTCAGGTAAAAAAAGGACAATAATAACATAAGTGAATAAGGAGAGTTAAACAATAAACTTCAAGGAAAGCTAATTAATAATGATTAGGGAACTGCAATTCAATGAAATGCATAATGGACTCTTCTCCTCAAGTGTATACCTGCTTCCTTTCCTAAGGAAGAGACAAAAAATGATAGATTATAGTTGTATTTGTTTCTATGGCTACTAAAATGATAAAAGGTTTTGAAGTATCTGATTATGGGGTAAGTGTTTCTATGCTACGGTAAACATTCCAATCTTATTTGCTTGAAATGTTTAATTTTGATGAAATGATTGATCAATATAATATTAAATGTAATAAGACCATCAGGAGATATGAATATAGAGAAGTGTTCAATGCAGATGAAATATATAATGTTTTCTCTTTTTTTCACAATAGTGTAACTGAGTTGTCCAGGGAAGTTGATACCTAGTATCAGCACAAATGAAAAGCAATACTTCATGGATGAATCATTGACTTAACTCTCTTCAGATATACTGGGACTGTAGGGGAAGACTGTAGTATCACACAATTTATGATGATGCAGTATCTGTTAATTTAGAGCAGCTCATCAATCCACTTATAAAGCTTCAGTTTGAACATTGACTCTCAAACATTTAGTGTATGAAAATAATGTAATAAATACCACTTTAACTAATACCTGTGTTCCAATTATTAGTAATTACTATTCATTAATAATAATTGGAAAATATTTATTAGGTAGATAAAAATGCCATATCCAATCTAAACATCTGGCTGACTGCATCCAATCATATAACAAGAATAATTAATAGTCCTATCTTCACTGGGTCATCATAATGACTACTTTGGAAAATCCTGGTTTAGAGGCTGTTAAGAGGTCAGATGAATATGCCCATCATGTTCTTATGTATCATATTTTGAATTTTGATATTTTTGATCAGTTAATATTACTCTTAATTCTTGGTTGGTTGATACTGAATCCATTGAATCCAATGCCTGTGGATAAAGTGAACAGTAATACGCTGTTGAATTCTACCTTCCCTGAGCAACTCCCGTGGACATTCAAATCTACAGAGGGGACTTGCTGGAACATACTGGGAGATTTTCTAGAGAAGAAAAGGATTGGGTTACTGGATGAATGTAAGATCAGTTGTAGAATGTGGATTTCACTTAGAAATCTGTTGAATGCAAAACTTTGAATTGTTTTACAAAGGGATTTTATATTATGGGTAAAATGCACATTAAATACAAATAAACTATATATCATAAATGCCAGCTATATCAAACATCTTCAAAGCCTCTACAGCAAGAGGCTTGATCTCTTAAAAATGCTGATCTCAGTAGCAAAATTAGTAGTTCAAACTCTACTAAAAATCAAAACTGCAGGTACACTATTTTTCTCAATGTGTTATAAGAGATGCGTATATACATCAACTTCCATTTCTCCAACAATAAACAAATAAACAAACCTTTGCTTGCATTCTTGGGGGAAGTGGGAGAGAAAGGCAAAAAGATTAAAAATGCATATGCATCACCCTTTCATAAATTTATCATTTGAGCTTAAGTATTCTTATCAATGCTGACATTTCAAAGTAAAATTTAAAATTACATAATACTTCTTTGAAAAAGTACAAATAGGCAATCTTTAAGTCTGTAATTTTATGTATTGTGTTCAGACTTTTTTTTCACTAGAGAAAGTAATCACAAAGAGTTTCACTAATATAATCAAATTATGATCATAGAGAGAGATGCAAATACAAAGGGAAATTAACTCAATATATGTAGTATTGTTGGATTTTCCACCACCCAGTTAAAGTATAATTAAGAGAATCACTTAAAGAGGGCAAAGTATTTTTCTTTGTGTTTCAAACTACAAGGGAAATATTTTCTTGCAATTCAATATTGATCATATGCAAAACAAACTGTTTAATTTTGCTGTAGATTTCTAACACATCTACAAAAACACACAATTTGTTCTGCTATGGATCTTAAAGGTAATAATTTTAGAGGAAATTCATGTTTAATCCAATTTTGCACTTTGTGAATGCAAAATATATACAATGGATACCCAGAGAGAGCTGAATTTCACTTTTGATTTCATTTCAGGATCTACTCTACAAAAGAAATGTGAAGTTTATTTAATTTTAATTCCACTTAAATTTAATTTTAATACAATTAATACAATTTATTTTCAGCCATGTTTTAAATAATCTTTCCCTTTTGTAATATTAAAAATTAAACGTTAACATTTTTAGAAATCCTTAGGGGCTGAACCCAAGGTTTTTATTGATTGACTAGGTTTCATCCAGGGGATTTATGAAGTGTTGAGTTCTATTCCTTTAATTTGAGTAGTCAATATTTGTGAGTTGACCCTCCAAAGTGATTTGTGTATATCAGTGTCCTACAACATAGAAAAATAAACCCCCACTACAAATCTCAAGGTTTATTAAACATAATGTGGCTAGCAGTACTTGAATACCTTAACCTGAACTACTATATTAAACACTGCATTTATGAAGAAATATGTTTAAGATTTTGCTGAAGCTTTGATAAATATTGGTTTCAGTGAAAATAAAAATAGGGAAGGTATCATTTTTGCTGTAAAACAGCACGATGAAATAGAACATAATTTCAAAATCTGAAACCTTCTTTCATTTGTGCATCCCTTTTATTGGAATGTACTTTTCTGTATTCTGCTCATTTTTTCCTTTAATTTAGATACTCTAAATAACAGTATATAAAAACCAAAAATATATAGTGATAAGCTATGCTTTTAAAAAATTACCTGATGGGATATTGTAACCCCCTCTCCAATCCATAGCTATGCAAGGTTTGATTTATTTGCTCATTTCAATTTCTCAATATTAAACCAAAAGTTTAATTTGAACTGATAAACCTATCAATAAGCAACAATAAAGCAGATAATATAAAAGTTAAAACAGACATCAGTATACAAATCAATAAGATTCAGGAAGTGAACATCAGCTTCTAAAAATAGGTCTTCTGTAATGTTTAAAAATAATCAAATAGTAAACACTATACATTAATGGAAAGGGAATTCTACAGCACTGGACTTGCTACAGAGAAACCTCTGATCTTTTTTGACATCAGTTGGTCTTTCTTGACAATACTCTCAGAATGCCCTTAGTTAATAAGTAGCATTCTCAATCGCATAACTTGTTTTAATCAAGTTCATTAGAATGTTAAAATAAAATCTGATAGGATCCTTAATCATCATTTTTTCTTCTTCTTCCTCCTCCTCCTCCTTTCTCCTGCTCCTATTCCTCTTCTTCCCCACCACCTCCTCCTTCTGGATCTAGATCAAACTTTAAACTGCCAGACATCAGCTGGTCTTTCTTGGCAATAATGTCAGAGTATTGGTTAATAAGTAGCACTCTCAGTCACATAACTGAGAATCAAGTTCACCAGAATGTGAAAATAAACTCTGATAGGATCAGTAATCATCATCTTCTCCTTCTCCTTTTTCCTCCTTCTTCCTCCTTCTCCTTCTCCTTCTCCCTCCCCCTCCCCCTCCCATGTCTAGGTCAAACTTTAAACTGCTGGAATTATCTTTTTCAGAATCTTCTGATAGGTCTGCAGTTTCCTGGATCCATTTCCCCCCCTTTTTTGAAGATGGGAACTACATCAGCCCTTTTCCAGTCATCTGGTAATTCCCCAGGATCTTTGAAATATATGGTTCAGTGGTTCTGAAATCAGGTCTGCTAATTCCTTCAGAACCTTGGGGTATAATCCATTTGGTCCTGGTGATTTGAACTCATCAGAATTGATGTGTTCTCTTACCATTTTCTTGCTTATTTTGATTTACATTCCTAATCTGCATTTTACAGGATTTGTTTGGTAGTCTGGATTTTTTTTACTTTTGTGTAAACACAGATGTAAAAAATGAATTAAGCAGTTCTGCTTTCTTCCTGCTGCTCATCAGGGTTTTTTTCCTTTCCCCCTCATTAATGAACTAATTGTTTCCTTGACTTTTCTTATTTTTTATATGTTGAAAGAAAGGGAGGGGTTGGTTATTTTTTACGTTTGTCATAAGCCTTAGTTCATTTTGAATCTTAACTTTCCTGACTTCATCTTCACAGGTTCAGGTTATTTGCTGATACTTTGCCTTAGTTATGTGCCCCTCTTTCCACTTTTTATATTGTCTTTTTTGTCTTCCAATTTATTGGAGAATTCTTTGTGCAGAAACCAGACTTCTGCTGGGTTCTTTTAAGATCTGTTATTTTTCTTCTTTATTGGAATTGTGCCAGACTGGGCTTTTATAATCTCACTTTTCAAAATTTCCCAAGCTTCTTGGGTTGTTTTCCCCTTGAGAATTTTCATCTATGGAATCTTTTCCAAGCTCTCTCTAAGTTTATTGAAATCAGCTCTCTTAAGTCTAAGACTCTAATTTGACTTTGTTCTATTGCTTGTGCTTGCATAACATTGAATTCCAATACTGTGTGATCATTCACCCTAAGGCTCCTGTAACTTCAATGTCTTCTATCATTTCATGTCTGTTAATGAAAATTAAGTCCAGTGTGGCTGACCGTCTAGTTTTCTTTTCCACCTTTTGGGAGAATTGTCTGTTAGGTTTGTCAGGTATCTCTTCCACTAGGTGCAGAATTTGTCTCCCAGTTGATGTCAGGCTAGTTAAAGTCCCCTATTATTATGGTGGTGTATTTTGCACATATAGCAAAAGATTCATCTATTTTCTTTGTTTGGTTGGATGGCCTGTAATATACACATATAGCAATGTCATGATTTTTCCTTTTATATTGACCCAAATGGAATTAAGATGGTTTTCATCATTGTTTTGCTGTATTTCTGTAGAGATGGGCCATTCAATTACCCCAATTCTAACCCGAATAAAAGGATTAAAGGGTTGTAAAAAGAAAAAAAATCCTCATACTTTATGCATTGGTGTATCATCATTTGAGTCCTTTTTGACTGACTTGTATTCGTTTTCTACATAACCTGTTTTGTGTCTGAGTTCCCTTTCATCCTTATCACCTGTTTGATTAGTGCATGTGGTATGGCACACACAATCAAAAGCTTGGTTTTTCTTAACGGCAATCTTAATATTCTTAACTGCACAAACCTCTATGTTAGATAGACACTGAAACCCTATTGGTTTTAGATTGCTGGTGACATAAATGTTCTCTATCAATTAACTCTCTGTCCCCATTATTCAGTTTTAATGTTTCTCCAAAAAACTCCTGGATTTAGTACTAAGTAACCCAGTCCCTTTCTGTGATGGCTGTAAACCATCTCTTAGCACAGCTTTTCATCAGACCAACTGCAAACATCACAAATAACATAACCAAACCTTCTGCTTTACACCACTCCTTTAGCTACACATTGAATTCCACTATATGCTGACCTTTTCCTTTTTATTCCTTATATACAGGTGAAACTTCTTAAAAGATGAGACTATAACCTATCCTGTTAAGTTCCTCCCCAAGCTGTGGAAATCATTCTGCACAGAAAATTACCTACATCTTTTTCAGACAGGTCATTAGTGTCAAGATGCATAAAACATCATCATCACTGTACCTTACTAGCACTCTTGACTATCTTAACAACACACCTCTTTCTCTGCTGGCAGTAACATAAGGCAGACACCTCACCTTTTTCAAGACCTCCACATTGTTTTTTAAATTGACACTTCTTATAATTGAGTCACCAATCAGAAAGTGACTTCTCTTTTTAGATATCTTAGACAGCTCACATGACTGATTTGCAATACCTGATTCACATGTTTCCTTATCCAAAACAACTTCTTCCCCTGTTCATCACCATCAACCTGCCACCTTAAGTATTTATATAAAATTCAGCAAGGGCACTGTATCTATTATTGAGAGACACACCAAAAGTTTT
The DNA here is from genome assembly GCA_009733165.1 of Naja naja. Taxonomy (NCBI): domain Eukaryota; kingdom Metazoa; phylum Chordata; class Lepidosauria; order Squamata; family Elapidae; genus Naja; species Naja naja. The sequence continues at coordinate 79,901,456 of CM019155.1, read as the reverse complement.
GTGTTTATGGTCCACAGTTCTCTCTTTGCCAAATCCAATAGGTGTTCTTCTCCTGCAATGACTTTGTAATAAGGGCATCTAATAGCAGGGCAGTTCAATAGAACACACTGCCTGAGTTTTAATATTTTCAGCTTTTAGCTGAATACCCTTAACTTTCCAAATGAATCCAGTAATCATAACCTATATATAGTTCATTCAATCATGTCATAAGGTACCAGCTTTTGTTTACAATAAAAATCTATATTATATCACATTAGATATGAAAATTAGTATTATTATGTTTAAGAAATCAATGTTGAAAGTTGAAACATGGAAAAAGTCTATTCAGATCTGCTCTTCTATGTCTTTTTCTTTGCAAGAAAATGAAAAGAAAAATTGTGTTCTCAAATAAGCACATATTCATATTTTTATCAATCTAATTGGCAATTTGCAGAGTTTTAAATTCTTATGATATGGCATAATTTTGTTCATCTTACCGTGTACTTTTTTACTCTTATTAAGTTCATAATACAATAAAATTAAAATATGCCTTTAAATGTGATAAAATTTCTATCAATTGACAACAGATTTTGTCTAGATTTGCACACAATAATATACTTACTTCTGTTACTTCTCTTATAAAATGCTTATACCTTGTTATTTTATGTAGTGTTTTGAGCTTTTACTTTACAAAAACCAAAGTGGTTTATAAATCTGAGTTAAAGGTAAACATTTGTGAATATCAGAATATCTGTGGACATCTGGATGCACTACAAAATAGTGACATTGTTATTATCTGAGAAACTTATCACATATTTTAGTTGAGTATTTAAATTTAGCTTACTTCTTCATAGCAAGTCTTTGTTTATAGACTTGAAATTTTTTTGCCATTATGTAAGATACTTTCTCTCAAACAAGCTTATCTTGCAACTAGTTGGATGTTTCTATGTCGTGTCCTGGGTAACAATAGGGAATGGTTTAATAATTGCCTTTTTCCAGGATGTTTTTTCCTATTTCCCAATCTAATCAATAGCTACATCATTTTCTGATAGTCTCCTATCCACGTATTTTAAAAAATCTAATCCTGTTTATCTTTTTCAGAATAAACCAACTGCCTACTGTAACATTTCTATAAAACCTTGTAGAAAGCAAATGTAAACACCATTTTTTAAAATTGGAAAATACAAACTTGTATTGCATTGGAAAATACAAACTAATCCAACTGTATAGCAAAATAATCAGAATTATATGAGAATGATTTTTTTCACTTTTTGTTGTCCAGGGGAAAATCTTATATTGCAAATTCCTGTGAGGCAGCTTCACTGCTCATTTAAATTCCTGGAAATTTGGCTTTCTATATGACTTTGAGGATTGTAGCGCTTTCAGTGTTCAATTGCTTAAATGTTTCTTCAATTGCCTTAGCAAACTAGTAAGGCTGTAACTGTAAATGTAAGTAGTAATTAAAACAGTGATAGGCAATTTGAGCAAAGTCAGGAACTAAAATAAATATCTCTTTACTTAGTAAACCACATTCCATGGTTTACTATGTGATGCTAATAACAGATTTTTTTTTAAAAAAAGATACCTTTCCCTTTCTAATTTCATACCAATATTATATTATTAGAAACGGATCAGACATGTTGATGGCTGATATTTCTCTATTAGAGTACATAAAGTTCAATTCAGACATATAAAGCGACTAGAAGTTATAATTATATGTCAGAGTAATAAGCCTTGAGCAGGCTCACTTCCTCCTACTATATCTTTCATTTGAGGGAACAGACATGAGCACTTTTTTTTGCCACGTCCTTTGAAAATGGCAAATAATACTTAAATTCAGACCAGTGACCTCTGCATTTATTTGATCTGTCTTTTATACTTTTTCAATAATGTTATGAAAGGCGTTGTACCAGGGATTTATTGATTAAGCAAAGATCTGATTGATCTCAAGAAAGTTGCTGTAATTGCTTGCATGTACATAGGTATCTTTCATTTGGATATAGAAATACCTAATATAAGTTAACTGCAGAAAAAACACATGACAAGGAAAAGTATTAAATGGCCAGTACATTAAAAAAAATAGCAGGGAAAACAGATAATATCAAGACCTGGTAAAATGGCTAAAAGCAGGAAAGTTGAAAAAAGAGACAGAAGGGCTAATTCTGGCTGCACAAGATTAAGCCTTAAGAACAAATGCATATAAAACCAGAATTGAGAATAGAAAGCAAGTGCTGCCTCTGCAAAGAAGCTGAAGAAACAGTGGACCATTAGTTGGCTGCTGCAAGAAGGTCGCACGGACTGATTGCAAATAACAGCCTGATGAAGTAGCAACAATGGTGTATTGTATCTGCAAGATATATATTTGCTTAAAAACAAGACATGGTGGGATAATAAAATGGAGAAAGTAATAGAAACTGAAAAAGCTAAAGTGCTCTGGGACTTTAGAATCCAAACAAACAGCTCCAGGCCAAGTGAAATTTAACAATTAAAAAAATCTGGATAGTACCTGGAGACAGCAGAATAGAAAAGAAAGCACTAGAGAAAAATCACAAAATACGAAGACTGCAAATTGAAGCAGACTGTTGCAAAGGAAAGGAAAAGTAGTACCAATAGTAATAGAAACCTTTGGGGTGGAATCTTAAAATATCTGGAGCACCACTTAGCACTGATACCATTGGCACTGATAAATATAGGTGGACTTGATAGGTGGACAAAAGTGCCAAATCTAGTCTAAACATCTGGCTGATTATGTGACCAACAAGAATAAGACTCCATGAGAAAAACAGGACTAGTTTACTACATGTAATATGAAGACTTGCACACAAACTGTTACAGTCTCCGAAGAGGCTTGTTTATGGGATATATTTTAGAAAAGCATAAATCAGGCAAAGCAGGCAGGCAGATTGAGTTGCTCCCAGAATCACAGATTCACTTAGAGATCTACCAGAGATCTGCTTCCTGAGTCTGCACTGAAAAATAGAAGCTTCAGTTCTAAGGAAGCTCTGCTTTTAGATTAGCTAGAAAACAAGAAATCCAATGATTTCCTGCTTTCTAGCTAATCTAAATCTTCTGGCACAACAGAACAACTGATGGTCGGGGGGAAAAAGGAAAAATAGCAACTTACCAAATGCAGGCAAGTTTGATGGCGCGCATACCAGGTAAGGAGTGAGTGCGCAGGAAGGGAGAGGCAGGGCCAGCCAGTGGTGCAATTTGCCGGTTCTCCGAACTGAGCAGAATCATAACAACCGGTTCTATAGACCCAGATTAACCAGGTAGAATCCCACCCCTGCATAAGAACCACTTATCACTCATATAGCTGCACTGGATGAGATAAAGTAATGTTTATGTGGTCTACTGTATTGTGGGTATGTCTTTTGCATAATTTGTACAGGATGACCTAGCACGGAACGGGACAACTTGCCACAGCCAACTTGCCATGGCTGCAGTTGGTTTTTGAAAATGCCTGTATATCCTTGTAGATAAACACATTGATGGAGACCATTGAATTTTTAATTAAAAAAAGAATGAAAAATATCATCCATGGATAAGCCAATCGTGAAAAACATAACATAATGAAAAATTTGAGAGCTGGCTTATTCACAGATGAGCTTATATGCAGATATATATAGTACTAGTAATTATATGCTAGACTGCAAAATATAGGGACATTACAACCATGCATCTATTCTAAACTTGTTTCAGAAATTTTTTTTAAGATGGACAAAAACCCAGTCCAGGAGATGAAATGCAAGAAAAATCCAGTACCACAAATACCATGAAATCCCCTCCATATAGCAGTATAATGAATTTGGATTATTAGCTGAGATTTTCTTTAGTAAGGCTTGAAGGTTTTCAAACATAAACTAAATAAAAATGTGAAGAAATATTACTTCTACAATAGAAAAAGTATGATAATCCAGAATATAATATCTACCACCAGTTTAAGAAACAATTACTGTCATAACTACACTATTACACCTTTTAATTCAGGATCATTCAATTAAACCAGAAGGGATTTCAGTATACTTAACCTTTATTTGTGTGTGTGCGTGCATACTGTCACTCTTTATATAGTGTCACTCTCCAGTGCAACTGAAATGTTCCTCCCCTCCCCCCTTCTCCTTCTTTTCTCTCTCTCTCTCTCTCTCTCCTCTAAATGAAAATATGGAAACAAAAGGTGGAGGAAGTGTTATGATAAATAACTTGTTTTAGTGGTTTGGCCAGATATTTCAACATTGCCTTCAGCAAAGACATAAGAGATTGCTTAAATTAGTAACTGGTTTCTTGAGATCTAAAACAAATTCTAACCCCATGAAATGAGACTATGGCTGGTAATAAAAAAAAAACTTTTCAGATAGACTAACAAGTTGCAGACAATCTGGTGTTCCAAAACCTCTCTCTTTGTTTTTAAGATTTATTTTGTCTAGAATATTAAGACTGTGATCTTTTTTTAAACTGTTATAAGACAAGAGAAGAACAGAATGTTTTGAAAAAAAGTTCAGATATAATAATCATTTGCCTCAGCATGCATCTACTCCAAATATAGCCTGCTAATTTAACCTTGATTCGTACTGTGAGTGAATAATAAAAACAAATTTCCGGTTGTTCTTGACCTGTGAACCAGAATAAAGTGAATCTCAGATTTTCTTAGTTAAGCTAGATAATATTTATTATTTGTTCTGTACTATTTATTCTTCCTCTGCAAATTGTCCTGATAAATATAAGTGAAATGCTAATATTTGTATGTACAGTGTGATTGTAGTGAGGAGCTTTTGTGCACATAAAAGTTTCCACATGAATCTGAATATTGATAATAGAAACCTATATGAGAACATAAAGTTTCAATGTTGTTTCCAACTCTGATTTGTATAGGAAGAGCTATCTGTTATAATGTATGTGTTTGAACAGGGTTCCTACAGTGAGGAATTTTGAACAGATTATTGATTCGTAGTATGTGAATATAGTTCTTTCAGCACTTCTGAACCAAGGGGAATATCTGTGTGGCACAATAAGCTCCAGATGGCTATGCATTATGATTGCTTTCTTATCAATTTGAAATGTTTACTTATAGATAATAACATTATAGTGCAGATTGTGAAGCCTATCAAGCACTTGGCTTCTCTAATTTACTAATTTTTGGGTTTAAAGAAAGGCATTTGGAAAATCAGATGTGAAAACTGAAGTTGTGTATTATATCGACATACATCTAAGGAGATTCCCTAGTCTAAACAGGAGAAAGTTAGAACTTGTTTTCTGGGTGACAAATCTTATTAAAAGGCATGTGCATTCATGAAGCTCATTAATCAGATGCAGTCTTTTGTGTGTGTGTGTGTGTGGAGAGCACATTAATTAACATAGTTGTCCTCCTGTATAAAGGGGACTCTAAGCAGTCATTTCTGTGGAATGGAACAGAACAGAACAGAACAGAACACTTTATTGGCCAAGTGTGATTGGACACACAAGGAATTTGTCTTGGTGCATATACTCTCAGTGTACATAAAAGAAAGATACATTCATCATGAGTCAAGAATCATAAGGTACAACACTTAATAATAGTCATAGGGTACAATAAGCAATCAAATCATACTAGGAAACAGTCAATATAAATCGTAAGGATACAAGCAACAAAGTTAAAGTCATATAGTAATAAGTGGGAGGAGATGGGTGAAAGGAAGGATGGGAGGATTAATAGTAATAGTAATGCAGACTTAGTAAATAGTTTGACAATGTTGAGGGAATTATTTGTTTAGCAGATTGGTGGCATTTGGGAAAAAACTGTTCTTGTGTCTAGTTGTTCTGGTGTGCAGTGCTCTGTAGCATCATTTTAAGGATAGGAGTTGAAACAATTTATGTCCAGGATGTGAGGTATCTGTAAATATTTTTACAGCCCTCTTTTTGACTCGTGCAGTATACAAGTCCTCAATGGAAGGCAGGCTGGTAGTAATTGTTTTTTTAAATTGTTCAAAACCAGGAATTCAAATTTTAAGTGATTTTATTTTGTTCCTTCCACTGTCTCATTTAATATAATCCTGTGTTGAATTTGTAATATTTCCCCTCAAAAATCTCCATAATTTTATCAAGTAATTCTTTGATCAAAATCATTTCAGTAATAACCCTAGGGCGGGTGGTCAGCAACCTGCAGCTCTGGAGCTACATGCGGCTCTTTGAGTCCTCTGCTGTGGCTCCCTGTCCCATCATTGGCTGGCCCGACCCCTTGCCCTCCTTCACCTGGCCTTAGAAGGGTGATGGGGGATGGAGAACTGGCCGGGGCTGATTATCTGGTGTCTCACTCTTGCTGCTTGTTGGTGCTGGGCATACCTTCTGGCCCTTGTTGGTGCTGGATGTGCCTTGCAAGCGACTCCGGCCTCGCTAATATGAAGGCTGGTGGGGTGGGAGTGGGATCCGGGAGGATGGGAGGTTGGAAAGAGTGATGGGCCCACAGTGCCCAACCATGGCTTTAAGAAGCTCAGGGCAGCAGGAAAAGAGGGCTGGCCCCACCAAACCTGTCTCTGCATCTCTTCTCTCTCTCTCTCAGAAAGCTGTGGCTGGGCCAAGCCAGCAAGCTCTCTTTGGGGCTCTTGGCTACTCCTTTTATTTTTTCTTTCTGGAAATCCAGGCTGAGGGACGATCATCATCCTTGGCAGAGGCTTCACTTTGGGTGACTCTCCTCCTCTCCCCCTTCTCCTCTTGCGACCCCCTGGCCAGCTGTGGCAGGGCTGGGTGTGTGTGCATGCATGGGGAGACCCCCCTTAAATGAGCCCTGTGTGCCCCTTTGCTGTGCTTCGGCTGAGCCAAAGAGGGAAGCCTCTGCAGCAGCTGGTGATCGTTCCTCAGCCAGTCTGGATTTCAAAAAGAAGAAATAAAAGGAATAGCCAGGAGGAGGGTCACCAGAGCCTTAGTGCAGGAGAGAAGCCATGTCCTGTTAAGACCCTCAAGTGAGTGG
>CM019155.1:79873953-79893534 GCA_009733165.1 Naja naja | reverse complement strand
GGGGGATAGAGAGACAGAGCAAGACAGAAGGGTTTTGTGGCTGGTAGGCATGGCTAGGTCATGTGAGTGGGGGAGTGAGTGATATTGAGTTGGCCATCCCCACCCAGGTTTTGTGGATCCTAGTAGGTTTTTTTTTCTGTGGGAAATGGGCCCAAGTGGCTCTTTGAGTGTTTAAGGTTGCAGACCCCTGCCCTAGGATTAACTTCTCAGAAAAAAAGTTGATTCCTGTGCTATATGAATATGTTTTATATATATAAAACAATGTTGCAGCTTAATGCTTTTAGTTGTCTAAGAGCTTTAAGAGTCAAAATACAAGCACTTTATATTTTAATATTCTTTTTGTATTTATCTTATTTACTGTGAGGTATGTGCCATTCTGCAGGACTTTAAGGAATATAATCCATATACCATAGAATTAGATAAATGGCAGAAACTGTGGGATAGAAACTATAAATTAACAATGTCAACTACATACAAAGAAAATTTGTATAAGATGTTTTATAGATGGCATTTTGCGCTGGCAAGGATGTTTAAAGATAAATCAGCTAAATGTTGGAAATGCCATCAGACACCTGGATCATACTATCATATGTGGTGACCATGCGCAGAAGCCAAAAGATGTTGGACAAAAATACATACGTGGTTGGAAAAGATGATACAGCAACACATTGATTTAAAACTTGAAATAATTCTGTTGGGGATTATACCTGAAATTTATAATAAAGAGAAGGTATATTTAATTATTCATGTATTTACTACAGCTAGAATTGTATTTGCAAAAAATTGGTAAAGTGAACAGATTCTGACAGATGAGAATGTGATCAGGAAAATATTAGAATGTGCAGAAATGAACAGGCTAACACTTGTGATTAAAGAGAAGGAACAAATTGAATATTATATGATACGAGAATTATTTTGTCAATGGCTGGAGAATAAATATGGAAGTTAGAAAATAAAGAAGGCTAGTGAGAAATAGTAAGCATGTGTGTAGAATCAAATATGTTAAGATGAGGATTGTCATAATAATTAAATATATTATGTGTATCAGTATTAAGTAAGAATAGAGTATCAAAGCTAAACTAATGAACATGTATAAACTGTAATTGTTATTACACAAGATATTTGTATGCAGATGACACACTGTTTAAATGGAAGATGGATTGTTTGTATAAAATAAAATTTAAAATAAAGGAATATAATTCATTATTTTAATCCATTAAAATAAAGGAATATAATCCATTACAGTAAAAGAAACATTAATAGAAGCTTTGAAGTAATTACAACCAAGAAGAAGGAAAGTATACAATTACTATCCAGAGTGGAGTTTGTAAATTACACTAGCATCCAGTGGTGGGATTCAAAACTTTTTTCTACCGGTTCTGTGGGCATGGCTTGATGGGTATGGCTAGATGGGTGTGGCCATGTGACTGGTTGGGCATGGCTTTTTTTTTGCTTTTTTGCAGCCACCCCCCACCCATTTTGGGGCCTACTGGGCCTCAGGCAAGCCTCCTGGGGGGCAATTTTTGCTCCCAGGAAGTTCCCCTGGAGCTCAGGAAAAAAATGCACAGCACACCCCCCACCCCCCGTTGCTCTGTTTTGGGGCCTTCTGGGCCTCAGGAGCCTCCTGGGGGGCATTTTTGTTCCCAGAAGGCTTCCCTGGGGTCAGGAAGGGAAAAATGGAGCCTGGAGGGGGCACACAGGACCCCCCTCGCTCCATTTGGGGGCCTTCTGGGCCTCAGGAGAGCCTCCTGAGGGGCATTTTTGCTCCCAGAAGGCTCCTGTGGGGCTCAGGAAGGAAAAAAAGAGCCTGGAGGGGGCGCACAGGACCCCCCTCACTTCATTTAGGGGTCTTCTGGGCCTCAGGGGAGCCTCCTAGGGGCATTTTTGCTTCCAGAATGCTGCTGTGGGGCTCAGGAAGGAAAAAATGGAGCCTGGAGGGGGTGTGCAGCATTCCCCTTTGCTCCATTTTGGAGCCTTCTGGGCCTCAGGAGTGCCTCCTGGGGGAGTGTTTTTGCTCCCAGAAGGCTCCTCTGGGGATCAGGAAGGCAAAAAATGGAGAGGGGGAACTGTGCCCCTCCTTCAATTTTTGCCTTCTTAGGCCTCAGGGAATCCTCCTGGGCAAAGCAGTAAGGCAAGCTAGTGAAATCCCGGCACAGCTGATTGTATGAACAGCTGATTGTCAGGAGGGGGAAAAAAATACCTTAAGGGGCGAGCGTCAGTTGGGCAGGGTGAGCGAGCATTGGGCGGGCGGGGCAAGGGTGCCAGAAGAGACCCAGTGACTGGGTGGGGGGGGGCAGCCAGAACTTACTACCGGTTTGGCAACCAAATCCTTACTACCGGTTCACCTGAACCAGTGCAAACCTTCTGAATACCACCACTGCTAGCACTCCTCTCTTTTTTTATTATCTATATATCATTGATGGAGAGCCAATGATCTAGATGAAATTTCATTTTAAAATAATTGCATTCACTGAACACATGCACACAAACAGATAGTAGTTATGTGTTCATTTTCAGGTAGGAAATTTTAGCAATTAAATATAGTCCCCTCTCAAATTGTGTAAGACAGTTTGATTAAAAGGATAACAATCCCAATTTTATCAGCATTATCCCCTTTATTAATTTTATTCAAAGCAGTGACAAAATACTTTTTCTATCTGTTTCTGTCCCCTGCTTCTCACCTTGCTTTGGCTTTCACCATAATCCTCTCTTCCTCTTCTTTACAGTCATGCCTGTTCTTTTTCCTTAATGCCTTACCACCATCTATTGCGGCTTCCGTTTTGTCCCTTGCCCAACTCTCCTAGTCTCCATCTTTCTTTCACAACTTGTTTTCTCTTTCCTCATTTTCCCCTTTCTCCTTCGCTCTTGCTTTCTCCTCCTTCTCTTCTTCACTGTACAATCTTCTCCTTTGCCATCACCTCTTCTATCCATTATCTCTTACTTTTCTAGACATCATATACCAAACTTATATGATTTTTTTCCTAATTAACTTGCTGTCTAGAAGTTGCAGGTCTGTTATTTCCCTCCTGCAGCACAAAGAAGAGGTTGGCTGACTAATCTATTGAAACTGCAGCCACACTCTATTAATATTTTAAATTAACTTTAATCTTAACAGTGAGCTGAATCAGTCATGTATTGTTTTTGTAGTGCAGTGTCTCAGAGAACATTGAGACGGTGAAAAGTACCCTTGATGTAGTTAGTGGGAGAACTCACTGTTTATGGTTAAAAAAAAGATACTCTGCTGTGCTTTTAAATGCAATTTCAATTGGCTGGCTGATCAGTGACATTCCTAGTACTATAGGGCAACCTCTTGTCTATTTGTCTTGGTGCCTTCCTTGTAGTCTAACTCTAATGGTACTTTTCTGTGTATGACTGAACAGAGAAAAAAACATACCCTAAAGTATTATACTTCTGGCAAATATAATTTTATAAAGTAAAATTAATTTCTATAAGAATAACATTTTTTAAATTTATGTTGAAAAAGCACTTTTAAACTCAGCTAAGAATGCACATAAGAAGTACATGTCTATTTCCAAACTTTAGTTAACTCCTGGCCTCAAAAGATTCTTATTTGTAGTATGTCCTATTGATATTCTTTCTTGTATTCCTAGACAGTGAGTAGATTTCCAGTTTAAACTAGTATAGTGGCCTTACATAAGCCATGCATTAAGGTTTCAGAGATAGATACAGGACAGAAAAAAGCTGAAGATAGCAACATACTAAGTATTTAAAATTGGATTTAAAGCATGGGATACCATGCTACCAAGGAATAACCAATGTCAGTGACATAGTAGTTTTATTTCTGGTATCTATAAGAACTGCTTCAGACATTGAGCAGAATGAGTACTGTCCTACTTTCAGCCTGTTCAGTAGTTACAAAAATCCATCATAACTGTGTGCTTCCTTTCCTGACCTCTTTGCTTATGTTTTCCTTTGTACTGTGCAAAATAAAAGTCAATTTCAGATAGGGAACGCTTGTACTTCTTTATATGGTGTCAGTGGCACTTATTAACAGCAAATAATGTTGAGTCTAGGTCAAAGATCTGCTTGGGTTTCTCAGTGCCAAATTACCAACAAAGAATTATGTATTAGAAGTAACTCTCCTATTTTTTATTAATGTGTGCTCTGTTTACATTGGGAACGAACATGCAGTTCTGCATTATTATGCTGACATTCTGACATAAATAAACTCATTTTTTGCTTGATGCATTGCAATAATAATAATATCAGAATAAATAAAGTACTGTTGGAAGTGGGTTCTGTTCCAAGTGGGGGAAAAAGACACTGGAAACATGGTGACTGCTTGGAAAGATGGTTTAATGGTGGACAGGACCACATGGCTTGGAGATCCTGGGTGAAAAAGCGAAGAGGTGCTGAGAGTCCCTGAGTTTTATGTCTTCTGTTGGGCTTTGAATTTGAGCTTGTGTTCTGATTCGTTGTCAGACTCCCATGGGGCCATGCAGGGGTAACTTTGTAGGTTGTCTTTTGAGTCCCCGGCTTGGTTGACTCTTGTGGGTGAAAGGGCTTTGGGCAATTCCTATTATGACTCTGTCTGAAGGAGGTAGATCTTTGTTATGTAGAATATATTGGTCCAGGCCTTAATGGCCCATTAACAAAGGGGGGCACTGAGTTTCTGCCTCTCTGAGTTTCTACTTCTCTTTTAGGAGAAATTTTCTGCCTTTTTAATATATCCTAAAATATTTCATTTTTCTAGGAGAGGGGTGAATTTTAACTTCCAACAGTACTGAGCAACAAATTTAATTACTGAATATTGTGAGCAATAGTAATGTTCTGGCATGTAGAAATGCTGAAAAGCTACAAGATTGTCAGTTCAATTAAAAGTAAACATGTTGGTTAATCAGCTAATTAATTTTCCCTTCAATCTAAAAATATTGTAGTCAAATTATTGTAAAGGTAATATGTATATTTTCAAGCATTCTGGTTTTTCATTGTGAATTTTGTCAGAGTTTTCAGTAATTTAACCTGCACATAAGGAAATAATTAAGAAATGTTTCATTTTTAGAAGAAACTTCTTTATATACAATAATATAAAGTATGATGGATGTATACAATACCCATGCAGCAGAAGCCAGAACCAGAACTCAGAATCCAGAAGTCATATTCAGAGAAGCAATGATTTTAAGGGCAAACAAATTATATATGTATGTATGTATGTATGTATGTATATGTCAAGCTAAGCCATGCCCACGCTCTGAGCTGTCTGACATGACTCACAACAGATCCTGTTTCTTAGTCACCAAACATTGGCTGACTTATTGTTATGGCTATCCCAGCTCATAATTTCTTACACACTGACACTCCTCCCTTTATGACTGGAATAGACATAAAACCGAATAACTTAATTTTCTTCCCATGGTGCACCAATGGCTTGGTCATTATATCTGCAAGATTGTCCTCTGAAGAACAGTGAATTAAGCTAATTAATTTATATTTGATAGCTTCTCCTACATTCCAATATTTAATATCCACATGCTTGCTTCTATTCTTTACTCTGTCATCTATTGCCATTTTTATGCAAGCAGCATTATCCTCAAACACCTTTACAGCTTCATTTACCTTTATGTTTAAATTCTTTAACAGTTGTGCGTACCAAGTTACCTCTGAACAAAGTTCAGATAGAGCAATAAATTCTGCCTCTGCCATAGAAATTTATTTGTTTTCTGGTCTTCCAACTAATTAAAGCCCCTCCAAACAATACCACAATCCCAGAATTGGACTTTCTAATTTTTACATCATTGGCATAATCACTGTCAATATAACTGTGATGACCCGGGGCATGGCACAAAGGCAACACAGTCACATGAGTAAGAAAAGTCCCTTTAATACCTCCAACTTTGCCCCTAATGTCCAGTTACCTTCAGCTGGAGAAAAAATTCTCCTAAAAACAGTCTTTAAGTGGAGGAAATTCAGTCCGAAAACAAAGTACATATAAACTGTAAATAAAAATCCACACAAACCATGCTGCAGCAATTAACTGGACAGGGCAGGAAAAGAATTGCAGACTTCAAAGGCCAACAAAACACACTCAGTTGGGAAGATGCCGGGAACCCAGATAAGCCTTGACAATAAAAGATAACTCATGATTTGCTTCCAACAAGTCGCTGTGTGCAATCTCCCTTTTTAAACACTGTGTTCCCAGCTGCAGCTAATGAAGGGAATCAGGACCCTTTCCTCCCCCATAAGCCACGTAACTCACATTGCTCTCTTCTCTGCTCCTCCCTGTGTACCCTAGGATGAAGAGGGAGTGGGCCTGGATCTTCCTCTGAATTTCCTCTGCCTTGCTCTACCTCTCTCCTGCTCTGCCCAGCTGGACTTTGTCCTTCCCCAGTTTCTTCCACAGCCACCGGAGCCACACTCCCACTCCCTGTCAGCTGCTCAGCCTCCCCCTTGGAATCAGATTCCAACAGGGGCATGACATTTCAATTTTAATTCTTCAGAGACCTGTGTTTGAAGATCCAAATTCACAGTTCCCTTCAAATACCTGAGAATCCTTTTTACACCCATCCAATGCAATTGTGTTGGTGCAGCAGTAAAGTGACTTAAGATGCTTATTGCACAACATATGTCTGGTCTGAACCACTGTGACAGATATAACAAGCTCCCTACTGCAGACTGATATATCTCTTGATCACAGGCTTCACTTTTGTCCTCACCCAAATTGTTGTGAAAAATCTGTGCTCATAGGTGTTGGAGAAGAATTACAATCCTTCATGTTGTATCTCTCTAACAGCTGTTCAATTTTTCTTGGATCATTCCAAAAATTGGCAATTCTGTTCCAATTTTGCTATTCTCTTGCTCCCATTGCTAAAGCGATAGCTCTGAGTCAGGCTCATAGTCCGTAAACTTGAGCTTTCTAGCCTTTGGTTGACTTTTTCTCCTAATTCCTTTTGGAATATGCACCCATGCATTGCTTTCAAATATCCTTAATTAAATGTCAGAGATGGCTTTCTCCCATATAGCACTGCATCTCAACTACACCATTCTCAGCTACTGTGTACGGATTAGTGATTCCGTGTTTTATTCTTCATTGTCCCAACCACTGTTGAAAACTTTCTGACATGAATTCTGAACCAATGTCAGTTTGCAGCTGACATGTTGTTTATATCTGCTTTCTACAAAGCTTACCCATTGCTTAAATTTCTGTAGCACCTCTATTATTTTACTCTTTAGTAAATAGCAGAACCCAAATCTGCTGTAGTCATCTACAATGACCAGTGCATATTTTGCTCCTCCCAAACTGGTTTGCATTGGCCCAACGAAATCTGCATGTACCAGCTCTAAAGCTCTTTTTGTCTGCCTTGTGCTACTTCTGTTTACTGGGAATACCTTGGTATACTTTGACGATTTACATACATAGTACAAAGATTTATTGCAAGCTTAAACTCTCTAAAAGAATCTGATGAACTAATTCTCTACAAGAATCTGACTAACTCATTACAGCAGAAAACCTATAGCAGAATTTTGTGAATTTTTAACCAAGTAGAAAATGTCAAGAAATATTTTTTTCTTCTTTTTTTTCTATTTTGTTAAACATTTTCCGTGACTAATGTGTGGGAGATATGACAGGTATTCAAGATGGACTGGATCAGTGGTGGGATTTAATTTTTTTTACAGCTTGTTCTGTGGGTGTGGCCAGGTGGCCATGTGACTGGGTGGGCATGGCCAGGTGACCATGTGACTGAGTGAGTGTGGCCAACTCGACATCATTGCTTTGCTCTAATTACTGTTTTAATTTTTAAGTATAAAAAAAGATATACCAAAAGGTAGTTGATTTTATGCATTTAATACTTAAATAATAAGAGGTACACAAAGCTAGATTTTGTTACAAGAGTTTGAAAATATGAATAAAAGCTATTTATTTATACAAAACTACACAAGTTTGACAATAAGAATTAGAAACTATACAAGTTTGACAATATGAATAAAACCTATTTATACAAAACTACACAAGAGTTTGTCAATATGAATGAAAAACTAAAAAACTATACAAGTTTTGCAATATGAATAAAAGCTATTTATACAAAACTACACAAGTTTGACAATATGAATTAAAAACTATTAAATAATACCTGACAAAAAATAAAACTTATGTTAGATATCTCCAAATTGCTGCTTGATTGGCGTCCTTCTCACTTTCACATTCAGTTTTATTCGAGTATCATCAGGTGTATGATTTATTTACAACCATTTTTTCACTATAGGAATAGGGTCCCAGTTCTTTTACAAGTAGGCCAATTAAACTGTCATTATGTTTGCTATATTGGAAACAGTCAGGTGGTTTCTCTTCTCAGAACATATGGAGTTCATTTTTGAAAAAACCCTTTCTGCTTCTGCTGAACTTACAGCAATTGTTCTGACAATATTTTTAGCTTTTTGAATACTGTCAGGCATTGCAGATTTATTGGAATATTTTAAAACATTTTCTACAAAATCCTGATAATAGTTCATATAAATTTCATAATTAAAATGTCACTAAATTCAAGCAAAGTTCTTCAGCTGCTTTCCATGGAACTACTACTTCTGGCTCTAAAAAATTGGCTCTAAAAAATTGAGAAATTTAGTTTGTTCCTATCTTGAAATTGGCTACCTTGTTTTTAAATGTTCACAATCCATTAGTCTTTTATTCAAATTTGTTATGATGCTTTCCAAAAGTCTTTCCCAAGGAAATTCAACAAATTTATGATTTTCTACAAATTTTATACTTTTGAAGGTTTCTAAAGTAATTAATCCATCAACTTTTTTTTCATATACACCCTTTTCCTTTCTAAGCGTTTCAAATACCTTAACAGATCTTATCACAAGTTTTTCAGCCTTTATTATGTCTACATTTCTTGTTTGCAATGCATTGGAAAGAAGAGAAATTTCATTTAGAATGTCAAACATCAATGCCAAATCAGTCAGAAAATATCTATTTTCAAGATGGGCAGTCATTCTTAAGTACTTTTCATTTGAATGAAAATACTAATGTAGCACTGGATAAGCACACCACACAGCTAGGGTTGACCATAAACTACAGACAGTCCATCTTGGTCCCAAAACTCTATCAATCTTTATAATTTCAATTCCAAGTTGTTCAGATATTTTGGTAAGTTCAATTTGGTTCCTATTGGATTGATCAAAAATAGTATATATCTTATCAATAAATATTTTAAAATGATTTACTTGCTTTATTTCCTTTATCGAATCATCTAAAACAAGTTGGAGGTGATGGTTTAAGCAATGCCATATTATTATGTTTGGAAACTGTTTTGCTATCCTAGTGCTGACTCCAGATTTTCTCCCAAGCATAACACTGGCACCATTGGAGCAAAATCCTATTAAATTTTTTCCGAACATTATTTAAACTTTCCATAACTGAAGAAAATATTGTCTCTGCATCTTGTTTTTCTAGTTCAGCTAGCTCAACAAAAATTGTTGGTGAAGTAACTGAATCCTCAATTTTTAAGAAAAGTATAACAACTGGTTTGCAAGATATCATTGAGGCTTCATCAATAATCAAAAATATTTTCAGATACTTTTCAATAATTTTAATAAGTATTTCTTTTTAAATTTCTTTTGCAGTGAAATCTACTATTTTCACTGCAGTTTTATGTGAACGTAATCCTGTTCCCATATCTAATCCATTTTTATTTTGCAATTCTACCTCATCTTCTATGTCTGAAAATGGTTTACATCTTTGTGCCAGACTGTAAACTGTATTAAATACTCTACAAGTAGTAGATAAATATTTTTCAGTCATCTTATCTACTGCTTTTGTTATAGCATCCTGCTTCCCTTGTTTTAAATTCTCTCTGCAAATGATATGAGTTTTTGATGAAAAATGTTCTTTCATTTTTTTTCCTTAGAGACACTTGTTGCACTTCTTTATTTTTCCCTGTGGCCTCAATGTGGAAATGTTTCCATTCTTTGGACACATGAACACCTTTCTCTTTTGAGAAGTCATGTTTTGCACAATACCCGCAACCTAACTTTTTGTTAGAAACTACCAGTCCATCATATTTTTCTTTAAAATTGTTGTATTGTAGCACTGTCCAGCATTCAGGAAGATTATTTTCAATTTTGGAACTATTGGCTGAATAGTCAAGACCTTGTTGATGATCCAAACTCTGTCAAGGATCTTGGAGTACTCATCTCTAATGATCTAGGTGCTAGAGCCCACTGTAACTACATAGCCAAAAAAGCATTAAGAGTTGTTAACCTAATCTTACGTAGCTTTTTCTCTGGTAATATTACACTACTAACTAGAGCATACAAAACATTTGCTAGACTAATTCTCGAATACAGCTCATCAGTCTGGAACCCATATTACGTATCTGATATTAACACAGTTGAGAAAGTCCAAAAATATTTCACAAGAAGAGTTCTCCATCCCTCTACTCATTGCAGAATACCTTATGCCACCAGACTTGAAATTCTAGACCTAGAAAACCTAGAACTATGCCGCCTTCAGTCCGATCTAAGTATAGTATATAAAATTATACGTTGCAATGTCCTACCTGTCAATGAATACTTCAGCTTCAACCATAACAATACAAGAGCACACAATAGATACAAACTCAAGGTTAACTGCACCAAACTTGATTGCAGGAAATACAACTTCAGCAACAGAGTGGTCAATGTCTGGAATATTCTACCTGACTCTGTGGTTTCTTCCCCAAATCCCAAAAACTTTAACCTTAGACTGTCTACTATTGACCTCACCCCTTTCCTAAGAGGTCTGTAGGGGGCGTACATAAGCGCACCAACGTGCCTACCGTCCCTGTCCTATTGATTATTTTTATTTTTATTTTTCTTATATGTATCCATTCCATGTATTCATAACTATGTTTATACTTATACCTATTATCTTGTAAGTGATTGACAAATCAAATAAATAAATCAAATAAATAAATAAATCTGTTTCAATTGACCTGCTGCTTTCTCCAAGTTGGAGTGGTTTTGCTTGTGATGGTTTTGTATCATCCAAGGCCAATTCTGATACAACTTGTTCCAATCTTGGTTTCTTGCTGAAGAAATCTGTCAAATTCTATTGCCTTTTCATCCTAAAGCCTACCGCAAATTTTTTTTTAAAAAATGTTTTAATTTGGACTCAATTGTGGTTGTAAGTTGAGGACTAACTTTACATGTGAGACAGCGACTTTCTAAAAAACAGTGGGCACAATCTTAGTTCCCCCTATGAGGATTCCCCCATCCAGACCTTTTGCAATCCCCCAAAGGGTCAAAGGAAACCAGATTCCATACAGCTCTGAACCCTTAAGGCAAACCAAATACAAGTGGTCCTCACTTAATGGCCAGTTACTTAGCAAGTGTTCTAATTTACAACTGACTTCCCCAGAGCTACTTTTTGGAGTTTTGCATGGTTTTCATTTACTTTGTATTTTGTTGTTAGCTGCCTGTGTTTTGGAAGTGAAAAGATTGCAAATACTGTTAACCAAGCAAATGAATACAGTTTCTTATACAGTATCTCTTTCTTCATTCTATCAATCTGTATTTCTGTTGGGTGGATGAGTTGGGGAGGTGTGTGTGTGTGTGTGTGTGTGTGTGCGCGCGCTTTTAAAATTCTTGATTTTCTTTACCTTTTAAAAACCCTGGTAACTTCCTTCATTTATGCCATTTTTAACAGATTCATAGCATGTTTTGAAGGTTAGGCATGTGATGAATAATGCAATTATCCCAAAGCGGGGAAAAAGAACATTAGTTTGTTGAGGCTCAATGATGACTAGAAACAGTATATAGGAAGTTGAAGACTTAATTTCCTGTTCCTGTCGTGCAGCTTTTGCATGGATGAAATTTCTGCTCCTGTTGCCTAGGAGATGGGTTCGGGCTATGGAAACTGGAAGGGAGCATGTTGTTTCTGGAATACTAGTGGTACTATAGCTTTCTCTTTCTTTCTCCCTCTCTGAGCAGTGGCATCAGTGTCCCAGGAGAAAAGTCACACATTCCCCCCCCCCCAATATTCCTCTTGCCATGAGCAGCCTCATGCAGCGTTATGTTTAAAGGTGCTACGCAGGCTGCTCATGGCGAGGCTGCTCGCGGTGAGAGGAATGTGGGGGGTGGAGATGAGTGACTTTTCTCCCGAGACTGATGCCACTGTGCTCTGTCGCCTCAATGTCAAGAGCAGCGGCGTCAGTCGCTCATCTCCACACCCATATTCCTCTCGCTGTGAGCAGCCTCGTGCTGCACAGCACCTTTAAACTTAGCACACTTCACAAATGAGGAGGGATCGTCAGTGCTGCTGGCATCTCCTCATTTGAGAAGTGCACTAAGTTTAAAGGAGGTGTGTGAGGGGCAGGATGCAGGGTGAGACTGCAGCCAGCAGTCGATCACCCTTCCCAGCCCCATTTCCCCGAGGGGGCACCTGGCTGTGCTTACCTGCTGAAAGTGACCGAGACAAGCAGGAGGAGGAGGCAGATCTACCGGTGGTAGGTTGAGGCAGTCAGTTAGCTGGGTGGAGGCAGAAGCAGGCCTATTACGTGAGGCTGAGGCAATCAGATGGGGGGAGGCCATGCTGCTCAGGAAGGAGGCAAGCACAGGCCTATGATTCGACTCAAGGCCATAGCGATCCAATGGGAGGAGGCTGGCACAGGCCCTCAACTCAAGGCCGAGGCGATCGGATGCGGGGGAGGCTGCACTGTCTGGGGGGAGACAGGCACAGGCCTATGACTCGAGGCTGCAGTGATTGGATGGGGGGAGGCTGTGGCTGGCCACAGGTCAACCATCCTTCCCAGCCCCACCTCCCTGAGGGGGCACCTGGCTGTGCTTACCTGGCTGTTCTGCTGCTGGAGCGGTCGGGAGCAGGCCAAGTCAGATGAGCAGGAGGCCATCGCGCCATAGGCTGCAACAAACACAGGCAAGTAGGCTGGGCCAGGTGCCCATGTGGTCGAGGCAAGGGAGCCAAAGTGCAGCTGCAACTATGCCACAGTATGACACTAAGGCACCAGCCAAGGTGTGTGAAGGTTGCCATTTCTTTCTCCAGTGGATCATGTTTTGTCAGAGCTTTCTGCTATGACCTGTCCATCATAGTACAGTGATTTTGCAAAAAAAAAAAAAAGAATGAGGTATAGGTTTTGCAAGATTGGTAGAGTGCAAGGTGACTGAGGCAGCTGGGTCTTTGCATTTGGCATTGGAACAGCTGGCTGCTGCATTGGAATTGAGGCAACACTCCTTGGCAGAGGACTCTTGTCAGCGGCATTGCTGCTCAGGTAGAGGCCTAGAGCAGCAGCACTTAGCTGAGACTACTGAAGGCCCAGGGCCTTTACTTCAGCCCCAATATTGAAGTGTATAAGTAATCATTCACTTATGACCACAGTTGCAACCAATATTTCCTTCATTAAGCAATGTGTTTGTTAAATGAGTCGTGCTTGGTTTTACTACCTTTCAGCTATATCATTAAGTGAATCTGGGTTTCTCCATTGACTTTGCTTGTCCAAAGCCCCCATTTATTTAGTGGCTATTTGAAATTATGATGGCACTGAAGAAAGCTGACATGACCGAACCTTGCACTCTCCGCAGTTACATGAGCCTCTGTGGCGCAGTGGTTAGAGTGCAGTACTGCAAGCTAGTTCTGCAGCCAGCTGCCTACAATTTGGCAGTTCAAATCCCACCAGGCTCAAGGTTGATTCAGCCTTCCATCCTTCCAAGGTCGGTAAAAAGAGGACCCAAATTGTTAGGGGTAATATGCTGACTCTGTAAACCGCTTAGAGAGGGCTATAAAGCGGTATATAAATCCAAGTGCTATTGCTATTGCTACATGAATAATGGTGATCATGTGACCCAGTATTCTGCAACCATTATAAATATATGCTAGTTGCCAAGTGCCCAAACTTTGTTCATGTAACTGTGGAGGGTCCAAGGCTCAGTCATGTCAAGGTTCAGTTTTGTCATAATTTCAAATAGTCACCCATATAAACGGTCATAAGTTAACAGCTATCTTTCACTAAGCCTTATAAATTTCCAAAAACTAGATTACAATTATAAATTAGAAACTGCATCAGAGTTCTAAACATCTTCATTGAAAGTCTAATGTGTACTATTAACTGAAGAGATGAATGGCAGAGAAGCTGAATTCTGGAAAATGTACTATAATCTCTATTTTTCCACAAAAATGTTTGTGATACGCTGTGATTTTTTTTCCTCCTCAACTTTACTTTCCTGGGAGAGTTGGATGCTTGCAGCTGTGCAAATTGGCATGTTGCTTCTTCTTCAACAGATGGTTCTTACTGAAGTGCTCAATAATAGAGTTGTGTTTTGGCCAGATGTTGGAGCATCTTCAAACTTATGAAAACAATGCTTTTTTATAATTCTGTTCAATTCTTCATAAATTCTATTTAATTTTATACTTTTATTGAAATATTGTACATTTCAACTTGAAATGTTGCACATCTGAATTAGCAACATATCTCTTTACTTCCTTCCTTTATATTCTAGCCTTAAAAATGCAGTTGTAGGTATAGGGGTGGTGATCTCCCCAGACTTGACTTTAGTTATGCTAATTTTTTCCAATTCATCAATGAGGATATAGTACTCTTTTCATGTATTTCCTATCAGGACCAATACTGGATCTGCTAAATTTTGTTAAGTTTCTGGTTGATACACCAACATATATCAGCCCTTAGATTGACAATATTAATTCTAATAAAGGAGAATATTTGTAGTTCATGGTTGACATGAAGGGTCCTTGGTGCTCTCTGAGCTTGCTTGTTTTCTCACAGACGTTTCATTACCCAAGCCAGGTAACATCACAAGGACCCCTAATATTAATTCTAGTGTGTGGCTTCTTTTCTAGGATTAATCTGATATACAAGAATTACTGAATTACTGGGTTAGATTTTTTATAAATAATGATTCCCTGAGAAATAGGATTGATCAGTTAATTTAGCAAAGTATTTTCCAAATCAACTATTTATAAGTGTAGCTTACATGGAAAGCCTGAGTTTGAAGAAAGTGTAAAAAGTTGAAAAGTACATGCATTTGCATTTATAGAACAAGTTACTCAAAGAAGTAAGTATGACGAAAGAAACAAGTTGACTATTAATTGATATGTAAAGCGATTTTGCTGCTGTGAACACAGATTCACATGTGAGCATTAATAGATTATTTTTTAAACAAAGTGAGGAGGCAAAAGTTCAATATACTTGTAATTTGTATGTGTAATACACTCCTGTTCTATTCATTGATCCTTTATTATTGAATATATTTTTCTTTGCTTACTCCCTGACAAAAAATGAAGCAGTAATAATAACTATCATCTGATCAATCAGGAAAAAGGATTCTGTAGGAACAGAACAGGCATATTGAAAGCTATCCTATATCAAGTCAAGACTGGAGGTGGTTCTGTTAGGAAGATGTTAGTTGGTAAATTAACTCCCCAGATTACAGCAAATCATCAATATATGCCTAGAACAGGGGTGTCAAATTTAAGGCCCGCAGGCCAGATTCAGCCCGCAGGATGCTTAGTTCTGCCTGTGGGGCTGTCTTGGAAATGGTGAAGGACCGGCCTGCCACAGCCCTCCCAAGCTCCATTTTCACTGGCAGAGGATGTCAGGAAGCTGTCACAGCCAAAAATAGAGCTTGGGAGCCCATTTTTGCTGGCAGGCTCAGGCCACCATAGATGCTTCTGACACAAGTGACGTCAAGCTGGCCATGCCCACCCTGGCCCACAAAGGTCAAATACAACCCTGATGCTATCCTCAATGAAATCGAGTTTGACACCCCTGCCCTAGAACATCCACTTCCAATTCTGGAGAATTGATTTCTGGAAATCAGATAGACTACTCCCAAATGGCCAAATTGGGAGTGGCACAGAGGAAGGATGGAATGTTCATGAGAGTTCTGGAATGATCAATCTCTGGAGATGGAGTATGTTACACAAACCATATATTTCTGGTTCAGAGGATTACAGCTAATGTTGTCTTGCCTTTGTTCCCCATGAATCATTTTTGCAAATTAGTAAATACTTGGCAACAATTTTGGAAAGTGACTATTATTTTTTCTTTATAAAATGGTGAGAGTTTCAATTAACTATAACATTGCTTAGGATAATAAACATAATAATTGCTTATAATACTTACATACAATATAACTCTCCAACTTCTGTTCTTTACCATCTTTCCTATCTAATAAGATCAAGAGTAGCTCTCCTAATTATTGACTAGAGTTATATTTGCTTAGATTGATGATCATGCATAAGTGTTTAGGAAGGCACATTCACCATTTAATCATTTCATGGATAGACAAGATACACAGATAATCCTTGACTTATGACCCAATTGAACCCAAAATTTCTATTGCTAAGTGATACAGTTGTTAAGTGAGTTTTGCCCCATTTTATGATCTTTCTTATCACAGTTGTTAAGTGTATCACTGCAGTTGTTAAGTTAGTTACATGGTTATTAATTGAATCTGGCTTCCCCATTGATTTCGCTGGTTAGAAGGTTGCAAAAGGTGATCACATAACCCCAGGACACCATCATAAATATGAGTCAGTTGCCAAGTGTCTGAGTTTTGATCACATGACTATGGGGATGCTACAATGATCGTAACTGTGAAAATGGTCATAAGTCACTTATTTCAGGGCTGTTGTAACTTTGAATGGTCACTAAATGAGCTATTGTAAGTTGAGGACTATCTTTACAAGAATTGCCCACAATATCAAAAAATTTGTATAGGTCCTCCCAACACTAATGCTTATCCTAAAATTCAATGTATAAAGTATGACTTTTCTGAACTCATGATATCTACTTAACTTAAGTCTATTTAAATGCATACATTTACATTACCTGTATTCTTTATCCTGAAAATGGGGGATAATACTTATATTGTCACTAGTAAATAAAAAATTGAAGTCATAATTGACAGGAGATTCTCAATATATATCCATGTTTATATAAACTAACAGGTTTCTCCCTATACCAGGGTTTGTTAGTTTTATTTACTTCTTTACTATTTATTTAGCATAAGGCATAACATTCATGGACTCACAATACAAATTAATATTTTGACTAGATTAGTACAATCCAATAAAATATGAACGTCAAAAAGATTCTTCCTGCTGATAAATGAGGAATCAGGTACCAGTAGGAGTGAGTTGTTCATAATTTTTCTGTATTCTTTCACTATTGCATCTTTCTTTCATAAAGCCAGCAGTGCTGTATGGCTTAGAATAGAAAGCCAGCAAGTTGGAGTGGTTTTCATATATCTGTTTATAATCCTCCTGGTGTATTAAATCTGGCGTCTAACTCACTAGGCCTGATGACCTGAAGGTGGCAGCCGAGGCTCCCCATTTAATTCCACATAATTTCTGGAGTATGTTGTACTTAGTATTGATTTCTGCCGTTGTATTCTCTAGGTGTTTCTTGTAGGAGAGAGTCCAGTCCAATGTTACTCTAAGGTACTTTGGATGAAGATCATAGGGGAGTAAGTTGTTGTTTAAGTAAACCTTTGGGGCTTCATATACTAGTTTATTGTTGAAGTGGAAGCACATAATTACTGTTTTGCTATTGCTAGGAGTGAGCCTCCAGTCAGTGGAAAAAATTTTCAAGATTTTAAGATATTTGGACAGGAGGCTGTTAGCCACCTCCATGTATTTTTCTTGTACTGTTATGGCCAAATCATCAGCATATCCAAATTTGTGTCCCCTGTCGCTGGCATTTCTGGTATGTATAAGTTGAATAGTGTAGATGCCACTACAGAGCCTTGTAGGAGGCCATTGTTTAATCTTCTAACCTTACTTATATTATCCTCCATTATTATCTGAAAGAACCCATCATTCAGCATGTTATTTATTAGTTGATAGGTATTTTTGTGGTGGATAATATGGAACAATTTGTATAACAACCCGTCCTTCCAAACTGCAGCAAGCCACAGTTAGGTCTATGAACATAGACTGTAGTTTTCAGGCCTTGTTGGAATCCTGCTTCAATACAACCTGTTAGGCCTAGCACCTGGCCTACACAGCTCCGGTTTTGTCAGAAGGAATAAAACATTGCCTCACATGTCCTTATAAGTATGGTAATATGATTAGGACACACACCTTTCTCCCAAACTTCAACAAATAGATTTCCAAATGAGAAAGATGTGCCAGAAATAACAGGTAGTTTTTATGCCTTACTAAATAACTTCTATAAAGAGAAGTCCCTCCCTCCCCCACACAATTTAAAAAAAAAAGCTTTATGCATTTACCAGAAAATATAATAACTAAAGTTGCTATATCAACTTGGATTCATGCAAGTTAAAAACAATAATCTGTACTCGGATGGACGCCTTTGCTGTATCCCACAACATTTGTGTTGTTGTTCCTTCATTCCTATTTTCTTTGAAGAATAAATCCAACTCCCTCTTCATCATTTGTATGTATTCTTTATCTTTCATTATTTCTTGGTTCACTGTCCATCTTCCTCTTCTCTTCTGTCTTCTCCATATCACTTTTATTGGATTATGATCAGGGATGGGATTCAAATTTCTTAACAACCGGTTCTGTGGCCGTGGCTTAATTTGTGGGTGTGGCTTGGTGGTCATGTGACTGGGTGGGTGTGGCTTGCTGGTTGGGCATGGCTTGGTGGTCACATGACTGGCTGGTGTGGCTTGGTGGTCACGTGACTGGCTGGCGTGGCTTGGTCATGTGATGGTGGGCGTGCCAACTCAATGTCACTCACGTCAAAGGGTGCCTTGCCTGGCCCCTCCCTCCCAGCCATTCCTTGTCACACTCAGTCTCAACTTATCTATAGTTCTGTAAAAATGTTGTTCACCTTTTTTTGACTTTATTGTCTACATACTATAGATGTACTTTCATGGACCACTGAAAGGAGAAAATGGCTCACATGCTTTGCTCAAGAGTGTGATAGGCAAGAGGCTTTTAAGGGATGCCAGAAAGAGGGGGGCAATGTATTTTCCAAAGCACCAGAAGGCAAATAAGAAGCAATGGATGGAAACTGAACAAAGAGAGAAGCAAACTAAGACTAAGGAGAAACTTCCTGACAGTGAGAACAATTAACCAGTGGAACTGCTTGCCACCAGAAGTTTTGGGTGCACCAACACTGGAGGTTTTAAAGAAAAGACTGGACAGCCATTTCTCTGAAATGGTAGGGTTCCCCCCCCCCCAAGGTCCCTTCTAAGTGTTATTCTGTTATTCTGACACCTTTCCTAGGACCTCTACTCAGAGTTTGGCATCCTCAGTTTTCCTGCCTGAGCAGTGGGTTGGACTAGAAGACCTCCAAAGTCCCTTTCAACTCTGTTAAACACACATGTATTTATGCTCTGGACTATAGACATTGAATGTATGTAACCCTGAAAAATACCTGGGCAAAGGCAGTAAAATCACTCTAGGTGTAGGGACAGTGTAAAATATTAATATATGATAAATAATGGAACAATTAAAAATAATAGCACAGAGTTTTCTCTCTCCCCCCTTCTTATTTCCTTTCTTTTTTTCTTCCTATTTCTCTTTCTCTCTCTTTCTTTCTCTCCCTCTTTCTTTCTTGCTCTTTCTTTCTTTCTCTCTTTCTTTATCTCCCTTCCTCTTTCTTGTTCTTCCTTTCTCTCCCTTCTTTCTTTCTTTCTTTT
>CM019155.1:79577322-79872953 GCA_009733165.1 Naja naja | reverse complement strand
GCTACAGCAATGGTGCTTCTTTTTTTTGAAAAAAGTTTTTATTTTAAGACAAACATACAAACAAAACATAAAAAACATCTTCCATTTTATATACATACAGTGTGTCAGTTGGTTACAGATCCTTTGTGTTATCCTTTCGTAGTCATCACTCACAATTTATAAAAAAGATTCTCATATTATCAATATAAAACATTCTTATATATTTATCAATTATTATTTACACATGACTAAGCTATTTATTTCATCATTTATATGAGATATTCTCAATTTTGTTATAAACTTTATATTATACTTTCATCCAATGGTTATATATGTCTATATTATATTTTATATCAATCTATTAAATTTCTATTACAAAATTATATAATCTATTACATTACCAAGTCTTTTTATCCAACCATTGATAAAACAAATCCCATATCTTATAAAATTGTTTATCTTCTTGATCTCTAATTTCAAATGTCAATTTGCTCATTTCAGCACAATCCATAATTTTCTTAATAACTTCCTCCTGCATAGGTATTTTTATGGTTTCCAATTCTTAGCAAATACAATTCTAGCTGCTGTTAAAACATTTACAATCAAATATTTCAACTTTTTATTGTAAATATCTTGTATAATTCCCAATAAAAATATTTCCGGTTTCAAGTCTATATGTTGTTTTATCATTTTTTCCAACCACGTGTGGATTTTAGTCCAATATCTTTTTGCGTCCGAACACGTCCACCACATATGGTAATACGAGCCAGGTATCTGATTACATTTCCAACATTTTTCCGATTTATTCTTAAACATTCTTGCAATTCTTGTTGGGGGTAAGTGCCACCTGTAAAACATCAAATTTTCTTTATAAGCAGTTGACATTGTCATTTTATAATTCTGAAACCATAGTTTTTGCCATTTCTCTAAATCAATCCCATATCCAAAATTTCCCCCCAAGCAATCATTGTTTCTTTAACTTGTTCTTCTTCCAATTTAAATTCTAATAAATGTCCATAAAGTTTTTTAATTACCTTTTCATCAGTACCCATCAGAATTTTATCTAACTCAGTCAACTTATTATGAATACCTTCTGTTTTAAAATCTTTATCAAATCTAGATTGTATTTGCAAATATGAAAACCAATTCATTTTTACACCTTGTTCTTCCAACGCTTGCAGATTTAAGTTCACCCTTTTCAATCAATATCTCACCATATCTAACTGTTTGTTCCTTTTTGTATATTACTGGATATGAAAAAGCTTCAATAGTAGATATCCACAATGGAATTTTTAAATAGTATTGCTTTTTAATCTTCTCCCAATTTAAAAACAAAGCCTCTCGAATATAGTGTCTTCTAAAGTACCCTTGTGTTTTAGTTCCCTTATACCAAAAGGAATGCATGCCACCCAATAGCAGGTCATATCCTTCTAAAGTCAATAGTCTACTATTCCTTAGTTTTTTTTAATTACATTTATAGGCCGCCCTTCTCCAAAGATCAGGGTGGCTTACAATTTTTGGGATACAACCCAATGTGCTCAGCAATAGCCTTCATTCCATTGTATATGCCTGCTTATTACTAAGCGGCATTTTACAAAGTCAGCTTATTGCCCTCAATAATCTTGGGTCCTCAATTTACCTACCCCGAGAGGATGGAAGGCTGAGTCAACCTTAGTGTTATCCATTCTTTTACCCACATCAAATTTGCTGCCTGATAATATAATTCCCAATTGGGCAATGCAAACCCTCCTCTTATTCTTTCATCCTGTAACAGCTTAAGTTTTATTCTTGCTTTTTTGCCTTGCCATATATATTTCAACACAATTTTATTTAAATCTTCAAAAAACTCTTTCCCTAATCTAATTGGAATTGTCTGGAATAAATATAAAATTCTAGGCAATACATTCATCTTAATTGTTGATATTCTCCCAATCAATGATAGTTGTAAATTTTTCCATTTTTCCAAATCTGTCGCTATCTGCTGCTTGAGTTTAATATAATTGTCTTCCTTCAGCGTACTAAGTCTTTTTTTTTTATTTTTATTTTTTAAAGACAAACAGACAAACACATACATAAAGAACATAAAAGAGTCCTTGGTGGCTCAAGCTGTTAAATGCCTGCTCTTAAGACCCAGCTGTCTACAATTACTGTAGGCTCGAATCCCACCAGGCTCAAGGTTGACTCAGCCTTCCATCCCCTCAGGGTAGGTAAATTGAGGACCCAAGATTGTTGGGGGAAATAAGCTGACTTTGTAAAAATGCCACTTAGTAATAAACAGGCATATACAACGGAATGAAGGCTATTGCTGAGTGCATTGGGTTGTGCTCCAAAAATTGTAAGCCGCCCTGAGTCTTCGGAGAAGGGCGGCATATAAATGTAATTAAAAAAAACATCTTTTTTTGAGAACAGTGTGCTCCCGGGTTATCACTTCTCCATACAGACATAAATTCAATTACATATTCATCTTATGTGTTCTAATCCATATCTTATATCCATTTTCACAATTTTATTCCATAGCTTTTCCCTTTCTCTACTTTCTATAATCTTATTTTTAATTATTCCATTCCTTTCTAATTTAGATTACATTTCTTTTTCTAATTTTCCATGTCTTTCCATTTAATATTTTAACACTTTCATCTGTCCTGTTTACAATTTCATACTCTTTTTTTCCCCCTTATACATATTTTGGCCTGTAATTGCTAAAACTGAAGTTATAACACCTTTATATCTTTTAAGTATTATCTATTCAATTATTACTCAACACTTAAAGTACACCTTCACAAATATAACATTCATTTTTAACATAGCTATCAATCGAATTCTGCTTGGTACACTCCCTTACAGATATACATTAAATTCTTTAACAAAAAACAAAAAAAGAAGATATACATATATATAGAATACATATATCTACTTCAAATTCAGCTCCACCTTTAATATTAATATCCCTCTTATTAGCAAATAGCATCAATTATCATTCATTTTAATCATCTGTATTTCATATTAACTTATTACTATATTTAAAAAA
This sequence comes from Naja naja, assembly GCA_009733165.1. Taxonomy (NCBI): domain Eukaryota; kingdom Metazoa; phylum Chordata; class Lepidosauria; order Squamata; family Elapidae; genus Naja; species Naja naja. Next base: position 79,869,946 of record CM019155.1, on the reverse strand, counting down.
CAGCATTAAAGCCCTTCATGTTTCTTTTAAACTTTTAAATTTTAAATCATTAAAAACCTTATTCTTTTATCCTCTTTACATCATTTAATTACTAAGAAAAAATATTCCATTACACATAACACATTTTCTAATAATATAACAATATTATCTCATGCACTCTTGCAGAATTCTCTTTTTAAACTAAACTTCTAACCATTATCTCTGTGTCTCTCAAATAAATTTACCCCTTTAATCTTTATGCACTTTTCCTGTTTCCCTCCATCCTGCTCCAATCCTTTGTAGCTTCTTTTCTTTTCCATCCCCCCTCTCTTCTTTTCCCTCTCTTTTTTGTTTCCTTTTCTGTCCAAATCTCCCTTTTGAGATCCCCCCTTCTGTTTCTTTCTAACATTATAATTACTTTTCAAATTGTACTTTTTTTGTTTATTTCTTCAGTTCTTAACTTTTTAACTCCCTTTTCCCCCTTCTTCCTTTCCACCACACTTAAAACTGCTTGCTCATTGAAGATGGCCTCTTCGTCCCGCACTTCTTGTTCAGCAAGTGTCTCTTGTTGTTTTTGATATTTCAAAATCTCCATTTCATAAATTGGAATCGGGGCAAAAGTCTTACTTCATTTGTGCTTCTTCTTTATATTCTTTAAGTATCGTCTTTTAATTCTTCCAGGAGGATGGCATTTTGAAAAGTTCTTTTTTTTAAATAACCCCCAATTAATTTTAGTCTGTTTCCCTAGGATCCACTGTCAAAATTCCAGGAATCATACAATAGTCTATAGTTGTCTCTTGCTTCTTTTCTCACTTTCTCTTTCGAGGGACTTTGTTATCTTGTAGCAGGATTGCAGCTAGAATGTATCCTTCTCAGGTCTTGTTAAAATTCACTCTCAATATTTTTTAACTCCAGGTGGTATCCTCCATTTTTCCAGATTCACTACATCTTGATGTAATGTGTATCCCTAGATACTTAACCTTGCTTGCGACCTGTTATTTCTAGAACTTCCAACTCTTTCTTTCATCTTACTAATATGTTCTTTGTTAATATCTTTGTTTTATCTTTATTAATTTTCAAACCTGCTACCTTTCCATACTTTTCTATCCTTTCTATTAATTTAGGTGCTGATTCCAATGGATCCTCTAGTATAAATACCAGGTCGTCTGCAAAAGCTTGTAATTTATATTCTTCTTTTTTAATTTTCATTCCTTTTATTACTTTATCTTCTCTAATACACCTATTCAACACTTCTAATGTTAACACAAACAGCAGAGGTGACAGTGGACAACCTTGCCTAGTCCCTTTTCTTATATCTATGGATTCTATCAATTCTCCATTTATCAAAACCCTTGCAGTTTATTCATGATATATCGTCTCAATGGCATGTATAAAATTTTTACCAAAGCCCATTTGTGCCAGTTGTAATAATATAAAATGCCAACTCACATTATCAAAGGCTTTTGAGCATCTAAAAACATCAAAGCCATTTGCTTTTCAGGGTGTGCCTCATAGTATTCCAGAGTGTCCAGAATTATTCTCATATTATGTTTAATTTGTCTCTTTGGCAGAAATCCGGTTTGATCAACATGAATAAAATTATTTAAATATCTTTTCAATCTTTCTGCCAAAATTGAAGCAAAAATTTTATAGTCTGAGTTTAGTAGGGAAATAGGTCTATAGTTTTTAACTTGCTGTGAGTCTGTATCTTCCTTCGGTATAAGTGTGATATAAGCTTCTGCCCATGTCTTGGGTATTCTCTTCTTTGACATAACTTCATTCACAACTTCTAATAGTTGGAGGTTTAACACCTCCTGAAAAGTCTTGTAAAATTCCACTGGCAGACCATCTGGACCTGGTGCTTTCCCTGTATTTTGTTTCTTTAGAGCTTCTGTTAATTCCATCATTGTTATATTCCTTTCTAGCATTATTTCAATGTCTTTAGGTATCTGTGGTAATTTTGCCTTTTGTAAATATTGTTTAATTTTTTCTTCTTGAATGTTTTCTTGATAATACAATTTTCCATAGTAATCTTGTATGATTCTTTTCTTTTCTTCCATAGCAGACATATCCTTCTTTGTTTATTAAATGACTAATTCTCCTTGATTCTCTGTCCTTTCTAAGTTTATAAGCTAACCATCTTCCTGGTTTATTTGCGTCTTCAAAATAATTCTGTTTAGTATTTTTAATCTTTTGAGCTAACTCCTCTTTTTCCATTAATCCCATTTTATGTTTAGTTATATCCATTTTAATTTTAATGTCTTTTTTGGCGGAAATTTCTGTAATTCTTTTTCTAATTTTTTATAGTCATCTTCCAGTATTTTAAAAGTCTTTTTCTGTTTAATATTTCTTTTCCTTGTATAGTCAATTATCAAACCTCTTGTGTAGGCCTTCATCGTGTCCCAGAGATTCTGTAAAGATGTATCCTCTTTTTTATTTTCTTTAAAAAAGAATACCAATTCTCTCTCAATTTTCTGTTTAAAATCTTCCTTTAATATCATGTTATTTAGAGTCCATCTAGATCTCGTCTTTTGTCCTTTCCAAGTAATTGTCATTGGATTATGGTCTGCCCAAGTACTTGCTTCTATTTCAATTTCTTGTATATTAAAAAATAGATCAGCTGATGTCCATATATCTATTCTTGACCATGATTCTTGCCTGTTTGAGTAAAAGGTATATTGCTTATTTCCCATATTTCTCTCTCTCCATGCATCTTTTAAATTTATTTCCTCTATCATTTGAAAGAAGGATTTTGGTAGTGTCTTTCTAGCTTTCTTTGTTGCTTCTGTGTTTTATAATCCAACTGTTCATTAATTATTCCATTGAAGTCTCCCATCATATAGACATTAGCATAGTACAATTCAATTATTTTCTTATACAATTTCTTGTAAAATTGTTCTTGATTATCATTTGGGGCATATATTGCTATTAAAAGTGTTTTAATATTATTGTCCATTATTTCCACCATTAAAATCCTTCCATCATCATCTGTATGGATTAATTCTGCCAAAATTGTGTCTCTAATATATAGGACCACACCTCTTTTTTTGCATTGTGCCAATGATGTGAATGATTTCCCTAACTTTTTTTTCAATATATATTCATGTTGTTTTTTAATATGTACTTCTTGCAAACAAATTATATCGAACTTTAATTTCTCTAATTTGTGAAATACTTTCCTTCTTTTAGTAATTGAATTAAGTCCATTTATGTTCATTGTAATCAATTTTCTCTCCTCCATTTTAGACTTTATAAGAGGGTTTTGTTGCTCTAGTAGATCTTACTTCTCGTTGCTATCTGGGCACACCGCCTATTGCACCTCCTTCTTTTTCTTTTTCAATTACTCCTCTTGAAATTTGATCAAGGACTCTTCTTATATCTTCCTCCTTTCCTCTAATGTATTCATGGTAAAATAATTCTGCCTTTTCAACCTTATCAATTCTGTGTCTTTGTTCCTGCCAAGTGAACAAGAGACCTTCTGTTATCAACCATCTGTAATTTACTTCTCTTTTAAGCAACTGTTTAGTCAGAAAAAGATATTCTCTTCTCATCTCTCTTACTCTTCTTGGTACCTGTTTCAGTACCGCAATTTCTTTATCTTTATATTTAACGTCTTCTCTCTTGCCACTTGCAGTATTTGTGTTTTAATAATTTTCTTAGTAAATCTAATATGAACGTCTCTTGGTAACTTATTCCTCATTGCATATCTTGTATAGACACGAAACACTTCATCCATTCCATCCATCATTTTCTCTTCAGTTATCTCTAGTGCCTCCGCCAGTATTTCTGTCATTTTTTTCAGCAAGGTTTTCACCCTTTTCTTCCTCCACATTTTGAAATCTCAGATAGAATTCTGACCTGTCTATCTCCCATCCCAATGGTTCACTCCTGCCTTTTTCAACTTCACTCAATCTAGTATTGATATCTCCAATTTCCTTGTCTCTTTGTTCTTCTTTTCTTCAATTTTCTTGAGCCTTTCCTCATATTTCATCATCATCTGTTGAATATTCTCGACTTTCTCATCTGTCTTTTCCGTTCTTTTCTCAATATTCTCTGTTGTCTTTTCAATATTATCTGTTTTTACTTGTATTTTTGGATTCCTTGTATAATAATCTGTAATGTCACTTCCTTCTCCTTTTCCTTCTCCTGTTGCACTATCATCTGTATTGATCATTGTCCCCCAGATGGTGAGGAGGAAGGAGTTGGTATTTGAGAAACTGGAGTTGTTGTTTTTCTACTCATTTTGTGATTATTTTCAAATAAAAAAAGTCAAAAACAAAAATCAGGAAAAGACAAAAATGAGAAAAGAGTGGAAAGAAAAAAAAAGGAAAAAAGGACAGGAGTAAATAACTGCTACTTCAATAACAAGTATGATACAAAAAGAAAAAAAATAGAAAAAAGTATAAAGAATAAAAGTAAAAGGGAAATCTTCAGGTTCTTGTACATCCTAATCCAATTAATTCCAGTTATGTGCAAAAAGAGAAAAAAAGAAGAAGAGAAAAGTAATAATCCCTTAATTTAAAAAAGAAAAAGGAAAAGGAAAAAAAGGGCACCAAAAATAGAATAAAAAGGAATAGGTAAGGAAAAGAATAAAAGGAAAAAAATATAATCTGGTTCCTGGGTTAAAAAGCTAAAATCCCAACATAAAAATCCAGCTAGCAGGGAAGTGAAAAAATATAATAATAATAACAAATTCCATTAGGTGAGTCACTGCCACTAAATGTCCAAGGCTCTAAAATAAAACAATTCAAATTCTTCAATTCCAGTCCTTTCAAGGTCACTTCAATCTTCTTTCTTTCTTTCAACTTCAACTCCAGACTCTGGCTATCAATAGTTACAGAGGAGCACCTGTATAAACAATCTACCATGCTCTTCCCACTATCTTTTCAGTGAAAAGCTCAGAGTCCTTGAAGTGTAACTCTCATACATAAAAAAGAAAGAAAAGAAAACAATATATCCAGCCTCTAGGTGGCAGTGCTACTTATTTCTCTCTACTTTCACTTCCCCATGTATCCAGAGCCAGAAACAAAAAGAAAAAAAATAGAGTCTTTTAAAAAGGAAGGTGAAAAAATAAACCTCAAATAAAGAAGAAAAGCCTTAATCAAAGCAAACTTTCCAAAGAAAAAAAATAATCAAAAAGAAAAAATAGTAAAAATTAGAGAAGATCAGTCCAGTCTAAATTAAAAAAACTTGCCAAATTCCAATTTCCCGTAAAAAGAAAGAAAAAAAGCCTTCAATTTAAACTTAGCTTAATTTTGCCGCTTAGTCTCTTTTATCTTCACTTTTAATTTCCTTTTAAGTCTTTTAGGGTGTTCTCTCAAAATAATGAATAAAAAACCATCTAACCAAGAGCGATGGTGCTTCTTATGGGAGGCAGCCACTTGGTAGGGAAGCTGTCTGGCTGTCTGGCGGCTTAGCCAGCCAGCTGAGCCTGGGGATTGGGGGGCAGGTAGGGAGGCCCCAGCCAGTGCTGGCGGCAGGATGGGGCTGTGCCAGTGGGGAAGCCAGCCAGCCAAGGCCAGGGATGGGGGGCAGGTAGAGAGGCCCCAGCCAGCACTGCTGGCAGGATGAGGCCCACACCAGTAGGGAAGCCAGCTAGCCGAGCCCGGGGATGGGGGGGCAGGTCAGCAGGCTGGGTAAGGCCCGAGGAGCCTCAGGGATGGCCATGGGAGGCCTGGGGAGCCCTGGAGATGGCCATGGGAGGCCCGGGGACAGTGGGGGAGGGGCTAGCATGACTCACAGGCTTACCTGTGAGTAGATAGGAGCATATCCCGAAGAGAGGGGCCAGGGACTTTAAAGCTTTTCATTCCACTGCAGTGAAAGGCAGCAATGGCTGACCTGTCAGGCAGGCAAAAGCTGGCTGTAGGTATGTCACACATGCGCACGATGTTGCACATGCGTGATAGGGACTGATTGGGCAGGGAGCAGAGAAGCAGGTGGAAAGGGGCGGGGCTAGCCAGAGGCCCAATTTACTGGTTCTCTGACCTACTGGTTCTATAGAACCAGGCTGAACTGTAGAATCCCACCCCTGATTATGATCAGCCCAGGTGTTGGTCATTATCTCTACTTCCCCTATATCATTTCTCAATCTCGATGTCATCCATACCATATCAATTCTTGACCATGAGCAATGTGCATTTGAGTAAAAGATACACAGCCTATTTTTTTCATTTTGTTCCCTCCATATGTCTTGTAAGTTTAATTCTTTTGTCATCTCAAAAAATGTATTTGGAAGTATTCTCCTTTTAATTTTATTATTTTTACTACTGTTATAGTCCTTTTTAACCTCCACCAAATAACCTATTAAGCACACATTCTCAATTATTTTTTCATGTAGTTTCCTATGAAATTCTTTCTGATTATTGTTTGGGGCATGTATTACAGTAAGCAAGATTTGTTTTAAATTTGTTTGTTTATTTATTTAATTTATATTGCCACCTATTCACCCATGGCAACTCGAGGTGGCTTACACAATGTAAAACCATATTTAAAACAAAAAATAAAAAACAATAAAACTAACCAAAAAAATCAAATAAATTAGTAAAGTACAATGGAACAAAATTTGGAAAAACAAATTATTATTATTATTTTATTAATTTGGGAAAAAATTAAAAGGAATCATTATGACAAAATTACGAGCTGGTTATCAACCATCGAGGCATCACTATATCCAAATGTGTTAGATCTAGATAAGATAGTAAGCTATAGGGATATCCTAAATTAGCAAGGGATATTAAAAAGGAAACCAGAATTAGAAGAACAAGGAATCAAGTAAAGTGGTGGGTGTATATGCAAATACAAACAATATTCAAGAAAGATATAGAAAGACACAGGATACATAGAGAACTATCGCAATTAGGTAAGGTACTACAAGGTCCAGAGGAGAAATTGATTAAAAAATTATATAATTATTTGTTGGAATATAAGATGGAGGAGGAGAGGGTTAAAGAAACGATGATAGTTTGGGCGAAAATTTTTGGCTACATGATAGAATTGGAGAAATGGGAAAAAATGTGGGAAAAGAATTATAAATTGATGATGTCGGCATCATATAGAGAAAATGTATAGAAAATGTTCTGCAGATGGTACCTACCCCCTGCTGGATTAGCAAAAATGTTCCCAAATAAATCATCCGAATGTTGGAAATGCAAACAAAAGCAAGGAACATATTACCATGCGTGGTGGACATGCCCTGTAGCAAGAAAATATTGGATAAGGACAAAAAAATGGATAGAAGAAATAATTAAACAGCAAATTGAATTAAGACCAGAGACTTTTCTATTAGGTATAATAACGGGAAAATATAATAAGAAAACAGAGTATCTAATGCTACGTTTATTAACGGCGGCAAGAATAATTTATGCACAGAATTGGAAAAAATGATAGTATGCCACCAGAGGAAAATGTGATAAAAAAGATACTAGAGTGTGCGGAGATGGATAAGTTGACCATGGAGATAAAGAAAAGAAAGGAAACGGATTATTATTTGATGTGGGATGTACTGCATGATTGGCTAAATAATAGATATAGAGATGAATAGAGAAGATGACAATAGGATAATAAGGTAAAAGTTATAGTGGACAAAGATAGATTAAGAAATATAGATAAATGTACAGATAGTTAAGATTTATGTAACAGCATGGATACCATCATGGAAGCGTTGAAATAAATGGATATGATGTTGTATATTGTTTAATAAAAATTAATTTAAAATAATAATAATCTAGGTGAGGGGGGGGGGACTGCATTTTTCCATTCCAGCAAGCTACAGTAATCCAGTCATTACAGTTTACTGTTTTCAGGTTCACAACGTTCAGCAATAGTCTTGAAAATTATGACTTTGTAGAAGAGAGATAGGAGGTAGCTAGAAAATTATATTAGAAACACAAGAAATTTGTATTATTTCCATATTTATGAAGATATAGAAAAATTATCAATTAACCCACAACTTAAATAAAGGTAATTATCCATTGTTATAATTAAAGCAGCTTCCAAATAGAATATCATAGCTAGAGAAATAACAGTAGTCGTTATAACAGCAAATTTCTCCTCCTGCATTCAAATATCCTAATACTATTACCAAAAGCATTACTGTTCCTGAAAAAGACATGTAAAAAAGAAGAATATATACATGCATCGAAACTGGTGAAAAGGGACAGTTGCTCCTCCCAAGTAACTATATCCAAGTTGCTCAACTTTTATTTGAAAATTCATTTTAGAATTGGAGGAGGTGGGCAAAATGTGTATTGTAGTTATTAACAGTAGGAAAGGCCTATTTCTTCCTTCTAATGTGTTAAGTCAATAAGGATTTCCCCAGGAGAGGCATGGCTGCAATAATATAAAGCCCATCTATATTACTGATATATTGCTTCAGGGATGGCTTAAAGATGCTGTATGAAATTAGTCACAGGTATGATTTATCTACTTTGCCTTGAAAAAGAATACTTTCAAAAAGTCCTGGTAAAACAATTGCCTTTCTAACACTGTTCCCTTTCCAAAAAATTTCATCTTCAAATCCTTGCAAAGCCTATATATTTCTCTCCATCCATCCTTATTGCAAAAAGCAACACAGAAATTAAGTGGTAGACCATCTGTTTGGATAAAGACAATCCCAGGTTTAATTCCTGGCCTTTTCAGGTACTATTAGGGAAAACCCCAGTCATAGTGTAACTATGTCATTCTACAGGAGGTTGTACTTAAAGGAAAAGATAGAAGTTGACATGCAATACATTGAAGGTTATCAGATAAATAATGTACTGCAATCTCTCAATTGAAAAGGATCTATTATGATTGGCTTGGAAAATCTCTCTACCTGAGTTTCATGAAAGCCAGTCATATCTACTCTAGGCAAAAGATCATCAGCCAAGCAGCTGTTAATAACTTTGTCTACTATAAAACTATTGAGTGTAATTTATTACAGTCAATTATGTTTTATTTGTTATGGAATGAAACTGGTTTAATGAAGGTTCATTATGCAAAAAGTTTGAGTTTATATGAAAAAGTAATCTGGAAAGACTAGTCCAGATACACCTCTGAAATTAAAATCTAAACTATTGCAGATAGATGATTTGCTGTGATTCTTCTTTCTTGGCGATTATTAACATCACTAGTAACTTGGCCATAGTCTGTAAAGTTTTATTAAATTACAGACATTTAGTACTTTGAACAGTTTAAGCAAATTATTGTGGACATAGTACACTTAGATTTCAGCAAAGCAGTTGAGAAAGTAGACCACAACCTACTTCTTGGTAAGCTAGAAAAATGTGGACTAGACATCACCACCAGATGTATTTGTTGCTGGCTGACAAATCATACTCAACAAGTAGTCCTTAGTGGTACTACATCCACATGGATAGAAGTAAATAGTGTGTTACCACAAGGCTCCGCCTTAGGCCCAGTACTCTTCAATATATTCATAAATGACTTAGATGAGGGAATAGAAGAGGAACTCATCAAATTTGTAGATGACACTAAACTGGCAGAAATAGCCAATACCCCAGAAGACAAGCTCAGGATCCAAAAAGATCTTGATAAACTTGAACAATGGGCCATATCCAACAAAATGAATTTTAATATAGAGAAAAGCAAAGTTTTACATTTAGGCAGGAAAAAATCAACAGTATAAGTACAGATTAGGTGAGACCTGGCTCAAAAACAGTAACTGTGAGAGGGACCTTGGAGTCCTAGTGGATGATCACTTAATATGAGCCAGCAGTATGCAGCAGCAGCCAGAAAAGCTAATACAATCCTGTGTTGTATAAACAATGTCATTGAATCAAGATCACGTGAAGTATGAGAACCGCTTTATAAAACTCTAGTAAGAGCATACCTGAAATACTGCAACCAATTTTGGTCACCATACTAGAAAAAAAAAAGTTGAGACGTTGGAAAAAGTTCAGAGAAGAGCAACTAAAATGATCAAAGGCTTGATACTAAAACATATGAAGAATAGCTATAAGATTTGGATTTGGCTAATTTAAAGAAAAGAAAAAATAGGGGTGACATGATAGCAGTATTCTAGTATTTGAGGGGCTGCCACAAAGAAGAGGGGGTCAAATTATTTTCCAACCAGAGGGCAGGACAAGAATCAATGGTTGGAAACTAATCAAAGAGAGAAGCAACCTGGAATTAAGGAGATACTTCCTAACAGTGAGGACAATTAACCAGTTAAACAGCTTTCCTGCAGAAATTGTAGGCGCTTCATCACTGGATGTTTTTAACGAGTCTAGACCAGTGGTGGGTAAACTTTTTTGGCTCCCGTGCCTATAATTGCGCATGCTTGCTTGCGCACGCTTGTGTGCCAGCACCCAGAAGGCAATGCGTGCTGGGGGCCCCCACACCCCCTGCGCATACGTGTGCGATCCCCCCTCGAGTGCTGCATGTCTGCGCATGTGTGCCCAATTGCCTCACGTGCTGTGCATCTGCATGCATGCGCATTCCCCCTTGCGCGCCTGCATCTTTGCGCATGCATGTGCGACTCCCTCCTTGCGCCCCACACATCTGCACATGTGCACGCAATTCCCTCCTTGCACACTGCGTGTCTTTGCACATGCATGTGCGATCCCCTCATGTGCAGTGCATCCCTGCACATGTGCACGCATCTCCTGTGCACCCTCTCCACCCCCTGCGCATACCCGACAATCATCTGTGAGGCGGTGGTCTGCGAGCATGTGTAGTGGAGCTTTTCCAAGCGCCCTCTCACGTGCCGGGGGAAATGGCTCTGTGTGCCACTTCCGGCACGTGTGTCATAGGTTCTCCAACACGGGTCTTATCTAAAATGGTATAGGTTCTTCTGCTTGAGCAGGGGGCTGGACTAGAAGACTCCAAGGTTCCTTCAAGCTCATTCTATTAGATATATATAGAATATCTAATTTATTGAAATCATGAATATCAACATTGTGTTGATATTCATTTAGGCAATGTTGGCAGAAATACATTACTAAAGAGAAAATAGCATTTGACAGAGCTGTTCTTTACTGTTTTCACTTAACTATATGTATACTTTTTGTATAGATTATTACTGTGTTTTGTTCATTTCAGTAATAATTTCTAACACATAGGGCAAATTGAAAAACTTCTGAGAATGTAAAGAAAATTCTGATGGTGACATTGTTCAGTACAAACTGCAATGAGCAGAAAATGTTGAAAAATGTATTGCAGTATCATAACACCAGTCTTTAGTGCATAGATCCTGATACTAGGCACAATTATATAAGTCACATAATTATTTTATGGTGTCATAATACATCTTTTGTCATTTGCCTCTTTTCTTCTCAGGCAGATGCCTGTGGCTGTTTTCTTCTCTATAAAGCATTCTCTTTCCAATACAGTCTAACCTTGATTTCATCTGGAATATCATTGTATTACTTTGAGGTTTTGGAATTAATCTTTTTCATAAACTGTTCTGAAAAGTTTGTAATGGTACTTAAATTATTATTCATTCTCCTACTCTGCAGTTTTAAACTTTTATGAGAATATTATTTTTGCTTAAACCGCAGGATAGAAGCCATAGCCAAAAAGTGATTTTAAAAATAAATGGCATAAACTTCACCTGAATAAAAATCAAAAGTTATACCAAAAAGAAAAAAAAGTGAGATTCTTGTTATGTTCATTTCCATTTCTCCCACTCTTTTTAAAAGTAGTATGCATGCTGATTCTTCTTGAAAATCTTAAATGAGTGTGTGTGCTTTGAGATTCACTATAAAAAACAGATGCACTATTGAATGCCCTTTGAATGTGAACATGTATGAAAAGCCTATCTTTGAAAATGAAAAAGAATCATATAATTAAAATAGGAAGGATGAAAAATTGTGCATAGCTGCTTTATCAAATAACTAAGCATTTATTATGCAACCACAAGCACCTCTTAGGAGTGGGATATTCTTTGTTCTATCAAATGAAAATTGGAAAGGAAGCTTTTATATTACAAAATGTATTGATCTTTCTATTTTATCAGAATAATTAGCACAGGAATTGTACCAAATGACACCGTGGAAATCACTCTGGTTTTTGGAGAAAGATCAGTTAATCTTTCTTTGTTTCCATTTTCCATTACATCATTCCCCAGTTTCTCCATTTTTATAAAAGAAAGTCCTTTGTTCACTTGTCTGCCCTGTATACACTTTAATTGAGTTAGGATAGATGGAGATATAAATTTGCAGCAGTATGCAGTGATAGCAGAATTAATCCAGACTTTCACAAAACTTGGGTTAAGAAATATGTGCCATTGTGGGAATATTATCAGTAGTATACAGGTGAAACTCGAAAAATTAGAATATCGTGCAAAAGTTCATTTATTTCAGTAATGCAACTTAAAAGGTGAAACTAATATATGAGATAGACTCATTACATGCAAAGCAAGATAGTTCAAGCCGTGATTTGCCATAATTGTGATGATTATGGCATACAGCTCATGAAAACCCCAAATCTCAGAAAATTAGAATATTACATGCAATCAATAAAACAAGGATTGTACATAGGACAATATTGGACCTCTGAAAAGTATAAGCATGCATATGTACTCAGTACTTGGTTTGGACCCCTTTTGCAGCAATTACTGCCTCAATGCAGCGTGGCATGGAAGCTATCAGCCTGTGGCACTGCTGAGGTGTTATGGAAGACCAGGATGCTTCAATAGCGGCCTTCAGCTCTTCTGCATTGTTTGGTCTCATGTCTCTCATCTTTCTCTTTGCAATGCCCCATAGATTCTCTATGGGGTTCAGGTCAGGTGAATTTGCTGGCCAATCAAGCACGGTAATCCCACAGTCGTTGAACCAGGTTTTGGTGCTTTTGGCATGTGGGCAGGTGCCAAGTCCTGCTGGAAAATGAAGTCAGCATCCCCATAAAGCTCATCTGTGGAAAGAAGCATGAAGTGCTCCAAATCTCCTGGTATAGGGCTGCGTTGACCCTGGCCTTAATGAAGCACAGTGGACCAACACCAGCAGATGATATGGCTCCCCAAATCAACACAGACTGTGGAAACCTCACACTGGACTTAAAGCATCTTGCAGTGTGTGCCTCTCCATTCTTCCTCCAGACTCTGGGTCCTTGGTTTCCAAATGAGATGCAAAAGTTGCTCTCATCAAAAAAGAGGACTTTGGACTACTGAGCAACAGACCAGGTCTGTTTTCTTTAGCCAGATAAGGCCTTCTGGCGTTTGTTGTTCAGGAGCGTCTTGACAAGACGACATTTGAAGCCCATGTCCAGGATCTGTCTGTGTGTGGTGGCTCTTGATGCACTGGCTCCAGCCTCAGTCCACTCCTTGTGAAAGTCCCCAATACTTTTGAATGGCCTTTCCTGACAATCCTCTCCAGGCTGCGGTCATCCCTGCTGCTTGTGCACCTTTTCTTCCACACTTTTCCCTTCCACATAACCTTCTATTAATGTGCTTTGATACAGCACTTTGGGAACATCTAACTTCTTTTGCAATTACCTTTTGAGGCTTTCCCTCCTTGTGGAGGGTGTCAGTGATGGTTTTCTGCACAACTGTCAGGTCAGCAGCCTTTCCCATGATTGTGATTCCTACTGAACCAGACTGAGAGACCATTTAAAGGCTCAGGAACCCTTTGCAGGTGTTATGGCTTAATTAGCTGATTAGAGTGGGACACTGTGAGCCTAGAATATTGCACCTCTTCACAATATTCTAATTTTCTGAGATTGTGGATTTGGGGTTTTCATGAGCTGTAAGCCATAATCATCACAATTATGGCAAATCACGGCTTGAACTATCTTGCTTTGCATGTAATGAGTCTATCTCATATATTAGTTTCACCTTTTAAGTTGCATTACTGAAATAAATGAACTTTTGTACGATATTCTAATTTTTCGAGTTTCACCTGTATATAAGATATTTCAGTCCCTGGATTATTTGCCTGAGGCTGCCTTTTCCGTAGGTTTATTTTTAGTTGCATTGGATTTTATTCTGCCCAAAATTGTTTTGACTATACATTTGATTTATATATAAATGAATGAATGTATAAATGCAGGGACAGACCAGAATTCTTTTTGTTTTCCCCCCTAAACATTATAAATAGATCTGTCCTAGAAAAGAACAGATTGCACAAACACAAGAATGGAAATGTAACCAGATTTTCTACATCTCTTTGTGACATCAGTTGTAATTCACATATTCAGCTTTCATAAACAAAGGATTTGTAAGTGAAAAGCTCACTGCAGGGTGGATGATCTAATTTGTCACCTGCTGTGTTTAAACTGTTACCATATATATATTATAAACTACATAGGAGTAAATAAAATATATAGCATGCATATGATTTAATGTTTAAAATGTAAATTTCTTCATACCTTTAATAGAGAAACTCCTATTATCATCATTTTCATAAAGATAGTTCTTGGAAATATAGTGGTACAATACAACAAATTGATAATATTAGATTTGTATTCCACCACAATCAAAAGAAATTTACATATATTAGATGAAATGATCTAACATATCTAACAAAGCATATGATAAAAGTATATAAGAAACAAACAATAAATTAAAAATCACCCAATAATCAGTTGTTCCTGCCAGCTTATTTCAAAAATCTTTCTGAAAAAGAAAACTTGCAGAAAGCCAAAAGTTGCAGAAAGCCAAAAGAATGGGGGGAATAAATTTTTTTGAGGAGAAACTGTTTTAAAGTATATGCAGACCCACAAAAATGGATGCACCTAGAAGTCTACCTTAGTTCATTGACAAGTGATGATGATGGAATCACTTATGAGTAAGGATTGTTTTACTGTAAACAGGACAACACCTGGTGCTTGGCAAAAGTTCCCCGCTCAGAGAGATAGCTCTGAGTCCTCCAAGACATAATACATCTAATTCAGGGAGCAACACCTTTGTCTCGCTAGGGTTTAACTTCAGACAATTTCACCTCTCCAAAGGCGCACAGACTCCAGAAACTGGCTCTCCTTTACAGCTCGGGTAACATTGTATAGATGGCTGTCATAAATATACTGCTACCATACACCAAAACAACAATGTTCCATCTATACTTAAAAAATAATAGGGAAGAAAAGATTGAACCTTGAATACCTACAAGCAAGCTGATTGATATCTTCCCACTACTGTCACCTGAGTCAACTGCAATTGCCCACTCAGAAAAGAACAGAATTATTGTAAACCATACTTCCAATCCCCAATCCTTGCAATTGACTGTTCAGAGATCTAAGGAATCAGAATAGAAGAACTAGCCCCTTTTGAATAATCCACAGGAGCTATAAATGCTGTGACCTCACTATATCCTGACTGAAAAGAGTCCATATATTCTACTTCCTTTTGGATACTCTTCAATTGTACATTGACCATAATAATCTAAAAATGATAGGTTAGTCTGGCTGATACGTGTTAAATATAAACAGATCCAGCAAAACCCTCTTAATGAAGACTCAATCAACCTTGTCAAAACTGCCTGCACTGCTACTGTATCTCAAGGCAAGGGATTGACCACCTCCTGATCCATTTGTCATGCTTCTCTGGATCTCCAAAGAGCTAGTATTTCAAATATCAAACATACAGATGACGGAGAATAAACATTGGAATACCAGTGTTCATAGACCAGAGGCCAAGAACCCAGATAACATGACAATCTGGGATCTGGTTACCTCATTAGACTTTGCTTATGAAAACTAGGACTATGCTAATTAGTCACAATAGCCAGTGAAATATCTTATCTGTTCTAAAAAAGAATTGTCTATACTAAATAGCACGCAGAATGACAGCCCACCAACGAAGTAAAAGAGGATAAATAACAATGCTTCTTTTTCTTTATTGCTTTACCAACTTGAACCTGAACTCCTACTGATTTTGGTCAGCTTCATTATTCATCCTCATCAGCACTCCAGATGTTTCTCTTGCTGATTCTTTCCTTGAAGACTTTCCAAGGAACTAATTGGGTATATTTGACAGAGAAAGGCTGTTCAGGCTATCTTGTCAGGCACACAGACCACATCCTGTTACTAGGACAACCAAGACTCAACAGGATCACTGAAAAACAAGTTTCCACAAGTATCTGCAATAAACTATCAGATCCATAAAGTGCATGAGGCAGACCATTCTAATTAGTTCTTTTTTACCATGGAAGATGTGGGTGGCCATCTGTCTTATTGGGACCAGAAAGTGATCATAACTAAGGGCAGATGAGAATGCCTTTCCTGTTCAGTTCAACACCCATTTGTTCTGACGAAAAAGAACTAGCTCAAAAGTTTGACCTCCTTTATGTATTATGTATGTACTGAAATTGCTTGAGACATGCCCAATATCCTCATCAAGGTCATAAACTTCCAAGCTTTGTTCAAACCAGTCCTGAAATCATGTAAATTAAAGTCACCCAACATCGAGAGTCTGAAGACTTCCAATGCCAGTTATAGAACCAGATTAAATAGTTTAGGAAGGGAATCTATTAGATAGCAGAACAGCAGAATTCTAGTGCAGAATAGTTTGTACTATGTCTACTTTATATCGCTCTTATCATTTAAGACTTGTTCTTTTATTAAAGAATACATGTTTTTCTTTTAAAACAAACATTTAAACAAGGTAGAGATAAAGTGCCACCGTATTTGTGTTAATCATTCTTAATCATTCTAGAATTTGCACTAAATGATAGCAAAAGAAGCAAGACAACAAGGGACAAGAGCAGACCTTATCTTTTAAACCCAGATGGTAAAATTATATCTAACTATTCTATGGGTCTACTGCAACCATGAAAATGGCATAATGAATGATACTATTGTTTAATATTATCTATTGTTTTATTAATTAATTATATTAAACTAACAGGTAATTGCTAATTTTCTGTTGTTAAAATAAAAATTAGCATTTCCAAGAAAAGCTAAGATAAAAATCCATGATATATCTATCCTTTTGTTAATCCCCCTCCCCCCTTATGAATTTTAACTAATTTATTGAGGATGAAAGAACCAAAGACTCATCTGGGGAGCCTATTGTATAATAATTAATAAATTTAAATAATAAATGTTAATTTATCTACTCTTCTTTTGAAAAAAATCTTTACACTCATTGCAGTATGTGACAGGCTTTTAGAGATGAGAACGATATTTTTATTACAATGACACATCCAAGAATATATGTTTAATTCTGAAGAAGTTTTTCATAGTTCCATGGCAACCTGATTGAAAAGATTAAACATGCCATTCAAGTTGCGTACGGCAGGTAAAATCTGTGCCAAAAAACAAGAGAAGGAGAGCAGGAAACAAGAATGGAGTTTAACGAATTGGAAGGATTAACAGCAAGCATAAGTATTGAGCAAACCAGGAATTTGGCTGGGTTGTAGATTTTCCATTCACTATATTTTGGAGAGTGCTTATTTCTTTTTCCTTTTCTTTATTTCCCAAAGCCAAAAGAACATTTATAGAGACCTCCAAATGACAAATTAAATTATAGGCCAAAATGAAGCTCAAGTTCAGGCTTTTATTGTATGTAACTATATGAAGAAATTGAACTTGCATCTTGTAATGCTTCTGCTTTGTGTTCAGTACACTTTGTTGCCTTTTTAATATGCTGGAGCTAATCAAGAATTTGTGATAATATGTGAAAATGGCTGAATGGCCATAATACAGAATTGCAACAAGTTTTTTTATAAAAATTCAGACACACTTCAATTCATTTATGACTTTTTATATAGGTGTATCTGATGCAGACTAACACTGAAGAACAGTATAGTTTTTGTAGGCCATTTTTATGTGTCTCTTTGTAGATTTATATAAATACAGTTGAAAATTAGTTTGGTGTATTGGTTAATACATTGAGCCAGTCACTTTCTCTTGACCTTAGGAAAGAGGCAATGGCAAACCACTTTTGAAAATCTTGCCAAGAAAACTGCAGAATCTTGTTCAGGCAGTCTCCATGAATCAGACAGAGTTGAATAGAGGAAAAAATGAATATAGTTACAGCTATCAAGGTATTTAGAGCCAATGCTATATAGCAGCAGTCAGGGCCACTGAGAGGATTATTAAGTGCTGGAACAAGACTAATATGGGCCCCCTCACCTACACATTAAGTTAACATGACCATGAGGGCTCCCCACCCCCTCCCCACCACCTTGTGAGAGGCTCGTTAAAAAGGGGGGGCTGCCAGGGCAGTGAAGCAGATCGGGAAGCAGGGGGGAGGTGAAGACAAAGTCCAGAGAACGGCGTTGGAGTCTGTGCAGCCCACAAGTAGATTTTTTTCCTACTGGGAGAATAATGATTCACTCTAGTCTATACTAATGAAAGAAAACTGATGCTTCCCTCGCCCGCCCCCTCCTCCTCCAGTTTATTCTCCTCTCTTTTAAAGCCACCTCTTGGCAGTTACCCTTTGGCATGGCTGGCATGCACAGATCCTCTGACTAAGCTTACAGTGATGCCTCCTTCCTTTTGCCGTGAAGGATTTCGACAGAGTTAGAAATGGAAGCTCATTCTTCAAGAACTGGGGAGAAAGAGAGAGGTGGAGGTGGACGAGGGGATGATCACTGCTGCACGGGAAGGACACACCTTCCTTCCTTCCTTCCTTCCTTCCTTCCTTCCTTCCTTGCTGTTTGCCATCCAATGAGTTGATTTGGAGTGTTTTGCTGTGAGCCACCCCCACTGTCCCCCACCCCCATCCCTGCCGAGGTGCATCCAGGTTGACACACTGTCCCGCTGTTTTTCTTTTTTAAAATTTGGTTTTGTAAAAAAAAATTTTTTTTAATTTCCCCTTCATGGGCTCCCTTTGAGCTCCATGGGCCCTGGAACAATGTACCGGCTGAATCCTCCTCTCCTCAGGCCTGGCGGCAGTGTGCAATAAAAGAGTAGGAAATGCTCATTCATTTATGGGCATTTGGGTGGCCTTGAGACTGAAATTGCCTGGATTCAATCATTGCACTAAGTCATACATACTTTTGTTTTCATTTCATATAATGCTACATATGAATAGAGATATTATGCCTTTGTAAACTATGGTATATTATAGAGTTGGTTTAATAAAATATGTGAACACAGATACTGTTGCTTAATTATCTACTTCACAGACTTGTAAAAATAAAATAGGTGAAAATAGTTTGTAACTGTTTATATTGGTATATATTACTTGGAAGACTTGTGAGAAATCAATGGACGAATGAATAAAATTAATAATTCTGTAAGATGTAATATGGATTCAGTTCTGTAGCCTTAGCTTGATTTCAACAGGACAGAGCTCCTATTGCAACTCTATATCAGTCACCATGTTCTTTAGTGCTCTCCGTCTTGTATCATCAATCCACACTATAACTTTATTCTTATTGTACTCTTTCTATAATTTATTTTTCCCAAAAGACATTATACGTTTTTACATTAATACAATCAGCTTCTCAATGTCTTTTTCAATATTCTGTAACCAACTTCTTCCATGCTTCACGACTTTACAGGTTCCATCTTGAGATCTAAGTCAGTCCTGTTTCTCTGTTCCCAGTTCCTTACCAGCTTTACCTGTCAGCTTTTTGATAATTTACCTCTATTAATGAGAGACAGTTGGTATAGTGGTTAAGACATCAGATATTTTGAATTCTATTTTAGGCACAAAACCATTTGAGGGATCTTGGGTCAGTCACTCATGGCTAGGAAGAGAAGGGTTAGGGTTAGCAATAGAAAGTTGCTTCTGAAAATTGCAGTTGGTAGGAATCGGTAGTGATTTGAAGGCACATGCACATTCTGCCTATTAATGGTGATTTTTTCTTTATTTCATTGGCTAAATATCTCAGCTTGTCAAAGTAGAAATATTACTATCCCACCTTTCTATCCTTGTCATGCCCCTGTCAGAATCTGATTCAGAGGGGGAGGCCGAACAGCTGACAGGGAGTGGGAGTGTGGCTCTGTTGGCTGTGGAAAGGCAAAGTCCTACTGGGCAGAGCAGGGGAGAGGTAGAGCAAGGGAAAGGGAATTCAGAGGAAGACCCAGGCCCACCCCCTCTTTATCCTAGGGCACGCAGGGAGGAACAGAGAAGGGAGCCATGTGAGTTGCATGGCTTACAGGGGAGGAAAGGGCCCTGATTCCCTTTGTTAGCTGCAGCTGGGAACACGATGTTTAAAAAAGGAAGCTGCACACAGCAATGTTGGGAGCAAATTGTGAGTTTATCTGGTCTCATCGTGGCTTATCTGTGTTCCTGGCATCTTCCCAACTGTGTGAGTTTTGCCATGCTTTCAAGTTTGAAATTCCTTCTCCTGCCCTGTCAAGTTAATTACTGCAGCTTGGTTTGTTTAGATTTTTAGTTACAGTCTGTATGTATTTTGTTTTGGACTGAATTTTCTCCAGCCTAAGGTAACCTGGACAATGGGGGCAAAGTTGGAGATAATAAAGGGACTCTTCTTGCTTATTTGACTGTGTTGCCTTTGTGCCACACTCCGGGTCATCACAATCCTATATTGGATTCTTTTATAAATACATAAAAATCAATGTTTTATATTTACATGTAGTTTCTGTGGTACCTTCAAAAACAGAAGTACTACAGTATCTTTCCTTTATCCTGTAATTATTCTAATTTGTTTTGCTTTGTCCTGTAATTAGAACGTTATTTTAAAAAATTATTGTCATTTTTGTAGGGGAACCTTATTAGCCTTCTAATACTTTTGACTGCCCTTTTCTCCACCATTTCCACATCTACAGTAAAATATACCTTGTAAGGTGGGATGACTAAATTATAGACAATATGATTTCACCATAGATTGTTTGTATGCATTTTCAATTAAAATGCCATTCACATCTTTCAATGCAAATCTTTCCGAACTTTTCAGATTCTTGATTTTATATTCTGAATGAGTATCAAAAGCAAACCTTACTTCCAGACTGATTCACCACAGCTTTTAGTTTCAGTTAATAAGTATTAATAGCACTGTTCTCAACCCTAATCCTGTACCCAGTGAGAAAATCAGTATTGTTCCCTGCTGTCTACTTCATTTAAAATCTGCAAGAATATCTGTTCTTTTATAGTATGGCTGATGGTGAAGGACTTGTCAAAAGCCTTCTAAAAGTCCAAGCTATTGCATCATGATTGTCTATATATTAGCTTTAGAATAGGCTTTTGAGAGAAGAAATAGCTTTGCAATTAGAACTCCTGTATATCCTTGTTTATTTTATTATTTATTTAATAATATCTTCCATAATTTCATTCAGAAAAGATATGCAGATGAACTGGCCTGAAATTTCTTCTATTTCACATACATTTTGTTTTCAAGTTACTAGAAATAGATGCTGCATTGTTTTGTTAGAAAATAGGCAAATTTACATTGGAATTCCTATGCCTGCATTAGGAATTTATTACTTTTTTCTCTCAGTTTTGTCTCCTAAACTTTACATAGTTATAGAGTTGCAAACTAGTTGTAGACCAAACAACTTTGCTGGACCATAAATGAGGAAAAGGAATTTTTAAAAAGCAAATAAGTTTTATCCCACTTTAGGCATGAAGTGCAGAGTGACTTTAGTCATTCTTTCTCAACCCAACCCACCTCACAGAGTTGTTATTGAGAGGAAAACAGGAGGAGGAAAGAGTATTATGTGTTTTCACTACCTTGAGTTGTTTTAAAACAATAAAGACAGGATAAAAGTCAAGCCTGTTAATCATGATAAGATCCACGGTCCATACACAGTCCATACACAAGCAAAATTAAGGAGCACAGATTTTAGCTTTGTTTCAAAATATATAGTGAATCATGATAATAAAAGAAAATACATTCTTAATTAATGTGAAATAATAATTAGGCTGGATAACATAAAAATGTAGGTGGGAACAAGACAAGTTAATACTTGTGGTTTAAGAGTAACATTCATTTACCAGTATACATAGCAATGGAGAGAATGTAAGAGCATAAATGATTTGATTATTGAATGAATTAGTAAAAGATACTAGGGTAATGAGTAGAAAGCAACCATATAGAATATGTTATCCTCAATTTATGGCCATTCATCCAGTGACTTCAAAATTATGATGGCACTAAACAACAAGACTTATATACCTGAAGTTAAAACCCCTGCAGCAAGGATGCAGACACACAAGTAAAATTCTGATGTTTGGCAATACACCCACTCTTACAACAACCACAGGTGGTATTCAGCAGGTTCTGACCAGTTCTGGAGAACTGGTAGCGGAAATGTTGAGTAGTTCGGGAAATCAGAAAATACCATCTCTGGCTGGAGATTTTACAGTATCCTTTCCCTGCCACACCCACCAAACCGGTACAAAACCGGTATTAAAAAAATTTGAATCCCACCACTGCATCCCACCCCAAGCACAGGCTTTGGGCCTGATTCCCACCCCATTAGGTCCCACATCCTTCTCCCCCCCATCATGCCTCACTTTACCTAACTTTTCAAAAGATGGCCATTAGGAAGGAGAACTAGTTGATCTACTGCTTGGCCATATATGGAGATTGCTCGTGCCATCCCAGAAACGAGAGTCATTGTAGAAGCAGCTGCAAATCTCAGAGATTGCTTCTGGAGAAAACAACCAGCTGATCTGACATATATATAGAGGCCACTTCAAGGTATCCTAGAATTGCAATGGTACACTCCCTGTGCTTCCAAAATGGTGCCTTCACCGCCTCTGTGGCATTGCACGGTCTCTGTATTGGAAGGCTGCTGGGCAGATTGGTTGCCTCTCCTTCCTCAGGGTGATCCTCAGAAAAGGAAAGTGGACCAAGATATGAGGGTGGGAGACCCAGTAGAGTCAGAAGCAAAGCATGAGGTGCCTGGAGATGGAGAAGTCCTGGTGCAAGACAAGCCACAAGTGCCTTCTCAGCCCCTGAGGCACCCTGTGCTCCCCTTAATGATGGGGAGAGCAAGGATTGTGATCTTTAAACAAGGTGATCACTTGGGCATCACACATAATGTCTGCCCAAACTTGCAATATAATTTTGGCTCAATTGTGATCATAAGTTGAGGACTATCTGTAATGTCATTTGAAGGGTTCTTTTGGTCCTGAGCTTTTACTGGAATATAATTGACAAGATGGAAAAGCTGGAAAACCAGACTGTCAGTCTCAGGAAAAACTCCTATTTTTGTATTGATATTTTTGTCTGGAATTTTTAGTATTCTCCAGTGCATTTAGGATCAACTAAAAGACAGAATTTGATCAATTTCTCATGATGCATCTTGGCTTTGGAAAATAATTTAGAATAGAGGAGAGAGAACAGATAGTTTAATTAGAGCTAATGAACCGCATTTAGGATTCCTATATGTTGCTAGTTCCAGTGGTGAACTTTAAAGCTTTTATTTTTACTACTTTTATTTCTGTATTTTTCACCACTGCTGGCTTCCCTTTTACAATTTCTTAGCATAAACAAAAAAATGGTGACATCATATAAATCCACACAATGTGGGAGCCTACTAAATGACTTCCAGGTGGACAGGACTGATTTCACCTTTTTTATGAAGCATATTATTCTTCTATTTCCATTTAATGTGCAGAATCCCTGTTGTGTTTAAGTGATGTCTTTCTGAAGCTGCCTAGATACATGTCTGAAATCCTTTTATTTGCAAACTGTGTAACCTTTATTGTCTATATGAAGAATCATATTCTTCTCCTAACTTACAGATTATGCACCCCAAAGACTGTATGTTTTGCTTGTTAGCTACATGAGTGGAAAGAATTTCTCATCTGTATTGTTTTTGGCACAACTATATCACCTTACCCCTTCCAACTTGCCAAGTTCTAGTCCTATACATACATATTGGATGATATTTCCTATAGCCCAATTTTATTCCTTATTTTTCCAGGTTCTATGTCTTATATATATTGTTCATTATAATTTAATGAATGAATGAGGCATTGGTCCTACCTGAATGCGTCTTCTCAGAGTACTGCTAGAGAGTCCAAGCAAGGGTTAACTCCTTCTCCAAGCTTGCAGGCTGCATCTGTCAAAGCTGTTAAGACCTGCCTCTGTTGCTAGGCAACCCCAGCTTCAGCAAAGTCAATGAGACAGACTCCATACCTTGGAAAATAAGAAAACAACTAAGGACAAGGCAAGAAAAAACATCAACAAATTCCCCCCTTCGCAAGACCGGATGGTCCACAGGATGGAACTGAACTCTAGTAGCACTCCGAGAAGACACGTTCAGGTAGGACCAATGCCTCTTCTCCATAGTGCTGTGAGAATCCAGGCAAGGGACATATCAAAGCGTTGTGTCCTATGGATGGGCAGCTGTCCGGTCCTGCGATCCGTGCTCCAAAAGGACTTGTTGTAACACACGTCTGAAGCAAAAGAGTTCAATCTATAATGCTTTATAAAAGGAGAGGGAGAGAACCAAGTGGCCACTCTGCAGACCTCTTCAAGTGAGGCCTGTGTGGCCCAGGCCACAGTCGTGGTAGCACTCCTGGTAGAGAGTGCCATGATATTACATGGCCGGGGAAGAGTCTTAGATTCACAGCCTCTGGTTATACAGGACCGAATCCATCTACCCAAAATAGTCAGAGAGATCTTGTACCCCAGAGTCGCCAGTTGAAAAGAGACAAAGAGTGACACCAACTTCTGGAACAAGGCAATCCGTTTAATATACATCCAGAGCACTCGTCTCACGTCCAGACTATGCCATGTCCTTTCCAATCTATGTTTCGGATTAGGACAAAAGTCAGGATGAGTTTGACCCTGTGACCTCAGATGTGGTGGACAGGATTATGTGGCGGCTGTGCGCCACCACGTGTTTATTGGACCCGTGCCCCTCCTGGCTGGTATATGCCACCCGGGAGGGTACACGTGGCTGGCTCCAGGCAGTTACCAATGCTTCATTGCGGGAGGGGTTCTTCCCTGCTGCCTTGAAAGAGGTGGTGGTGAGGCCCCTCCTTAAGAAGCCTGCCTTGGACCCAGCCAATTTGAACAACTTTCATCTTGTCTCCAACCTTCACTTTTTAGCGAAGGTTATTGAGAGCGTGGTGGCTCAACAGCTTCCGGCTTTCCTGGAGGAAACTGAGTACCTAGATCCATTTCAATAGGGCTTCAGGCCCGGCTACAGCACAGAGACAGCATTGGTCACGCTGACGGGTGATCTCTGGAGGGCTCAGAATAGGGGATATTCCTCTATCCTGGTCCTATTAGATCTCTCGGCGGCTTTTGATACCATCGACCATGGTATCTTATTGCGGCGTCTTCGGGGGTTGGGAGTGGGAGGCACCATTTTATGGTGGTTCTCCTCCTACCTCTCAGGACGCATGCAGTCGGTGTTGGCAGGGGGCAGAGATCGGCCCCTAGGCCCCTCGCTTGTGGGTGCCTCAGGGGTCGCTTCTTTCTCTCCTCCTGTTCAACATCTACATGAAGCCACTGGGCGAGATCATCCACAGTTTCGGGGTGAGGTATCATCAATATGCTGATGATACCCAGCTTTTCATCTCCACCCAGACCATCTCAGTGATGCCCTCCCTGTGATGTCCTGATACCTGGAGGCGGTATGGATCTGGATGGGGAGGAACAGGCTCCAGCTCAACCCAGACAAGACTGAGTGGCTGTGTGTACCGGCATCTCAGGTCCAAGAAATTCCATCTTTGGTCATGGGGGGAGAGGTGTTGCCCCCCGTGGATAGGGCATGCAACTTGGGTGTCCTCCTGGATGCATGGCTCAATATGGAGGAGCAGGTGGGAGCCGTCGCCAGGGGAGCATTTGTCCAGGTTCTCCTGGTGCACCAGTTGCGCCCCTACTTGGACCAAGATTCCCTACGCATGGTCACCCATGCGCTTGTTGCTTCCCATCTTGACTATGGCAATGCTCTGTATTTGGGGCTGCCCTTGCAGACTATACGGAGGCTTCAGCTGGTGCAAAATGCTGCTGCGTGGGTGTTGATGGGAGCGGCGTAATTCTCCCATGTGACATCCCTCCTGCGCAGTCTGCATTGGTTGCCAGTTGCCCTCCGTATAAGATTCAAGGTGCTGGTACTAACCTATAAAGCCCTTCATGGCTTGGGTCTGGGGTACCTGCAGGAGCACCTCCTACTAGCATCGAGGTCCAATCGCCCAGTATGTTCCCACAGGCAGGCCCTCCTGGGGGTGCTGTAGGCCAGAGAATGTCGGTTGGCAGTCCCCCGGGGGAGGGCCTTCTCTGTGGGGGTGCCCACCCTGTGGAGCCAGCTGCCCCTGGGGCTGTGGTTGGCTTCTGACCTTCGTTCCTTCCGCCGCTATCTAAAGACCTGGCTGTTTTTACAGGCCGGACTGGATTGAGAGGGAGTGGGGGTTTTAATGGGGTATTTTAGCATATATTTGGATTAGATGGGAAGGGATCACTACAGACTCCTGGGTGCTACAGACTGAAAGATCTGGTCTTTCACTAACGCTCCTCTCCACGCCCCCAAGATTTTTGTGCCTTGTCTGGTCTCTCAGGACAAGGCCTCACAGGCCTAATGGAATCCGCCATATGCCATCTCATAGACTTCTGTGCAATTGAGGTGGTTCCAGGGGGCCAGCAGGGGGAGGGGTTTTATTCCCATCTCTTTGTCATACTAAGGCCTCAGGTGACTGGAGAGCCATCCTGGATCTTAAATGTCTCAACACATTTGTAGCATATAGGAAGTTCAAGATGCAGTCACTGTGTTCCACCCTTCAGAGTGTTCAGGAGGGCAACTTCCTCACATCTATGGATTTGACAGAAGCTTACCTTCACATGCCCATTTGGGCCCCTCACTGTCAGTTACTCTGGTTTTATTACAAGGGTCAGCATTATCAATATAGAACCCTTCCCTTTGGACTCTCGTCAGCACTAAGGGTCTTCACCAACATTTGGCAATCCTGGCAGTCTTCCTTCGGTCACTCCTGGTGAGAGTGCAATGTTACTTGGATGACATATTAGTCTAGTCATCATCGGAATCCCACACCAGGGAGGACCTGCAACTCACCATTCAGGGTTCTGCAGGCCCATGGGTTTTCCATAAACATCAAAAAGAGCCAGTTTGTCCCATCCAACCAGCTGTTGTATCTGGGGGCAGTAATAGACACCCTTTCTTGCAGAGGGGGCACCTGGCTGTGCTTACCTGGCTGTTCTGCTGCTGGAGCTGGTTTTCCTTTTCCAGGACCGCCTGAGGAGCCTACAGTCTGTGGCAAAACAGATAAGGAGATGACGGTGACCTTGGCCCTTTTGTCAAGGCTCTTGGGGAAGATGGTGTCATGCCTTGACATAGTTCCCTGGGCTCGGCTCCATTCCAGGACCCTGCAGTGGTTCCTCCTGCCATATCAGAAGGCAGACAGGAGCCATTCCTTAATCAGGGTCACGGTCCCTCCCCAAGTGATCAGGTCTCTGAGTTGGTGGTTATCCCTGGCCATTAGCAGAGGGTGTTTGTTCCAAGAGCCCTATCGCCTAAACATAACAACCGATGCCAGCTTATTTGGTTGGGGGGGGCTCACCTTCTTTCGGAAATGGCTCAAGGTCAGTGGACTCATGAAGACAGAGGCCAGAACATCAACTGGCTAGAGTTGAGGGCGGTGTTCCTGGCACTCAAACAATTCCAGAACAGTGTAGAAGGGGCTCATGTCCTTATACTCACGGACGATGTTGCAGCCAAAGCCCACAGAAAATGTTGGTTGGGGGGACTCACTCCAGGTCTCTCATAAGAGAAGCCAAGAGTTTGGGCCTTTGGGCAGAACAGCATCTTCTGTCCATAAAGGCAAATCATATCTCAGGGATGGACAATGTTCAGACCAACTGGTTGAGCAGGACAAAGATGGACCACTCAGAGTGGTGGCACCATCCATCTCTATTTTAGGAGATAGTGGACTGGTTCGGTCTGCCGGTCGCAGACTTATTTGCCGCTCTGGAAAATGCTCAACTGCCAAAGTTGAAAGAAAACTCAAACTGGCAGACCTGAGAAGTTTGAAAGGTGCCTCAGTCAGGGAAGGTGCCTTGGCCAGGTCCCAGGTGGGGTACCTGTGAACTATAAATAGATGCAGATTAGCAGCTCCTTTGAGAAATCTGCGCACCATGGGTTGCTGTTCCCCATGTCTCTTTTATATTTTCAGACCATTTATAGTCGTTACAGGGTCTTGACTGTTATGTGGCCATTCCAGAATAGGTACAAAGTCCATTCCGTGTACTCTTTCGAATGGGGTCTGTCCTGTACTATTATGGGCAGTGTTGTTATACGCCGCCTCAGCAAATGGCAGTAATTCAGCCCAATCGTTTTGCTGATATGACACATAGCTACACAAATATCTCTCAATTGCTGCATTTATCTGTTCAGCAGCCCCATTTGTACTTGGGTGGTAAGCAGTGCTTAAACCCTGAGATGAATCTAGCAATCGGATGAACTCCCACCAAAACCGAACAGTAAACTGCACCCCTCGATCCAATATGATTCTTCTTGGCACTCCATGTAATTGATATATGTGTTTAAGGAAGAGGGTGGCCAACCTCCAGGCAGATGGAAGTCCAACACATGGAAGAAACTGTCCCTGTTTTGAGAAGAGGTCAATGACTGTCCAAATCACAGTATAGCCATGACTATTGGGTAGCTCCACTAGAAAGTCCATGGCTATGTCTTGCCATGGTCTAGTAGGGTTAAATACCATCTGTAATAACTCAAATGGTTTCCCAGGGCAGGAGTTCATAGTCGCGCACATTTTACACCCCTTCAAATAATGCTCAATATCTGTCCTCATTGCTTGTCTACCAAAATTGTTGTTTGACAAGGTGTAGTGTTTTTAGGAAACTGTAGTGCCCAGTTTGTTTAATGTCATGGCACCTTTGAAGTACCTTCTCTCACAATGGTTCTGGTATGTAGAGTTTCATTCTGCTCCAAGCCACTCCATTCTGGATATCACATTGAGTTTTATTTTCTTCTAGCCATAAATAATCTTTTATAGCATTTGGCAATTCGTCTGTCATGAATATAACTTTCAACATTTGCAGTGTTTCTTTTCCTTGAATAATAGGTTGAATCACTATATCTCACTTACTTTCAGGCTGTGACCCCTCCCTGGGGGAGGGATGGTTTTTAATGTTTACTATTGCATTGTTTTAATATTTGGGCTTGTAATTTGATTTAATGGTCTTTTAAATATTTATTGTTCTGTATTTTAGCTGTGAGCAGCCGAGTCTTCGGAGATGGGGTGCATACAAGTTCAAATATAAATAAATAAATAAAATATTGAGGTAATCGTGAAAACGCGTCAACAAGAAAATTTCTTCCTCTGGGTAATATTTCAGAATGAAGTTAAAATGATGAAAATACAGTGCCCAGTGAACCTTTTCAGGTGATAACCTTCAGCGAATTTGAAGAGCCTCTAGGTTTTTATGGTCCATCCACACCTCGAACAGGGTTTGGGACCCTTCTAGAAAATGCCTCCAAGTCAATAACACCCAACGAACCACAAAGGCTTCCCAAACAGCCCAGTTACATTCAGTAGGACTGAATCTCTTTGAGGTGTAAGCACATGGTTGTAATATGCCCTCTACATTTTCTTGCAACAATACAGCCCCTACCGCAACATTGATGGCATCCGCTTGGATCACAAATGGCCTTTCTGGATCCGGGTGTTTTAACACAGGTTTGTGTGTGAACATTCGTTTTAGTGAGTTAAACTCCTGCTGGTGACCAGGGTATAGCCTGTCCAGGTTTAGGCTTCTTTGTTCACGGTCTGTTTCTTTTCAATAAATCTGTTAAAGGGAGCACCAATGTAGCAAATGATGGTATGAACGGTCGGTAGAAATTTGCAAAGCCCAAGAAGCTCTGCAGTTGTTTTCAGGTGCTGGGTGCTTGCCAATCCAAGATGGTTTGAACCATGACAGGATCCATTCTATTCCTTGTGCTGATATCCTATACCCCAGATAGTCTAGCCAGGTACAATGGAACTTGGCCAATTTAATGTATAAGTGGGCTGCCAGCAGTTTTTTAAGTACTTGTCGTACCAGTTATATATGTTGTTCAATAGTCTCTGAATATATCAATATATCATCAAGATACACTAAAACACCCTGTTACAAATGGTCATGCAGAACGCCATTGATCAACTGCATGAAGACAGCCGGGGCCCCTTGCAGTCCAAAAGGCATAACTCTAAACTGGTAGCTGCCCAACAGGCAGTTAAAACTTGTCTTCTATTCATCCCCAGGGTGGATTCGGACTCTGTAATAGGCCTCACGAAGGTCTGATTTTGTGAAGATCCGGCCTTTAGCTAATGTAGCCAGTAAGTCTTTAATTAACAGTAGAGGACACAGTGGTTCCTTACACACCGCATTCAGATCTCAGAAATCCACACATAATCTCAACCCCCATCTTTCTTTTCCTGAAACAAGACTGGAGCTGCGATATGCGCCCGCCCTGGCTGAATAAAGCCTCTTGCCAAATTTGTGTCTATGTATTTCCGCATTTTGTTCATTTCCTGGGGTGTCATTGAATACATGTGGGGTTTTGGTAGCTTCACCACAGGAATTAACTCTATAGTACAATCTGTAGGTCTGTGGGGTGGTAGTTGGTTACTCCCAGTCTCGTTAAACACATCAGCTAAATCTGTATACTCTTTAGGATAGGTGGGGCTGGAATCATTAAGCAACAGGCCAGGGACTGTCAACCCAGCAACATCCTCAAGGGGGGGATCTGGGCCTATAGCCAACCGCATCTTTTGAAACCCACCTTCCCAACTAATTGTAGGACACCATTTATCCAGCCATGTCAATCCAAGAATAATAGCTTCCATCATATGTTTTACAACTATGAAAGAAACCTTCTCCCAGCGTTCTCCCATTTGCATTATCACTGGCTGTTTGATGGGTTGCGGGTTCTCCTCCTAAGATAGAACCATCTACTTGCTCAAACCTAATGGGAATGGTTAATGGTATTAGTCACAGTCCTAATTTGTTCACTATTGTGTGTGTGGTTAAGCACCGTGTGCACCCCGAATCTATCAAAGCACCGATCTCCATAGTTTGATTCGTTCCCAGGCTAGTAAGCTTGATTATAAAAGGAGGGATAGGCTTACTTACCATTGGATCATCCATGCCACTTCCTTCTCCATCGTCATCCTGGTAGATGGCTTTTTGGAAGTGGGTATCACCTCCTCTACTGACTGGTCAGGTTCTATACTGGCCTCCAATTATCCCACCATTCAGGAGCATTCTGGAGACTGTATAGAATGTCCAATGGATACACTGAAGCCATGGCCCATTGGTCCTCATGGAGGTTGTTTCTCTGCCTGTAATGGAGGTATTGGACATTCAGCTGCCTGATGTCCTGGCTGGTTGCAATGATAACACCTGAACATAGCACCCCTCCCTGGCAATGCTTGGGTAATTGGAGGTCTGGCTAATTGGTTGGTTTGAGTAATGGACCCTCTATGCTGCCCAGCACCTGAGTCACTCCGTATTTTTAAATGGCATAGTCCAGAGTCCAGTTCTATGACCGCAGAATACCAGTCTTGTAATCAAGCAGGCAATCCTCGATACAAACAAGCCTGCCCTAGTTCCCTATCCAGTCTTTCCCTAAACAAATGAGCTGGACAAGCTGGGATCCTCCCAGGGGCTCTCCAAAAGTCCTGCATGTATTCCCTTGCTTGCCTGCTGCATTGTTTCACTGCTAGACTTTCTGGTTTTGGAGTGCACAGCAGATGGAGGAACAGGATTCATGGGTACGATGGATGGTTTGTCTAACTCAGCCTCTCCTTTCCCTCCCAGAGCCTCCCTAATCACTTCCTCTTCCTCCGCAACTTGTTGGCACCTCTGGGTCCTTTCCTTCCACCATGTCCCCCCAAATCCCCAACAAATGATGCAATAAATGGATCAGCGCTAACCTTCTGTTAGCCGGTCTTCTGGATGTTAGTAGACCTGAGATACAAATCCACAAACCAACATACAGAGATGTAGGTAGTCATTTATTTTATACATGTAACTCACATCCCATCCAGCGATAATGGTTTGAAATCCAAACTAGGTTAGTGCTGGAAGCATTTGCCTTCCAGGGCAATTATAGCATTAATTAATTAATTAATTATCAGATTTATATGCCGCCCTATCTCCTGAAGGACTCAGGGCGGCAAACAATATAAATATAAATATTAAAGTTAATTAAGTTGCCAATTTCATAGATGAATTAAAATATATAGATAACCACTAAAGACCCTCCCCCCTTTTCCATCAATCCGGATAGGCTAGTTGGAACAGCCAAGTTTTTAGCTCATTATCCCATCCTCCTAATCACAGCTACCTCCTGCAGACCACCATACCCTAAATCCCCATGTAAAAAACGTTCCCTAATATGGCTAATTAGGCTTTTATTTCCATATCCCACCTCCACAGCCTATAACGCTCTGCATCCTATCTACCACTATCCTGTGAGAACCCTGCCATAACAAACATCTATTTGCCCCCCTCCACAAAGCATTCAGTGATGTCCTTGGGGAATCCCTTGTGCAGCCTCCATGTCCCAGGTAGTAGTGTGAGGCCGTGTTGTGAAGCAGCATTTGGGAGCCCCCATTCAGCCATCAATTCCCACTGATCGGGTTTGACATCGCATGTTGGAGGATTCCAGGTGTAGAGCTCTACTGTTGACAGGTGACTGCATTTGGAGCCCGACACACTGTTTATGTATGACATCCAGGAACAACTTTGGTAATGGGATAATGTCTTCAAAAAGCATGTCACATGGAACCAAAGTCTCCTTGACTGTCTCTGTGCCAGAATCAGACCCCATGCGGGCAGCATTCTTGACCTTTTATAACAGGGATTTGAATAATGTCTGGCGGAAAAGACCTGTGAATGCAGGTAACTCTGGTTTATGGCCCACATCCTCAGAGAGGTCCTGATCTCGCACCTCACCTTCCTCTGAAAGTGAGGACCCACTACAATCCAAACACCCCCTTGCATGGTGTTTTTGCATGCTCTGTAGGTCAAAGCTAACTTCTGATAATCTGCCATCTTCATGATAATCAGAGTAGATGGAAGGGTTTCTGCCCAGGCATTGAAACCTTTCCGCAAACTCCTGACTGATGGTTTTGGAGATAAGGTGTCTGATGGCAGGGGAAATATCTTCCTCCTCTGTGCAAAGGCCTGCAGCAGTTGGATTATATGAGGCCTCAGCAACAGGCCTCTGTCTAGGGATAGATTGTTGCCAAGCACCAACTGCCATTGCTGTTGCTATGGGCCCAGGGGCAGATTTGCTCCCTTCTTGAGTAGGCAAAAGAACCTGCTCCCTTGCGCCATCTAAAGACAGGTTCTGGCAGCTAGGCCTCTCTCCTTGAGATGTTGGAGACTGAGGGGAGATATTTTGGAGGAAAATTTCCAGATCTCCTAAAATGGAAGATACTGGGTTTTCTCTCTCCTTTTCCTTCTGGCTTCTGGAGATGAGCTTCTCCAAGGCCCTATGCCTCCTTTCCTCAGGTCTGGAGGGCTTCCTAGAGGTAACAGTTTTGGCCTTCAATTTTTTTTGTTGCTCCTCTGGCTGCTGACTGGAAAGTTGAAACCACCCTAGAATGGCTCCTTCTTCAGGGCTAGTCTGGGCCCTACTGCCACTGGGCCTCTCCTCTTCCATATTTATTTTTTATTTTTTGGAAGAAATTATATACACAGTTAATTCACTGAGAAGCCTGCCCTGGTTTACACGTTGGGCCTGTTTGCTGGGCCCGAGACCAAGTAAAAAGGAGGGCCTTCCAAATGGGCCTGCATCACATTAAAATGGAGGCCCTCCGCCTGTCGTTCACTCACCACTGCTCAATGGCTCCTGTTTCTGTCTCTGCGGGTGGGGCGGATTGCACTTAGTCCCACAGCCAGAGTCCTGTGATGCTGGTGCTGCCATTGCAGGGCCTTATTTGTGGAGTGAGGGCTTCCATGTTTTTCTGCCAGGCGCTAGCCGATCTTGTGGCTCTTCACACACTTGGGCTAGAAAGGCCCTGCATGGCGGTGAGGGCAGATGGGGCCAAAGCCCATGACACCTGTTTCAGTGGCAGCTCTACCTGTTGTTTAGGAACCCTGCCTACCAATATTTTGAAAATTCTGAGTTAAATTTAAACACGTTTTTTTGAAAAGCTGCAAGAGCTGAAGCCAGACATGTTTGAGCCCAGCGAGGGACTGAGTTGAAGCTGGAATTGCCTAGCAATGGAGGCAGGTCTTAACAGCTTTGACAGAGTCAGCCCTCAAGTTTTGGAGAAGGAGTTAACCCTTGCCTGGACTCTTGCTGCAGCACTATGGAGAAGAATGAATTCTTTATTCGCCAAGTGTGATTAGGCACACAAGGAATTTGCCTTGGTGCATATGCTCTCAGTGTACATAAAAAGAAAAGATACATTCATTAAGAATCGTAAGGTACAACACTTAATATATTGGATCTGCCTTGGAATACTTTGCCTGCATTCCTTAGCATCTTCTTTTATTATTTCCTATCAAAAGATTTGTGTTTAGCTGTAGCTAATGTAATTTGAACCCTGTGTTTATCTGAATTTTTTTTCCAGAAAGAAAAAACATTTTCTCTTTGGTCCTAACTAGTTAACTTAAATCACAAAATTTTAAATGGTGTTACACCATCTGGTATACACCGACACAAATAAGTATATTAATTTGCAACACATCTACAAAGAACGTATTTGATTTGAAAATTTCTGAATATAAAGAACGTATAAAGAATAATTATGAAAAATTGTGTTTTTACTGAATACCCTAAGGTTTTTTGTTTGTTTTGTTTCCTTTAAATCATGTCTGATTCTCAGAGACTGCTTAGAAAAGTCCCTGCAGTTTTCTTGGCAAAATTTTTCAGAATTGCTTTGCCATTGCCTTCTTCCTAGGACTGAAAGAAAATGACTGGTTCAAGGTTACCCAGCTGGCTTTATGCCAAAGGTAGGACTAGCACTTATGCTATCTTGGTTTCTAGTCTGATGCCTTAATCACCACACCAAACTGGCCTTAGGCTACTTCTCAATTTTAATATGATTGAAGAAAAAATTACCAAAATAAACTCTTTTAGGAGATGGTATATTGTGAAATTGTACCTTTCAAGAAAATAAATATAAAAAAGAAGAGATAATCAAATTATTATTTTAAAATATTTGGGTTTTTTTTATTAATTATGTATGTGTCCATGTACACACACACAAACAAATAATTAGAAACTGGAAGAGTAGGTAGTTTCCCCTCCTCTTTTCTCATAAATTATTTGATAAAATCTGTCTTTTGATTTTAGACAAAACCTAGAACGGTACTTCTGCACACGATGCAATTTTTTGCTGTAGGATTTTATGCAAATTTTGTATCACTGTGTGTGTAAAACATTTTTTCTCATTCTTATAAGAGCCTTAGATGAAAACTTATAGGTAGTCCATGATGGACCTTCCCAGGGATACTTATAATTTAGTTCCAAGGTTTTGAGAATCTGCCTGCCATACTTACAGCTATATGGAGATTTTGCAGTGTCCTGCAGTTACATGATTATGTTATGATATTTTTTTGTCAAAAACTAACATTTACATCCAGTTTTCAGCAAAACTAGCCCATTGTGAACAATGGGTTTTCTTAATGACTGCAATGGCTGCTTTACAACTATAGCACCCACTTAACAATCACTGCAAAAAAGGTGGTAAAATCAAGTTTGTCACATGGGTGATCTGCTTTTGAAATTTTTGTTTGTTTTGTT
Source organism: Naja naja (assembly GCA_009733165.1). Taxonomy (NCBI): domain Eukaryota; kingdom Metazoa; phylum Chordata; class Lepidosauria; order Squamata; family Elapidae; genus Naja; species Naja naja. Next base: position 79,834,435 of record CM019155.1, on the reverse strand, counting down.
TGTTTGGTTCCTTTTTTATATCAAATATAGTAAGAAGTAGCATTGAAACATGATTTCTGCTTTTATCCTGAGATAGTTCTCAGTTAACAACAATAATTGCAGCAGACATCTCTGCTATAAGTGATAAATTTGCAAAGTGAAGAAAATCATGTGAACAGCCCGTTTACAACAGCAGTTCCAACAGTTCCAGTTGTAATTATTAAGTGAATCATGTATGGTCTTTAAGCACATGACTGCAACTTATTACTTCCGGCTGGTTTCTCCATTAACTTTGCTAGTTGGAAGCCACTGTGCAGATCACACATTGTGTTCAGGATTCTGCAACATCATAAATGCTTGCCAGTTGCTGAGGCCCTAAAGCATGATCATGTGATCATAAGGATGCTGCAGTGGCTACAACCTCATGGATCAGTTATAAGTCTCCTTCTGCAGTGTTGTTACAACTTTGAACAATCATTGAATGTGTGGTTGCTAAGCAAGGAGTATCTTAAGTCCTTAAGAAGCTTGCAAACCTTAGTTTCTTGTGAAGTATGGTACAAATACTGATTTTACTAATATTTGTGAAAATCCCAGTTACATACACAGACAGACAGACAGACACACACACACACACACAAATATTGTGAATTCTACAATCCTATTATAAGATTAAGATTATGAAGCATTAAAATAATGTTGCAGGAGTGTTGTTTCATTATTAGAATTTAAATAAAAAGCAACAATATAGAAGCATTTTCCCAACACAACTATTTCTCTTTTAGCTCTGTGTTTCTGGAATACCCATAAATGTGTATGAACAATTACTATTTCTGGCATGAAACAGTTCTAAATTCTGAGCAAAATGTAGCCATGATATAAGTAATCTGTTACATTCATTTCATGTCTTGAAAGGAGTGTGGGAAAACAGGTGGAATGCAGCTTTATAAAATCCATTTTAAAAGCATGCCTGCATAGTATTGTACGCATTATTAGTGAGTATTATTTTAAATTCCTTCTTGCTATAGTAGTGTTAACCACACATTTTAAATAATATCCAATTTAATATTGATCATTTGAAAAATGAACTGACTATAGAAAGAATAATTTTATTTTATAGCATTATATTGTTTGTTAATTATTACTGTATAGAAATGTATACAAACATTTATATCTTAAATATATATGTATTTCATAGTATAGTTATATATACAAGTACTTATTATTTTTGATATCAGTTAAAATTTTAAAAAAGTACTTTCATTTGCGTTTTTGGATAAACAGCATTTTGTACTTGTGTTAAAAAAAACCTGTTCTTTTTCTCACTTGGCATCGTGGAATATTGGGCAAATAAGTATAGGCATTGCCCACTTTTGAAAAGTGAATATTAGCTATTACAGCAAACTGCTTTGCATCCACACTTGCATATTATGTATCATTGGCTCCATTGGTAGTCCTTGACTTTAAAAACTTTAATGAGTGTTCAAAGTTACTATGGCACTGAAAAAAGTGACTTATGACTGTTCTTCACAGTTACAACATTTCCAGCATCCCCATGATTACGTGATCGAAATTCAGATGCTTGGCAACTGATTCATACTTATGACCATTGCTTATGATGTCCCAAGATCACATGATCATCTTTTGCCAAGCAGAGTCAACAGAAAAGCCAGATTCACTTAACAACTGGGTTATTAACTTATCAACTACAGTAATTCACTTAACAACTGTGGCAAGAAAGGTCATAAAATGGGGCAAAACTCACTTAACAAATGTCTCACTTAGCAATATAAATTTTGGGCTCAATTGTGATCGTAAGTTGAGGACTACCTGTACAACGGATCTCTGTGATACCACAGAGGAGGTGCAAGGGTTTGAGGTGTCAGGAGAAGGTGATGGGGGAAGTGGACAGGGATAGGGGGACAAAGGGAGGGGGAGTGAACGGTGGTGAACTTAGGCTGAAAGAAAAGGAAGGAAGGGAAAGAAAGGAAAGAAAGGAAAGAAAGGAAAGAAAGGAAGGAAGGAAAGAAAGAAAGAAAGAAAGAAAGAAAGAAAGAAAGAAAGAAAGAAAGAAAAGTAAGTAAGTAAGTAAGTCCTCAGGCCATGTTCAGAAAACGCGATTACAATCTCAGGTGTTCAGGGAATCGGGTCAGATGGGATAGGGTGTAAGTTTGGAGAGCTTTGGGGTTTTTTCCAGGCCAGAGTGATTGTAAAGGTCTCAAGGTGATTAAAGGCACAGAAGTGTGAGGTAGCTTGGGATAACAGTTGAATAAAGCTTGGACTGCAGTGGAGAAACTCGTATTTACCTTAAGTCTGGTGATCTAGTTTACTACTAGTAACTATTTACTACTATTATTACACTGACACAGTGGATGATGCCGGTGTACACATTTAGCTTTATGTTTAAAAGAGGTCCTGCTCAAAAAAATGCCCAAACTATGCTAAACTGTTAATATAATATTGATTCTACAGAGCTCATGGTTTGCCTGATCTAAGAGTTAGATTTGTTACAAGATTTTACTCATTATTTGCAGCTGCAACTACCTTTCAAAATGTTTAATTGGAACCACAACTTAGTTGAGACCACAACAATACAGATGTAGCAATTGATCCCTCAACAGTGGTGGGATTCAAAAATTTTTACTACTGGTTCTGTGGTGGTCATGGCAGGGGAAGGATACTGTAAAATCTCCAGTCAGAGGTGGTATTTGCCAGTTCTCCAAACGACTCAAAATTTCCGCTACCGGTTCTCCAGAACTGGTCAGACTCTGTTGAATACCACCTCTGTCCCTCAGAGTAAAATGCAGTAATTATCTCTTTGCACTTGCAGGAATGAATACCCCGGGCAGAAAGAGAAAATCCTTGATGGAAAATCTTACTGAAATGTGTGTGCCTATGTGCTGATCTGTAAAATGTGGAACATTATCAAAATTGCTTATCTGCAGATGCTTTGTTCAAAAATTTACCAGAGAATTATAACAAATTGCTAATATAAACTGCACCATAAATGATATACTATAACTTTTCCACCAAACAATTCTTCCCTCCTCCTGTGGTTATTAATATATACTTGGTTTGACATCTGCTACTTGGGGAGAAAATTATGACTGATCTAGACAAAACTTTAAAGTATTACATTATGTTACATTATATTACAGTGTATAGACCATGATTATCCCAGTTGTAATATTTGCCTGTGAAATATTAAGAAAGAAACATGATGTTTAAATGGATGGGTGGGTGGGCTGGCAGGCTGGCTGGCCGGCAGGCAGGCAGATAATAGATATAAAATCAGAAAAATCATTGGAAGAACTTGAAACTAAAACTTACATATTTTAGATGCCTATTATGAAGGTAAGGCTCATTAAAGAACATCCTGATGATCCAAAGCAATAGAATAAAATGCCAAAAGAATACAAGTTTGCTAATTATTACCAATGATTAAAATATTAAGCTTATAAGAACTCAAAGCAGATATTTTGAGACATTTCTAGGAAAATTATGTTCATCAAATCATAAAGAGTTGTAAATAATTGAACCATAACAAAAGGTTACAGTTTCTCAAAATTCTGATTTGAAAGCCACGTGCTGTTAAAAATGAGGTCATACCACAATTTTGTATTCTCAAGTAAAGACAATATTTAAGGCTCCTCTGGGGAGAGGTAATTTTTCCTAATGAAAATATTCAAATCTGATACGCAGACATATTTTTCCTGTTCTCTAGGATAAGGCATGAAAAAATGTTATCATAACAGTTTCTATTTTGTGATGTCTGAATATTTATATTCAGTTAGGGTATATATCTTAACATATATACCTCACAAATGAATGTATTCAATAACTGCACTTTTAGTTTTAAATATACAGGAATGCAAAGTGGTTGAACAAATTTATGTTACTTATTGATCACATTAATACTAAATGCTATCCTGAAGACAGATAACATGTATTTCTGAGATGCCAACTGCCTGCAAGATCTTCTATTCCTATAGAATCCAACCTGCACTTTTAATTATTCAATGGAATGATTCCAGCTACAATAGGTTTAATTTACAAATAAGTGAAACAGATTTAACACCAACAGCTAATTTTACTTTTTCCTATTGTGGAATTTTTAATGTAGAATAAATGGCAATGGATTTAAGACTGAATCCTGATAGTATGTTACAATTTATAGTAGGGAATTGAAAATTTTACTCTTCACTTAGAACTTTTTAGAGTTTTAATTTTTAAAAAGTCTATGGAAATTCTCAGCCATCCTGTCATTTGTGTCCCAAATATGCTTTTTCAAAAGGCAACTGGAGTTCTAAAGAAGATTTTTGGGTGAAAAGCTAAACATCTTCAAGGAAAAAACAAAGTACAGTTGCCTTTTGAAAAAGCACCTTTGGGACAGCTTATAAAAAGGTTTTCACATTTAATTTATCTCCTGGAATGGGTGGCATATAAACAGAACAAAAATATTCCAAGACCCAGAGCACTAGAACCTATATACTCATTACTTTTTCACAACTGTTCAGCATTTTTTCATAAGATACTGGCTGAGCTAAGATATATGATGAAAAAAAAGATATGGCTAAATCTTGAAGGTACTATCAAAATAGGGTAAAGTTTTTAGTGTTGAGACTTTTGTTTAGTTAACAATATTTGTTGCTGGGACATTATTTGTTTCCCCCACACAAACAGTCACAAGCAGAAAGACTTCTACCCAGCCATTGGCTTACATGTTACTTCTAAGTAACATACTAAGGTGTGACTGGCTGGCTTTTCTTATATAGCATCACTGGTTGTGCTGCCCAATGTCATTAGTGGAATGCCCCTAGGGAATGTTGAAAGCAGCTGGTGACTGACTGATCCGTGAAATATGTGAGCTTCATCAGGCCCACAAATATCCTTGCCTTTTTCACCCTTTGCTTCAGCTACACAAAAATCATCCTTTTAAAAAAATGTACTTACTAAAATAACATAGTCCAAGGTCTTAACGGCCTACAAATTTAGCCCTCTGTCTCTGTTTTCCTAAATTGTCCAGGAAATTGTACACTGCAAAAACAATACTGCTATCTAAAGATCATAGTTTACTTAGGCTTTTGCTATTTCCAAGGTCTAAAAGTACAATTAAAACCATTCTCACTTTTATTGAATCAGGTTAGAATTGACAAATGGGGATCTATTAAAAATGATATAAGTGGTATATGCATCTGTATATTATTGTGGCTCATTTATATGTAGGCAGAGAGTACATAAAAAATAAAAGTTGATGCTGAATGCAAGTATCCCTATTTTAACAATGGAGTTGAAATGTGGGTCAATACAGTTATTAGGAACATAGTAGTGAATGAAGCCACTTAAAGCTTGACTACAAATATTTAATTTTCAGGCTTTTAATATCAACCATTTTCGAAGAGGGAAAATGGGGCTCTCTATGATTTCAAATTTCCATTATTTTCTCACTAAAGAAGTGAGAAATGGTTCCTCTGAAATGGTGTCTATTAATATTAACATTACAATATTCTACATTTCTACAATAGAGCCAGTTTAGTGGCAGTTTAAACCCTAGACAACCGGCAGTCAGCAGAATTAGCCTGCAATACTCCATTCTAACTACTGCACCACCACAGCTCAGAAAAAGCTATAAGTAACTATATAGCTTTTTTCATATTTGCTCATTAATTTTGATTTTCTTTAGGAAAATTAAATAAGTGTATTAATATATATTTAACATGATAAATAAAAAATAAGATATCATAATTTCTTATCAGGGAAATCTTTAATGTAAAACTTAAACACTGAAAATCTGAGAGGCCTAAGGGAAATATATTTGAAGATGTACCACAGACTAGATGGATCTAATGAACGGAATCTATGTGTCTGGTCTCTTATGCCCAGGGGTGGGTTGCTGGGGGTTCGCACAGGCTTGGGCGATCCCCTAGCTAAGACACTGCAGGGCTCGGTGAGCCCCCACTCCTGTCTGGCCCCGTCCCACCCCAGTCACTGGAGCCTTAGTGCTGGAGCGACGTGGCCCTGTATATGCCTTCATGCCACATTTGCACTCAAGGCAGCCCTCGCCTCCCGCCGCACAAGGGAGGAGGAGAGAGATGAGAGAGAGAAGGGAATTCTCCCCTTTTCTCTCTCTCATCTCTCTCTCTTTCATGTGTGTGCACATGCACACATGTGGCAGCTGCTCCTTCCTGAGCTGACACGAAGGAGACCATGGCTGGTGCTGAGTTGCCCATGAAAGAAATTCCAGAGACTTTCTTCCTTTGGTCTCCTTAGCTTTCCCGTCTTGTTGCTCTGATTTGGAGGGGGGGCATCCTATGAGTCCAAGGGGAGAGGGGGATTCATTGGAGGTGTGTGGATTGCTTTTTTTGAAAGCAACTTGTTCAGACAGTCGGCTAAGTGAACCATAGAGATGCAAATGAAATCTCATTTTCCCTCATTTCCGCTCTCTTTTTTAATTACTTGACTGGGACATCTTCTAATTAAATCAGTAACATTTTTTTGCTCTGAGTATTCTTTTTTCTTTCTCCCTGCTTTTTTAAAAAAAATTGGAGAAAGGCTTTAGTTCCACTAAAAAAAAGAAAATTAAATTGGAAGTTGCCAATCATGTTATTTTCTAGCATTTTCTGGGATTCTCCTCTGAGTCACTCCAGAAATAAAGGCTGGCCATTTCTATATCCTTTTCTCTTCTGTTTGAAAGTTCATAAATCACTCCAAAGTCAGTATCTTAATCTTTTCCAAGACTGGCTGGTTGCAAGTGATAAACCCAGGATTAAAGGCACAATGGCCATTTAATTTGTCAACCACCCAATTTGACCTTTCTTCCTTCCTTCCTTTCTCCTCTTCCTCCCTCCCTCCCTCCCTCCCTCTCTCTCTTCTCTCTTTTTTCCTCCTCCCTCCAGCTTATTCCTAGAAAAAAAGCAGAATGGGAAAAATAGAAGGCAAAAATGATTCAAAAATTAAAGAGAGAGAGGGAAGGAGGGAGGGAGAAAGAGAAGGCATGGCTGGGGGGTCATATGACTGGGTGGGAGTGGTGTTGAGTTGCCACACCCAGTCACATGACCATCTAGCCACACCCACCCAATCATATGACCACCCAATCACATGACCACCTAGCCATGCCCACCCAGCCACATGAACACCCAGCCACGCCCACCCAGGCAATCATTAGGGCAGAGAGCCCCTTGCTAAAAAATTTGAACCCCTGCTTATGCCTGTTATGGTTTAAGTACATTTAGCAAATACCTGGGATTTTGTGTTATGTTTTCTGTTCTATTCATTGCTTTTTGTTACTGTTATTGAAACAGTGCTTCTGAGGTTCAAATAAAAAATCTCTAAAATCTCTAACTTTAATTATAATACATCAGTTCTAGAGTTTTCAATTAGTGTTTATATTTACATTTAAATTAATTTAGTTCAAATTTAAAATCATATATTAAACTCTAATTAAAGGAAAGAAGGATTGTGAGAGGATGGTTAACTTATTTTTGTTATCCTAAATCATAATCTAAATGTAATGTAAACCCTTCTTCCTTGAAGGTATAAGATTTGAAAATCATTCCGCTACGAAAGCATATGAAATGTTTGTTACTGTTTCCATCAGGTTTTTAGTGTTATTTTTATGACTCTTTCTTGAACAATAGAGCTTCTTACAACAATATAGGATGAATATATTTATCCAAAGACAGCAAAATTGTTTACTGTTTAAATGTGGTATGCTAATGAATATGCTTTTCACATTAATAAGAAAAAACATTCTGTTTACTGAACTATTTTCCATATTATTAAATAAAACCTCATGTCTAATGTATGTCCCACAGGATAACATCTGGTGATAACATTTATTCCTTTGGAACTGTGATTTCCACTGGCAACATAGAAAAGTAAAACATGCATACACCACTCATTTTGGGACGGTATCAACTAAATACCCACCCACCTCTTTAACTCCCTCATCCTTAGCTCATATTTTATATCAGAGAAGTTTCCTGTAAGACAGACTGCTGTCAGTGATTATTACAATTAAAACAGATGCCCAAAGATGTTACTATAAAAATTATATCACTCTTGCTTTAGTTACAGCTTTACTAATTAGATTTCTTGGTTGTATATTTAAGTATGAGTTCCTAACTTACTATTTAGAGAAAATAGGACTACATTTTGAAATAAACAGTAGCTTTTTAAATATACCAGCTAACAACCATTTTATGTTGTTTTAAAAGGTCAGTCTGCAACCCAGTCTCTTCTAACATGTTTAATAAAAGAAGGTGTCACTCAGAGGTGGGATTCTACCAGTTCGGCCCGGTTTGAACCAGTAGCTCTGAAGATCAGCTGGGAGGAATTGATTCACTCCAACGATCAGCTGTTGGGCCTGCTTGCCCGCCCTGGCTCTAGTCTGTGCTTTATTTCCAGGGTTTCCAGCTCAACTGCTTCATGTGGCACAGCGGATTTATTTATTTTATTTTTATTTATTTATTTTGTTTGTCGAGCCTGTATGAAAAAACAAGTATAAGTATGAACATAACATATAAACATATAAGTATAAATAGGTATAAGTATATACATAATAAATGAGTACAGATAAATGGATAAATGGGAATAGTAAGACAGGGACAGTAGGCAAGCTGGTGCGCTTATGGATGCCCCCTTACCGACCTCTTAGGAATGGAGTGAAGTCCACGATAGACAGTTTAAGGTTAAGGTTTTGGGGGTTTGAGGATGTAACAACAGAGTCAGGTGGTGAGTTCCAGTCATTGACCACTCTGTTGCTGAAATCATATTTTCTGCAATCGAGTTTAGGTTTACTTTGAGTTTGTATCTATTGTCAGCTGTTTTACGCACAGGGCTTGCAGCAGAAGGTGTGCTGTAAACACTGCATGCGCAAAGCGCACACTCACCAAACCAGTTGTTACACCAGTTGAATCCTACCCCTGGTATCACTCATCACATTTATAAGTAATAAGTACCCAATGTTATGCTCTTGTTCTTTATAAATTTTGTCCTTTGGATTTTCTTCAGAATTGAAAATATGTATCTATTACAAATCAGTTTATCATACATTCATAAAATGTGTATGTGTACTTTGTGTTTTTATTAAAAAGTAAAGTAAATTTTGAGCTAACTGGATGGCTATAGAGTATAGATTTACCAATTTTACTGTTTTTCTATATTATATTTTATCAAACTGCTGGAGATATTTCAGGAAGTAATAAATAATAAGTCAAATACTATGGTCTTGTTTAGAAATGCTTCATATGGTATACTGGCCTAAGAAAATAATATCACTTTTATTATGCCATCTGCTACAAGCAGTCACATTTTGACTATAAGTGGCAAAGCTTCACATATATAGCTGACCAAGTATAAATTTACTGATGTGGTCACGCAGTGATTAGAATGCAGTATTGCAGTATTGCAGGGTAACTCTGCATTGTCACTGCTAGGAATTTGAACCTGACCAGCTCAAGGTTGACTCAGCCTTCCATTCTAATGAAGTTGGTAAAATGAGGACCATTGGGGGCAATATGCTGATTCTGTAAACCACTCACAGAGGGCTGTAAAGACTTTGAAGCAGTATATTCAGTAAATCTAACTACTATTGATAGTGCTATTGTTACCAATAAAGAAGAATATTTTTAGCTCAGGGTTGAAGTGAGAGGTCCTTGGTGCTCTCTAAGCCTGATTGTTTTGTCCAAACATTTCATTACCCAAATTGGTAACATCATCAGTGCACATCATCATCAGCGTATATAGCCTTTTATGCAAGCCTAGGTCTCTGCATAATCAGTTACACAATGGTCTTTTGCAAATGTGAATAGTAAAATCAATGGTTTTGTCCAATGATCTATATTATGCAAATACTTTTCCAGAATCAAGTCCTAACAGTATTGTACTACTGATTCTATCAAACAATTATGAAGGATTGGCTGTGAAACAATATTAACAATATTTATTTAAGCAATAAATAAACTGCTTAAATAATGGTGCAAAATGCGGCCGTGCGGGTGGTGATGGGAGTGGTCCGATTCTCCCATGTGACACCCCTCCTGCGTGGTCTGCATTGGTTGCTGGTTGCCCTCCGTATAAGATTCAAGGTGCTGTTATTAACCTATAAAGCCCTTCATGGCTTGGGTCCGGGGTACTTGCAGGAGCGCCTCTTACCAGCATCGAGGTCAATTGCCCAGTACGTCCCCACAGGCAGGCCCTCCTGGGGGTGCCGTCGGCCAGACAATGTCAGTTGGCGGTCCCCCAGGGGAGAACCTTCTCTGTGGGGGTGCCCACCCTGTGGAAGCAGCTGCCCCTGGGGCTGCAGTTGGCTCCTGACCTACATTCCTTCCGCCGTGATCTAAAGACCTGGCTGTTTTTACAGGCCGGCCTGGATTGAGAGGGATTGGGGGTTTTTAATTGGGTATTTTAGTATAATTGAATTTTCTATTTGGATTAGATTAATATTTTTACCTATTTTGGTATGTATATCTTTGTGTGAGCCCAAGTCCCCCCACGAGATGGGGCGGCATATAAATCCAAATAAATAAATAAATAAATAAATAAATAAATATGACCACAGAATCTTGGTCACTACATGAAGTTATCGTTAATTGAGACATCACATGACTGCTTCATTCAACAACTGCAGTCCTGATGCTCCTGGTTGAGGAACTTAAACAATCCCACATCCTTAAGCGGATGGAATCCCAGATATTAGAATATCTTTCAGTCCTGTCAGCAAACTTTATTTTTTTGTTTTGTTTTGTTTTCCTTCATTGCACTTTTTATTTATTTTATTTGTCGATTAATATTCCACATTTTCTACAGGAACTCAGTGTGACATAAATAGTACTTTTATTTTTTGCAAAAATCTCCTTTTTCCAATTTGCTTAAATCCCCACTAGCCAGGTTGGACTGGTCTCAAGTTACCAGTCAGCTACCACAGGTAAGGTGGACTGCTATCTGGATTTCCCAGTATCAATCCAAATTTTAATCACTACCTCACATTGGATTTCTTGGCATGACACAATCTTCACTTAATGACTACAATTGGCACCAGCAAATTTTATCATTCATTAGAATAAAATAGAATTAGAATTAGAATAACAGACTTGGAAGGGACCTTGGAAATTTTGTCAACCTCAAAGCAGGTGCTCAAACAGGAAACCCTACACCAGGTGTGTCAAACTTGAGTCCATTGAGGGCCACATCAGGGTTGTGTTTGACCTCCAGGGACTGAGGGTGGGCATGGCCAGGGTGGGCGTAGCCAGCTTGACATCACTTGTTGAGGCTCCGTTTTTATCTGTGATGGCCTCCTGCAGCCTTTTGCCTGCAAAAACATAGCTCGGGGGTGTGCATGGCCCGCCTGGGCTCCATTTTCTCTGGCAGAGGGTTGGAAGCTGTCTCAGCCAAAAACGGAACTCGGGAGGGCCGCTCAGAGGCACCATGAACCAGTCCTTTGTTATTTCCAGGGAGGCCTTGTAGGCCACATCAAGCACCCCTTGAGTTTGACCCTGCCCTATACCATTTCAGACAAATGTTGTCCAATCTCTTCTTAAAAACTCCTAGTGTTGGAGCATTCACAACTTTTGGAGAGAAGTTGTCCCACTGATTAATTTTTCTAACTGTCAAGGAATTTGTCCTTATTCTAGGTTGCTTCTCTCCTTGATTAGTTTTCATCCATTGCTTCTTGTCCTGCTCTCAGGTGCTTTGGAGAATAGCTTGACTCCCTCTTCTTTGTATGTTTTATATGTTTTCTTTATATGTTTTAGCTCCAGTCTCCTAATCATCTTTGTTGCTTTTTTCTGCACTCTTTCTAGAGTTTCAACATCTTTTTTACATTGTGGTAACCAAAACTGGATGCAGTATTCCAAGTGTGACCTTAACAGGCATTATAAAGTGGTATTAACACTTCATGTGATCTTGATTCTATCCCTCTGTTTATGCAGCCTATGTTGGCTTTTTGGCAGCTGCTGCACACTGCTGGCTCATACCGTGTTTCCCCGAAAATAAGACACTGTCTTATTTTTTTTTTGGCTCCAAAAAACACACTAGGTCTTATTTTTGGGGTAGGTCTTATATTAGGGCAGGTTTAGAAAATAGGTCTTATATTTTTTTTTAAATGAAAAAAAACACCATATTCATGTAGAACAATGTACATTTATTCATGTACGAAACCACGAACAAACAAATGTAACAAACCTATTCAGGTGCAACAGTCTACATGTATTCATGTATAAGAATGTGCGTTTATTCAAATACAAGCATGTCATCTTCTTCTGGAACGTCATCATAACTCTCCAAATCCTGAATTCTGGTCTGGTTTTCTTGCAGCTCCATTTCCTTTAGAACCAGTGGCCCCAATCTTTCATGTCTAGCAATAGCTCTCTTTAAAAGAATACTTCTTGTCCAAATAGCCGGCTTGTAGAGCTTTGGCAACACAGCTTTCTGTAATCTTTTCCCATGAATTCTTCACCCATGTCACCACCTCTTGCAGGCCAGGTTTCACAAAGTTTCCACGCTGATTTCTTTCCATTCTATTTTCAATGAAGTCATTGATTTGCAGGTGTAGATGGTCCTTGAACGGCTTGTTTATTGCAACATCAAGAGTCTGGAGATAGGCAGTCATTCCTGCAGGAATCATTATTTGATCTATCCTTCTCTCCACAAGGAAGTTCTTCATATCTTTAGCGCGGTGAGTGCTTGCTGAATCCCAGACTAGCAGACCTCTTTGGCTACCTCGCACAATAAGTGGCAACATTAAATCGATCCACTTCCTTATAACGGCTTGTGTACACCAGGCTTTTTCAGTTTCAAGGACATAAATGCCAGAAACACGTTCAATTTTATCTTTCTTGCCCTTAGAGATAATTAGGGGTCTGACTTTCTTTCCATCCAGACAATTGCCAAAATACAGGTAGCGCACTTTCGTAACCAGTGGAGGGAATGTAGATTGATGAGGCACCCATCCGATTAATTGTTGTTTGAGATCCTTGGCCCATAAACACCGCAGTTTCATCCATAGCGATCATGTTAGAGAGTTGGTATTTAGAAAAGTCAATGCCATCAATAAAGGACTTAAATGCAAGTGCGGCGTTTAACAACTTCTCGTCTTCCAGCTTGAACAGGGTTGTCGATCTTCTAGCGACAGTTCATACCGCTGAAGGAAGTTGTCCAGCCAGTGTTGTGATGCTTGGAGTCTTCTGTAGATATATCAAACTTTGGTGCCGTTGCAGGGCAAATGCTTGAATATCAGCCCTACGCACAATCAGAGCCTTTGCTCTCTTATCAGCAATCCATTCGCAGATGACATTTTCCAGCTCAGGAAATAATGTTTGCCAACCTGATCCACACTTGCGCTTCTTAGCCTTTCCCTCTTCCACCTTTTGATTTAGATTCTCGTAATCTGCTCGCCATTTTCGGACCAAGCGCAGATCCAATTTATTTTCTTTGCAGTAAGCTGTAAGATTCTTGCCACACGAGTCCTCTACAATTCCCTTCTTGTACTCCACAGAATAGCTCTTTCTTTTTGCAGCCATCTTGTCTGGGGGTCAAAATATAATTCTGTTTAAATCCACTGTACCACTATAGGACCCTAAGCGCAGTTATCTTCTGTCTTAAATACTGTATTGTGCTAAGGTATCTGTGCATGTTTTTTTAGCTATGCCCCTAAGCCAGGGGTGAGGAACCTCTGGCCCTCAGCTGTGGTGAAACTACAAATTCCATGATGCTTCTGTCTATGGGAGTCATTCCCATGGCTATAAGAATATTGCAGTGCATCATGGGATTTGTAGTTTCACTGAAGGTTCCCCACCCTGCCCTTATCCATATCCTTTTACACCTTGTAACCTATAGCACCCTATAGCATATTAAAACCACTGTATATCGTTTGTTTTGATATGCTTACAATACCTTACCATAAAAATGGCACATTTTGAAGTGGTTACCGTATTATATTACCCAAGGTGCTTTAACACTGATCCACAGATGCAGCACAGTGCACCAAAAAAGATAACCCACAGGTGCACTGTACAGCATCTGTGGATCTGTGTAAAATCAGCACTCAATGGATGTGGCCGGGGCAATGATTCCTCACATTTTTCTTAGTTTTTTTTAATATAAGTTTTACACATGTCTTTTTATAATTGTGATGGTTTTTAAAAATAAAAATAACCTTGCCTTTCGGAAGACACGAGCCCTAGTTCTGGCTTCTGACAGGCGGAGTGCATGTAGTATCACTCCGCCTGTGACAGGAGCCGGAACTAGAAAGAAAGCATCGACTTGTGCGGCTCTGGAGTGTGCACTGCCGCATGCTTTCTTTCAGGGTCCCACTGCCTTCACAGGGAAAGAACACGACTCGGTGAGTACTGTCCTCCGGTTTTTAATTTATGTATGCTTTTCTTTTCTTTTTTTTTCCCTCTGACCTGCTGTATGTAGTTAAGGGGATCTTGAGCAGGGGTGGGCTGGCTGTTCGGACTCCGTGGGGGGGATGGGGGCTAGGGCTTGCGTGCATTATTAAGCTTTAGATTAGGATTTTAAATTTTAGATGGGGTGTTAAGCTTTAGATTTTTAGGCTGAATTACAGATTTGGGTGGGTTTTTTTCTGAACTGGACCGCATTTTTCCCTTCCGAGGTTTGTTTGGGTTGCTTTTATTTCTCGAATGAACCACGTCTCCTCTCTGCTCTTGCAAACGCTTGGATACTCGGGTCCTTCCCTAAGTGGCCCCTGAGATCCTGCACCCCCTTCCTCCTCCAAACCTCCCTAAACGGCCCAGATTCCAGCTTCAGAGTATGGTGTCCTTTGCAGGCTGAAATGGGATCCTTTGCCCCATAAACTTCTTGGGACCGGCTTTATGGTGCCAAATAGTGGGTGTGAGAGTGTGGGGGGGTGTTTGCGGTGCACGGTTGCTCGCTGAAAAGTCTTCCTGGAACTGGAGATTTACACTAGGTCTTATTTTCGGGGTAGGTCTTATATTAGGGCAGGTTTAGAAAATAGTGCTAGGTCTTACTTTTGGGGTAGGTCTTATTTTCGGGGAAACACGGTATTTAAATTGTTGTCCACTAGGATTCCAAGATCCCTCTCATAGTTATTACTATTGAGCAAGGTATACAGTAACTGTGCATTTGAATTTTCTTGCCTAAATGTAGAGTCTTACTTTTTTTTACCACTGAATTTCATTTTATTAGATAGTGCCAAATGTCCAAGTCTGTCAAGATCCTTCTGTATCTTAGATCTATCCGTTGGCTATTTCTGCCAGCTTGGTATCGTCTGCAAGGTTTATTTATTTATTTATTCGACTTGTATGCCGCCCTACTCCCTAAGGACTCAGGGCGGCTAACATTAAAACAGGACAAATTTACAATAAAAAGACAATTAAACAAATAAACAAGCCGAATACAATTAAAAAGTTGAGAAAATTAAAACCCTCAACCCCCGGGTCATTCCAGGCGGCCTGTTGAAACAACCAAGTCTTCAGGTCTCAGGCGGAAGGATCAGAGGTCAGGGGCCAAACAGAGATCCACGGGGAGCTGATTCCAGAGGGCAGGTGCTCCCACGGAGAAGGCCCTAGCCCTGGGAACTGCCAGCCGACAATGCCTGACCGACGGTATCCCAAGGAGGCCCCTCCTATGAGAGCGAACAGGGTGATCGGAAAGTGATGCTGGCAGGAGGCGTTCCCTAAGTACCCTGGACCCAAGCCATTTAGGGCTTTATAAGTTGTTACTAACACCTTGAAGGCGACCCAAGAGGCAACCGGCAATCAATGCAAGCCGCGCATGGGAGTATCGGGATACCCCCATCACAGCCACGACGCATTCTGCACCATCTGCAACCTCCGGGTCATCCACAAGGGGAGCCCCATGTAAAGAATGTTGCAGTAGTCGATTCTAGAGGTGACGAGCGCATGAGTAACCGTTCGAAGGGCATCTCAGTCCAAATAAGGGCGGAGCTGGTGAACCAGCCGAATCTGGGCAAAAGCCCCCCTGGCCACAGCTCCCACATGCTCCTCCAAACCAAGCTGTGAATCCAGGAGGACACCCAGGTTCCTTGCCCTATCCACGGGGGGCAACACCTCTCCCCCCATGACCAAAGATGGTACATCCAATAAAGACCGAGATGCCGGTAAGAACAGCCACTCCGTCTTGGTGGGGTTGAGCTGAAGCCTATTACTCCCCATCCAGACCTGTACCGCCTCCAGGCACCGGGACATCACGGAAAGAGCATCACTGATCGGGTCTGGGGTGGAGATATAAAGCTGGGTATCATCAGCATACTGATGATACCTCACCTAAAACCTCGGATGATCTCGAGTGGTTTCATGTAGCTATTAAACAGGAGAGGCTGAGAAGCGGACCCTGTGGCACCCCACAAGTAGGGGCCTCAGGGCCGACCTCTGCCCCCCTGCCAAAACTGACTGCAAACAGCCCAAGAGGAAGGAGGAGAACCACTGCAAAAGCGGTGCCCCCACCCCAGTTCTCTGAGCCGCTGCAGAAGGATACCATGGTCGATGATATGAAAAGCCGCTGAGAGATCTAACAGGACAAGGACAGAGGAACAACCCCTGTCCCTCCCCTCAGATCATTCATCAGTGCGTCAATGCTGTCTCCGTGCTGTGTCCGGCCCTGAAGCCCGATTGTCTGGTCTAAATAATCAGCTTCCTCCAGGAACAAGGGAAGCTGCTGAACCACCACGCTCTCAACAGCCTTGCTAAAAGCGAAGGTTGGAGACTGATAGTTGTTCAAAAGCGGCCAGGTCCAAGGCAGGCTTCTTGAGGAGGGGCCTCACCACCGCCTCTTTCAAGGCAGCGGAAAGACTCCTCACTCAAGGAGGCGTTGACAATGCCTGGAGCCAGCCACGTGTAACCTCCCTGGAGGCATACACCAACCAGGAAGGACACGGGTCCAATAAACACGTGGTGGAAGACAGCCTCCGCGATCCTGTCCACCTCATCAAGGGAGACCAGGTCAAACTCAACCCAGATAGAATCCACCAGACCCGTCGCCACCCATCATCAGACCACTGCCAATCAGAGTCCAAGCGGCCCGATCTGAGCGATCTTATCCGCCAGATGTAAACTAAATTCCTCTGCTCTGCCCTGCAAGGGTCATCCCCTCCCTCAATTGGAGGAGGGAGGCGTCACCAAACAGGGCTGCAGGGCTGATCATCGGCGGATGCAATCAGAGCAGAGAAGTAAGCACGCCTGCGCCCTGATCACTTCCAGATAGGTCCTAATATAGGCTGCAACTTCGACACGGTCGGATTGGAGCTAGTCCTCCACCTGCTTTCCAGGCATCTTCTCCGCCCGTTACATCTCCCGAGCTCCTCGAAAACCAGGGAGCCCATCGGGGGTCTGGCGGGAAGAGGCGCAAGGGACAACCCGGTCGGCCTCCAAAGCTGCCTGTTGCCAGGCAGCCGCCAGCGTCTCAGCCGAAGCTGTGGTCAGGAGAGGCGGGCAAGAACCCCAGTGCCGTCTGAAACCTCTCCGGGTCCATCAGGCATCTGGGGCAGAACCATCGTATTGGTTCCTCATCCCAGCAGCGAGGGACAGTTCCCCTATCCCCTCATCCAATTCATTGATGAAGATGTTGAAGAGTACTGGGTTTAAAAAAGAGCCTTGGGTACCCCACTCTATACTTCCTTCCATGTAGATGCAATTCTATTAAGGACTACAGATTGAGTGTGGTTGGTCAGCCAGTTATAAATCCACCTGGTGGTGGTAATGCTATCTAACCTATATTTTTCTATCTTATCTAGTAGTAGGTTGTAGTCAGGGGTGGGATTCTCCCGGTTCAGACCAGTTCGGGCAAACCCCTAGCTCCGATGATCAGCTGGCAGCGAACCAGTTTGCTCCGACAATCATGTTGGCCCACCTGCCCACTCCTGCACTATACTTACCTATAATCTCTCAGTTGATTCGCACGGCAGAGTGGATTGCCGCTCCACAGCTGTGTTACTCCCTGGTAGTAACATAGCAAGTAAGGTTTTCCAGAAAGCTGTTCACAAAGCACAACAAGCACGTGCTCTCACAAAGCACGTGATTACCAAACCGGTTGTTACACTGTCAGCATCCCACCACTGATTATGGTCTACTGTATCATTTCATTTTATTAATGAAAGAGCATATGACCATGACTTGCAGTTTTACTGCTGATTTCTCCATTAACTCTGCTTATAGAAGCAGGCTATGAAACACCAAATGGTGATAAACATACATGCCCACTGCTTCCAAAGGTCTGAATATTGACCATATAATTTCATGGATTCTTTTTTTTTTAAGTTTTATTGGGTTTTTACAAAACATAATAACAAATAAAACATATTTTTTTGAGAACAGCATGATTCCAGGTTATCACATCTCCAAACAGACATAATCTCAATTACATATTCACCTTATATATTTAGTTTCATACCTTATCACCATTTTATCAATTTCTCAATAATTTTTTTCCTCCCTTACTTTCTTTAACCTTCTTTTATAATTATTTCTTTCTAATTCAATTATATTTCTTTTCCTAAATTTCTATATCTTTCTGCTCATTATACTTATACTTTTGTCTGTCCTGTTTACAGTTTCATATATTCTTTTCCATCATCATCCTGAAAGAGAAAGAGAAAAAGATACTTCCCTCCCCTTCCAGGCATTAAAACGCAAGATTCCCCCTATAATTGCCAAATAGAGTGTGGCACTTTTAAATCTTATAATTATTGTCATTTCAAATCTCATTAAACATTTAATTTATACATTATACAATTATTCAGTTTCTAATATCTATTTTATATCATATAGCTTTCATCAACTGAATTCACTTGGTACTTTCCCTTAGAAATACACACAAGATTCTAAAAAATAGAGAACAATATATATATAAATAGTAAACAAAACAGTTATTCTATATGAATTCATCCTAACAACTGGTATTGATTTCATTATAAATCTTCACATTTCTTTTCAATTATGTTTTATAAGTCTTTAAGAACAATTAAAATATTTCCATTTCTTCTTCTTATTTCAGCTTCTTTTTCCTTTATTCCTTTTATCTCGTTATTACATTTAATTATTAGTAAGCATACCATTACATAACAATGCTAGTTTTATCTTATAATTTAATCACCTGTTTCATTTCTAGCTCATTACTATTTCTACTATAGCAACACTATCTTTTGTACCCTTGCAGAATTCTCACTTTTAATTTGATTTAACCATTATCTCTGTGTCTTTTAAATAAGCTAGTACTTTTAATCCTTGTACATTTCCCCTGTTTCTTTATTTCCTGTTTTTGTCCCTTATAACTTCTTTTCCTTTTTATCTTTCCCCCTTTCTCTCACCCCCTTTTTGTCCCCCCTCTCTAATTCTCCCTTCTGTGATTCTCTTTTCTGCTTCTCCTTACTGTTGTATTTATTTTTCAAACTATTCTTTTTTTAGTTGTTTCCTCAAATCTTACATTTTTAACTCCTTTTTCCCCTTTTTTCCATTTTACCCCACATTGCATTATTTGATCATTAAAGATGGCTTCTTCTTTGTCCAACCCTTCTTCTTGCTCTTCAAGCATTTCTCGTTGTTTTTCATAGTTCAAAATCTCCATTTCTAAGATTTGAAATACGAAGCTAAAAGATCCGTCTCCCTCTTGTGCCTCTTCTTTCATTTTTTTAAGTTCCATTTTTGATTCCTCAAGGAGTACTGCCATTTTAAACATTTTTAAACAACCACCCGATTGACTTTAATTAAAAATCCAACACCCAAAATTCTAAAAATCACCAAGTAATCCAAAACTGTTTCTTCTTGCTTCTTTCTTCAGCTTTTCCTTTCCGGGGGTTCTGTTATCTTTTAATAAAGTTACAGATACAATGTATCCTTTGGAAGTCTTTTTAAAGTTTCACTGTTAATCCCTTTTATTTCCAGATGGCACTCTCTGATTCTTTCCAAGTTCACCCTTTTCCCTCCACTCTTCTCCTTTTAAGGGCTTTAGAGTATCCAGAAAGTCTTTATTTTCCTTTTGACTCTTTAATTTCAGCTTAAAATTGCCTGTTAGTGTCAAAACAAATTATCACAAATTTCTTACTTAGATTTCTTCTTTTTAACATTCAAAGCCAATTGTAGCTGTCAATATAAGAAAGAGAAAGAAGTATTTTTCCCCTCTTTTTCTCTCTTCTCTGCCACTTTAAAAATCTTCTTTTAGGGAAAACACTCTTAATACTTTTAATTCCAGGGTACCTTGCTTAGATGTTGTCTCTGCTTAGCCCAGTCTGTCAAGCTCTCCCTTTTGTCTTCCTCCTGCTCAATCTTGTCCGGTCGGGTTCTTCTTTGAGGTGGCCGTTTCTGACCACCGCTGCAACCGCCTTTGGGAAAGGGAGTAATGGCCAGCCGAGGAGGAGAGATGCAGCTCCCCTCAACTCATCTAGAAGTCTCCCCCCTCTTCACCACCTCTACAGGGTGGCTTCAGCCCTGAATCCAAAGGATCAGGGTGCTCCGGCACCAAGCATGGATCGAAACCGCACTCAATCGCGGATTTCGGTCCATCACCAAAGAAGCCCAAACCGGAAGTCTAATTTCATGGATTTTGTAACTGTTATAAGTGTGAGAACCAGTTGTAAAGTTACTTTTTCAGCTGTGATAACTTTGAACTGCCAAACACAGCAGTTTTTAAACAAGATCTGCCTATAATTCAAAGTGGGAAGAAAGTAACAATTTCCTATGTAGGATCTCTAATGCTGTTAATTCTGTTTCTTCCCTGGCAAAACTTTCTTCCCTTGTATTATTCAGACAGAGGAGAGCTCACTATTTTAACTATTTCCAAACTATGGTTTTCCTAATACTAAGCTGAAATAACTTTTTCACTGCAATTTCCATTCAGAATAATAGAGAATGATTAAACTTCATAATCTGTAAAGTGATAGAATTGCCTTGCTGGTCCACTGAACTCATATACTAGAAACAGAATCCTTTTAGGATTTTGAAAACATGTGATTCTTCTAATTCCGAAATGGCTGCAGTGGTGGAAACAATCAGGACAACTGAAAGCAATGGTATTTTGTTACAGGATGATAGTTTCCTTTGAGTCCAGTAAGCTTCCTGGTTTTTTTTTTCTTAAAAGACTCTTTAAAGGTCAGCTTGGATATGGAAGCTTTTTTTTTCAAACCAGAGACCTTTTTAGGGTTTCTTTGTACTGTAAATGGTGATGCCAAGATATGATACTTTTGTGTGTGAAAATGTATCTATCTGTAGCTTTCCAAGGAAAAAGAAGATGATTGATTCAAATGTGATCCTGATTATATTTATCTATTATCAAAATGGAACAAATATTTATTTTTAAAATTGCAGTTTTTCCAAACTTCATTGTTCATTTTTATTTTAAATAAACACACAAGTGCACACCCATACATACATTTTGTGAAACGTGACAACACAAACTATAGGGTGATTCATCAGGAAAATAATGAGCTATTGGATATCATTATGCTTCCAGAAATCAATTGGATTCAGGTGAAATGCAGCCCGGCTAGGAAATGACCAGAAGTTATAAGGGTTTTTTGTGCAACTGCAATATTAATTCGGCTTAACAATATTAATTTGCTTAACCTATTGTTCTGAAGGAACTAATAGGCACCTCAGAACATGGACATACACTCAATGCACAAATGTATTTATTTCATTTGAAGAATGATGTTTTGCACTGACATTTGAAACATTTGTAAATTGTAGCAGTTGCCCATTAAATAACAATTTCTCAATACTCAGTTTTATAATATGGCAGAATTTGCATGTCATGTTCATCTGAAAAACCTGAATCCCACTGATCAGTTCTTCAAGCAATCAGGCTTTATGAGCACACCTGACAAATTGAATTGGATTCTGACTTAGCTAGAAAAAAAACCCTCAAATTCTTTGTTTATTTTACTGATGGAACTAAAGAAGAAATTTTCCCTTTAGGAATATATAGCATAGAAACTCAACAGTAAAGATACCCAGTTGAATAAATCAATATGCCCTTAATATGAATCACATCAACACAAAGGTATTAAAAGAATAATAAAGCATTAAATGTTGACTATGGCAGAGTACCCAACCTTTCCGGCTGTGCAGACCAGCTGGGGTGGAGGGGATAGTTCTCCATGTGCTTCCTAATGCTCATGCAAGAGGGAATGCTCATTCAGGCTCACCCACCACTTCCACAGCCTGGTTCCAATGGGCTCAAGGCCTGATAGTAAGCCGCGACCCAAGGGTTCGCAACCCCTAGGCTATGGTACCAAAGTTCCTGCTTTCTCAATGTGGAAAAGGTGCTCCTTCTGTATACAACTCCTGTTCTACATGAAGAAAGTACCATGGGAGTTTGACCCAGATGGAAGTTCTGTTCCTTAATCACAAATAGCCATTTACATTTTAGCTAGTGCAATCCCACAGAGAGCAATACTTTAATACTGCCATTCAAAAAGTCTCTGAGAGGATTCATTCTTTTATTCAGAGATAAAAGAATAAACAGGATCTCTTGTGCCTCTTGCCTTTCTTCCAAGGGTATGTGAACTTATCCCTTCCAAATTTTGTCACCTCCTGCTCTAGCAACTTTCTAAAGTCCAACCAAAATCAAAGGGAAACCTTTACTTCCATCCTTGGAAGGAAAAAATAGCATTAAAAATGGATAGTTCATCTGTCAGACAACTGTTACTTCTATTTTGTCAGCAACATTGCTTTCTAGTACAGCGTAGTATTTGCCATAGAAGGGATTAAAAGATGCCATTCTGCTCATAGGCACTTACTGATGGCAAGAACATTCCTGTTTTAGATATGTACATGGAGGAATTTTGCTGCTTATAGAACTACAGTATTCTGTAAAATGTTATAGGTACATGCATTATACTAATTCATAGTTGTTTAATGATAGATTGTTGAATGCCATACATGTGACTAGGCACACTAAATTTAATCTAAACAAAATATATTATGATATAGTGTTCATACACACACACATACATATGTATGTGTATGTATGTTTGAATGTATGTATGTATGTATGTATGTTGTGTGTGTGTGTGTGTGTATTAACTGAGTTACTGATGCAAAGCAAGATGGGATTTAAACCTTCCTTTAGCTACATGAAATATATGAATAAAAATTACTATGAAATCACAGACCATAGAAGAAATTTCCTTTTTACCTTTTCTCTAGTTTCACTAAGCACCTATTTGCAATAGGTTTGCTAAACCATGTTTTGTTTTACTTTCTGATAAATATCAAGTTCACCAGATTAACTGTGATTAATTATTATCTAACTATGGCTGGGAAGCAGAGACTGAAAAGCAGTATTTGCAGAGTTGAGCATTTATGAGATATTGAACTCATAATTATGTTTCTACATGTAATTCACAGAATAGGCTATGACGCAAGGATGATTGGTCAGTAGTCTTATTATATTTGTACTTGGAACTGACTGAGTTTTAAGAGGATAAACACCCATAGCTGTACACAAGGGTGTGATCAGGAGATGGTTCAACAGGTAAAGGCAGAGAGTAACCTGATTCTGAACTGGAGCAAAGGAAATGAATCATTGAATCAGAATTATTCTTGTTTCACTACTTTTACCCCCTCCAAAGTACATATTTTTAAGTCTTGATTATTTCAGAAAAAGTGTATAATTTCCATTACTTTATTACAAATTAGGGTGACACCTATTATTAATTAAACAGGTTTTACTTAAAGTATTTGATTCAGTTTTGTTCTTTATCATATAGCAAGAAAAACATGGAATAAGTTTTATTTGTCAACCTGTATTACAACAAAATTGTAATAGATTTTCAATAGGAAATTAATATATCTTTAAAAATTAAGATCTAATTATATTTTTGTTCCACAATATTGTATGTTCCCATCTTCCTTGCCTATTATGGCCTATGAAGGTCTTCTGTATTCAACATTCATTTGTGTGTGTGTGTGTGTGTGTGTGTGAGAGAGAGAGAGAGAGAGAGAGAGATATGTAAATATATAAATTATATCACACATATTTGTATTTATTATTGCAAAACTCGAATACCATTAAAAGAAAATTGGACTGTGGAAAGATACATTTTATTTTAGTTCATACACTGAAATAATAAGAACATGATATTCATATAGAAAATAAAATTTCTCTATTTTAGACTAGAGACAATACTAGCCATATGCAGCACTAACTTTCCAAACCAAAATGAATTGGACCAGTTAACTTCCAAAACCGTTTTGGAATACAACAATCAATATGCCAATAAAATTATAAATTAAATATCTAGGGGTCCAAATCAGGAAGGGTAGAGAATGTGAGACTATATACTGTAACACAGGTGTGTCAAATTCAAGGTCTGTGGGCCAAATCTGGCTGCAATGTGCTTAGATCTGGCTTGTGGAGCTGCCATGGAGATGGCAAGGGAATGGCCCCACCCATCCCAACCCAGCTGGTTGCTCCCCCTGAGCAGCTGCAGCTCATTGGTCCCTTGATTGCTCACTGGCCAGCAGCCTCCAAGCTGGGCTGCAGGGATCAAGGCTGTGGCCAGTTCTGCACCTCTTCCCTCCCAGAACAAGTCGGGACTCCATTCCAAAAGGCTGTCGGTGCCTCACCCAAGGAGACCAGTTGAGCAGTCAAAGAGGGCAGGCAGGGCAAGTAGCCTGTCCCTGGATCTTCCAGGGGAGAAGCATCTGGGCTGGCAGGCTGCCATGGGGCTTAAGCCAACACAGGAGCTCTGGTGCAGCCTCGCTTAGTGCCACCTTGTGGGATGCAGCCAGCCAGCCAGCCAGCCCAGATTGGGTGGCAGAGACGGAGCTGGAAGATGTCATGGAAGTTGTTCTTGGGAGGAGTGGATTCCTCCCCCCACTGGAAGGAAGCCTTGCGGATTTCTCTTCCTTCTATGTTGCAGTCTGGGAAGAAGCAGTGCTGGCTCCAAGCTTTACTGACAGCATTTTGTGGGCGGGCGGTTGAGGAGCAGTGGCAGCACCAAGTTGGAAGAGGAAGCAAATGTCCTCTGGGGAGAGATGTCAAACCTCCCTTTTAACTTCCCCTTCCCACGATCTCAAAGGAAGCCCTGGCTTTCCTTATTCCCCCATAAGTCACTCCCCCAATCTTTTTCCAACCCAGCACACGGAGGGCTTTTGTCTGCCCTGAGGGAAAATATAAGTGATAAGCCCTTTCCAGACCCAGGTAGGCCAAAACCTCCCTATCATTCGAGTTGAGGTGGAGATGTTCCTCCCCATCCTGTTCTTTACAGCCTCCAGTTTCTTTGTAAATGAAATCATTGAGTGGCGTCATTTGGTAGAATAGGATGCAATACCATATCACTTGATCCTTGTTTCATAGTATGAGGGAGCAGGAAGACAGCAATCCCTGGGACACCTACATACTGTTCTCTATTACCATGCCTGGTCGGTCAGGCAATGCCATTCAGGTGATCAGCCAGTGCCCAGAGGCTATGAGGGTCCAGATGGAGAGAAATAAGTTCCCCATCACTTGGAAGGCTAGGAACAGGATGGGGTCAGAATACCTGCAGGATCCACTGTCTCTCTGAGGACCTACCTGTCTCTCCAAGCCATATAGGGGAGATGCCTCCAAGTGCTGTCCTTCCAATATTGTCATCCTGGGAGATCAGGCTGCTCCCTCCTTCTCCATAGCATTCCCACCGCTTTGAAAAGGGTTCCACCATGAGATTCAGCAGCCCCTGCCCCCCCCCCACATTACTGAGAGATCTGGGCCCTTTACCTTTCCTTGCATTTGCTTTCTTTTGTAAGTACAAGTAATCGAATAAGAATCACCAGGTGTTTCATCACTTGTGGTTTTAAAGAAAAAACTGGACAACCACCTATAGTATGTCAAGGTTCCAAACAATAGCTCCATTGCAAGCAAAACTCCGAGGCCATTGAAGTCCTCAAACATTGTTTTATTGGAAATATCATATTGGCACATATCTGGTGAAAACCGACTCTAAAACTCCTGCAATTTTCACCTCATTAAAAGTAAAAGATTTTCTACTTTCTCAAAACAATCAGCCACATGGTTCAATCATTGTACAGTCCGATAACCAGGTGGCATCACTCTGCCTTCTTCCTTCCCGGTGTGAAAATGTCCTTGGTTCCCAAGAGAAAGTATTTTGTTTTGGCTACAAAAATCCCTGTATCTCAAATCCCCCCTCCCTGACCCTCAGCTCCAGTGTGGCAACAAAATGGCTTCAGTCAGGATAGCTTCAAGGTTGACAATCTATCTGAAATGGAATTGACAGATTTATGGAGAGGAGGTGGTGGTGGCAGGGGAGCTTCATGAAGGAAGGCTACCCCAACAAGGCTACCCCAACAAGTCAGTATCCTTACCACACACAATTGGAAATGGAAAGTCCCTTTGGAGTACCAGACAGGGAAACGCCAACGATGTTTGGGATTGGGCGAAGAATGTCTCCTTTGGCATGCTGTGTGTGTGTGAGGGGAGGGCAGACAGACAGACTGACTGACCATTCCAAGCTTGGAAACTTTTGTCCACATTTGAGCTTACAAATTGTGAACCATGCCTGGGCCTGGGGAGACTTCCCAAACCTTGGAATGTCCCCAAACCTTGGAATGTGGTATGTGTGTGCATGCATGTGTGCACACACACACATGCTTGCCTGCCAGCAGTTTGGAGAAGCAAGGAGCTTGTGGGGCACCGAATTGTCTGCACATCAAGTTACCTAATGCGACTTGTTCCATCCTGACCCAGTCATCCCGAGTCAGTCATGCCAGGTGAGTAACATCAAGCTGGCCACACCCACCAGGCCATCATGCCACCTAGTCATGGTGACCTGGCTACTGCCCCTTTGAGGAAAACCATAATGCTGATGCGGCCCTCAGTGAAATTGAGTTTGACATCCTTGCTCTAACAGATATGCATAATCACTAAATAACTGTGTAGAGAATAGAAAGAATGATTTAAATACCTATACATCATTAAGGAAATATCATTTTAACCAATATTCAAATGTAAGATGTTATGAGCCTAAGACTTTTAATTAAAATGAACAATATAATTTTACTAGTATTATACAGTCCCCCATCAATACTCATGCAATATATTGTGTCTTATTTTTTCTTTTCTTTTATCTTATGCTAGACTTTGTGTATTGAATTACATATCAATTTTTAAAAATCATACATTTGGAAGACATTAAAAGATATGGGGAAGGCAATACAAATATGGAGGTAGGACCATTCTGGCTCCTTCAGAGTAACCTATAAAAATCACTGAAAAAAACTTTGTAATCATGTTTTTATGACTTCACTTCTTTCTCTGATTTTTCACAAGCCATTTTCACTCAGCACTTTAAAATGAAACTAGATCAAATAGTTAATGTATCCTTAATTTAAAAGCAAAACTGGCATGCAAGGTCTGGCTTCCCAAAGCCTAACAAGAGCCAGGAGAAATTTGCAGTTTCCTGACAGCCAGCTGATCAGCAGCCAAATGATCAGGACAGAAAGCTCTGAAAGGCTAGGGAACAAGATCATTTTTTTGCCCTAGAAAGCCAGGTAGATAAGCTTTTAAGGTAGATAAATGAGAGTTCTGGGTTTTGATACAACTATGATTGCTTACATATGTTTATATTTTAACAGTAAATCAGATAAGCAGTGTAGCTGAATTTGGATCATATTAAAAAGATACTTGGTTTCAAAATACCTATATAATATTTAATTTTTAAATACACAATTATTCATTTTATTACCACAAATAATATAAAAATTAAAGGTTTTATTACACATTATAGGGAACTAGTAAACAAAGCTATATGGAATCATAAAACCCACATAGATAATTGGATAATACACATAGAATTATACTTCGGTATTCTAATGGGAATTTTACATATTTAATTATGTTTGTATATACAATACAAAGAGATGGGTTTTATGAAAAGAACTGAATTAAATAACATCACAGTATTTGGAGATATAGCAATTCAAATGAAACAATCTTGTACAAATGAAAACTATTAGGATATTCTGAATATCAGTTTATTCTATAAATAAACACTATAATTTCAACTAATTAAAGAATTTTTAAAAAGTAAAGAACACACATAGAACATCACTGTGGGAATTCTTTCCAACTTTTTTGTCAATAGTGACTACAGAAAGTGGTTTGTATTTTTCTGTATTTTGGGGGGATAAGACAGTTACATGTTCCATTTGTTTATGAGTTTCTGCTTTCCTTCCTGTAGAGACACATGGTGAAGCTGCACAAGATCCATTCGGGCTGTCATAACTGAAAAAGTAGAATGCTACCAACCACTGACTTTTTGTCCTGTCTCTTAAGAGGGAAGGAGGGACCCTTCATGTAAAACCTTTTTCTCATGGTCCCAGCCCATTATCAAATTATTTTGCTAGCTTCTCCCCCATTAAGACTCATGCCTCTCCAGTTGGCCCCAAACATTCAGATGACTCTTCCTACCTAGCTTTAAGAAAGTTTGTGAAAATATAGTTCAGGCCTCAGGGACTAGTGTATTGTGTCTACTTCCTACAGTAGGGAACCATGCTTAATGTTGAGGTGTGGATTGGTGTATGAGTTGTTGTATTCACAATTATTTTGTTTTACATAATGTTTTTTCCTATGAATCTGTGGATTGTTGTTTTTTCATTATTTACTTTAAGCTTTTATTTTGATCTGAGTTTGTGGTAGCAGTTACAATAATTTTAATTTTTCTTTACCCCAATAAAGAAAATAATTAGCAAGTAAAGGGTACATACAAAATATTTTAATATAAATTTCTCCTGAGATAACAGTGCATCATTAAATCAGGTACTTCTGAAATATAATGGAACGTTGAAATATTTGAATATTGAGTATTGGGATTTCTAATATCCCTCAGACTTGTATTGCTTTTTATTAATTCATCAGTGCAAAATTTTGAAAGATTTAATAATTTAATAATTTAGTGAGTATGATAAGTAGTTTCTTATTTGTGCAACTTGTTGAAGCAAGCAGCCAGGATCTAACTCTGCATTGCCTGGTCCCTGCCAATAACATTGCAAGTACTTGCTACCTTCCAGGTCATGAGACATCAGAAGTAAGTAAGTTGGCAAGACTTGAAATTGGATTTTTAACAAAATATTTGGTATTCTTTTTTATTATTACTGATGATGCCATGGGATTTACTTTATTTATAATATGCCTTATAATATTTTTATAAATATTTCAATATATCCAACACACCTTCTTCTATTTTCCTCACAACAGCCCTGGGAAATGGGTTGGGCTGAGAGAAGTGACTAACCCACATTCACCCAGTTGGTTTTCATGGTTAAGGTGGGACTCCAGTTATATTTAAAATTGTGCTGATGTATATATAATGTGATTAATGGTAATATTTTTTCTATAATAAATGCTTTAAAAGGAATTTTATTATTTCATATGATTGAATAATTCTTCCTTCATAAGTCAGAAATAGCTGCATTCATCTCTATCAGTTTGCCAGATAGGTAACAATGGAGA
The DNA here is from genome assembly GCA_009733165.1 of Naja naja. Lineage (NCBI taxonomy): Eukaryota > Metazoa > Chordata > Lepidosauria > Squamata > Elapidae > Naja > Naja naja. Next base: position 79,805,014 of record CM019155.1, on the reverse strand, counting down.
GTAAGACACACAGTAATTTCTTTTCTTTACTGAGCACTAAGCCTGAATAACCTTAATTGTTCTTCATGTATAGCTATTAATCTTCCCTAATGAAAATGTGTAATTATGTCTTTCAAAGTGCTTCCTAGTGTCATTGTGCCAGCCCCAATATATGAGGCATTCTACATTTTATGTTAGTTGTTGATATATTAACTCTGCAAGTTATAATTCACTAGAGATAAGGAATGTCTAGTTTTGTATTCCTCAGTTTTGATTTGCTATTATTACCTGCAGTTTCCTCACAAAAATCTTTCTTAATTTTAATGGTGTTTAGTTTATTTGCTAGTTTATTGATACTGATATTTATTTACATTTAAATCCATTTTATATATCAAAGGATCTTGTTTTTGTTTTGTTTGTTACTCTTGCCCTATAATTTAAATATATATTTATAGTTTAAAATATTTTACATTAAATCACAATTTCCTACAATTGAAGGAATGGTATTGGTTGAAATGTGTTTAGTCACATTTGCTTTCCAAGTACTATTAAATGCATGTCTTCAGAATGATTGTTTGAATAATATACTATTATAATTTCTATAATGCTTATATACATTTTAAAATATATAAATTAAAACTAAGTACACATTTTATAAAAATAATAAAATAATAAAATATAATTAAAAATGCCTTCATTATTTCTATAACATTCCTGTTTCAGTTGAAGATAGATGTAATTTTAAATTTTATGTTCCAATCCCAAGTGATGGGAATAATTTCAGTGAGAAATTTTACTTGACACAATTTGGAAAAGCCATATTCTGCACATAGTTTATCTGTTTTGCATACAGATTTTCATGTTTATTATATGTTTATTCTTTCTTCAGTTTGTCAAGGAACAAGCAATAAGCTAACTCAACTTGCAAGTGTGGATGACCACTATAACAACCTTAAAAGGATGTATGAGAACTGTGAAGTAGTGCTTGGCAACCTGGAAATCACTTATGTGGATTACAATTATAACCTTACCTTTCTAAAGGTTTGTAAAATGAATTAAATTGTTCTAATCTGAATGGGAAATGGAGAGAATCATAATGCCTTTACCTACCTTTGAAAAGAGCAATATGCATCTGGATTAGGAATCAGTATTATGTTGGGGACATTTTGTTCCAAAATGTTATAGTCCTATTTTCTACTCCTAACATATCGTTCTGTTACATTCCAATATTCTACATGCAGTTTGTCTGCATCCTCGTTAAATTTGGAGCCAATTATGGGAGTTCTAGGTAATACAACATGGGGAAGATATTACAATCAATCAGAAATATGCATTTCAAGGAAGCTCTTACTTTAATTGTATGGTTTCCTATCATTGGTTGTTTTTGTTCAGTCAGTAAGCTGTGTGACACTTCATAATCCTATGGTCCATAATATGCCAGGCCTCTCTGCCCTCCACTGTCTCCTGGAGTTTGCCCAAATACACATTCATTGCATCAAAGACACTATCTAATCATCTCATCCTCTACAATCCCCTTCTCCTTTTCCCTTCAATCTTTCCCAACATTAGGATCTTTTCCAATGAGTCCTTCCTTCTCATTTGATGGCCAAAGTTTATTTGGTGGCCAAAACATTTGAGCTTCAGCCTCAATATCTGACCTTCCAAAGAACAGTTGGATTTCATTTAGGATTGACTCATTGGTCAATATGAATTTGTAAGAAGTCACTTAGACTTCTTAGAATACATTTAGAATACAATAATGCAGGCAATTAAGAGCATACCTCAGTGTGTCTATATAATTCTACTACTTTGCAAACTTCACTGGCTTTTCAGAGGCAATTCATGGAACTAGTCTTGAAACCAACAAAAAGTTGGTCATTTGCAGCTCATCTATTTCCAATTATCTCTGCCTTTTTAATAAATTGGCATTCTTCGGGTCCCATAACTTAATGCCATTTGGTGGCACCAAGGAGATATGGAATGGAATGCCATTCTCCCTTTCAATTTCATTGCTCCAGATGGATCCAACATGGCCTGCTCTTTTTTAGACTTTGAAGACTAGCTTTTCCTCCAGGATACACTTTGAGCTTATCTGGTTTAATACATTTTGGTTATTAAAATGTAGGTCTCTCAAATTTATGTCTTTAATTGTATTTTATTTTTGTAAGATTATTTGTTGTTTTAACTTTATTATATCTTGAGTCCCAACTATATAAACAGAATAGATAAACATTATCTTATATTTCTGGAATTTATCCTTGTAAGCCTTAATGAGTTATTTTGAATTTATAAATGCTATATGGAAGTTACTTAATTTGCATCTTACTTATTTGAGAGAGGTGTTTCTCCTAAATATACTTAGCAAGTATAAGGTCAAGAAAAGAGTTTGCTTTAGTCTCTGTCCCTATATTTTGCATACCTTTGTCTTCCATACCTTCCAGACTATACAAGAAGTGGCTGGCTATGTGGTTATAGCAATGAATGCAGTAAAAACTATCCCTTTGGAGAATCTCCAGATAATACGAGGAAACACACTTTATGAAAATGCTGCACTAGCAATTTTATTAAATCACAATGGTACGAAGGGACTTAAAGAGCTGCCATTAAGACGGTTGGCAGGTGAGAAATTTAGAAGGAAAAGAATAAAATTTTAACAAATGCTTATTTTATTAATAAAACATTTTTGAATTGTTAGTAAGCATAATACTGCAATATATACTCTTGAAAGAATGGTTTTGATTTAGCACACAACATTTAAGAGTTGCCTTATGACAAAATGGACCACTAAATAAATAAATAAATATGCATTACTTTTTTTATAAGAAATTGAAGGATCCACAAATCCTTAGTATCAGCACAATCAAATAAGGAACTTTTTCAGTAGCTGAATTTGTTTATTGTTATTATCATTAGAATATTTGTGAAAACCCTCAAAGTGATTTTCAGTAGTTTAAATAGCTTCTCAACCTTGTGGCTAAGTGTAGTAATTTAAATAGTCAATTGAGAAGACAGTGAAGGGACACTAATCATTGGAGAAAGCCACAATAAATAAATAAAAGAATAGAAACATGCCATATTAAAGCCTGGTATATATAGTAAGGTGGTCATTCCACTGGATTGGTGACAATGAAATGGTATTGCCAAAAACAAGATTTATAAAGAAACTTTACTTTTAGAAGTAGCTGGTGTGATTGGAGAGGTTTGTCACAGATATTCACATTTTTAAAAAAAAAGTATAGTCAGACCCAAAATTTCAATCATGCTTGGTAGAAGCTTGAAAATCAGTATTGAATGGATATGAAACAGGCATAGTAAGTCAACTTCAGTCATTAACTTACTTGTAATTTCTGATCCAGGAGTCTCTTAAGGCATGCATTCCATTATATAAATACATTCTGCAAGCTACCAGTCTGTGAATCATACAGCCAAGCTACTTGGTTTCTGGAAAACATTCTATGCTCGAAAAGTCAGTAACTTTAAACAACTGTAAAGAACATGTAGTTTAATTTGGGTAATCCTTGATTTACAACCACAACTGAGCCTAAAATTTCTGTTATTAAGTGAAACATTTGTTAAGTGAGTTTTGCCCCATTGTATGACCTTTCTTGCCATTTCTTAAGTGAATCACTGCAATTGATAAGTTATTAACTTAGTTGTTAAGTGAACCTGGCTTCCCATTGTTTTTGCTTGTTGGAAAGTTGCAAAAGGTGATCACATTACCTTTATGGCTAATTTTCTTGGAATCTCCTCAAATACTCAGTTCAAGCATTGAGACCGAGTCCAATAAGGTGAGAATTCCTGCCCCAATATGTTATGCTAGCATATGACAAAAACAAAATAAAACAAAGTGTGAGCAACATTGTGTAGTCATGGCGATAAGTAGTAAAAAGTATACATTTTTCAAGCGCAGGACAACTGTGTGAGACTAGGCTTCCAAATATTTGTAAAAAGAAATAAGGGCTGTTCAATCACATTCTAATATTTATAAGATTCATTCTCTTTTCCCCTCAATACCAGCCTAATCTGGTCAATTTTTAATTAAAATAATATTAAAACTGGAAATTTCAGAAATTAGAAATTAAAATGGCCATTCTTTCATTTGTGGTGGTCATGTAATAAAGTTATACCCTTTAGGTATAAAATTTGAGGAGAGATAAGTACCATTACTAAACAAAATATTCGGTGCTCTCTAGCACTAGAGTTATTGCATTTATTTATAGGCCTGAACCAGGGGTGGAATTCTACCGGTTCTGACCAGTTCTATAGAACCCCTTGTTAACTTTCTAAGCAGTTGAGAGAATGAGTTAGAAGAAATCTCCTTTGTTTTTTCCACCCTTATTACATTCTTGGCAGTATGCCTAGACTTACTGTCTCTGAAGGAGTTTTTTTCTGCTGTTGAGCTGCTGTTGAGAGAATACTCCCCTGGAAATACTTCTTCTAGGCTACTAGAAAGATTGACATTCAAACATGAGTTTACATGAGTTTCTGAGTTTTGGTCTAAAACTGGTTTTTGGTGAAGTTTAATTCTGTGCTTGGTGACGTTTAATCCTGTGTTTATTGATGGGATAGTTTTCCCTATTCAGCTTTGTTTGGAAGGAAAAAGATTAATCTCTGTTTCTGAAAATAAACTGGTTTGAGAAATTTGTCTAGTTCCTGTGTCTATTTGTTCTGGTAATTAGTTTAACAAGCAACAGCTACTGTTGTGATTTAATTATTTGTATTGCGTTTGAATTTTTTTTTCTGCCTCATGGTTTCTTTTTCTATCTGGGAGGGGTTCTTCCTTCACTGCTTTAGTGGTATCTGGCACTGTCCTTTTGGGGTGTACTTCCAAGAGGCAGGATGCAAGCTTGGCACTGATTTTTTTACTGCCTTTCTGGGGAGTCATGTGACCTTTCCTTAAATCTGGATAATTTCCTTAGGATATCTTGTGAGATGAGTGAGACCAGCTGGTATCTTTAAGTGGTGCAAATGGATCTAAGGATTACTTTTCCTGGGTGTGCTCTTTCTGGAGAGCTTAAATGACCTCTCTGCTAAAGGGTTTCACTTTATGAGCAGAGTTGGCTGCTGATAGTTATCATTGCATTTTAACTATTTTAATTCCTCAAGGTGCTCTGGCACCTGCCTGATTTGTAACTCTGACTTGCAGGTCTCTTTTATCTAATGATTGGTATTTAGGGTAGCTTTTTGCAAGCAAAGAAGCTTTTTGTATTTTTGTACAGGTAATCCTTGACTTACAGCAGTTCATTTAGTGACCATTCAAAGTTACAATGGCACTGAAAAAAGTGACTTATGACCATTTTTCACACTTACGATCGTTGCAGCATCCCCACTGTCATGAGAGGCCAGGCAAGGAGAAGCACCCCTTGACGTGAATGATGTCAAGTTGTCCACACCCACCCAGTCACATGACCACCAAGCTACACCCACCAACTAAGCCACACCCACAGAACCAGTTGTTAAAAAAATTGAATCCCACCCCTGGCCTGAACTTTAAGCTTAAAAACAGGGAACTCATCTGTCCCAAAGGTGCATTTTCAAAAGGCAAATGGACTTTGTTTTTCCTTAAGAAAACAAAAAAAACAAAAAAAAACAAAGTCCACTTGCCTTTTGAAGAAACACCTTTGGGACAACTATGACCTGGATGACTGAGAATCTCTATAGACAGGAAACTCATCTATTTAATTTTTGTAGCTAAAATCGTAATTACCCAATATTGTCTACCTGACGTAATAATTGACATTTGAATTAACTGGTACACTGGGAAAAAATACATACAGATATGGTTAAAATAATGAAACATCAGAGAAAGGAACTATAATTTTATCACATTTGAACGATTTTATATTTTATCTCAAATGATCATAGATACGGTGGCATTTTATATATATGGTAAATGTGTATATGTATAGTAGCTCTCTGTTTGCTTACTTTTAGTAATTTTTTGTATTTTCTATATTCTTTATATATCTTAGATTTATGTTATTTACTTCAATTCTGTTAACTCATGAATGATACTTCATCAAAATCAGAAGGAATGATTATAATTGTGTAATTTTTAAAATATAAAAATTAAACCATGTATATTAATTCTAATTTCTTTTGGCAGAAATTCTAAATGGAGGAGTAAAGCTCAGGAGTAACCCTTACCTCTGCAACATGGAAAATGTTCTGTGGGATGACATTTTTGATAAAAATAATATTCGGAGTTTTGTACAGTTTGACACCAACGAAAAAACAAAGGGGTTAACAGAATCTCACATATCCTGTAAGTGTGCACAGGAATATGAATTTTACTAAACTAATTCTAAAGAAACAGTGCAGGGTTTACTTCATGTAACTTTATAATAAGAATAGGTGTTTAACCAATAGAAAAAACTTTTTAAAGAGTTATTTATTTAGTGATTTATTTGCCTTCTGAAATTATATTTAGTATGTACCTTGCAATATTTTTAGGATATGAAAGAACTAATTTACATCTTTATTGTACTGTAAAATAAAAATGTATTTGAGTACAGAAATATATACAAATGTATTGTTTGGGATTTACAGTAAAACATGTTTATTTTCTTTCACTATATTTGATAGCTAACCTTAACAGAAGGGTATTAATCCTTTATAATTTTCAGCAGTATTAAACTTTAACTTACATGAAACATAAAGTTGTTCTTTAAATCAATTTATTATTATTATTATTACTTATTGTGAGAAGGATGTTGCATCAGGTGGTTCTTGAATAATATTTGGCAGCCCTTTAAGTTGTGGGTATTCGTTGTTATATGTTGTAAACAGCTAGTTTCTTAACAATAAAACAAAATTATAAATACTTCCTAAACAGTTTTAGGAATAGCTAATACAGAATTAGCATTAAATTTGGTAACCTTGCCTTTTTAAAATGTTTCTTTCCCTCCCTCCCTCTCTCTCTCTCCCCTCTTCCCTCCCTCTCTGGCGGTGGTGTGTTTGTGAGTGTGTATGCATGCACATATGTATGTTTGTACACATCATACTATCTCTGGCAACGTTTGGCAGCATTTGAGCAGGGATTCAAATTATTGAATAATTAATTAATATTTATTAATTATTATCATTACTATATTAAACACAGAATTAAACATGCTTATGATTTATTCATGCATTGTTTCTGTTTCACCAATCTTTTTTTCAAATCAGAACTGTATGTTTTGACAAATTATCAAATTCTATTTTTTTTCTTCATTTTGTTCGGATAGAGATACAGGTCAAAAATTGACATGAACTTCATATCATGACCTAAAATGCTAGGTATTTTAAAACATACTGTATATAGTCTATTATTTATTTTCTTCTCTGTACTAAATGTTTGCAAAATAATATTTTTCCCATGTATTATCATTAAAAAAAACTATTCCAATTCTTTGTGTTAAATATTGAAACCTTCACAATTCCTCTTAATGCCGTTAAAATTTTTACTATTGCTACTGGAATTTTTCACCTCTCATTGTTTGGGCTATGCTACTTCTTCTTAAATCATCTTTTGTGATTTAAGAAAGGGCAAACCATAGAAGACTAAGGCTTTTCATGATTCTCACAATAGACTTTTATACTATCATTTGTGTTTGGTATTTGTACATATCTATGAACAGCAACCTTGGCTTTGGTTTATTCCACAGCTGAATATTATGCCATATATGGCTTAAGAGCACCCATTTCCAAATGGTTGATGTTCACTAGACAATGTGTATCATTTGTGGCATATTGCATCCCATTCCTGAATGCCTGGAGAGAGGAATGGTCCAAGGTACCTTCTTGTTACCTGACCATTAGTGATGTTTGGTGCTCTCTGAGCTTGGTTATTTTCTTTTATTACTGAAACCAGGTAACATCATCAGTGATAGTCTAGCACTTTGGTAATGAAATGTCTGCAACAAAGATCAGAGAGCAACAAGCGCCCCTCATTTCAACCCTAAGCTTCATATATTTTCCTTTATTGACAATAGTGATTCCTCTACCAAACCACCTGGTTTTGACCTGCTTCACTCTGTTTGGATGAAATTGAACAGGATTGGGTATGATACTGGAAGAAGTTCCTTTGCTCTGTATCAATAGGGATGGAAAGATTCTCTTGTTGGATTGTGGTGTTGATATGCAAACTATTAAGCAAATTGTGCAAGATTGTCCATGAGATGTATTCTCTGGTTCGCTAGATCTGCATGAAGCAATGCTAGAGATGATCACCTGGATAGCTGAATTGGACATCCAGTTATGAGGCCACTACCCTACCCCCATAGGAGTTTTATATATAATTATGTAGACTGTGCATATACAGTATGTTTACTTCTCTTCTGTCGTGTTCTCTTCATACACTAAATAATAAAAAATAAAACCACAGTTCTCATTTTTGCTCATTAGCAACTTTGCATATCTTCATTGTTTGCTGTTCTATAGAAATAGTGAATCAGAAAGTTAAAGTTATTTTTATGTTTCATAATATGGAATAATTCATGAAATACAATTGCTAGCTATTCAAATTTGTATTGCAATTACCACTTCCAGAATTCCCAGCAGCATAACACTAAAATGATTTGATTTCTTTATAAAGAAATGTAATTATAAAAAAATTATATCTTAAATGTGGAAGGAAAAATCCTCCCAAAATGTATTTTTTCCTTGACATAAAGTTTCATTTATTTTGCTGATACTGATTTCTACCCTTAGGAATTAATATTCAACTTTATTGCAGAGCATATATAAATAATATTAAATAAATAGTATTGGTAAATAAATAATTTTATTTAAAGGGCCCAGTTTTCAATATTAGTAAATCTGACATCACTGATTATTTGGATGCAAGTGATAATACACATTAAAGCTAAGCTTGAAAGATTTGGCAATTGGTAAAATAGTGGGTTTGGGATTCATAATGCCAAGAATGTGATTTCAAAACTGACAATAGTTATTGGCTTGCTAAAAAAATTCCAACAAAATTGGAGCTTTCTATAAAAACATGCATGAATACATTTATAATATTCAGAGACATTCTGTATTTCCCTCCCTTAGGTTCTCCTTGTCATCCGAATTGCACAAGAGGGCATTGCTGGGGTGCTGGTGAAGAGAACTGCCAAATATGTAAGAACATACATTTATTTTTTCTCCTTCTGCTGAAATGGGATGGGATGGGATGGGATGGGATAGGATAGGATAGGATAGGGACTTAATGTGTGAGTAAATTAAGTAGACTTTTTATATCTTCTGGCCTGTTCACTTATAATAATCAGCTGATTATGCCTCATTTTGCAAACTGAAAAATGGTTTAAGATTGGTTTAAGATTCTTAGTCCTTAGAAAGAAACAGTGTACAGGTAGTTTTCAACTTATGACCTCAATTGAGTCCAAAATGTATGTTGTTAAGTGAGACAGTTAAGTGAATTTTGCCCCATTTTACAACTTTTCTTATCACAGTGTTAAGTGAATCACTGCAGTTGTTTAGTAAAACAGTTGTTAAATAAATTTGGCTTTCCCATTGACTTTGTTTGTCAAAAACATAGTTAGATAGAAGTCTCCTAGTCTAACCTTCTGCTCAAACAGAAGATCCTACATTGCTTCAGACAAATGGCTTTTCCAGTCTCTTCTTAAAAGCCTCCAGTACTGGAGCACCCACAAATCCTGAAGGCAAGCTGTTTCACTGGTTGATTATTGTCGCTGCCGGAAAATTTCTCCTTAGTACTAGGCTGCTTCTCTTTTCCAACCATTGCTTGCCTTCTATCCTTTGGAAAATAAGTCGATCGTCTCTTCTTTGTGGCAGCCCCTCAGATATTGGAACACTGCTATCATGTCACCCCAGTCCTTCTTTTCACTAAACTAGCTAATTTCTGCAACTGTTCTTCATAAAATTTAGCCTGCAGCCTCCTAAGCATCTTTGTTGCTCTTCTTTGCACTCTTTCCAGAGTCTCAACAACTTTTTTATATTGTAGTGACCAAAACTGGATGCAGCATTATAAATGTGGTCTTATCTAGGCCTTATTAACACTTAATGTGATCTTGATTCTATCTCTTATAATACAGCCTAGAAATGTATTGGCAGTTTTGATGGCTGCAGCACACTGCTGGCTCATATTTAAGTGACTATCTACTTAGACTCCAAGATTCTTTTTGAAGTTACTGCTATTGAGCAACATTTCATTTAATCTGTATCTGTACATTTGGTTTTTGTTGGCTAAGTATAAAACCTAGCTTTTGTCTATATTGAATTTCACTTTATTTGATAGGGTCCAATGTTCTAATCTCTTAAGATCCATCTGGCTCTTGAGTCTATCTTCTGTAGAGTTGACTATTCCCTCCAGCTTGGTGTCCTCTACAATTTGATGAGTTCCCCTTCTATTACTTCATGTAAATAGTTTATGAAGATGTTGAAGAGTACTGGGCAAAAGGTGGCCAAAGGTTATCACATGACCCTGAGACATTACAACCATCATAAATATGAGTTAGTTGCCAAGCATCTTTTTGATCACATGACCATGGGGATTCTTAAATGGTCATAAATTTGAAAAATGCTCATAAATCACTTTTTTCAATGCCATTGTAACATCAAATAATCACTAAATGAACTGTTGCAAGTTGAGGACTACCTATAACTAAACTGTGCCTCAATGAAATAATATTTGTGTTTTCTGAAAGGAGTTCAAGGTATTACATTTTTTAAATTTGTAAAATATGATATAGTTTAACTTGTGGTATTTTTAACTTTCAGTAACTAAGATTGACTGTGCAGCACAGTGCTCAGGTCGATGCAAGGGAAGATTGCCAAGTGACTGCTGTCATACTCAGTGCGCAGCAGGATGTACAGGTCCTAAAGAAAGTGACTGCTTGGTAAGGAAGCTATAGAAACTTGCATAGCATTTTAGCAATATAAAAAAGGAAATCAAAAATCAGATTAGTGCACTTAGATTTCTTATTCAAATATTAACTACAATAAATAGAGAACAAAGCAATAAAAAGTAATATAACAATAATAATGAAATAAAAAATTAAACTTTGTGCTTTAATCTCATTCTTAAAGTATTCCAAGAAATTCAGTAAGGTTGTATTTAAACAGTGTAACTGACTACCATTTCTTTTAGTTATAATTATCCTAGCTATTATTAGTTAGTCCCATATGATGTTTACATTTTTTTATTTGGTCTCCCCATATCTGTCCTGGAAGGGAAATATAGGAAAATCCCATATGAATCCCATTATTGCTTTTGTAAAATGAATGCTATAGAAAACACACCCATGCTCTTCTATATTGCCAATTCTACAAGGGTATTCATAATCAGTTGATTATTCCTCTTTTACTTAAATTTCTGGAACACTGATAGCTTTTATTTGCAATAAATTTATTTCTCTGAAAGTAGTATTATATAAACTTTGCCTGCCATAATTCTTGTTGTTAGTAGGTAATATTTTATTGATTACTTAATGTCTGTCTACACTAATGCTTGGATGGATGGAATATTGAATTCTCTGACTTTTAATCTTACCTAATTGTTTAAAATCCACTGCTGTCATTTCCCATCATTGTTAAAACAAAAGATGGCTCTTTTTGTATATTATTTGAATTATCTTTCTATAGGCATGTCGCAAGTTTTGGGATGATGCAACTTGCAAGGAGTCTTGTCCACCTTTACAAATATACAATCCCTATACTTATCAGTTGGAAGATAACCCAGAAGGAAAGTACAGTTTTGGAGCAACTTGTGTAAAAAACTGTCCACGTAAGTTAAATAAATATTATTATTTATGTTAAATACTATTTAACAAAGCTAGTTAAGTTTCTTTCTACCTTTCATTTGGGATGCTTCATATTAACTCCAAATTTGTACCTCAAGAATTTATTCTTATATGCTCATCTATCCATTGTAAAATGAAGAATCAGAAGTATAGGCATGCAGTGCTAAACTTGTGAAAAATACATGAAATACTGGAATGTCTTTTGAAGGAATTTATTTATAAATGTATACATCCATAAGAATTTACTCTTGAAATTTCATTCAGTGGAGAAAAGAATTTGGGGGAAATCTCATAAATTAAGCAAGAAGTTCATATGTAAGGAATGTGTGTGAATATTCTTGTCGGTCTTTGACAGGTGTAATTTTGATAGCATCCACAACAATTTAATTTTAAGTATTGTATGGGAATCTTTCTATATGCTGTTTTTCAGTTAGAAAATTTGAGTATTGACGGAGCTTTCAATGTGATGAAAAAGTAGATCCAATATCTCAGGGGCTGCCACAAAGAAGAGGGAGTCAAGCTATTCTCCAAAGCATCTGAGTGCAGGACAAGAAGCAATGGGTGGAAACTAATCAAGGAGAGAAGCAACTGTAGAACTAAGGAGACATTTCCTGACAGTTAGAACAATTAATCAGTGGAACAACTTGCCTCCAGAAGTTGTGAATGCTCCAACACTGGAAGTTTTAAAAAAGATGTTGGATAACCATTTGTCTGAAGTGGTGTAGGGTTTCCTGCCTAGGCAGGAGGTTGGACCAGAAGACCTCCAAAGTCCCTTCCAACTCTGTTATTCTATTCTACATTCTCAGTTACCTCTAGAATTAGAACACTTTTGAAAAATGGCAAAACTGATTTCAACATTACATCCATCTAGAATGTTCAGGTTCCAAATTTACCTTATTCAATCTATCTTAATTTATGAATAGGTGATTATCCTGAACTTTGTCTCAGTCGGACCAGATCATGAAATTGCTCATGATGTATTGTTACTAATACTAATTACTAATTAGTATTACTAATTAGAACATTTAGTGAATTTTGAGCCCTTGCATTTTTTCTGTTTGCTCCTAAACTGACCTCCTTCCAAGAAACCACATTTAACGTGTTTTCGAAAAAATTGGTTCAGGTTTCTGAAGTTTCATTCTAGAGCAGGGGTCAAACTCAATTTCATGAAATCCACATCAGGATTGTGACTTTGGGGGATTGGGTGGGCGTGGTTGGGGTGGATGTGGACAGCTCAACATCACTCATGTCAGAGGGGTGCCTGTGGTGGCCCAGGTGGGACTTGGGTGATCCGTTGTGTCTTCAGCAAAGGAAGGTGACACCAGAGTGAGTGCCAAAGTCTTGTCCACCACAGGAGCCTCACCGTCCCTCTCAGGCCACACGGAAGACACCCGGATGGTGTTTCAGGCTGCTCGGAGCCCTGGGCAGTGGAAAGCAAGTGCCCAGTTTGGCTCTTGAGCTCCCAGGGCACTGGGACCCCACAGCCCAGTCCAGCTTGCTTCCCCAAGGGAGCACCCAGCTGCGCTTACCTTCTTCTGTGTAGGCTTCCCTCTCCATGCAAGGAGACCCAGCTTCGTAACCAAAGCATCCTTAGCGAAAAGATGGAAGACCACCAGGAGTAGTCAGGAGGAGGGGACAAGGAGATGGCGAAAGGACAGCAGGGTTGCTGGTGGCCAATGCTAAGGCAAGATTTCCCTCAGACCTTCCCTGTCTGTCATTATAATCTCCCTCCCTCCCATCTTCCTTTCTTTCCTTTTCCCTTTTTCTTTTTCCTTCCATCTTCATTTTCCTTCCTTCCCCTTTTTCCTTCTTTTTCCTTCCTTGCTCTCTTCCCCTCTTTCCTTCTTTTTTCTTTGTCTTTCATCTTTCCTTTCCTCTTTTCTTGGAGGCTCAAATGCAAAAGGGAAAACATTTCTCGATGCCTCCTTGCCTTGTGGTCAAATGCCACTTTTGCTAGTAGTTTGTGGCCACTTAAAAGACTGAGAACAAACGAGGCTTAGTTTATGTGAAAATGCTGGCTCTGATAGTTGATCAGAGCTCCTCTGTTTTTTATGTGCAACAGCTTTAGCATTTCAGAACAGAAGTAAATTAGTTGCTTTTCTATTAATACATAATCTTTAAAAGGGCTCTCTTGTAGGGACCCTGCCATGGTCTAATTCAGACTGGAAATGTAGCAAAGGAAAATATTTTCCCCACTTTGCTTTATCCTGTTTTCCCACTGGAAATGTCTGTTTACAACACACAAGGTGGAGAAACTTTCCTAAGAGTTCACAATTCAAGAATACCAATGTTAACTTGGATTGTCAACAATTTCTGTCTGTGACAAAACAGAACACAAAATTGCTTTTTCCTTTGAACTGGGAAAAGTTGCCTCTCTTTCCTTCCTTACTCTTTCCCTCCCTCCTTCCTTTCCTGTCTCCCCTGCTTTTTTTTTTTTGAAGTTGCCAGAGAGGATCCAATCAGAGCTGGCAACAGACAGGCAATGATAGGCATAGGCTTCCCATTTTGACCCCTCCTCCCTGTTGTTGCCTCTGCACCTGATGAGTCTTTGTGTGGCTTTCAGCTCACCTTTCCCAGACCCATGCACGTGTGTTTGTGTGTGTGTGTGTGTGTGCACGCGCACATATGTGTGCGCAACATGTGTGTCTCACCCATTGCAGCCCTGAGTCCTCAATGGCAGGCTACAAATTAAAGAATGCTGGTTTTTGTATTTTTTTTTTTGAATGCTAGTTTCTCTTTCTCACCTATTAGAATAGATCAGACATCCAGCCCTTGCTTATCAATGGAGACCGAGTGGAGCAAACAACCAGTTTTAAGTTTCTTGGTGTTATCATAAAAGAGGACCTGACCTGGGGTGCTCACATTGCTGCACTGATCAAAAGGGCCCAGCAGAGAACATGAGACAATGGCAGATAGGACAGCACTCCAGAGGATTAACATCATTGCCCAGAGGATCATTGGTTGCCTTCTCCCCTCTTTGAAAAAGCTTTATAGCTTCCACTGCCTATAATAAAAATAATAATAAAATAATAAAAACAAAGACAAATAGGCTGAAAAACAGCTTCTATCCCAGAGCAGTAACTATATTGAATTCTACTGTATAGTGCAATATTAATGCAATATCAGGGGTTTTCAATTCAAATGTATAGAATGAGAAGGGTGTGTGTTTGTTTTTTATTTTTATACTTATAATGTACACTGAAGTTGGCATTTAATTTTGTTGTACAAGGTGCCATGGCAATAAACTAAACTATTACCATTCAATGGTGTGCTCACATCCCTGTGGACTGCACATCCCCCCAACCTCCACCAATCGCATTGTGCCCTGCCCCCCAGCTGCACTCCCCGCCCCATGGAAGGCTGCAAGAAGCTGCCATCTCAGCTTCTCTTATCTCTCCAGTTCTTTCCCTCCCCAATGTCCCACCACGCACACACATGCATGCACACACACACATACATGCACACACAAAAACAAACACTTGTGCTGGTCTTGGAAAGGTGAGCTGAGAGCCATGCAGAGGCCCAGCAGGCATAGAAGCAACAACAGGGGCAAGGAGTCAAAATGGAAAAACTCTGCCGGAGCCCCTCCAGCTTAAAAAAAACCCTACAGAGCAGCAGCTTCCCTTTTTGTCCACCCTCCTCTCTGTTGCCTCATGGACTGACTCTGTGGCTGATGCTGAAAGGGAAGTTCTGCTCCCCCTCTCTGGCAATGCCAGAAGCTGCATGTCATTGCCATTCAACTGCTGCATTCTTCCCACAGCCCCTGCAATGACCTATCATGCATAGCATGCTGGCAGGTAGAAGCAACATGGCCCAAAGGTCCCATTCCATCTCATTCCCATCTCCTTCTTTCCACCGTGCTCAGGAAGGGAGGAGAGGAGGAGGAGAGAGTGGCAGCGCTGCTGGTAGCCATGCTGCCACCAGCTTTGGCTTTCCCACATAGGGGCGGGGGCAGTCTCTGTGAAAGTGGGCTGTGAGGCTAAGCCAGTGAGCAGGGCATGGAAGCACTGGTGTGGATGCAATGCTGATCTACAACTTGGTCTGGCCATCCAGGCCAGAATATGGTTAGCCTTAGATCCAACCTGCACAGCCACCCTGCAGAAAGCGAGACACTGCTCCATCACCTGTGCCCCACCCCTGAACAAGTGCATAGGAGGTGGCGAGTACGTGGAGGCTGGCATCCTCAGTGAAAGGGAAACACGTAGAATGCAGTCAGCCTGCAAGGAATGCCAGCCCCGCACGCACTGGCCAGCTTCTCTGCGTGCCCCCAGGGGGAAGAATGGGGGTAGTACCTCGCTGGCTTTAAGGTGCCCCCCCAGACCTATGGCTGACCACATTGTGGCCATATGGCTGCCATCAAGTTATAGAGCAGCACCTGGCCAATGTGGGCCAGTGCTGAGGCACCAGTGGCTGGTCCTTCACTGTCTCCAAGGCAGTCCCATGGGCCAGTTCTAGCTACATTGAGTTTGACATCCCTGTTCTAGAGAAAAGAGGGGTTTTTTTTCACAAATGACCTGGTGTGAAGACTCTAATGAACTTTTAATGTACATATTAAATTCACTGAAATGTTTCAAAGGTCTGCTATGGAGAAGCTACTCCTATGAAATATACTCAAAGCAAGGTTCTTTTGTACATTGGTCCATTCTGAAATTTAAATTTGATCTTTTTTTTCAATATGCTTAAATTGCATACTATTTATATTAATAAGTATAGTTGATTTGGAGAGTATGTTTGTATACTTTTTTGGTAGGATATGTGTTTTGGTCAGAAATGCAAACTATATCAATCAAGGAAATAACACAAATTCTGTGACAAGTCTCCTTTTTTTCTCTTATGTCTGTCTGTTGTTTTCCTTCTGTCTTCTTAATTTTTTCTAGATAACTATGTAGTAACAGATCATGGCTCATGTGTCCGATCATGTAATGCAGACTCTACAGAAGTGGAGCAGAATGGCATTCGAAAGTGTAAAAAATGTGATGGTCCTTGTAGCAAAGGTATGATGGATAGAGAATGAAATTATGCAACAACTCAAAGGATTATCACTAACAATAGGCACTCTACATATTAATATGATGCCAGATAGAGAAGCTTTAATCGTTTCACTAGATGTGTAATGTTAACTGCAGCTGTTTTTTATTTTATTTTATTGATCTAACATTTTTATTGAATTATAAGATAAAATAAGATACAACGTATGAAAGTAATTAGGAAAGCAGTGGGGAGGAAGAAGGGGAAACGGAATGAGGAAGGATTAGGAAAAAGAAAAAGAAACATTGACTTCTGACTCTCTGTGTTGCAATAAAATAAGGGATTAACATCAAATCGCACCTTTTTGTTTTTTCATAATAATACAAACTAGCCATTTCTATAAGAATCTATCAGTATAATTGATGAAATCCAAAATTAAATTTTCATTCTTTTCCACTTCAAGCACAAAGTTTAGAAGCAATCTCCATGTGGAAACAAAAGTACTTATATTCTTTTCTTTAATCAAAATAGCTATTGATTATACTACATATTAACATGCAAACTGATGCTAAGTCCATATCATGGAATCATTGTTGGACGATCTATTTGGCAATTAAACCCATCTCTCTGGCCAGTACAATATCAGTTTATTATGTTTTCTTTTTGTAAGGCCATCCAACTCATATTTAATTTGGACAGAATACAATAAAAAATAAATTTTAAAAAATCTGATAAAAGAAACAGCTATTTTAAAGTAATACAATATATAAGATTCATTACTCAAGGTTATGGAACAGCCAGGTTTTCAAGCACTTTTAAACACGATGGATGCAGGGGTGGGATTCCACCAGTATAACAACTGGTTCGGTGATCGCATGCTCTACATTTAGAAAAGCTCTAATACTTACCTCCTACAGCAATCCCTGTGAATAAAGCAGCTGAGGCGTGGCAAACCGCTCTGCCGTGTGAAACAGCTGTGCTCTAAACAAAGGAAATAAAGCACAGAAAAGAGCAGAGGATGGTGGGCGGGCCCACATGCTTATTGCAGCAAACTGGTTCATTGCCAGCTGATCTTCAGAGCAAGAGGTTCACCCGAATCGGTCCGAACCGGTAGAATCCCACCCCTGCATGGATGGCAGCCCAACAAATCTCAGAAAAATGGTGTTCCAGATGGCAAATGTGTCAGCGTTCCAGAAAACCTCCACTCCAACAAATAACTCCAAGACAGACATCCTCTCAAAATTCTGTTTTATTTGGATAGTAAACTGCCACATCTGGGGAATCCCGAATCTGAATGTTCCAGGATTCCTTGCAATAAGTAAAAACTAAAAATCCACCCCCTGCACCCAGCATCGCATCACATGCCGCAAACACCATCCGTCCCAACTTAAGAAGTTCCCTCACCCAGGTACAGAATAACATGACCTTGACTTAGAAGAAGAATGCTATTATGTCTAATATCATACACTTCAAGAAATTCCCCCTCCCCTTTTCTCAGGCTCAAGTGGGGAAGCGTCTGGTGTCAATATGGCTTCCAAAGCTGACAAAGTGTTGCAACAGAGAATCTAATGTCAGGGATTCCTGAGAGATGACTATTAATTGCCCATTTGAAGATAGAAAAGGAGAGCCTTCCCCTAACTGATTTCACAATCAAATTGTTCCTAAGGTAGTCCTTGTTGAACAATTAGTCATTAAGTGACTGTTCAAACTTATGATAGTGCTTAATGAAGAGTAGTTGTGTCTGTCACAATATCTCCGGGGTCACATGATTGCAACTCAGATGCTTGGCAGTAATAATATTGCAGTGTCCTGCAGGTGGCTACCATTTATGACCTTCATTGCTGGCTTCCAACAAACGAATTCAGCAAAGATACTGGTGGAAATGATGATCACATACCTAAGGGATGTGACCATGTGGGATTTGCTTAACAACAGCAGCTGGGACTGCTGGAATTGCTGTTCTGTCATGATGTCATGTTATTGCACTGAGTTACAATAGCAATTCCAGCAGTCCCCACTGCTGTCATTAGCCAAATCCCACATGATCACATCCCTCAATCATGCCTTATGATCAATTGCTTTGTGCTGGAGTTGCTGATCCAAATTACTGTCAATGAGGACTCTCTGTATTTCTAATATTTCATTGTAATTTGTGCTCCTTTAATTTCAATCATTTATTGATACTTGGTATTCTGACTTATATCTTTTAAGTTTAATGTACCAGTTAACATACTATCTTGATTATTCAACATATGAATTGCCATCTTGTTCTCATATTATGTGTTAAATAATATTAATTGAATTTGGCCTGGATCTTTAAACCTATCTATTTCACAGAGTCATTCAATAAATTGCAATGCCAAGTTGTGTCAGATCAAAACAGATTTATTTATAACAGAATAATCAATAAATATATTATTCTTAAATATATACAGAGTCTTTTCTTCTTTCGTTCCTCTTAAACAGTCCTTCAAGGATCTAGAAGTCACTATGAGGGATTCACAGTTCTTCCTCTCATAACCTCTTCTTAGATATAGCTAACCTCTTTAGAAAGTCCCTTTCTCTTTGGTTATAGATCTTCTCTCAGATCTCTTTGCTATATCTTCTCATACACAGACCTCAGTCTGTCAGATCCTAATATCTCCTCAGAGTCTTGGATCTTCTCAGTATCTCCAATCTCCTTAGAATCTCCTTATTTTCTTTCTCTTTTTCTCACATTGAAAATGACAGTTGACAGCCCTTTTATACTTAGGGGCGTGTCCTACAGTATCACAGTGAGGTGTTCAATGCCACCCTGTCATTGGTAGGTTTGATCACCCCATCAGACTCTACTAATTTGTAAACTGCATAGTAACTCCAGAAAGTTCTACTTTCTGACATTATGTCTTTAATTTTTACTCTGATTACTCTGATTCTTCCTGTATTCATTTCATTGCAGCAATTTAGGTTGTGCTGATGTTTGAATTATTCTAATTTGGTTATTTTGAAATAATATCATTTCACTATCTTTTAAGGAGAAAGCAGGATGAAACATTTCATGGTAAAAGACTTATTAAATGTGTTCTCTCTGACCACAATCCACAATGAGCAAATCCCATATGTAAGAACATGTATGAAAAATACCAAGTGCTAGACTACAATTAAAATAAGAAAAATTACAATGTTATAAACCAAGATGATGAGATTGAGGATCCAGTCAGTCATCCACAACATACCAAGTCTCTGTCAGGGCCTCAAGCCAACCAGAGCAAAAAAATTTGGCTCTTTCAGATAATAAGGAATATCAGGGCAGACCTTATCTATATGAGGAGAATATGCCAGAGGGCAGAGGCCTTAGCAGAAAAGGGTCTTCTCCTGGACCTACCAGCCAAATTTATTTTGCTGGCAGGATAACAAAGAAGGCCCTTTCCTCTGGAATGAGTGGGGAAGGCTAGTCCCATCAGTTTGAGATAGTTCCTCAGGTACCCTGGATCTATGCTATAAAGGGCTTTAAGAGTAATGAGAAATATCTTAAATTGGACCTGGAAGCAAACTTGCAGCTAGTGCAGCTCATGTAACAATGGTGTCACATATGTCACTCAAGGAACCTCCAGAACTGTCTATGCTACTGTATTTGTACCGGGAAAGTGCACAACTAGCACGCAACATGAAATTGCATAAATGTTCTCCTTGCCACAATTGCTCTTTGAGTCAGGGTCATGAATCTAGGACACAGGTGTCAAACTCACCATGTCAAGTTGCTGTCACATGACATTTCATGATGTTTTTCCCTTCGCAAAGCTGGCGTGGGCATGGCCTGAGCAGGATGCATCTGGCCCCTGGGCCACCAGTTTGATACCCATGATCTAGGAGAAACCACCAATTGTGCACTGGATCTGTCTGGGATAATGCAATGTTATCAAAACAAAAGATGATAAACTCCCAGATCCCAAAGTTCCTTGAACTTACTACCACTCCATATTATCCAGGTTTAGCTGAACCTGGATAATTTTTCCCCACCTAAACCCCTACAGCCTCCAGGCTGGGAAAAGATAGCTATAGTATCACTTGGATCAACAGATATGGTTAATTTGGATAGTGTACAATAAAAATAAATTTTAAAAAACTGGTAAAAGAAACAGCCATTTTACAGTAATACAATATATAAGATTCATTATTCAATGTAACCAAAGAACTGAAAAAGCTTCTAGAATGAGAAGCAAAATGTTTTCAAAGAAGAAAAAACAAAGTCCAATTGCCTTTTCGAAAATAGCAAATGGGTGTGAAGTGCTCTTGGAACTACTGAAAAGACTGTGTTGTGGAGCTGTGCTTTCTGTAGGATATTTTCTGCCCTGTGTCCCTTCACTATTAAACATGGGTGCAGGCTGCTGGGGATGAGAATATGTTTGCATCTCAAACTGAAATGTAAATGGCACCTTTGGGGTAGCTGGATGACTGAAAATTTCCATAGACATTTAGCTATGCACTTTGGGATGAACACCCTTCGAATGTGAGAGTGCTAACAGATTTCCAGGAAAAAAAATTGCAGATTACAGTAACTATTTGTGCTTCAGTTTGAGATACAGACAACATAGACTTATCCCAAACAGCTTGTGCCTGTGTTCAGTAGTGAAGGGACACAAGGAAAAAAACATCCTGCAGAAAGCATAATTGCACAACACAGGACCGCTGGTTTGAAAGAGAGGTCAAAGAGGCCATCCATGTCAAAACTGAACAGCCCTTTCTCAACAGAGAGGGAGAGATATGACATCATCTATCTCCAGACTACAACAGTCTTTTCAGCAAATCCAAGAAGTCTCCACATCCATTTGCACTACTCAGATGACACAGAGGACACAGATATACCTCCAAGTGGCCTCAATGACTCTCTAAAAGAATACAAATGACCAGCTGCCTACATGGAATATAAATTCCTCCATTCCCCACCATCCAGTCAGAGCTGAAGAAGCTTCTTGGATGAGAAGCGAAACATCTTCAAAGAAAAACAAGGAAGTCCAGTTGTCTTCTGAAAAAGCACCTTTGAAATACAATACTATATTAATACTAATACCATACTATAGTCACAATATATATATATATATACATATACACACCCACCCACCCACACACACTTTATGGTGATTTATTAGTTGTAAAGATTTGATAGATGAATTAAATAAAACATAATAAGGAAGATATCCTGTGATAAAATTATTTTCATACTAATTGCTGTTTATTCCTGTTTTTTCTTGGTTTAAATCCAATTAATTGTGTGTCTTGATGCTGCTTTGTACTTTGGCATGATTCTAATCCTTAATCCAACATGAAATACCTTGAAAGTATTTCTAACATTGTATGTTTCCTTTTTCTCAGTGTGCAGTGGAATTGGAATAGGTGAACTGAAAGGTGTTCTTGCAGTAAATGAATCCAATATTGATTATTTCAAGAACTGTACCACAATCAATGGTGATCTCACATTTCTGCATGCATCCTTTTTTGGGTAGGTTGCTGATTGGTCAAATGTGGTACATAAAATGTACTAAAAATCTGTTACATCATTAATCAAGTATTCAATTATTCTTTTATAGTGATGAATACACAAAAACACCCCCTTTGGGTATAAGGAAATTGGATATTTTTAAAACTGTTAAAGAAATCACAGGTTAGTAAGATGTTTTAAGTTTATTTATATTAATATTGTAGATGGTCTTTTAAATGTTCTGTTATTTCTATTCATTTATTTAAGGCTACCCAACTATTGCAAATCTTAAGTAGTTTAAAATTTAATTAAAAAAAAATTAAAAGGACACAGCATGACCATGAAAACAGAACCAAAAAACCCCAAAGAGTACAATCCCCATCCTAGTTTTAGGTTAGACCTTTAACCATTTTTGGAAAGTTAAAAGGATGGGAGAAGCATGGATTTTCAGGTGCAGTATAGTAAATCATTCCACAGGTGAAAAGTCATCACTGAGAAGGCACACTTCCTCAGTCCTATGAAGACACTGCTTAATCAACAGGTGTTAATTAACAGGACCCACTATAGCTGATCACACTAGTCAGACAAACATATGGAGAAGACACAAATAATCTGTGGTATGGATCAAGGGTCACCAACCTTTCGGACCTCAGGGACCACCAAACTCATAATTTTAAATCCCATGGACCGCTAACTGGTTCTGTGGGTGTGGCTTGGTGTCTGGCTGGACATAGCTTGTATGTAAATATTATAAATATTTATATAAATATTGAATTTTTTATTTTAAAAAAGAGCGACTTTTACCCAAAATCAGGCAAAGCAGGATTGAGTTGCTCACAGAATCACAGATTCATTCAGAGATCTATCTATCTGCCATTGGCTAGCTCAGTCTGTCACATAAAATTTGCTTGCAAGCAAACTCATAAAATTTGCTTGCAGGCAAACTCATAAAATTTGCTAGCAAGCAAACTCACAAAATTAACTCACAATACACAATAAAAAATTCAATATATTGAATTTTTTATATAAAAAAGAGCAATTTTTACCCAAAAGCAGGCAAAGTAGGCAGGCAGATTAAGTTACTCACAGAATCATTCAGTGATCTATCTATCTGCCATTGGCTAGCTCAGTCTGTCACATAAAATTTGCTTGCCGTCAGTCTGCACTGAATAATAGAACCTTCAGTCCTAAGGGATGTTCGGCTGTGCTTAAAAGCAGAGCCGAAGATCTAAAGACTAGCTAGAAAGCAAGAAATCCAACAATTTCCTGCTTCCTAGCTAATCTAAATCTCCTGGCACAGCAGAACAGCTAATGGTTGGAAAAATAGCAATTTAGCAGGCAAGTTTGCCGGGTAAGGAGTGAGTGGGTGGGGATGATTCCTGCGGGCCATGTGGTTGGCACAGCCTTGTGTTTATGCGCAGCCTGGATTAATTGCTTTGAGGGGGTGCTCTGGGGTGAGATTTCTCTGTGGCCCACCAAAATTTTCTTGTGGCCCACCAGTGGGCCATGGCCCATCAGTTGGCGACCGCTGCTATGGATAACATTACAAGGAATAACCAATATCTTGAATTGCACCCAAAAGTCAACTAGCAGCCATTGCCTATCAGAAAACAATGGATCATAAGTCTGTACCATGACATGCCCACCAGTACTTCCACCTCTCAGCCAATCTTCTGAAAGCCCATGGATTTGCAGGAAAAAACAAACAAACTCTCCCAAGTCAGGTTTTAGCTTGGTTTAATTACAAACAACAGACTCCCCCTCTGGCAAAAATGGCAGGGAGCTGATCAAGGTTAGCACTGAGAGCGTCTGTCTCCCAGTGCTGTTTATAGCTGCAGCCACACCACCACCTAGACGCATCTATCTCCTGTATTCTGCCCCACTGTAATTATCCCCCTTGCCCCACTTCCGTAGTTCACTCGTATCATAGCAATCCTTGTCTCTCCTACATCCCCTATCATCCCTGTCTATCCCCAACCCTTCTACTACACCATTGCCTCCCCAAGTGTCAGCTCATTGTCAGTGAGAGCCAGAGACCATGCAAAAGTCCCATTGGGTGGCCGATCATAAACTACAAAGTCAGGGTATTCCTCAACATCCCGATGATGTCATCCGCATCTGGGAGCCTCCAACGCTGCCCAGCAGGATCCTGTTCATAGTCAGCCAGTGGGTCTCTCACCATCACGCTGGGCCGGCTGATTATAAACTACAAAGTCAGGGTATTCCCTAACATCCCCACAAACATCATCACTGTCTGGAAGCCTCCAACACTGCCCAGCCAGCTCAGCAGGTCTCCTGGCAACACAGAGAGCACACCGGGATTCCCCTGTGGGTTCTATTGCTGGTGGCGGGCTCCAAGGTAGGTATCGCCATATTCAGAGCCCGATACGACCACTGTATTCTATCTAGACTAATTGTAGCTTCAGAGTAGTGCTCTCTGGAATAGTACAATTGCATTAGTCAAATATTCGTGTATGTTCATGGTGGGAAATTTGGTTAAACTTACTAAATTTAAGCATTCTACTCAACTGTGTAAATCACTCAGTAAATACTGTACTGATATACGTTAATATTTCTGTATTTAGGTGTTTTTTGCATTTGAAATGTGCATTTGAAACATCTGTTTATAGTAGATCATCCATTTCAGGGTCTGGCCAGTATACTTCTATAGCCAAGTTTTTTGGGGCAATAGTCTTTTAACTTGTTCCTCACAGACTGATGGACAAGAAATATACATGTTTCTTGATAGCTTAGGAAAATTGAAGAAATAAAGGAAACATTTGTCCTTTTTAAAATATGCTTAACATTTAAGATTCTTTTTAAAATATTAGGCTCTTATAATCATCCATTTTATACATTTCTGAAAAGGTCTTATCTAGTAAAAAAAAATAAGGATCAGCGTATTCTACAAAATGGTCAAATTTCCAAGGTGAATTGCTAAGGAGAACTGGCTTTTCTGTAGTGGCTCCGTCAGCTAAGTCCACAGCCCAGTCTTCACACTATTTAACTGACTTGGTTGCCTGCATGTAAACTGTTTACAAAGTAAGGTTTAAAATAACTCTGTGCTGAAGCTTCCTGAAATGTCATGATTCATTTTGATATTCACATAAAAACTGAAGAGAAGAGACATTTTTCTTTCTCGGTAATACTTTGTAAATGTTGTTTGTTTGTTTTAGGGTTTCTATTGATCCAGGTTTGGCCTGAAAATGTCACTGATTTGAGTAGCTTTGAAAATCTGGAAGTAATACGAGGTAGAACAAGACAATTGTAAGTACAACAGTATGCCAAGAAACTTGTACTCATGTAGAGTTGTGATTTTTTAAAAAGGCCAGATCATTGTTCTGCCATAAATCAGTTGCTAGTTTGCAGTTGAACTGAAAGTAAAGTAGAATGCATCAGCACTACTGCCACTATTTCTTCTCTTTTTCTAAGATGGTTTGAAATGTTTAATTCATTCTTTTTTCTGATTTATCAAAGTTACTGTTTAGAAAAGTGTCCATCAGATTCAATAATCCGCAGGACTCAAGGATCCCATTTCATTTTTTCTCCTATTCCCATTTTTAAGTTGTTCATTCTTAAAAGAAGGAGATAGTGAGAAAAATGTTACCTACAATATGTACGCACACAAACTTTTTAAACGTTCTTTGTTTTTCAGGGCTCAAACCTGCACTTGAAATTGCTTAAATTAATTGCAAGGTGGGGGAGGAGTTGATACACATTGTGATCATTCTGGGAATAGAATGTTAAAGCAATTTCCAAACAAAATAATCTATATTGATTTTTGTATGCTAATTATGTTGTTTTACTGAGTGAAAATACCTTCAGAAATATTTCCACTTAAGTACATTTTAAATAAATAGGTAAGTTGAAAAATTTGGGTTGTTTCTCCTAACTCATAGTAGACTGGATTCCAGAAATTTTTACTATGACCAGCTATTTTTGCTCTATCTGGAGCTTTATGTGAAAGTTGGAGAATACCAGTGAAACAAACTGCTTTCTGACCAGACTTGAAAGTACATAATGTAAGATTGATTTCTGGATTGTCATTATAGACTGGGAAACAAGAAGGAGTGGCTTAGAAGTCTAAAAGTACCAGGAGATCAAAGTTCTTCACCAATTCTCACCTCGGCTTTTACTATTACTTATAGAATAGAATAGAATAGAATAGAATAGAATAGAATAGAATAGAATAGAATTCTTTATTGGCCAAGTGTGATTGGACACACAAAGAATTTGTCTTGGTGCAAATGCTTTCAGTGTACATAAAAGAAAAGATACATAAGATACAACACTTAATAATAGTCATAGGGTACAATAAGCAATCAAATCATACTAGGAAACAGTCAATATAAATTGTTAGGATACAAGCAATAAGGTTACAATCATGCAGTCATAAGTGGGCAGGGATGGGTGATAAAGAGTGATGAGAAGATTATTAGTAATAGTAGTGCAGACTTTGTAATAGTTGGACAGTGTTGAGGGAATTATTTGTTTAGCAGAGTGATGGCATTCGGGAAAAACCCGTTCTTGTGTCGTGGTTCTGATGTGCAGTGCTCTATAGCATTGTTGTGAGGATAGGAGTTGAAACAGTTTATGTCTGGGATGTGAGGGGTCTGTAAATATTTTCACAGCCCTTTTTGACTCATACAGTATACAGGTCCTCAATGGAAGGCAAGTAGGTAGTAATTGTTTTTTCTGCAGTCCTAATTACTCTCTGAAGTCTGTGTCTGTCTTGTTGGGTTGCAGAACCAAACCAGGCAGTTATAGAGGTGCAGATGACAGACTCAATAATTCCTCTGTAGAACTGTATCAGCAGCTCCATGGGCAGTTTGAGCTTTCTGAGTTGGCACAGAAAGAACATTCTTTGTTGTGCTTTTTTGATGATGTTTTTGATGTTAGGTGTCCATTTTAGGTCTTGTGATATGATAGAACCTAGAAATTTGAAGGTCTCTACTGTTGATACTGTGTGGTCTAGTATTGTAAGAGGTGGCAGTATGGGGGAGTTTCTCCTAAAGTCTACCACCATTTCTATGGTTTTGAGTGTGTTCAGTTCCAGATTGTTCTGGTTACACCACAAGGCAAGTTGTACAACCTCCTATCTGCTTTCAGATTCATCTTGAATGAGGACAATCATTGTTGTATCATCTGCAAATTTCAGTATTTTAACTGATGGATCGTTCAAGATGCAGCCTTTGGTATATAGGGAGAAGAGAAGTGGAGAAAGCACACAGCCTTGGCGGGGGGAGTTGTGCTAATTGTACAGGTATCAGATGTGATTCTGCCTAGCTTTATCTGCTGCTTCCTGTCTGTTTTAACTTACAAAGCTATGTTGAAACAGAGCAAAATGTCATTAGACTTGTACACTGCCCACTTACAGAGTTAGGTATCATTCTAAACCTAATGAATAAATTGTTTGATATATTTTCTTAATCTTTCTATCTTAGAGGTCAATATGCTCTTACAGTAATCAACCTGAATATCAAATCTTTGGGACTACGGTCTCTCAAAGAAATAAGTGATGGAGATGTAGCCATTTTGAAAAACAGCCACCTTTGCTATGGCAATACATTGGATTGGAAGAAACTTTTTGTAACACCAAAACAGAAAATAAAAATAAGCAAAAATGGAAATGAAAGTGAATGTGGTAAGTGCATGTGGTTCATGTAACTATGAATGGTATATATTTCTGAAAATCAGTTTATATTCTTAAAATTAATTAGATCACACGGTTCATCGTATTAGTATATGCATTTATCTATACAGTTGAGCTGTGCAAACATTCTTCCTTCAAAGCCTCTGCTGGCCTTTTGTGCATGCATGCACATGTGCAGAATATAGGTCTGCCAGCATTTTCATATCATTTTGCTAATGTTCTGACAGAGGTTTCTTCTATGAATCTACAGACATGCTGGTAAAACTGGGAAAGTACTTATCCTGTGAGCAATTTTTTTTTAATTACATTTATATGCCGCCCTTCTCCGGAGACTCAGGGCGGCTTACAGTTTTTGGGATACAACCCAGTGTGCTCAGCAATACCTTCATTCCATTGTATATGCCTGCTTATTACTAAGCGGCATTTTTACAAGGTCAGCTAATTGCCCCCAACAATCTTGGGTCCTCAATTTACCTACCCCAAGAGGATGGAAGGCTGAGTCAACCTTGAGCCTGGTGGGATTCAAGCCTACAGCAGTTGTAGGCAGCTGGAACTTAAGTGCGGGCAATTAACAGCCTGAGCCACCAAGGCCCTTTTAGCTATGTATAAGTGTAAATGTGGGTTTGTATTGTAGCTCCCAAATGTTCCTTTAGTCTTGTTGCTATTGCTTTTTCATATATTAGTTGTAGTAAGTTTGTGCCTCAGTTGAGCAGTATTTTGCTTGCTGGAATACTGAGTCAAATGCCTTTTCATACTCAATGAAAGCCATGCACAGAAGCATTGTGCCTTTCAATGACTTGCTGAACAATGATATTGTGTTGTAACCACTTCTGAACCCCACCTGCTCTTTCAGCTGTGTATCATTTAATGTTCTCAATATTCTCTTTGCTATTGTCTTGATGAAAACTTTGCAGATGACTGAAAGAAGGCTTATTGGATGATAATTCTTTAAATCAACTTTGGCCCCTTTCTTGTGTATAAGAATCACTTCTGCATTTTTCCATGCATCTGATTTTTTTCCCTCTGAGGCATCTCAAGTATAGTTTTGCTAGTGACCACTAGCTTTCAGTATTTCAACCATAACAGTCTTTTCCTAAAGCTTTGCCATTTTTCATTGATTTTATGGCACTTGATACTTCCTCTACTAGGATATCTGGCATTTCCTCTTTTGTGCGGATTGTTACTTTTGAGTGATCTTGATCTTTATATAGCTCTGAATAGAATTTTCCAATTATTTCTAACATTTTCTTTGTGTCTTCTTCTACACAAAGTGCCATCTTCACATTTTAATGCAAAAATCTTCTTTCTTGTATTTATAAACTTGCATTTTGCTCTATTAATCCATTTGTTTTCTTCAATTGTCTTTTTCACAAGGTTCACATTCAACTGACGTGCTTCTTCTTGGATATGTTTTCTTATGGCCTTGCAAAGTTCAAATTCTCCAGTTTATTAGTGAAACTTCCAGTATTCTTCATTGTCTGTTGTTTTTTCATTAAATTAATAGTTTTCTCAGATATTTCTGACTGCATGATGTGTTTTTCCAACTGTGCTATAGATAAAGTATATTCAAGGATGCTTTTGGCTATTTGTTCATTTTGGCCCATAATGTTCATCTCTTTCGAATCTTGCAATAGAACAGGAGTGTCAAGCTCTATTTCATTGAGGGCCACATCAGCATTGTGATTGCCCTCAGGAGATGTCTCTGGTGGAGGGAGGCGGGACCAGCTAGTGCCGGGGCCTGATTCACCGGAGGAATAAAGATGTAGGGGTTGTGGTGAGGCAGCCTAGCTGGTCACTGTCATTGCCACACCACAAGCTCTGTGCACTCAGCCCCCACCTGCTCCCCACCCTTCCCATTTCTGGGGCCATCGGAGGAGGGTGGGTAGCAAGCTTGCCAGTGCTGCCACCACACTGCGAGCTGAGGCACATGGAACAGGTGGTGCTGTGCCATTTCCCCTGCACATTCAGACCTTGCCAGCCAACCTCATCTTCCAGCTCTGGCATCCACATGGGACAAACCTGCAATCTGCCGTCCCATCCCTGACAGCCTGGTGAATGGGAAGGGTGGGGAACCCCTATCCCAAGAAGCAGTCAGGACTCCGCAGTCCATGCAGGTAGGTCTGAGTGCCAATGGTCACTGGGCCGACCCTCCAAGCATCAGGCAGAAGCACATTCCAACTGTAGTGGCCATAGGCAAGCAAAGACAGATGATGGGGTCACAGCAAGAAAGCACAGCTGGATGCTGTCACTGCTACACCCTGCATCCAGCCTACGGGCCTTGTGTTTGATATGCCTGTAATACAACAAATTTATTAGATAAATTAATCTCAAAATCACTGCTCTTCTCTAACAGCTTATTATTCTTTATTTTTGCTTTTTGTGATGTCTTTATCATTTTTATACACTCTTTTCAACAGTGTGTCTTCACTTTAGCTCATAACATGCTATCATCACTTCCAATGTTAAAGTGATTGTTGACAATACAATTGCAGAATGTGGTTTTATCATATGACATGACAACTTCCCCCCATGCCTAAAGAGAAAAGTTTTCAATCAGTGTGTGTGACCTATTCTAACATGTGCCAATGAAACATAGATATTAACCTCACAATTAATACAAAAGCTAAGAGTGGCACAAAGAGCTATGGAAAGATATATGCTCAGCATCACAAGACAAGATAGAGAAACCTGCACATGAATTAGAGAATAATCAAAAATATATGTTGCCATTAAAAAAATAAAAGAATTAAATGGGAATGGCTGGTCACTTAGCAAGAAGAACTGATGGCACGTCATAGAATGGGTTCCACTTGAAAAACGTCCACAAAAGAGACCTAAAACAACATGGAGAGATGACATCAGCAAATATTGTGGACCCAACTGGCAAAGGAAAATTCAAAAGTGTACTGGTTAGAAACATGCAGAAGAGGCCTTCATCCTGCAGTGGATAGACAATGGCTAAAATGTTGATGATGATGAATATGTGGTCTACAAGCGGTCGCCAACCAGTGGGCCACGGCCCACTGGTGGGTCATGAGAACATTTTGATAGGCTGCAGAGAAATCTCACCCCAGAGCACACCCCCAAAGCAATTAATCCAGGCTGCGCAGAAACACAAGGCTGCGCCTCCTACATGGCCCATGGGAACCCTCCCCGCCCACTCACTCCTTACCCGGCAAACTTGCCTGCTAAATTGCTATTTTTCTGACCATCAGTTGTTCTGCTGTGCTGGGAGATTTAGCTAGGAAGCAGGAAATTGTTGGATTTCTTGCTTTCTAGCTAGTCTTTAGATCTTCGGCTCTGCTTTTAAGCACAGCTGAACCTCCTTTAGGACTGAAGGTTCTATTATTCAGTGCAGACTCACGGCAAGCAAATTTTATGTGACAGACTGAGCTAGCTGATGGCAGATAGATAGATCACTGAATGATTCTGTGAGCAACTCAATCTGCCTGCCTGCTTTGTCTGCTTTTGGGTAAAAATTGCTCTTTTTATATAAAAAATTCAATATATTGAATTTTTTATTGTGTATTGTGAATTAATTTTGTGAGTTTGCTTGCTAGCAAATTCTATGTGACAGACTGAGCTAGCCAATGGCAGATGGATAGATCTCTGAATGAATCTGTGATTCTGTGAGCAACTCAACCTGCTTGCCTGCTTTGCCTGATTTTGGGTAAAAGTTGCTCTTTTTTTAATAAAAAATTCAATATTTATATAAATATTTATAATATTTACATACAAGCTATGCCCAGCCAGTCACATGACCACCAAGCCACACCCACAAATTAAGTCCCACCCACAGAACCAGTTAGTGGTCCTTGGGATTTAAAATTATGAGTTTGGTGGTCCCTGAGGTCCAAAAGGTTGGTGACCCCTGGTCTACAATACATGCAATCAATTTTTTTGATAAGACTAGATTTGAAAAAAAAATTGAGGATGTGTGAGACTTTGAAAAGCAATATAAGTTTTTTGCATGAATTGCCAAAACCAGTTAGTTCAAAATGTTTACAGGTAATGTCATATACAGTAGGATACCAGCATTACCCCAAGGAGCCTTCATGGTCGAAGTGCAATATTGTCAAAGTGCAATATTGCTGGCTAACTACCCATAGCCTGAACTTTGATCCTGATGGGGCTCAAGGTTGACTCAGCCTTCCATTTTTTACAAGTTCAGTAAAATGAGGAGCCAGATTGTTAAGGGCAATATGCTAACATTGTAAACCAGAGAGTGCTCAGAAGCACCAGAGGAAGGTATATAAGTCTAAGTGCAGGGGTGGGATTCTATCAGTTCAGACTGGTTTGGGTGAACCAGATGTTAAAGTTACATCTGGTTCACCGAACCGGTATTACAAACAACTGGCTGGCCCTGCCCACTCTGCCCCTCACCTCCCATGAGTCTCTACATGGCCCATTTTTGATGGAGGTAAGAGCAGGGTCTGTGCAGAGGTTCTGGGAGGGGGGGAAATGAGCCTTCTGGAAGTCTGGAGGTCTGGAAACAGGCCTGTTTCCGGCTTCTGGAGGGCCTCCAGAGCCCAGGAGAGGTTGTTTTCACCCTTCCAGAGACCCAGGGGATGCCTCTGGATCCTTGGGAGGGCAGAAAACGGCCTCCCGGAAAAATCGGAAGTTGCAAAATGGGCCTGTTTCTGGCTTCCAGTGGGCCTCCAGAGCCCAGGGAAGGCTGTTTTCACCCTTCCAGAGGCCCAGTGGATGCCTCCAGATCCTTGTGAGGGAAAAATATGGCCCTCCTGAAAAAACAGAAAGTCGCAAAACGGGCCTGTTTCCGGCTTCTTGAGGGCCTCCAGAGCCCGGAAGAGGTTGTTCTCGCCCTCCCAGAGGCCCTGGGGATGCCTCCAGACCCTTGGGAGGGCAAACAAATGGCCCTCCCAGAAAAATCAGAAAGTGCAAAATGGGCCTGTTTCCGGCTTCCAGTGGCCTCCAGAGCCCAGGAAAGGCTGTTTTTGCCATCCCAGAGGCCCAGGGGATGCCTCTGGACCCTTGGGAGGGAAAAATATGGCCTTCCTGAAAAAACTAGAAGTTGCAAAATGGGCCTGTTTCCAGCTTCTGGTGGCCTCCAGAGCCCGAGGAAGGCTGTTTTCGCCCTCCCAGGGGCCTTGGGAAGGCAAAAAATGGTCCTTCCAGAAAAATCAAAAGTCATGAAACTGGCCTGTTTCCGGCTTCCAGTGGGCCTCCAGAGCCTGGGGGAGCATGTTTTCACCCTCTCAGAGGCCCAAGGGAGGTCTCCAGACCCTTGGGAGGGTGAAAATGGCCTTCCTTGGGCTCTGGAGGCCCACCAGAAGCCAGAAACAGGAAGTTCCAGTAGGCCACACCCACCATGACCACACCCACCCAGCAACTGGGCAGCGAACCCGTTGCTGGATTTTTGAATCCCACCTTTGTCAGTGCTATTGCTATGTATTAACCCAGTTATTGATGCAAAGCAAGATGGGTTTTGAACCTGAAATGTATGAATAAAAATTACTATGAAATCTCAGAACATGGAAGAAATAGCATTTCCTCTTTACCTTTTCTCTAGTTTCACAAAGCAGCTATTTGCGTTGGGTTTGCTAACCCATGTTTAGTTTTACTTTCTGGTAAATACCAAGTTCATCAGTTTAACTGATTAATTACCTAACTATGGCAGGGAAGTAGAGACTAAAAAGCAATAGCAATTGCAATAGCACTTAGACTATTTTACTATTCCATAGTACTTTACAGTACTCTCTAAATAGTTTACAGAGTCAGCATTTTGCCCCTCATTTTATATGTCCTCATTTTACCAACCTCAGGAGGATGGAAGGCTGAGTCAGCCTTGAATCCATCAGTGAAAACCCTGCCTTTAAAGCACTGCACCATCACAGCTCCAAAAGCAATATTTTGAAAGTTAAGCATTTATGAACTCATAATTATGTTTCTACATGTGGCTCACAGAATGAAACTATGATGCAAGGATGATTGGTCAGTAGTCTTATTGTAATTGTACTGGGAACTGACTGAGTTTTAAGAGGACAGACCAGTAGTAGTATGCTACCGGTTTGCCCGAAGCGATAGTAAAAAAAAAAGCCTCTGAAGATCAGTTGAGAGGGGGAAAAAAGGCCTCAGGCAATCAGCTGAGAGGAGAAAGAAGAGAAAAGCGCAGGATTGGCCCTCCCATTCATCCCTGTGCTTTTCTTTATCCTCTCAGCTGATTGGCCTCAGCTGATGTGAGGAAAGCTGCACACATGTGTTAGGTGCGCATGTGTTAGGTGCGCGTGCATGCGCACATGATCGCCGAACTGGTAGTGGAACAGTTAGGATCCCACTGCTGGGATAGACACCTTCCATCCTTCTGAGATTGGTAAAATGAGGACCCAGATTTTTAGAGGGGATGTTCAAATAATACTGACATTGTAAACTATCCAGAGAGTGCTGTAAAGTACTGTGGGGTGATATACAAACCTAGATGCTATTGCTATGCTAATACTATTATCATTGTTTCCTAGATGGGTGATTTTTCTGGATTTCGGCAACTGCTTGGATTTTAACAGTTCAGAAATTGTAATTGTTTAAATAAATTTCAACTATGCCATGCACATTTCTCTTTTCTGGTATAGTGATAAACACTTGGTTCTGTCTTTTAGCTGCCACAGGACAAGTTTGCCATCCCTTCTGCTCAAATATAGGCTGCTGGGGCCCAGGACCCTTCCAGTGCTTTTCTTGCCGTTATTTTATCCGCCAACAGGAATGTGTAAAACATTGTAACATTTATCAAGGGTAAGAGTTTTAAACATCCCATGTAATAAAAAAGCAAAATCCTTTCAATTCTACAATAATGCTTATGTGAGAAAATGCTTAGTAAGATTTTGAAATCTTAAGTACTTTTCCTAAATAAAACATCTCATTAAATTCAAATGAAATTTCATCTCAGTAAACATGATTAGGTTTGCATAACAAAGTCATTTTGGAACATAATGTAATGGACTGTGATCCTTTTTATATTATATTTTCTGCAACAATGGTCATCAAGAGGACATTCTGCAAACTATAATGCAATCTAAGATCTTCTTTGTGTGATCTAGCACCAGAGACCTCTGAATACCATCCTTCAATTTCAGAAGGAACTTCCATTGTTAGTGTTATCTCCCCCTCAAAAAAATCCTACTAGCCAAGTTATATAGATCTTTGAGTTCAAGTTAATAACTATGATAAAGTTTCTGAAAATGAATTACTATAATGTCAAGCATGCAGTGCTAAAAATTTAACATAATTAATTCATATAAAATATTTTTCTTCATTTTCTGCTGCTATAGGTTTTCAAAGTTTAGTAAAAATTGAGGAAAAACCAAATGAACACAGTATGAAACTTTTAAAATGACTTTATTTAAAGGCATTTTAAGGCATGTGTGTTATCTTTCACACACACACAAAGTTTTCTACATATATTGTGCTAACCTAAATAGCAAATTTTGCATCAAATTATAGGTTCAGTGTAACCAGTAACAAATAATAAAGTTTATAGTTATTTAAGCCATCTGTTTCAGTTTTTACATTTTAATCATTCACTAAATGGTTTCAGAAATGAGATAGATTTCATCTCTAACAGATTGAACCTGTTAACTCATTTTCATGTGTATTTAGGCCACAGTCACTACATGAAACCTAATTTATCAAAAAAAGTGGTTTTAGCATAATTGTGTTATTCATATCCTATAAATATATGTATATGTATTATGAGCTCACTCACTCCTTGAATTATGTGTTGTCTGTTTGTCAAAACCCTTAATGTAAATTATACCATATGATCAGAATTCTCTTCGAATAAAAATTTATATTAGTCATTATTCACAGGATTACCTAAATGAAACCATAAAGTGTTCAGCAATGTCCAATGAACACAATAAAAATATCTATTTCTAACATTGCAAACTTATCTGGAAGTGCATTTCTCTGATATTTCCCTACAATGAATATATTTTTTATAATATACTTTCTTTTTAATAGTTATGACATGGTCAGAAATTTCTTGCTTGTCTAAAATTGAATAATATGCTTTCTTACTGCTTGACATATTGGAAGATGATATATTTTTCTTTTGGAAGATTTGGATTGTCAGTGTGGTAAAACCTTATCAGGATGCTTTAAATTGACCCACCATGATGCTTCTGCTGCTTATAATTATGTTATGAGATTATTAACAGTTAATAGAGACACCTTATATTCAGAATCCACTTAAATGCAGAAGAAATAGGACACAACAAAAAAAATCTCAGATATAATTTTAAGGAACTTAATTAACAATCAAAATACTTTAATGTAGTTTGTAATGGTTTAATTTATCATGCCAAAGCTCTGTCCTTACCTAAAGACAAATAATAACTTATTATAAAAAAAAGTTTTGCATTTTAAGAAAGGAAAAATTACATTGGAAGAAAGTCAGAAAAAGTAAAAGGATTGGTTTAATTTATACATGTTGCTGTTTCTTTTAAATTTTCTTGTGTTTTAAGTAAACATTTTAGAAAATGCTTTAATAAAAATGTCTTTAAAAGTATGAGACATATATATATAAATAAACAACATTTCTTTTTATATTTCTTTTAGAATGCCTCGAGAATATGAACAAAATTCGGAGTGCTTTCAGTGCCATTCAGAATGCCTTGTGCAAAATACAACTGAACCATATTTAACTTGCACAGGACCCGTAAGTGCACATACTTTGACAGTTTATTAAGAATTTTTGTGTATATTATATTGGTGTTCCATGCAGATATCGATGTGCTCACAAATAAACAGATTAATATTCAAAAGATGCATATAATTTTACTGTAGGGACCTAAAAGTATCCAATCCTAAACTGTTTTTCTCAGCTTATATGATAATTTATTTGCCTGTATAGGCTTCCTTATTCATTTCATCAAAACTATAACAGGGAAAGCAGAGCAGATTTAGAACATACTTATCTTTTGTAGCTGTAATTTCAAATATCAGTTATCAATAGTATTTTTAAAATACTAAATATAAATATTAAATATTATAAATATTAAATATTTTTTAAAAATATTTTAATTGTAGTGGCTTTAAGCCTGGGATTTAAATTGTGCTGCTTTGTCTTAAAATATTGCATTAAATTACAATTCTTGTGTAATCCCAATTGCTACAAACTGCGAATAACATAATAAGAATGCTAGAAAACTAACCAGACAGGTTTCAAGAGAATTAGGAACAGCAATCACCAACTAAGAAAGGTTCTAGAACCTACAGGAACTGATCTCAAAAATCTAAGCAGGATTGCAACTGATTAAATGCAGGAATCACAGTATAATCTCAGCGGAACATTTGATTGGGAAGTAAAAACAAAACACCCATAAATGTCTCAGTGTTGTCACTATTAGCTGAATTCAAATAACATGATGTTTTTTTCAGGGAAATCAGAAAAAAGAAGGAAATTTGGTTAATGCAGGATGGAGCAGAGGAGTTATTCCAGATAATGCATGCAAAATTGCTGCAAAATATTTTGAAGAGCTTTACAACCAATGATTTCTCTGCTCATTTGATTTCAGCCAAATATCATGCTTGCTGCAAAGTGCATGGAATTTGCACACAGGCTGCATTCTGAAATGAAAAAGAATAAGCTCAGATTGCCATGAGGCAAGGGTGTCACCTACTGGGGAAGGGTATTTTTCCCAGTAGAGATATTTTCCTCTGGTAACATTGGGGGGGAAAATAGAAGGGAGATGGTAAAAACTGTCAGAAATTAGAACTTTCTGGTGTTACTATGCAGTTTACAACTTATAGGGATTTGATAGGGAGATCAAATCCACCAATGACAGGGTGACATCACGTACCCTGCCCTGGCATTGTGAGCCACGCCCCTGCAGTATATAAGGGGCTGCCCAACTGCCATTTACCTCACTAGGTTTACTCTCGAGGTCTACACGCGAGGTCTACAAAGAAGGTCTACAACCCACAGCAGAGTGTTTCTATGTGGGGTTTGTAATTCTATAGAGAGGGAAAGGAGGGAAAGAGATTTACATCTCTCTCAGAGGTTTACAGGTTTCTTGGAGAGTTATTCTGAAATATTCCTTGAAAGAGAATGTTCAGCATAGGTAACATTTCTTTAAACATCTACCTCAGTTTCTGGAAGAAAAGCTGGAAGGAAGATAAAGTGTTCCTAGGCTAAAGACTATTGATTCTATAACTGAAAGCTGAAAGGAACAAAGGAAAACTCTAACTACATAGGTAGTTATAAGGATAAAGAATAACCTGAAAGAAGAAGAAAGAAGACTCTGTAAATATTCTTTGTAAATATTTATTAACTGTTCTGCTTGTTACAAATAAATATCTTTGTTTTGAAACCACTTGGGCTCAGTATTCATTTGAATAACTTTAGGCATAGACAAGGTTTTACCTTGAACTATTAATCAGTCATAGGACTGATTAGTTAAAGTTCAAACTTTTCAACAAAAACGGTAACATCTGCTGAAGATGTTACCTAGCCTGGTAATGAAACATTTGAAAACCAACCCAAAAGCTCAAGGAATAAACCTTCACCCTCATCCTACGCACAAACTACAGATATTTTCCATTATTGCAAACATACATGGGTGTGCAAAGCTCAGACTTTCCCGCCACTGGGAGAGTTTCTGTGAAATGATTGTCAATATGTGAACAGTTACACTTCCTCCACAAATGTCTCTGCAAACAAACAACCCCAAAAATCATACACTATGGAGCTATGGATCACTATGTTTATGGATCAAATACCCATAAACATAGAAACTAGTCTTCCAAAACAGATGCAAAATGCTTCGATTCATGATCACTGAGGCCCACAACTGTCTGCGAAAATCCCAACACAGCATTGATGAACAAAAAAAACACATGCCTCAACTCCATCAGACAGGACCTGACAAACACCTTAGAATGCATGATCCACAGGAATGCTAACAAAGTACAAATGCGAAAATGCAGTTCATTACAGGAGAAACTCAGTACCATCACCCCAAAACCATGATAACAACTCAGAGCTATGAATCAAAAATCTATCCAGCAGACCTCCCCATCAGATGACAAGAAGACCATTCTCATACATGGCTTCACGAAATTCAGAAGTGGTTTCCATGTGGAAACAAAAGTACTTATGTTCTTTTCTTCAATCAAAGTAGTCAATTTTGCCATTTCAGCCAACTCCCATCAACTTCTGCAACAATTCTTACACAGTAAGAATAGTAGGAATCAAAGTCCTTTCATTTTCGCACATACAATAGTCTTGCTGCTGTCAACATATATAACAAAGTTCCAGTTTTTTTCTCCAGTTCTTTTTCTGTTAGACCCAAGAAGAAAAAAATCTGGTTTCATTTTTATCTCCAATTTCAGGATTTTCTGTATTAAAATATGAATCATAGTCTAAACATTTTTTGCTTTGTCACATGTCCACCATAGATGGTAAAAAGTCCTTTCTTTTTAACACTTCCAACATACATTTGACATACCTTTATATGGCTTAGATATCTTATCTGCTGTTAAGTACCAATGATACATCATCTTATAGAAATTCTTTTAAATTATAATTTAATGTAAATTTTAGACCCTTCGTCCGCATATTTTCCCATTGTTTGAGCATCACCTTATATCCAAAAGTCCTTGCCCACTGAATTATACAATCTTTTACAGGTTCATTTCCAAATTCAATTTCAATTTTATAAATTTTAGCAATAATATGTTCATCGTTACTACATAGTGAAATTTTCAATTCATTCTTTACAAAGTCAAATCCATAACACTTTTTATTCATTTTGAACCTTTCTTTCAGTTGATGATAAGTAAACCAATGGCAAACGTAAACTTTTGATTCAAGTTCCTCGGCTTTAGTATACATTGTGCTTGATGTGGAAAAGAATGAAAATTTGGTTTTGGGTTTTACAGATTAGATTGATAGATTTTCATAGAAATGACTTGTTTGTATTATTATGGAAAAGCAAAAAGTTGTGATCTGTTGTTAATGCCTTATTCTACTGTAACAGAGAGAATCAGAAGTCAATGCTTTTTCTTTTTCTTTCCCTACCTTTCTTCACTTTTCTTCCCCCTCTCCCCTTCCCCCTCATTGTCCTCTTATTTGTATTTTGTATTTTACAATAATTCATAACTTAATAAAATATAAATGCAAAAATTCAATCCCATTGAATTCCTAACCAACCTCGGATCCATTCTAAAAACAAACCATATGGACCAAGAAACACAAGAAGACTTTAGGCAAAGAATTATCCCCAACGTACAATGCAACAAAACAAAATACTCAACCAAAAAGAGAAGAGAGCACTAAAGAAATTGAAACAAGACAAAATCATCGTCATTCCACCAGCACACAAAAGGCAGATGACTGTGG
Source organism: Naja naja (assembly GCA_009733165.1). Lineage (NCBI taxonomy): Eukaryota > Metazoa > Chordata > Lepidosauria > Squamata > Elapidae > Naja > Naja naja. The sequence continues at coordinate 79,764,857 of CM019155.1, read as the reverse complement.
TCATGGAAAAACTGATTATACACCAGCAAAGCTGAAAACCATTTAAGTGGTATTGACACCTACCAAACAATCCACAGTGATCCAACAAAATACGTAGAGTACAAAATAGAGAGCCCTAAGGAAAATGGAAAGAGAAAAACCGCTAACCTCATTACAGAGGAAGCACATGCAACCACAAGATTCCTCCACACCCAAATTCTATGGACTCCAAAATACACAAGAATGGGATCTCCTTATGCTCAGTTATGTCTCTATCCAGAACACTGATGTACAAATTAGTAAAAACTCTGCAGAGGAAACTCAGACACCTGGTTAATGACTCAACTCACTCAATAAACTCCCTGGAACAATTTCTTCAACTCATTAAGTACATAAAGATCAACAAGGAAGAAATCATGGTCTCCTTTGATGTCACTGCACACTTCATCTCAACTGACACTGACCTGGTTAAACAAACCATATATTACCTATTCACCAAAACCACACACACAAAGGTGACTTCACAGAAACACTCCATGTCCATAGAAACCATCATGAAACTTCTGGATCTATACATGCTTCAAGTTCAATGGGAAAATCTATAAGCAGGACCAAGGCACTCTTGTCAGGCCCCCGTCCGAGTCTGAATCTAGGGGGAAGATGAACTGGAACAAGAACTGCCTGGCAATGAGGGGGCAGCTCCATTGGCCTTGGAGGAAACTGGGGAAGGGCAGAGTCAGTCCAGGCAAAGTTTTTCTGAAGTAGTAAGGCCTGAAGGCAGGGATGAACAGAGGTGGGAGGAACATGAGGGACAGAGCTCAAGCGAGGAGCCAGGACCACCCCCTCCTGATCTGAGGGCTCAGCGAGTGGAGAGGAGGTGTGATCAGTGCAGATGGAGCATCTATGGATGATGAGAATGCCCCGCCCATCTTCACAAGGCATACCGGGGGAATGAGACTTAAGGAGACACTGTGGGGAGGGACATTTGTTGGGAACAAATGCTTTTTTTTTTAAGTATAATTTTTTTCTTGTTTTTTACAAACATATTGTTGTGTGAACAGTGTGGCACTGGAGTGTCTTACATTTTAAAACAAATATGACAATATTCTTCATATTTAATACAGTTGACAATCTTATAAAATTTAATATTAATACACATATTTTGTTAAATTGTACTTTCATTCTTTGATTATCATTCAGTACATTATTTTTGTATCAATTCCATATTCTAAATAGCCCTCTTTTTACTATGAATAAAATATTATTAATCATATTTGTAGTGTTTAACAGACTTACGTAATACTAATAATAATTCACAAATTTATATTGAGTTATAATCTTCCATTATTTATCCCCTTTCTGATTTTTAATTATGCCACTATTATATTTAAAAATATTCCCTTTCTAATCACATTTTATAACTTATTTAATACAAATAAAATAATATTCATCATATTTATGTTTGACAAGTTATATAATTCTAATAATAGTACAGTTTTTATTAAGTTATAATTTTTCATTATTATCTTATTCAATATTTCAATGTTATTTTTATGTCAATCAAATTCTACATATCGTTCCTTTTCCTACAAATAGAATGTTAATATTCATATTTATTATATTCAACAATCTTATATAGTTTAACTAATAATATACATATTTATGTTAAATTGTGTTCTTCAATTGTTTGATTATTCCATATAACATATTCAAAATTGCCCTAATTAAAATTCTAAATTCCCTTGTTATTAATTCACCTTATAATCTAAAACTATCTATTCCATTAATCCTCCTTTCTTTAACTTTAGCCCTTTTTTATTATCCATCATCTCTCACTCGCATTAAAGCTTTAATTATTCATTTCTTAGATTGTCTCCCATATTCCTCTCTTGGATCTTTATCTCTATCTGCTAAAACATTTCTCCCTTCTCTACCCAGTTCCATTGTCCATTTTCAAGTTGTCTACCCTTACCCCTATCTCTCTCCCCAAAAACACTCCCTGCAGTTCCAATTCCTGTTTAACTTCCCTTAAAATACTCTCCCCTTGGTTTGTATCATCAATCATTGTCATTTTTATTTTTATCTCCTTCTTGTAATTTCTTTTTGTTTGTTGTTTTGTCTGTTCTATTTTTCCAGTTGTTCTTTCAGTTAACTCCTCCTCTTCCTGGACATCCTGTTTTCTCTTTGTCATTTGTGTCTTAATTTCCAGCTCTACATCTGTGCTCTGTATTTTATTCAGAATCTCCTCACATCTTCTTGTCAAAGTATCCTTCATATCCTGAATTTCTGATGCAATTTCTTCCCAAATTCCAATCATCTTTGTTTTTGTTTATTTTATTTCTTTTTGTCCAATATTCCAACAATCTTTTGTTCAAACCAAAGCCACTTCTCAAAAAAAAATTCAATGTCCAATGTCCAGGAGTCTTTGTATCCCCAGGTTAATCAATCTGTTCTTCTAGATAATCAAAAGGTGGAACCTTCATAGATCCTCCTACCAATTCAGTCTATATTAAAACTTTCAAGGGTCTTTTTAATAATAAAGTTTTTCTTATTCTCCCCTTTTAATCTCCTAATGCCAGTCCTTTTTGGGATTTTGGGAATATATTGTGCCTTCCTTTGACAGCAGGTGATAGTTTTATATCAGTTTTTCCTTTGTCTTATCTTGCTTGTTTCTTGTTCAATTTTACTCAAATTTTCCAAAATGTAGATATATTAGCTTTTTATGCAAATAGTTCCAGCATTTTACAATGCCTATTCAAAGCCAACGTCTGTCCAATTTAAAAGTCCAATTTTCTGTGTTTTTAACACATTTTCTGTTTTCTTCCTTTCCTTTCCATTTTAGAATCTTAAGATTTTACTCACAGTGTTAGGTCGCTGCCACTTTAAAGATAGTTCTGAGTCTCTCTTTTTCTGAATCTTCTTTTTCGGGGTTGCACTTTAAATAAAAAGGATTCTTCTCACCCAGTTCCAGACACTGTTCATTGACTCTGCTCCAGCACTCTTCTTGGATGTTAAGCTGTCTCTTCTCCTTACCATGGCATAGAGGACAGAGAAAGCCCTGGGGTTCTACATAGAAGTTGCATTCTCCCCTGGAACCTCTCAGGATGCCCCTCCTTTGCTTCACTGCCCCTCCAAGGCAGCTTTGGCTTTTTCTGGAGCCCATGAATAAGGAGAAGCCAACTCAGGGTTAGAGAGCTCCATTCCCTTGAGACTGGTATCGCCATGATGTCACTTCCTCCTCTGAACAAATGCTGAGTTTCTGAAGTGTGCATGCCAATGCTTGAACTGGTCAAAAGTCCTTGCATTCTAGTGGGCATTCTGGACTAATTACGTGGATCTTTCGTTCCTTGAACTCTTTGATTTCCCAATACCTTTAGATTTATTGCTGAGCAGCCTTGGTTCAAACAGCGCTGGGCTGGACTAATTTCAGCCAGAAGTTGCTTGAGGTTTATGTGAGGTTTTGTTATCATTCTGCTCAAGACTTGCTAGAAATGTGGGAGCATTTGGGGAACTTTGAAGCAATAAAGGGTGGTTTGAACTGCCAGCTGTTTGTGTGATCTTGTACTGTGCCCTGGGTCATCACAACCCTGATGGAATCATCCATATCAGGCCTAATAGCAGAAGCAGTCATGCAATGACTCGAATCCATAGCCTTATTTACCATCTAACCAAAATTTTGGATGTGGTACATTGGCAATAATTTCATCATCATCAAATGCTACCAAATTGAAGAAACATGCTACCTACTCAATAATATATTCCCCGGAATCAAATTCACATGTTAAAAGAAAACAGACAAAAGAATCCCATTCCTTGATTTTGACATAAGAAGACTAGACCAGTGGTCACCAACCACTGTGAGAAAATTTTGGTGGTCTGCAGAGAAATGTCACCTCCAAAAGCACCCCTCCAAAGCAATTAATCCAGGCTGCATGGGAACACAAGGCTTCACCACCCACATGGCCCGCAGGAACACAAGGCTTGCATTGCTTGCATTGTGAACAACACAAGATAGTGAGGGGAGGAAGAAAGGGAGGAGGGGGGAACTTGCCCCACTCACCCCACGCACCTCGCCTGGCACCGGGCTGCTTCTTTCTGCTTCTTTCTTCTTCTGCTTTTGGCTGCATGCAAGGAAAGCAGCAAAGGTCTTTCTCTCCCCCAAACTCCACCAGAAATGAGTCTTTGGGACCCTGCAAGGCATCCTGCTCCAAGAAGCATGATAAGTCTCACAAAGACTCATTTCTGGTGGAGTTTGGGGAACAGAATGAAAGACTTCTGCTGCTTCTGCTGTTTTCCTTGCATGAAGCCAAAAGTCTCTCTCTCCCTCTCTCTCTCTCCACCCCCGAGAACAGAGCTGGAGATGGTATCCTGTGATCCCAAATAAAGAATTATCAATTGGTAGGAAAATGGGGTGGGGAATTTTCCTGCAGACTTTTTGGGGGATTTTCCCAGGGTTGTTTTTGGTCCATGAGATTTCAAATTATGAGATTGGCGATCCCTGGACTAGACAGTGGAGAACTGGAAATCCATGTCTACCACAAATCAACTCACATGGACCAGATCCTCAGCTCTGTAAGCAACTACCTCACTGCACACAAAAGAAGTTGCATCCTGACCTTCTTCAGAAGGTCCAGGATACACTGTAGCACCACAGCACTAAGAAAAGTAGAAGCAAAACAGCTGCTTGCCATCTTTCTCTGCAATGGCTATCTGAAAAATTTTGTATTCTGAAACACAGCCCCAAACTACAACGCACCACAGAGCCAACCATCCCACAAAAACTAATCCTACCATACACAAAAGGGGTGTCGGAAATGATGATCAGAATTCTCCAACCTCTAGGAATAACAACAGCCCACAAACCCACAACCACACTCCACCGGAAACAAAGACAAGTTGCAGAAGGATGAAAGAAACAATGTCATTTACAAAATCAACTTTAACAATTGCAAACAATTCTAAGTGGGATAAACATCATGTCAATTGAAAACCATAAACACCAGCTGGCAGTCAATTGACATGTTCCCAAATCCCTATTTGATATCCACACTGACATCAAATGCACCAATTCAATTGGAGCTATATAAGAATCATCAACCACACTTGCCATGTTTGTGAGTTTATTGAAGCCAAGCACTCCACAAGGAATTCCATCAACAGACACATGGACCTACAACCAGCCTATGAACAAGCAACCAACAAGCAACAGCACCAACCTTCAGCCAATCCACACAACCCCCCAAACAGCATTTTACCTCCCAATCACCCTCACCTGATGTGACCTACCCATCACAAGACCCTTACTTGGTGTGACTCTCTCATCACAACCCCTACTGACCACACAAAGCCCTTATTAGCAGAAGAACACCAACACTGACATTCCCTATATTCCACTGAAGATGATACATAGCCTGGTAATGAAACATTCAGAAACCAAACCACAAGCTTGCAGAATGAACCTCTTACCTCAAATCAAAAAGTTTTTGGGAAATTGGTAAGATTATGAGGAAATTGACTTCTTTGTAAACTTCAGATTGGCATGAAATCAAATATTTTGTATGCTTATTTATAGTAGTGAAATTGTAGAAAATTGTACTCAGTATTCAGATGTCCCTCAGTATTATAATGCTAATAATAACTATTCACTTGTAATTTCTAGCATCATGAAAACATTCCCTAATACATTTCTAATCACTTTTAGATGCTGCTACAAAATGTTAATTCCTTCTTTTTCCTTTAAATTCTTCTGAGAAATTGAAAAGGCAGAGTAGGGCATAGTTGGAGATCTGCAATCACTGTTTTATTTACAAATAATTCATCTAAGTACTTTGTGTCTATTTTTCATTGCAACTAATCAGGAAGGGTATCAAGCAAATTGGATTTGATTCATTTTGCTTGGAAGGGAGAGAAGACATGGTATATTTAAATGTCTTGATTAGCCCATTAGAAAAATCTCAGCCTGAATTATCTTTATAATTGTAATTAGATGAAGCAGATGGCCCTGGCTTTTTGTACAAAATAAAGTATATAATTAGTATGTTCTTTAAAACCTCTAGTACAAAATATTTAGCATAAGGTATAGAAAAATAAAAATAATGGAATTTTTTAAAATAATTGTTTTTCAAAAATCAGTATGATACTGAAGTAATAAAAGATACGTACGTTTTATCTTCTGACCTGCAGATATTTCAGATTTTAAAATCCATCATTGTCACCCTGCAAGATTTTTTTTGTCAATTCTTAAAGTTCCACACATGTAGTTTGACAAAGCCCGATCATCTATTTATTAATGTATTAATGTACACGCAAATGTATTTCATATCCACAAAAAATGCTGTGCTTCTTGTCCAGGGTCCTGGCAACTGCCTGAAGTGTGCTCATGTAACAGATGGTCCACATTGTGTTAAATCATGTCCTGCTGGCATTTTGGGAGAAAACGATACCTTAGTCTGGAAATATCCAGATGAAAATTTAGTATGTCAGTTATGCCATCCGAATTGTGTTCGTGGGTAAGTGATTTTTTTAAATTGAAACTTAATGGAAAGGATAACATGTTGTAATTTATAAAAAAAATTCAATTTATGAACAAAATGGAACCGTAACTTAATCAATGCACAATCAAACGTAAATACAACTGATCCCATAATTTATCTCTTTATATTTTTTATGGTTTAAAATATTTTTAGTTTGGTATATAATCAGTTTTATTCCGGAGAACAAATATCAACTTTAATAAGGAAATTTAATCAATATAATTACATGAGTAAAAGCATTATTGTAATGTTGCCCAATATTGCCATTCTCTTCTGATTTAAGCCTTCTTCTCATAGCTATACTGATACTTTTCAGAAGTCCATAAGATATTGTGATTATTCTCTTTAGCTATTTAAGTTGTAATGGGGCTTATTTAGTTTAATCTGCTTTTAAATTATTTATTGTTGTTGTTGTTTTATTTGTAAGCCGCCCCGAGTCTTCGGAGATGGGGCGGCATATAAGTCCCATAAATAAATAAATAAATAAATAAATAAATAAATAAATAAATAAATAAATAAATAAGTTCTTCATTTTATAAAGGCCTATAACTGGTGTTGGCAACCCATGGCTCTAGAGCTGTATGTGGCCCTTTGGGCCCTCTGCTCAGTTCCCTGTCCCATCACTGGCTGGCCCTGACCCTCACCCTACCCTACCCTCCTTCGCCTGGCCTGAGAAGGTAAGGGCGATGGTGGGAGATGAAGAAACAGCCAGGGCTGATTCCCTGGTGCCTCATTCTTGCTGGAGCTTCTTCTTGTTGGTGCTGGGTCTGCCTCTGTTTCTTGGGGAGATGGACAACCTGCTCTCCACCCGAGACACTGGCCCAACCTGGCTGCAACCGATGCTGGCCTCGCTCACACAAGGCCTGGCAGGATGGGAATGGGATCCAGGAGGAGGGGACATCAGAAAGGGGATGGGCCCACAGTACCCAGCCATGGCTTTAAGAAGCTCACGGCAGCAGGAAAACGGATCTGGCCCCACCAAACCTCACCCACCCCAGGGGTCAGGCTCGGAGAAAGCCAGAATGGCCTCACCAAAGATGCTTACCCATCATCCTGTTTCCCCCCACTCTATGTCTGTGTCTGTCTGTGTATGTGTATCTGTCTGTTTCTGTCTCTCTGTCTCTCTGTGTGTGTCTTTCTCTCCCCACTCGCTCTCTCATAAAGCTGAGGCTGGGCCAAGCCAGCAAGCTCTGCTTGGGGCTCTTCGCTACTCCTTTTATTTCTTTTTTTGGGAAATCCGGGCTGGCTGAGGAATGAGTGCCAGCCACAGCAGAGGCTTCCCTTTGGGCAACCCTCCTCCTCCCCCTCCTTCTCCCCTTGTGACCCCCTGACTGGCTGTAGTGGGACCAGGAGGGTGCGCACACACGGGGAGAAACTCAAGTGAGCAGTCGGGCTCTCCCAAAGTGCAGCAAAGGCATATGTGGGGTGGGTAGACACTCATATAAGGAGGGTCTCTCCATGTGTGTGCACCCTCCTAGTCCCACCACAGCCATCCGGGGGATCGCAAGAGAAGGAAGGGGAAAAGGAAGAGGAGGAGGGTTGCCCAAAGGGAAGCCTCTGCCGTGGGTGGCACTAGTTCCTCAACCAGCCCTCAGCTAGTCTACAGGGATTAAATCCTATTGATTTTATACTGGTAATTGTAATTTGGTATCAGTAATGACAGTATTCCACAAGGAAAAATCCTAGTTTTTCCTTAAATGTCACTTAAGTTACTGTAAACTCTCAGTTTAATTGACCTTGACTTAGTGGATTTCAAATACAAGGGACAAATTATTCATTCACATTTAGTGGATAAATGTCCATTAAATTAAAGTTTTATGGTAAATGGTGCCATTGATTTCAATTGTGGAATAACAAATTGGTACAAAAACATATGTTCAGATTTAGTGAACTCTGCATGATTTGTTTTATTGAAGTTGTACAACATTCCATAGACACTGTTTCATGGAACTGTGATATTTTGAAAGAGCAGGCAAGTATATGAAATGAAATATATCATAGCCACATGTGCTGAATTTATAATTTATAATATACTGATTGCCACATTTCATCCAGAATAAAACAGCAAGTTATAGGTCAGTTATAAAATCACATACTGTATTTTTCAGACTATAAGATGCTGCCTCTTCCTCTGTCTCCCAGCAATTTGCCTCCTTTCAGCAAACAGCAAACAGTCTGATCAGCTTCAGCACAGCCTGATTTAGCAGAAGCAGCTGATTGTCAGTTGAATCTACCTCCCGATGATCAGCTGTTTCAGGCTGCAGGGATTGCCATCATCTATTGCCACCTACGCGCACCCCATTTTTGGCCTCTGCACCCCATTTTTGGCCTCTGCTTGCCTTGTTTTTGGCCTCTATGTGCCCCAGGCAGCGGGGATCAGAACGAGCCAAAAATGAGGCATGTGAAAGCCAAAAACAGGGTGTGCAGAGGCCGAAAATGGGATATGGAGGTCACAAATTGGGCTCATGAAGGTGGCAATAGGCAATAGCGATCCTTGCAGGCTGAAACAGCTGATTGTCAGGAGGCAGATCCAACCGACAATCAGCTGCTTGTGCTAAGCTGTGCTGAAGCTGACCTGGCTTGCTACAAGGAGGCAGATTGCTGGGAGGCAGAGGCCAAAGGGTGGAGGGCTATGAGTGGGCTGGACTTTGGCAACATTCACTGTGTAAGACGCACAGACATTTCCACCCACTTGGAGGGAGAATGCATCTTATACACCAAAAAATATGATAAGCTATATCCTCTTTGATATCAAGCATGTCTTTAAACTGAGTGAGTTCTTGGTCAGTGTAAATAATAGTCCTGCCAACACATACCCAACCATGTATTATTATTGAGAAATCCTTATGTGAAAACAAACATGACTTCCTTGAAACATTACACTAGTCATATAGGATTTTTTGTGTGTGTGAACATTAACCATACATGACCTAAGTAGACATCATCACAAGGACCCTGGTTATCAGAACAATGTGCTGCTAGGAATATTCTCTAGGAAGGTTATACAGATTTGGACACTACATATATAAACATGCCACACACATGGAAATTATTTCCTCAAAAGTGACAGTCATGTGGTTAGGATATCATGAATGTAAAACATCTCAATGTAATTAAATGTATTGCCATATTTTTAAAAGCAATGTAATCACATAAGATAACACAAAATAGGTTCATGTTCTAAAGTTGTAGTTATAAGACTGATCCTCAATGAAATATGATTGAATAAACTGATGGAAAACTTGGAATGCAGAGATTATTAAAGTAATTCAATTTACAAAGATTAATTCGTAATTCAATCTATAGAATATTTTACTTAGGATAATTTGGTCACTCTTCAAGATGATGGTGTAGCTATTATTTTCCAATATAAAATGACCATTGGTTGATAGTTTTGATGGTTTGCTTTGTCCTAATGATCTGCAATGTATTAGGTAGTACAATTGTTCCTTTTTTTGTCATTGCAGCTGCCAGTAATAAGCCAGAGAGAGATAATGTTACACTTAACATTGATTATTATATGTATACTGATAGGGATTTGCCACAGAGATGGGAAAGCTCTAAGATAGACTAGGACTGTTGTCTAGACTGGAAAGTAAAAAACATTTCAGAAAAGGGAGCAGCAAACTACTTTGGTACTATTGCCAAAACAAAACAAAACACAAAGATGTGTCCACAATCCCCAGGAATAAAGTTTGAATTAAAAGACAATATTACTTTGCTTGTTTTGGGGCATAAGGAAGCCAATCTGTAAGGACCTGCCCAAGCTGGTCCCTCAGGAAAGCAAAATTCTTGGCTCCATTGAGTTGAATCAAAAAAACTTTTACTGTAACGAAGTGGTTGCAGTAAAGCCAGGTGAAATCTGAAGATCCCGCACAAAGCTCAAACAAATCTTCCATTTCCCCAAACCCAATCTGCCTGACCAGTCCACTGGCAGCCAATGTGATGCCACAATGATGTTTTCAGAATGCTGAAGTGCTAGGCAGGTAACAGGTCACTCACAGGACACGACCGCCTTGGAACCAGGCTGAAACTGGCTTGGAGGGTCTGCTTTGTCTGCAAAGACAATCCCCCTCCCTAATTCCCAAGAGGTTTCAGCAAAAAAGAAACCATGCAAAAAATGCCAGCAAGCCTTCCCCACCCCCAATAGAATGGCAGGACACAATGGTATATCTGATATGCTACCCACCTAAACAGTCACATTAGTCCTGTACAACAAAACAAAATAAAAAGGGAGAGAAGGTTAAAACAGAAAAAAATATTTAGGATATTATCAGCATATTGATTATGAAAGCACTTTACACATTTAGGATCCCTAACATGGTGCTAGTCAACCCATTCAATTTGGCCTTCTGCGAAATCCTTCCAAGCTACTAAATATTGAAGGTTCCCCCTAAGTTTACAGGAATCTAAAATATCTCTTTTATGACTGGCTCAGGTGGTGGTGGAAGCTTAGATCTGAAGGGGAAGGTGACTTCAGAGGGGGAGCTTATTAAGATGATGCTTCCCCCCTGCTGGACCTCTTCAAATGGAGAGAGGAAATCAGGAGCCTGGGAGACTGATCAGGACCCAGTAGTACATAGGTGTCAGAAAGATAGAAGACTGGGAAGGAAGAACCAAAAGGGTAAGTCTCCCCTGAGGCAGCTGTGGAGGCCAAGATGGGAGCAACAGCCAGAGCAGGAAGAGCTCAAGGGAAACTGAAGAATTGCTTTGTGTTTTGCATGGGACCTTCAAATTTCACCTAATGTAAGGACCTGGCCCAGCTGGACCCTCAGGAAAGCAAAACTCTTGATTCCATTCAGTTGAATTGAAAGAACTTTTACTGATAGAAAGTGGTTATATTAAAGTCACATGGAATCTGAAGGTCCCATGCAAAGCACAAAACAATTTTTCTGTTTCCCCAAACCCAACCCTCTATCAGTCTACCAGGCAGCCAGTGTGATGCTGCAAGGATGTTTTGAGAACATTGTGGTGCTAGGCAGATAACAGGTCACTCTCAGGGCAAGACGACCTTGGAACCAGGCTAGAACTGGCTGGGAAGGAATCTGCTCCATCTCCAAAGACAATCCCCATCCTAATTCCCAAGCAGTTATAGCAAAAGAGAAAACATACAAAAAATGCCAGCAGCCAGCCAGCCTTTCCCTCCCTTTCCAACAGAACAGCAGGACACAATGGTATATCTGACACAATCATTTAGAATCACATCATCATAGCTTTGTTTCAGAGTTACATTTGTGGTTTGTAAAAAGCCTTTTTACAAAATTAATTTGATTGAGAAATGTGAAATAATGCTTAAGATCATTTCAAGTTGTATACCACTATGATCACCATAAAAGATGGTGTTTTAATTGCTTTAATCTTAATCATCTGGGAATATAATTTAAAGTTGTATAAATATTGATAATAAATAAAATTTCTTGGTCTCACCTACCTACTTCCATTGATAGAATGAAGATAGAACTTTAAACATTTCTTACAGAATTATTTAAATGATTGCTTAGGTCCTGAATGTGAAGTTGTTAGAGAAAAAAGACAGAATATCTATTATTGTTTCTTATTAAATAGTAACAGCAAGTCAATAAATTCATTTATTTATTTATTCATTCATTTATCAAACTTCTTTGCTGAAGAAGGCCTTCAGCTTGGTAATGTAGGGTTCTGATAACTCCCATTTTGTGCTCTCATTTTGTGCTCTCATTTGGTTCTCACCAAAAGAATCAAAATGTAAATATTGATCTGTGTGTGTTCCACCCTCTGGAGCACAAAATAAAAGTTATCAGAACCCTACATCATTGAGCTGAAGGCCTGCCTACCAGCAAAGATGGGAAAGAAAAAGAAATAAAACACATCAAGAAAGTCCTCAGAACACGTGCTATCCCAAGTTGACCTTCATCTGTCCATTTGCTTCTTGAAAAAGCAACTTGGGATAGGAGGTTGCAGGTTAGTCAAATTCAGAGCTTTGGCTTAAAGCCAAAGAAAGAAAGCCTGCCTTGAATAAAAACATGTGGTACAAGTTTCTTGATAACTGCCAAAGTACTTTATTTATTAATAATCACATGATCTTACAAAATAATTACTGATGTTCACAGGGCAAAAAGTTAAATGTTAAATTAAAATATTCTGATCTCTTTTTATTTATTTATTTATTCGACTTGTATGCCGCCCTATTCCCTAAGGACTCAGGGCGGCGAACATTAAAACAGAGAAAAATTTACAATAAAACAGAATTAAACAACTAAACAAGCCAAATAAAGTAAAATAAAAGCCACCCACCCCCGGGTCATTCGAGGCCGGCCCGTTGAAACAACCAAGTCTTCAGGTCCTGGCGGAAGGAGCGGAGGTCAGGGGCCAAACGGAGATCCACGGGAGCTGATTCCAAGGGCAGGTGCTCCCACAGAGAGGCCCTAGCCCTGGGGACCGCCAGCCTACAATGTCTGACTGATGGCACCCCAAGGAGGCCCCTCCTATGAGAGCGAACAGGGCGATCGGAGAGTGATGCTGGCAGGAGGCGTTCCTGCAAGTACCCTGGACCCAAGCCATTAAGGGCTTTATAAGTTGTAACTAATACCTTGAAGGCGACCGGAGGCAACCAGCAACCAATGCAAGCAGCGAGGAGGGTGTAACATGGGAGTATTGGGATACCCCATCACAGCCAGCGGCTGCATTCTGCAAGCTGAAGCCTCGGACCGTCCGCAAGGGAAGCCCCAAGTAGAGCATTGCAGTAGTCAATTCTAGAGGTGGCGGCATGAGTAACCGTTCGAAGGGCATCTCGGTCCAAATAAGGGCTGCTGGCAAACCAGCCGAACCTGGGTAAAAGCCCCCTGGCCACAGCTCCCACATGCTCCTCCAAACCGAGCTATCCACGGGGGGCAACACCTCTCCCCATGACCAAAGATGGTACATCCAATAAAGACCGAGATGCGGTAAGAACAGCCACTCCGTCTTGGTGGGGCTGAGCTGAAGCCTGTTACTACCCATCCAGACCCGTACCGCCTCCAGGCACCGGGACATCACGGAGAGCATCACTGATCTGGTCTGGGGTGGAGATGTAAAGCTGGGTATCATCAGCATACTGATGATACCTCACCCCAAAACCTCGGATGATCTCACCCAGCGGTTTCATGTAGATATTAAACAGGAGAGGTGAGAGGACAGACCCCTGAGGCACCCCACAAGTGAGGGGTCTCGGGGCCGACCTCTGCCCCCCTGCCAACACCGACTGCGACTTTTTAATTCTATTGCTAATCATTTTTATTTTCCTTGCTTTTGTAGATGCAAAGGACCTGGACCTGAAGGCTGTCCTAATGGGTAATTGTTGTTAACTAATGTAAAATCAGATGTCCATTTATAGCTGTGTCCAATTTAGCCAAGAATATTGTGGCAAAACAAAACAGTTTTTAATAAAATGGATTCTTGTACGAAGTATGTCTCTTTAGTTGTAGCTTTAGAAAAGAGACCCAGATCCACTATTAGTTTATATCAGTTTACACAGATTTTAATATGAATGGTCAATAAGGAAGAGGTAATGCGTTCACTGTATTCAAATCATAGCACGAAAATATTAGACAATAGGAAAAAGATCATTAATCTAATCATATTTTAAAAATCAGTTAATGGATATAAACTTTCCACTATGCTAGAGTTGCTTCTTGGGTTCTAACCACATAAACACATATTTGTTTTGTACAACATTAATTTTCCTAATGTCTAATTTTCTAATTATAGCTAATTTTCTAATTATGGAAAATTCCATAATAATATATGAGATGAGCACATTTTTGTTTCCCTTCATGGAAATATAAGTGTCTGTAGTTATATTTACAGAGTATTACCTATCTTAATAGCTGTATTGATAGATACAGATGATATAACTTTATTTTTATGTTTGGCAAATATGAGGATGCATATCAAATTATAGTTTGATGGTCATAATTTTACAGAAATGACATTGAACTTCACAAATCATACATGTTCTTCATTCAGTAGTCTAGTCTAGGAAACTAAAACCAATAATATTAATATTACCTTTATTATTTATGGTTATAGCAACAAAATCATGCTGACAGTGCTTCCTCTTTCCTATACCATTATGTTCCAGAGAGCTAAGGAGGGTCGAAAGTGTTTTCTCTTCTCCTATTCCTGCTTTGGACTCAAATTTCTCTTTGACTTTTGTCAAAGTTACAAGTCTTCCTCCTGTTCTTCAAGGTTTTTCTCACAGTCCATTGCAACTTCATTGCTTTAGACTGCATTGGGGGAACCCACTGCCTGAATGTTTTGTCATATCAAATTATATTTTATTCCCTTTCCTTTTAAGAACAATGCTCTAAATCAGGGGTATCAAACTCGCATCATCACAGTGTCGTCACATGACATATTGGGACTTTTCCCCCCTTCGCTAAACCGTGGGGCCAGCATGTGATGCATCTGGCCCGTGGGTCACAAGTTTGACACCCCTGCTCTAAAAGCTCACGTATGACAATGAACTGGCTTTATCAATAACATCGAAGCAATAATAACTGTTTCTGTTTTGTAGATCTAAAATCCCATCCATTGCAGCTGGAGTTGTTGGAAGCATTCTTTGCTTAGTTGTTATAGCCCTGGGTATTGGTCTTTTTGTGCGTAGACGACGGATTGTTAGAAAACGTACTTTGCGCAGACTGCTGCAAGAAAGAGAGGTAAATATAACTGATTGTTTTTTATTCTTTTTTATTGTTATTGTTATTTTTTGTTTTAAACATGTTTTACGTTGTGTAAGCCGCCTCAAGTTGCCATGGGTGAATAGGCAGCAATATAAATTAAATAAATAAATTATTATTATCGATGATGATGATGATGATGATGATGATGATGATGATGATGATGATGATTCAGAAGAGAACTAACTAGTATGGACTCACAATGCACTAGCATTTCAGACACTTTCTAAGTTGTCTGTTATTCCATGTTTGTTTCAATAGGAATCATGAGTTTTCTCTCTGGGATGAAACCACATATTTCTAAATATTTGTTCCTAATATAATTAGAACTATTATAATATAAATAAGATCATGATGGTATTTCTAATGATGAGGAAGCTGATCTTTTGTTTCTCAGCCAAGTAATTTGTTATGGATTTATAATATAGCACAAATAGGTTTTGAATAATTTGTTTTACATCTTTCAAAAACCAGCCTGCCTCGTACACTATTATGGTTAAAAAGAAATTGTCTCTTCTTAAGCCATGCCCTTTTTTATTCAATAGCTTGTTGAACCTTTGACACCAAGTGGGGAAGCACCAAACCAAGCACTTCTAAGAATCTTAAAAGAAACAGAATTTAAAAAAGTAAAAGTACTTGGCTCTGGAGCTTTTGGTACTGTCTATCAGGTAAATTATCATCTTTTCTAAATGTGTGTATTTGTGTCTGTATATAAGTGAAAAACCAGTTCTTTATAAACTTATTTGGAATTAACCCCCATTGACAACATAAATGTACATAGAATCATGCTGTTGCACACTCAAATAATTGTACATTTTAAAATACATGGTATCTTTATATTTACTGTCATAAACAAATTCCATTTATCTAGAAACCATGTAATTTATATGGATGTATTAAAGTCTGTTCATAATCTATTTTATTTGCTAATTGTCTTAATTCATTTTAAGTTTACCCATTTTGATTTTTTTAACAGGGTCTCTGGATTCCAGAAGGAGAAAAAGTTAAAATTCCTGTAGCCATTAAGGAATTAAGAGAGGCTACATCACCCAAAGCTAACAAAGAAATTCTTGATGTAAGCTTTCTTTTTCTTTGTTTTTTGAAGTTTTAAAATATTGGCTGTAGGGACTTCATAGCATGTAGATAAACATTAAGGCATTATTGGTGAAGGCAAAATTTTTATGTTATTGTAGTATGACTTTAGGCAGTCCTTGACATATGCCATAATTGAGGCTGGAATTACATTCATAAGTCATAAATCGAGGCATGACATGATGAAAACTAATTTTTTGACATTTTTTGCATCAGCCATTTGCAAACAGGGTAGTCATTAATTGAATTAATTTTCCCCAATGGGTATTTTTTACTGGAAACCAGGAGTAAACACTAAAAAACAACAAAAATATTGTAACTGTGCTCATAAGACCCTGGCCATAAAAATGTGCCAGTTGTTAAGTGCCCAAAAGTGACCCATTGCAGCTATTTTAACTTTGAATAGGTCATAACTAGATTTTTTGGGATGGTCTGTTATAACTTCAAATAGTATTTAATGTTTCACTCTGTAAATTTTTGACAAATTTTATGTAGATGAATTGAAATTTACAAAAACAAAGTAAAGGCACATTTAGGTGGGCTTAAAAAAGATTAATTTGTTTCAAATAATTACTTTGTAGTGCGTAAGAAATGTTCTCCTTCCTTTATCTTATCTTCATAATTATAAAATGTTACTATTATGAACGTAACACATATGTAGACAGCATGCTGTCCCTTTTCAGAACGAGCAAAGTTATGCAAAGTTAGAGATTCCAAACTATAATAACAAAAACTTCAGTCTATTTTTTCAAGGTATTTTAAAAGTGCATGGTGGCACAATGGCTTCAGCATTCTTTCTTAAAGAATTGAAAACTGTTTTTATATTATCAAATTTAATAGGCATTTTCAAATACTGAAACAGTTCCACATTCTGATGGCTGATAAGTAGTACAGCCCATGTAGACCAAATTTCCAGTTTGGCAGAATTCAAGTTAATGTTTATAAAGATTTGGAACTTTCAGTCAATTCATGGAAATAGGTTAAAAAACATTTAAAAATAATTAATGAAATACGGGTCTGTGAAAGAGGAAGCAAAGAAGCAAATGTTTACGATACTAGAATTATTACAGTGGAATCAAAAACATGCAGACTAAACAAAGAACTATTTAAAAAATCTTTATAGAAACATTTATAGTATATAGTATATTTGATCCAGGCATATAATACATTCCATTTTTTAAATATTCTATTAAAAAACAATAGGTGAAGCTTGGATAGTGAGATGCTTCATGAGCCGGTCACCAGACATTAGCGGGGGGAGGGGGGAAGGATTGGACTGTGAAGAAAGGGTAGAATGGAAGCTCCAGCCAGCCAAGGTCATTAATGATATGCAGAGCTGGGAACTGAGCACTTGTCTCCTGAACAATATACAAGCACTTGATTGGACATTTGCAGATAATTGGGGGATGGTCAGGGGAGAAAGAGGGAACTTTCCTAGTGTTATTTGCGAAAATCTCAGATTCAGTTTACACTACTTTTGTAACTATTTAAACTTCAGTAAAATATACACTTGGTAAAACAAATGGGGAGGAGTCTTTCTTTCTAGATGACTGAGTGAGACTGATGACAGAAAAGCACAATTATATGATCATGAGTGATTCCATATATTATGTTTAAGATATTATTTGATTGGGCTTTCAGAGAAAAAAGAACTAGAGCAGATGAAATCAAAAGAAAAAACTGAGGTGTCCTTAGTTTAGGCTTCAAGGTGCAACTGAACATACAAGCTTCTTCCCTCTTCATCCAATTTAAAGCTTTGCTATGATACTTTCGAGAAGAGGTGAAATTTTATTTATTGGGACTAATTGTTGTTATGGTTTCTCTTAACATGCTCTTCATTAAATAATGACAATTGCTATAATGTAAAATTTCCTTACAGTAAGTGTGAATATATATGTTTTCTCTTTGCTGGTCTATGACCATATTGGTTGATTTCATATATATTTTCTGTTTTCCTTCCCATTCGCCATTTTTTATTTGTACAATGTCTGTTAAGATCTTTATAATCTGATGTACAGATTTGGAAAATCTAGTGGCAAATTACTTTCTTATGTTTTATGTAGTATACATTTATTTATTAATTGTCAGGAATCCTAGCAGATTACTGCAGTGAATGGACAGTAAAGCATCAATACATGTGTTGGAGCGATTAATTAAAAATTACATTGTTATTTAAATAAACTGATTAAATTGTTATAACAGATAATGGTTTTTGTGTTATTTTTATTGAACATTACTACAATTAAGCTACTTTGTTTTTTCTGCAGTTTTCAGCCAAAGATGGTAATTTGCAGTTTACAATATGTGGATATACTGTACCTATTTAGATCATGTACATTAAAGAAGAGAAAAAAACACTTCTTCCTACTGGACTTCTATACAGATGCAATTATCATTTTAAATGAGAGAAAAATTTAAAATATAATTGTCCTATGTTGAAGTATAACAGGTGTCAATTCTAGCCTTCAGATTAATTCTCATTCCACATATAATTTAGCATGATTCAGATTAATTCTGTCAATTAATTAATTAAGAGGGGGCAGATCTTACCTTCTGAGACAAGACGCTATATCCTAATATTGTAATTTCTTGTAGAGTAGTTAATTTCTCTCTCTCTTTCTCTTTATCTTGATTAGGAAGCATATGTGATGGCAAGTGTTGATAATCCCCATGTGTGCCGTTTGCTGGGAATTTGCCTCACATCAACTGTCCAACTCATCACCCAGCTTATGCCCTATGGCTGCCTTCTGGACTATGTTAGAGAACACAAAGATAACATTGGATCCCAGTACCTTCTCAACTGGTGTGTGCAGATTGCAAAGGTATATTAACAACAAACTCCATCTAGTTCTCCAAAACTGTCTAGAACATTGACCTAAATTTAGATTTGTCGCTCTGATCTAGCTGATGCCTACAAGTAGTCCTTGGTTTTCAGTTTCCACATGCTAAAATAAAAGTTCCCTTGCAATTTTGGATGTGTTTTAAAATGCAGGTAGTCCTCAACTAAAAACCAATTATTTAATGTCCATTGAAAGTTACAACAGATTCGGAGAGGGTATTTTATGGCCCATATAGCACTTCTAGTCATTGTAAAATGTCACATTTTCACCCTTTACAATGAAATGATCACAATCTGCGTATTGGCAATCTGTTCACACTTATGACCAGTTGCGAAAAGCCCTGCAATCATTTGATCATGACTTGCAATCTTCTCTTCCAGTCAATGAAAAAATCAGCAGGAAAGATTGCAAGCTGTTGCTACCTGCTGAGAAGATGCCCTCTTGTCTCCTACCAAGAGGTAGGAGCATCCTCCAAAGGGAGCAGAATTCCCTTTGGTTAAATGAAAAAATGGAATTCAGATCCCAAAGATCCGAGTTCTGTTTCTGAAATTCACTGGATAATTTATCTTACACATGCAGAAGGAAGCTGAAATCCTCTAGCAGAATCAGACATCTGGAATATCCCTGCTCTATTCCTGTAGTCTGTTGGAACAGTCCTTTTCTATGAATGGAAGGAAACTGAGCTCCTCCAGCAGGGTGCAGAAATGGAGTTCAAACTCTCAAGTATTTGCTTTGGCAAGCTGCAGAAATGTATCTGAACTCAAATACATTCCTGTAGCTTGCTACAGTTACTTCTCTACACTGTGGGAAACTGAATTTGACAAGCAGATCTTTTGCGCCATGTCCAACCCAGGAGATTGCTTAACAACCACAACCAGGGGTACCAGGAATGTGTTTTTAATTAATATATATTAAAATATTCTTGCTCTGCACATGCACTCATTTTTCAATACTGCTGAAAAAGCAACTGCTTTATTGTGACTGCCTCAATATTCTGTAAGCACAAAATTCATTTTCTTAATATTTTCTGTAATGTGGCTATAGATGTTATGTGGTACAGTAACATGCTTTAACTGATAACCTGTTTAGGGAATGAATTACTTAGAGGAACGTCGTTTGGTACACCGTGATTTGGCTGCCAGAAATGTCCTCGTTAAGACTCCCCAGCATGTAAAGATCACAGACTTTGGTTTGGCCAAATTACTTGGTGCAGAAGAGAAGGAGTATCATGCCGAAGGAGGCAAAGTAAGAGCATAAACTTATTTCTCCCTTCTGGTTTTTTTTATACAATGTTGAGTTTTCAGATACTGAAGTTTAGTTTTCAGTGACTTTGTAGTCTGTGTGTGTGTGTGTGTGTGTGTGTGTGTGTGTGTGTAAAACCATCCATAATAGGTCAAGCTTAGAAATATAGACTTTATATTTTATTTATTTGCTTGTTTGTTTAGTTTGCTGGTTGGTTTACATAACCTGTCATTTCAAAGAGACTGATTCTAGGCAGTTTTCAACAAATAAAAAACTACTTACAACATAAAGACAGGATTCAAATAAATAAATATTATAGATGACAGCCAAGGAGCCAAACCAATTAAATGACACAGACCCTAAGAAGCCTAGGAACCCCAAGCCTAGCAACATATCCATATCTTGAGGGCCTTCCAAAAGTCAATAAGATTTAGGCCAATCTACCCTCCAGGGGAAAGTCATGTTCCAAAAGGCAGGCACAGCAAACACAAAAACCTTGCTTCCTGAGTCCCACAATATTTTTTTACTGACTTTTTGATCTAGTAGGAAGAGGCGGCCATCCCACAAATGGCTGTGCCATGAACAGCTTTATAGGTGACAACCAGTACCTCCAAAATTGCACCCAGAAGCACACTAGAAGTCATTGTATCATACTGAATAGAGATGTAACATGAGTACAGCAAGTTGCATGTTGAATGCTGAGAAAGACATTACTTCTTCCTGAGAAGAAGAGAAAAACCACGCTGGAATTTTAAATTGAGAAATATGCCAGCATCTGTGACCATCTCTATCAAAACAGTTTTACAATTCTCAATTGTAGAGCTATTTATTTATAAATAATTCATGGCTGCCACTCAATTCACACATAGGTGACAGCAGGTGGCTTACAACATTAAAAATTCACAACATAAAAAGCCCATTCCATCCCCTATATTTAGTAAAAATACATATGAGCATTTTTTCTGGCAATGCTTCTTTCAACTTTTCATATTTTGAGCAGTAGTTCTAAGTTATATAAGTATGATACTTATCATGAATTGCTAGCTAGTTGCAATGATATGATACTATAACCAGTTGCAAGCATTAGCACATACTGTCATATTTTTTAAAATAATGAACTTTATTATTCTAATCTGCTTACAATGGTTCCAACCTCTTTCTAGGTTCCAATTAAATGGATGGCTTTGGAGTCAATTTTGCATCGCATTTATACCCATCAGAGTGATGTTTGGAGTTTTGGTATGTGTAAAAATGTGATGGGCTGATTCTAAATTGGTCACTGAGCTGATTTGCAAGCCTTGCTCTATAATATTTCTTCTTGTAGAGACAGAGGGATAATGTTATGGAATTGCACCTCTCCAAAGAGCACAAAATTAATATAACAGATGGTTTTTAATGGAAGCAAATTTTGGATCATTCTTACAAACTTCTATTATTCAGTATGTGTGGAAGGAGATTGTGGTTTGGATTGCCTTTTTTTGCATGAAGCATTCAGTTATGTGTTTTTAAATATTCCCCATGCGTAGATATATTATCTGAAAAAGAACAAAGTCTCACTGTGTTTGTCCAAACAATCTGGAGCAGGCAGTAAATAACATGCAAACAGAACAAGCCATTGGGATTCTAAATTATGCCAGGAAAGGAAGAAAGTTTCAACAGTTAGTCAACAATCATGGTTTTGTTATGTACCTCTTTAAGCAAAAGCACAAATAGTATAAAGTAGATGAAACTATGGATCTACTGGCATATTTTTTCAAAAAAAAATATTATGGCAGGAAGTGCATCTTTGATTGAAAGTCATGTATGTAGTAATTAAAATGTTGTACTGGGATCCAGGTTTAACTCACAATCCAAATTATACTGCCCAGTAAGTGATTTCAGACCTATCATTTGAAACTTGGATGGCAAGTTCAACGATCAGATAAATAATACTACTGAAAATACAGGCTTGACAGTCTGAAGTTGAGTTTCTTAGTGAAACAAGTCCTATATGCCATCAGCATTTCAATACTATTTATATGGATATTTCTGATTATTGAAAATCCAGGACTGTTTCTTGCAGCCTATATACTGCTAGTGATCATCTCCAAATTTATACAAAGCAGTCTATATTATAATTCCATATATTACAAAAAGAAAAAGAAAGAAATTTGGCTGCGTGTGCCAGTTCAAAATACGGTCAAACTGCTATTGGTTCATTAAATTAAAACAAAACCCTACCACAGTTCAAAAATTGTGGTAAGACTATTTTTGAGAAAATTTAAGACAAAAATTTAAGACAAACTTGATTGCAGAAAGTATGACTTCAGCAATAGAGTGGTCAATGCTTGGAATGCACTACCTGACTCTGTTGTTACATCCTCTAACCCCCACTTCTTTAACCTTAAACTATCCACTATTGACCTCACCCCATTCCTAAGAGGTCTGTAAGGGCCAATGTATAAGTGCACAATCGTGCCTACCATCCCTGTCCTATTGTCCCCATTTATTTGTACCTATTTCCTGTATTCTTACTCATGTTTATACTTATTCCTATTATAAGCGATTGACAAATCAAAGAAATAAATAAAATTAAAAAAGTATTTTTGTCTAAGACTATGATTTTTCTACCTAAATTTACCCAAAAAAGAAGAATGTATTGGGTACACATCTAAAGTGATGCTTTAAAGAATTTGAATAGTGTTGAAAGCAGTTTTACTTTTGTGAAATATAACATTAGAAAATAATTTCATTCTTTGTAAAAAGACTTTTCCTCTATGTTGATCAGAAAACCAATAGTAATGAGCCCTTAGTGCTTGAAATCATTAATAATGTCTTCAATTCACTGAAACTTGTTCCTTGAGCAAATAATAAAGTTATTACATGCTATTAGTATTTGGCTTTCTAGTTTACTGGATGAGCCTTTCAACTTTCTACATTTCAGGTGTCACTGTTTGGGAATTAATGACATTTGGATCTAAACCATATGATGGTATTCCAGCCAGTGAAATTTCCTCTGTCTTGGAGAAAGGAGAGCGATTGCCTCAGCCCCCCATATGTACAATTGATGTATATATGATCATGGTCAAATGTAAGTCATTCTTATCTAACAGGCCAAATTACTTCGACTTGTTTGCTTTAAATAGAATATTCATTCTTCTAATACATCTAACGTTTTCCCATGGCTACAATTTATATATTGTAATCTTTCTGGCATAATCCTGTCTTCTGCTTTTGTTCAAAGAAATGTATAGTTTTAGGTGGATTAATCTTATTCATATTCTTCCATATTCTCTATATACGATGGTATCAAACTGAAGGCTGATGCTTCTTATGAACAATTGGTTATTCATTCATCAACCACTTCCATTAATAAAGAAGTTTCCCCCCCAAAAAAGTAGCTTGAAAAGGAAAATAATTGATTTATCCAATTGCAATGTGTAGTAATGAAAATTTGGATTAGAACAAGAGGATCCAAATTGAACTACAATGTTCATTGACTGCTTTGAGGTGTGTTATTACTCAGCATTACAAAATTGTTAATTACAGTGATACAAAATTGTTCTGGAGGATCCAATGGAAAAATTGTTCAATAAGAATAATTTTAAAAAATAATATTCAGTATCTATCATAATGAGAGAATTAAGAAATCCACTTCTGTAGTAGTAAATGCAAATTAGCCAAAGTATGAAAAATAACTGTACACATCACTGTAATATTGATTTCTCTAGAAATCAGTAACTAAATTGTAAAAACACAGAATGTATCAAAAAGACCTGTAAATTATGATCTCAGCTGGAAGAACAGAGAAAAAGCAATCCTTCAGGTACCGAGACCAAAGACAGGCTTGATAGATATAGAAAATCAGTCTGAATTATGATTGGAAATAATCTGGAAACCAGCTGAGATCCTTTAACACTGAAGAACATGCTGATGTTATTCATCAGCGGATATGAGATATCAGCCACAACCAATATGTTCAATTCACCTAACTGAAATGTTCAAGCAGAGAAATACAAAAGTTGTATTTTTCTTTTTCCTTTTTGGTAAAAATTTTATTTGGGTTTTCAAAAAATATATATTAAAAAATAAAACATTTTTTTAGAGAATAACATGTTTCCAGGTTGTCACATCTCCATACAGATATAATCTTAATTACATAATCATCTTTCTATATTCAATTTCATATCTTATCACTACTTTATAGATTTCATTAATTTTTTCTTCATTTACTTTTCTCTGCTTTATTTTACAACTTCTCATTCATTTCTAATTGTATTACATATCCTTTTCCAAATTTCCATATTTTCATAGTAATTATATTTATACTTTTATCTGTCCTGTTTACCATTTCATTGTATGTTCTTTTTTTCCATCATCATCCTGGAAAGAGAAAGAAAAAAAATCCCCTCCCGGGCATTAAAAAGCAAGGTTTCCCCTACAATTACCCATTCGAGTGTGTCACCTTTATATCTTATAATTATTACCCCTTCAAATTCCATTAAACATTTGATTTATACAGTCTCCCCTTAATCAATTATAACATTCAACTTCTAATAACTATTTTATATCATATATCTCTTTCCAAACAGATTCCGCTTGGTACTTTCCCTTTAAATTCCCCCCAATACACTTTAGATTTCAAAAAGAAGAAGGGAAAAAAATACAAACAATAGATAACATAGTTAATCTATTCAGATTCCTCCTAGAAACTGATATTGATTTCATTACAGATCTTTCACAATTCATTTCAATTATATTATGTAGATCATTAAACATAATTCATATAGTCTTCCACAATAATCCTCATAATTTATTTCAATAAAATACCCTTAATTGCTATTTTCCTATTTTCCCTTCTTTCACTTTTATTCCATTTATCTCTTTATTTAATTTAAATATTACTAGACATTCCATTCCTTAACAATACCAGTTTCATCTTTCACTTTGATCACCTATATTTTCTATTTTCTACCTTATTATCTCTGATATAACTACACTATCTCTTGTACCCTTGCAGAATCCTCTCTTTTAGTTTATCTTATTAACCATTATCTCTGTCTTTTAAATAAACTAATACCTTTTATTCTTGTTTGTTTCCCCTGTTTCTTTATTTCCTGTTTCTGTCTCTTATAACTTCTTTTCCCATTTATCTTCCCCCTCTTTTTCTCATCACAGTTTTTGTCCCTCTCCCTCTCTAATTCTCCCTTCTGCAATCCTCCCTTCTGCTTTTTCCTAGTATCTTGTTTGCTTTTCAAACTGTTCTTTTCATTAATTGCCTCCTCTAATCTCAAGTTTTTAATTCCCCTTTCCCCATTTTTCCATTTTAACCTATGTTGCACCATTTGTTCATTAAAGATGGCCTCTTCTTTGTCC
This sequence comes from Naja naja, assembly GCA_009733165.1. Classification (NCBI taxonomy): domain Eukaryota; kingdom Metazoa; phylum Chordata; class Lepidosauria; order Squamata; family Elapidae; genus Naja; species Naja naja. Next base: position 79,739,120 of record CM019155.1, on the reverse strand, counting down.
AACCCTTCTTCTTCTTCACATGCTTCTTGTTGTTTTTCATAGTTTAAAACCTCCATTTCTAAAAATTGTATCGCGAAGCCAAATGATCCTCCTCTCTCTTGTAACTCTTCTTTCATTTTTTAAAGTTCCATTTTCAGTTCCAAAAAGAGTTCTGCCATCTTTAAACACTTGCAAATAATATTTAAAAGCAACCACCCAATTAATTAAGTCCAATATCCAGAATTCCAAGAATCACCAAGTAATCCAGAACAGTTTCTTCTTGCTTCTTTCTTTGTTCCACACTTTAAAGTTCCACTTTTCCTTTCCTTTCCAGGGGCTCTGTTTTATTGTAGCAAAGTTTCAGTTACAATGTATCCTTTGGGAGTCTTTTAAAATTTCACAGTCAATTTCTTTTGCTGTCAGGTGGCACTCTGTTATAACCAAGTTCCACCCTTTTTTCCCCCTCTGCTTTCTTCACTTTCAAGGCTTTAATATATCCAGACAGGTCTTTACTTTCCCTTTGACACTTTAATTTCAGCTTAAGTTTTGCCTAGTTAGTGTCAAAGTAAATTCACACAGATTTTTTCTTTAAACTCTTCTTTGTAAGCTCAAAGCTGATTACAGCTGTCAAAAAGGTTTTTTTCCCCTTTTCTTCACTGCTTTAAAAATCTTTTTAAAAGTCTCTAATAAATTTAATTCCAGGGTACCTTGCATTTAAATGTTGTTTCTGTTTTTCCTGGTCAGTCAAACCATTCCCTTCATCTCTCCTCCTGCACATTTCTTGTCCAGTCAGGTCTTCCTCTTTGGGGTGGCCATTTTGGCCACTGCTATGACTGCCTTCGGGAAAGGGAGTATTGCCAAGCCGAGGAGGGGAGATGCGGCTCCCCTCAACTCAGCTGGTGGTCTCCCCCCCTCTTCACCACTTCTACAGGGCGGCTTCAGCCCCAAATCCAAAGGATCGGGGCCCTCCAGTGGCGAGCACAGATCAAAACCGTGTATGATTGCGGATTTTGGTCTGTCACCAAGGGAGCCCAAACCGGAAGTCACCAAAAGTTGTATTTTTCCGAAAGGGTGTCAGAAAAATCCCACTCTCTTTATGCAAATGTATGAGATATCCAAATTGTTATGAAATGTTATGGAACTCAAGAGACTTCTTGGCAGAGGGGTTTTTCTTTTCTTTTCTTTTTTGTATCATTTCCAATTTTGACTTTAAAATTGGTGACTTTGATACTAGCTTTTTCATTCTGATTTATTAAATTATTATAAAGCAGAAATATTTATTTTCAGAAGTGATTGTTCCAGAACAGCCTTTATATAGCTCTATAGATAGGAGATCTTAGGTTGCCATTTAGAATTTTTATATATGGGACGTCCAGTTGTACCTCCATCGCATTGGAGCTGAATCCACGATTGTGCACAGTTTTGTTCTGTGCTCACTTGTTGGAGGGTCCCAATCAGGACCAGAACCACCCTGGAGGGGGTGGCAAAGAAATGGGGGACCGCTTGGAGGGTCAAGGGAGCCGCATCTCCCCTCCCTGAGAAGTTAAACCCCCTCCAAAGACAAGTTGCAGCAGTGGTCAAAAATGGCCACCATGAAGATGGGAGGCAGTCCAGGAAACTAAGACTGTGCTGGAGCGGTGAAGCTGTGAGCAGTGTGTGAAACAGGTGAAATATATGGAAATTAAGGTACCCAGAATTTAAAAAATAAAGAATTTTTTTATGAATGATTGTAGAAGCAGTGACCAGAGAGAGAGTGAAGAAAATTGGAAACTTGTGAGATTGTCTTTGGACTTTGAAAAGAATTAAGTTGGAGGTGGAAAATTTAAGAGGAAAATATTGGATTATAAAAGGCTTGGAAATTAAACTGGATAATTATTTGGATTTTGGCACTAAATTAAATGCTGGAACTGTATGTGTTAAAAAGAAATAATAGCTAATAATTGGAATTAGTGAAATTAAAAACAGCTTAAAAAAGGAAAAAGTGGAAAGAAAGGGGGGAATGTGGAAACAGAACTGAGAGCGCCACCTAATGGTAAAAGAAAAATTTCAGTGATCTTTGAAAAGTGCTTGGTCTTTTTAAAATTGGAATTTGAAAGGAAATAAAAGGAATTCCTTTATAATAAAATAAAAACCCTGAAAAGTTAAATATTAGAATACTACAAGGGAAAAAAGATATGTGAAGAAATTGCCCTGGGATTATTTGGTGACTTTGGGAAAAAAGTTGGAAAAGAAATTAATAGAAGGAACCTGGAAACAAAGATTTATGGACATTGACTGTTGAAATTAAATATAAAAGACGCTGGTTGTAATAAACTACTGGACAATTGAATTGGACATTTTTTCTGTCTTGATTTTCTCTGCCCTGTTTTGCACCCTAACCTGAAATGGGAAAAGGCAAAGATTATTCCAACTGTTCAAGATACTTCAATTTTTCCATTTTTTTCATGGTATTCATGAAGGGAAATCTAAACACAAAGACTGTAATACGCCATCAGATTTTCATTCAACACTTGTAATTTTATTATATAGAGTATTTATAATGATAGTTTCAGAATCAGTGTTATATCAGTGAATCCATAATTTACAGTCTTTTTTTATAATTTGCCTGTTTCCCAGCAAATGATTCTGTCCTTTAAGTAATTTTATGGCCATTTCCCCCATAACTTGTTTGTGTTGTTCCTGTTATAACAGGTTGGATGATTGATGCAGAGAGTCGTCCTAAATTCAGGGAGTTAATAGCAGAATTCTCCAAAATGGCTCGTGATCCACAACGCTATCTCGTCATACAGGTGCTGAGCATGAATATAACATGGTGTTCACTTTTTCAAGCAAAATGATACAATGTGCTCCAATTTTTTTAAAATTAAATGGACAAGTGGTATTAAACTGTTTTGAAATTTTAAGTAGGTCAATAAAAATCACTGTAAAATAATAGTCATTTCTAAATCTAAAAGCAAAGATACAAATATGTCAGTTTCATTTTAAACAATATTTTGTATTCAATACACTTGGACTGATTCTGACTATCTAAATCAGCACTTTGTAATCCCAATTTAAACTTAAAGAATACTTTGAAAGAAATGTATTATAATGGTATATATTGATCTAAAAAGCTGCATACCAATGCTCGTGGGTCACAGATTACATTCTATCCAGATATGTAATAAATACAAAGAAAATTATAATTTCAAATTTATGGAAAAGGAGTTTTATTTTAAAACTAAGAATGAGAGAAAAATATTCCATTTTAACCTATTTTCATACAGAAAGAGACATTGAATAAGCTGAATAAATCTCCTTAAGCACATCTCAATTCGCTACAGAATTTTATTACAACTTTAGCTAGAAAATTCAGGATTTTCTGCTTTGGCTAAATATCTGAATAATGTATATGGAATCAAAACATTTCAGGTGGGTTCCATATTTTCTCTGGAGTCATTGTCTAAGGGTCTTTCTTCTCAGATAATGGTGAACAAATGCTGGATAAAGTACCTTATATGTTTAGAGTAATAGTATTTCCCAAGAATATAGAACCATTCTTCATTTCAGTCTAAATTTATATTTTATTGTTGGTTGGTGAATATTTTTAGAGTGATATTTTAACACTCAAGTTGTAATAAAACTTAATGTTATAGAAGGTGCAGTTATTCATCCTAATTGGAATTTGTTTCTGAGTAGGGAGATGAAAGAATGCACCTGCCCAGCCCAACAGATTCCAAATTTTATCGGAGTCTAATGGAAGAAGAAGACATGGAGGATATTGTGGATGCAGATGAATATCTAATTCCCCATCAAGGATTTTTCAGCAGCCCATCAAACTCACGAACACCTCTCTTAAGCTCATTGGTATGAGACTGTTTCTAAAGTTCTTTTTGAATGAAGATACTCCAAGTAAGCAATTAATCTGTTGCATTAACGTCCACAAAGAATCTTGTGTCACAGCCTTCTCCAATTTGGATAGCCATGAGTTATACATATATCATTATATCAGTTGTTTAAATTCCATAGTCAAGGGGTCATAATTAAAAATATTGGAGAGTGGCCCACACACTTGGAGGTTTCCCAGTTACTTCAGAACTGTGGGGGAGAACTTCCATGTTTAGTATGAAATGGTCTAATATTCTTCATCTATTAAAATAAATTCATGAAATATTTTTGTCTTTTATTTTTAGAGTGCTACAAGCAATAATTCTGCAGTAACATGCATAGATAGAAATGGGGTAAGTTTGATCAATTCGTAGCCATGGACAGTAACTTCTGAATTGTTTCATGGTGTGTGTGTGTGTGTGTATACAGTATCTCCCAGAAGTGAGTACACCCCTTCACATTTTGTAAATATTTAAGTAAATATTTCATGTGACAAACTGAAGAAATGACACTTGGCTACAATGTAAAATAGTGAGTATACAGCTTGTCTAACAGTGTAAATGTGCTGTCCCCTCAAAATAATGCAACACACAACCATTAATGTCTAAACCACTGGCAACAAAAGTGAGTACACCCCTAAGTGATAAATTAATTTAATTTAATTTAATAATTGGACTTGTATGCCGCCCCCTCTCCGAAAGGACTCGAGGCGGCTCAGAACTAAAAATGCAACAATAAATACTTTAAAAACAAATTAAACCCAACAAGCCCAAATAAAATCGATTTAACCCCCCCCCCCCAAGAGGTCAGTCCAGCCTGGCCTGTTCAAACAGCCAAGTTTTCAGATCGTGGCGGAAAGAGCGGAGATCTGGAGCCAAATGGAGCCCCAAGCGCAGTTGGTTCCACAAGGCGGGAGCCGCTACAGAGAGCCCTTCCGGGCACCGCCAGCCGACACTGTCTTGCGGACGGCACCCCGAGAAGTCCCAGTCTGTGTGCTCGCACAGGGCGATCGGCATTCAATCTCGGCAGGAGATGCTCCCACAAATACCCCAGACCCAAGCCATGAAGGACTTTGAATGTTAATACCAACAACTTGAATCTCACTCGGAGGGCAACTGGCAACCAATATGGCTTGCGCAGGAGGGGTGTAACATGGGAGTACCGGGAAACTCCAATCACAACCTGCACGGCCACATTCTGCACCAGTTGAAACCTCCGGATGGTATGCAAGAGCAGTCCTAGATAGAGAGCGTTGCAGTAGTCAAGTCGGGACGTGACAAGTGCATGAGTGACCATGCGAAGGGCATCCCGGTCCAGGTACGGGCATAGCTGGCGAACCAGCTGAACCTAGGCAAATCCCCCCCTGGTCGTGGCCCCCACCTGCTCCTCCAAACCGAGCTGTGAATCCAGGAGGACCCCCAGGTTTCATGCCTTATCCACAGGGGGCAACACCTCTCCCCCTATGACCAAAGATGGAATCTGTTGACTGGTCCAAGATGCCTGTACGCACAGCCACTCCGTCTTAGCCGGATTGAGCTGTAGTTTGTTCCTGCCCATCCAGATCCGTACCACATCCAGACAACGGGATATCACAGAGATTTGGTTTGAGGTGGAGATATACAACTGGGTATCATCAGCGTACTGATGATACCTCACCCCAAAACCACGGATGATCTCACCCAGCGGCTTCATATAAATGTTAAACAAGAGGGGTGAGAGGACCAACCCCTGAAGGTCCTCACAAGTGAGAGCCCTCGGGGTCAACCTCTGCCCCCCACCAACACTGATTGCGAATGCCTGGAAAGGTAGGAGGAGAACCACTGCAAAACAGTGCCTCCCACTCCCAACCCCTCGAGGCACCGCAATAGGATACCATGGTTGATGGTATCGAAAGCCGCTGAGAGATCTAATAGGACCAGGACAGAGGAAAATCCCCTGTCCCGTGCCCTCCAGAGATCATCCACCAGCGTGACCAATGCCATCTCCGTGCTAAACCCAGGCCGGAAGCCCGATTAATACAGATCTAGATAGTCCACTTCCTCCAGGAAAAGCGGAAACTGCTGAGCCACCACACTCTCAACAACCTTCACCAAAAAGCGAAGGTTGGAGACTGGACAGAAGTTGTTTAAAACAGCTGGGTCCAGAGCAGGCTTCTTCAGGAGGGGTTTCACCACTGCCTCTTTCAAGGCAGCGGGGAAAGAACCCTCCCTCAATGAAGCATTAACCACTGCCTGGAGCCAGCCGCACGTGACCTCCCTGGAGGCATATACCATCCAGGAAGGGCACGGGTCCAACAAATACGTGGTGGAACTCAGCCGTCGCATAATCCTGTCCACTTCATCCTCAGAAACAGGATCAAACTCAGTCCAGATGATATTGGCTGGACTCCTTGTACCCCCCTCCTCAGACCACTACCAATTAGAGTTCAACCTCTCCCGTATCCGAGTGATCTTATCCAACAGATATTGACCAAATTCCTCAGCCCTACCCTGCAAAGAATCCACCCCGGTCCCTCAATGTAAGAGGGAGCGAGTGACCCTGAACAGGGCGGCCAGGCGGTCCTCTGCTGATGCTATGAGAGCAGAGAGGTAAGCCCTCCTTGCCACTCCCACAGCTACCAGGTAAGTCCTAATGTAGGCTCTTAACTGGGCTTGGTCGGATTCGGAGCGGGTCGACCTCCACCTGCTCTCTAAACCCCTTCTATGCCGCTTCATCTCCCAGAGCTCCTCTGTGAACCAAGGAGCCACCTGGGATCTGCGGTGAGTGAGGGGGCACAAGGGGACAACTCGGTCGAGAGCCTCAGTGGCAGCCTGTTGCCAGGCAGTCACCAGCATCTCGGCCGAGCTGTGGATAAGGGAGGCGGGCAGAGACCCCAGTTACGCCTGGAACCTCTCAGGGTCCATCAGGCATCTGGGGTGGAACCATCTTGGCGGTTCCTCATCCCAGCAGTGTGGGGCAGCCTGCTGGAAGACCAGCCATAGGAGATAGTGATCTGACCATGCTATAGGCTGGGCATTCAAATTGCCCAGCCCTAGATCGCTACACCACTGTTCCGAGATAAAAACAAGGTCGAGTGTATTACCCCCCTCATGAGTAGGGCCCTGTATTACCTGGGTCACGCCCATAGCCATCATGGAAGCCATAATGTCCAAATTGGGCCCAAAGTGTCAATATTTTGTGTGGCTGGCATTATTTTCCAGCACTGCCCGCTTGGGCATAGAGTTCACCAGAGCTTTCCAGGTTGCCACTGGAGTCCTCTTCCATTCCTCCATGATGATGTCACAGAGCTGGTAGATGTTTGAGACCTTGTACAACTCCACCTTCCATTTCAGGATGCCCCACAGATTCTCAATAGGGTTTAGGTCTGGAGACATGCTTGGCTAGCCCATCACCTTTACCCTCAGCTTCTTTAGCAAGGCAGTGGTCATTTTGGAGATGTGTTTGGGGTCATTATCATGTTGGAATACTGCCCTGTGGCCCAGTCTCTGAAGGGAGGGGATAATGCTCTGCTTCAGTATGTCACCGTACATATTGGCATTCATGGTTCCCTCAATGAGCTGTCACTCCCCGGTGCTGGCAGCACTCATGCAGCCCCAGTTCATGACATTCCCACTACCATGCTTGACTGTAGGCAAGACACACTTGTGTTTGTACTCCTCACCTGGTTGCCGCCACACATTCTTGACACCATCTGAACCAAATAAGTTTGTCTTCGTCTCAGTGGACCACAGGACATGGTTCCAGAAATCCATGTCCTAAGTCTGCTTGTCTGCAGCAAACCATTTGTGGGCTTTCTTATGTGTCATCTTTAGAAGAGGCTTCTTTCTGAGACGACAGCCCTGCAGACCAATTGGATGCAGCATGTGGCATATGGTCTGAGCACTGACAGGCTGACCCCTCACCCCTTCAAACTCTGCAGCAATGCTGGCAGCACTCAAATGTCTATTTCCCAAAGCCAACCTCTGGATATGACGCTGAGCACAGGCACTCAACTTCTTTGGTCAACCATGCGAGGCCTGTTCTGAGTGGAACCGGTCCTGTTAAACTGCTGTATGATCTTGGCCACCGTGCTGCAGCTTAGTTTCAAGGTTTTGGCAATCTTCTTATCACCTAGGCCATCTTTATGTAGAGCAACAATTCACTTTTTCAGGTCCTCAGAGCGTTCATTGCCATGAAGTGCCATGTTGAACTTCTAGTGACCAGTATGAGTGAGTGAGAGCGATAACACCAAATTTAACATACCTGCTCCCCCTTCACACCTAATACCCTGTAACACTATGGAGTCACATGACACCAGGGAGGGAAAACGGCTACTTGGGCCCCATTTGGACATTATTACTTAGGGGTGTACTGCTTTTTATAACGTTTACACTGTTATACAAGCTATATACTCACTACTTTACATTGTAGCCAAGTGTCATTTCTTCAGTGTTGTCACATGAAAAGATATACTTAAATATTTATAAAATTATATATATATATATTTGTTTTCGTAGATTTTCACGTGTAAAGGTATGTAGGTCTTGGTGTATTCGGGTCTTGTCCCCTGTAAGATTGAGAATACCTTGGCGACATTTCGATGAGATCCCACTCACCATCTTCAGGCTGGTGTCTTCGGCTTTGTGCTTGTGGCACTACCCAGGTAGCTAAAACACAAAAGGCTGACGGACACACAGCCACTACCTCAGTCACACAGGCTCTTACGAAAAAGCCAACCAATCAGCAAACATCAACTCCATCAACCAATCAAGAAGCAACAACACAGCCAACAACACAGCCAACCAACCCGCTTACAGCAGAGCCAGCACACCACACCTCCCCTCCAGTATTTATAGAGAGAAGGCAGCTCAGATCATGCTTTGCTGGCAGAAGCACAAAGCCGAAGACACCAGCCTGAAGATGGCGAATGGGATCTCGTCGAAACGTCGCCAAGGTATTCTCAATCTTACACGGGACAAGACCCAAATATATATATTTGTAGATTAGTACATCTAGGAATGTACTAATCTACTAACCTAGATGTACTAATTTACAAAAAAATAGATGGCACACTAGGACATACCATATACCAGAAGAAAACACACACCAACTGCTACCTAAACACTCAATCCCACCACCACCTGAAAAAAGACCTGAAAGCATGAATAGAAGAGATGACTCCACCAGACTATCTGGAAGTCTGCACTCACAAACAAAAAAATATCCACACCACAAGCCAAGGAAACACCTGGGCACAAACAGACCCCGGATACCTCCAGCTCAAACACACTCCAACCAGCCACCCAGATGAAAACTAGCTTCCTAATAAATGATAGCTGGCCATTCACCCGAAGCCAAGCTGCACTAAAAAAAACCCAATATAGAAAACACAATGTTGCCAGCCAATCAAGACAAAAAAATGCTACAAAACAGACAAAAGATATTAGAAACACCAATCAAGCAGAACACAGCAAACTCCAATAAACACAGAACAAGACTCCCAACCAATCAGGATGAAGAAAAAACCATTCTAACACAGCACCAGGCTAGCACCAAATTTAAAACTGAAACGGCTGTGAAAGCCTGACACACAGACGAACTCAATACACAAGCCTGATGATGGCAGATGAGATTCTGCTGAAACGTCACTACAACTTTAAAAGCATAACTATAATGATGTGGGAAAATACCCGAACAAAGCTGAATACCATACATATAAATACCCGCGAAAACTTAAGAAATACCCGAACAAAGCTATATGCCATATATACATACGTGTGTGTGTATGTATGTATGTATGTATGCATGTATATGTATATATATATATCTATGCATTAGAATAAAATAAATAAGCAAACCATTGTTTGGAATTAGAATGCCTTTTTGTGTCAAAAATGCTGAATCTTCTTATTAATCTGAACTTTATTACAATTAGCAGGGCCATCCAGTGAGAGAAGACAGCTTTGTCCAGAGATATAGTTCAGATCCAACTGGAGTTTTCCTAGATGACAGTCTGGATGATGGTTTTCTGCCTGCTCCAGGTAAGTACACAGACTCTATTGAACATATGCGTTCCTCTGTGATAACATTAATCAAAGGAAGAGTAAGTTTATGAATTTGATCCTGTGGAAAGAAATAAAGCACCTTTTAAAATTAGACAGTCAGGTTTATTATGTCAATCACATAAATTTCATTTAGAAGAAGGTAGATATTAAAACTTACAAAATAAATGCAGATAAAAGTAAACAATAACCAAATAATGTGATTGGTTATAATGGATTTTACAAACAATAAAGCAATGTAGCCACATTCAAACACAGAGATGGCTAACAACTGTACTAAATAATCAAAAAAATTACTGAGGGCTACAAAAGGTATCTATCTATATAAAGTGGACTATACATACATATAGTATTTTCAACTGCTCCTTCATCACAATAACAAAATCTTAAAGAATAAGGGATTTTCCTGAACTTACCTTCAAGAATGGTTGTTAGAAGTAAGTTAAAACTACCTAAGGCTAATAGTATCCTAAATGTGGGAGTGAATATTTGCTGGTCTAAATTCTTGACTGGTCTAAAATAGTGTGATTGGCTACTGAAAAACATATCCAAGTAGAGCTAGCAAAATCTAATTATTTTTCTCTTCCTATAATACTTTATTTAAGGCTTGACACTTGTAAAGTTGTGGGAGATAGAAGAAACAGGAGCCAGACCTTCAGTAACAACAGCTCTTTATTTAACAAGAGCAGTACAACCCAGCAAAGGCTGTCTGATAGCTCCCTCTTTTATAGGGGGCTGTCAGAGGGCTCAATCAATCACAGCTCTCCATTTTCCCACTGCTACACTGGATCTGAGTGAAGCCTATGCTTCACTTGCAATATCTAACAACACTGACATTTGACATCATTAGTAATATGTCCCATAAAACCCATAATCCTGCAATAATTTGTCTTGCTTAAGTCAGTTTAAAACTATCAGCCAGGATCAAGGAGATTAGGTTCACATGAAATAATACTTTCAGCCAGAAGTAAAATAAACATAGCCACATGCTGGTTTCTGCTTTAATCATACCAGTTTTATGAGCACCCACATTAAACACACTTCACACTATTTGGAAAATAATCCTTAGAAAATTACTTTGTAGTTTCAAGCATACTTGTAGCAAAAGTTTATGCCCAGTAATTATTTACTGCACCTTGGTGGTACAGGCTGTTAAACGCCTAGCACTTAGTTCCAGCTGCCTGCAATTAGTGCAGGATCGAATCTCACCAAGCTCAAGGTTGACTCAGCCTTCCATCCGCTCGGGGTAGGTAAATTGAGGACCCAAGTTTGTTGGGGGCTATAAGCTGACTTTGTAAAAATGCCGCTTGGGGGGGCCAAAAAGCCCTAGTAATAAGCAGGCATATACAATGGAATGGAGGCTATTGCTGAGCACATTGGGTTGTGCTCCAAAAATTGTAAGCCGCCCTGAGTCTTCGGAGAAGGGTGGGATATAAATATGAATAAAAATAAAAAATAAAAATAAATAAATTTAATGATTTAGGTCTACATAGGTATTTTGCTCACTCTTTTGCTACAAGTACCTTTCAAACAGCTGGTACAAATAATGTCCTGCTAGAACAGAGATGTCAAACTCAATTTCATTGAGGACCACATCAGGATTTGGTTTGACCTTGGAGGCCTGGTGGAGGCATGGCCATGGTGGGCAAGACACAGGAGTGCATCTCCGCAGACACGGTTTTATAAACTTATAAAAATAGGGAGGCGCATATTCTGTGATTTTGTTTTTTTAATACTTACTTGATCTACTTGATCACCTTATGAGAGGGAGACCAGATCAAGAAACTGATCCCATAGGAAGACTAGAACTACAAAATTGTTGACATAGGCTAAAGAAGCAGAATCCTGCAAGCCTGAAAGGTAAAATATTTTACTTTTCCTCCCTTTTATAACCTTCTGAGTCAATTATGGTCTTCTGGACCACTTCGGGGTTGTATCTTTCCACCCTCATAGTGTCCGCAGATAACCGCCCAGCCGCCCTGCTTAGAGCCACCCGCTCCCTCTTACATCCGGGGGAGGTGGTGGACCCTCTCCAGGGAAGGGCTGAGGAATTTGGTCAATATCTGTCGGATAAGATCGCGCGGATTCGGGGCGGGTTGTGCTCCACCTTGCAGTGGTCTGAGGATCGTGGTACAAGTAGTCTGGCTGATGTGATCTGGGCTGAGTTCGACCCTGTCTCTGAGGATGAAGTGGACAGGATTATGCGGCGTCTGAGTTCCACCACATGTTTGTTGGACCCATGCCCTTCCTGGCTGGCTTATGCTGCCAAGGAGGTCACCTGCGGTTGGCTCCGGGCAGTGGTCAACGCCGTTAAAGGAGGGTGTCTTCCTCCGCCTTGAAAGAGGCGGTGGTGAGGCCCCTCCTGAAGAAGCCTGCCCTGGACCCGACCGTGTTAGACAACTTCCGTCCAGTCTCCAACCTTTATTTTTTGGCGAAGGTTGTTGAGAGTGTGGTGGCTCAGCAGTTTCCACTTTTCCTGGATGAAGCAGACTACCTAGATCCGTACCAATCGGGCTTCCGGCCTGGTTTCAGCATGGAGACGGCATTGGTCACACTGATGGATGATCTCTGGAGGGCCCGTGACAGGGGTTTTTCCTCTGTCCTGGTCCTATTAGACCTCTCAGCGGCTTTCGATACCATCGACCATGGTATCCTTTTGCGACGCCTCGAGGGGCTGGGAGTGGGGGGCATTGTTCTTTGGTGGCTCTCCTCCTACCTCTCTGGGCGGTCGCAATCGGTGTTGTCAGGGGGACAGAGGTCGGCCCCGAGGGTGCTCACTTGTGGGGTTCCTCAGGGGTCGGTCCTCTCCCCCCTTTTATTTAATATCTACATGAAACCGCTGGGTGAGATCATTCGTGGTTTTGGGGCGAGTTATCACCAGTATGCTGATGATACCCAGTTATACATCTCCACCCCAAACCAAATCAGTGATGCCCTCTCCGTGATGACTCGCTGTCTGGATGCGGTACGGATCTGGATGGACGGAAACATGCTTCGGCTCAACCCGGCCAAGACTGAGTGGCTGTACATACCGGCATGTCGGTCCAGTCAAGAGTGTCCATGGTTGACCATAGGGGGAGTGGTCTTGCCCCCTGTGGATAAGGCACGGAACCTGGGGGTCCTCCTGGACATGCGGCTCCAATTGGAGGAGCAGTTGGGAGCCGTCGCCAGGGGGGCCTTTGCCCAGGTCCGGCTGGTTCGCCAGCTTCGCCGTTCTGGACCGAGATGCCCTGCGACAGTCACTCATGCCCTTGTTACTCGCGACCGACTACTGCAACGCTCTCTATTTAGGACTGCCCTTGAACACCATCCGGAGGTTGCAGCTGGTGCAGAATGCGGCCGCGTGGGTTGTGATGGGAGTTACCTGATTCTCCCATATTACCCCCCTCCTGTGCAACCTGCATTGGTTGCCAGTTGCATTCCTGGTGAGGTTCAAGGTTTTGGCTTTAACATTCAAAGTCCTACACGACATGGGTCCACAATATTTAAGGGAGCGCCTCCTGCCGATATCGAGTGCCAACTGCCCTGTACGGGCACACAGACAGGGGCTCCTCGGGGCCCCGTCAGCAAGTCAGTGTCAGCTGGCGGTCCCCCAGCGGTGAGCCTATTCTGTGGCGGTCCCCGACTTATGGAACCAACTGCCTCTGGACCTCCGTCTGGCCCCTGACTTCCACACCTTCCGCTGCGATTTGAAGACCTGGCTATTTGACCAAGTTGGGCTGTGACTACCTCACGGGGGGTATGGGATAGTTTTAACTTTTTAATTCGGTTTCATTGGACTTTATAGTGGTTTAATTCTTTTTAATTATTTATTGTATTTGTATGTTTTAACTGTGAGCGGCCCCGAGTCTTCGGAGATGGGGCGGCATATAAGTCCAATAAAATAAATAAAAAATAAATATTTTGGGCCTGGAAGGCCTCCTGGACTCTCTCCAGAGGCTCTGTTTTGGACCTGGAAGGCCTCCTGCAGCACTCCAGAGGCCCCCCATTTTGGGCCTGGAAGGCCTCCTGGACCACTCTGGGGGAGGGGGCTTTGAAGGCCTCCTGCAGCACTTTGGAAGGCCACCTGGACCACTCTAGAGGCTCTGTTGGACCACTCTGGGGGCCCTGTTTTGGGCATGAAAAGCCTCATTGCAACACTCTGGAGGCCCCTATTTGGGCTTGGAAGGCCTCCTGGACTATTCTGGGGGGGGTCATTTGGGGCCTGGAAGGCCTCCTGCAGCACTCGGGAGGCTCCATTTTGGGCCTGGAAGGCCTCTTGGACCTCTCTGGAGGCTCTGTTTTGGGCCTGAAAGGCCTCCTGGTCCACTCTGGGGGCCCTGTTTTGGGCCTGGAACTTCCTGTAGCACTCCAGAGGCCCCCATTTTGGGCCTGGAAAGCCTCCTGGATCACTCCAGGTGGGGCTGTTTTGGGCCTAGAAGGCCTCCTGGACCACTCTGGGGGGGTGTATTGGGTTAGGGTTCATAAGTCTTTATTGTCTTCTCCTTCTATTTGTTCTGACCAAGACTTCCTGAGACCATAATTAAGCACACACTTAGTCCAAACAACTCGTTTTATTTCATCACTGGGAATTATGTTCATTCCCAGCCATAATGTGTCCCAAACAATTCCTCGAGATAAGCACCAACCTTTATCCCCTTTGAATTGCTGCCAACAACTAAAGTGCCAAATTAACTGTAAAAAACCAACCGAAATACAAAGTCCACACAGAGCTTCAATGTTTAATCTGAACAGAGCGAACATCTTTGCTTCCTGTAAAGGTTTCTCTACCTTTTTACTTCCTTTATACCTTAGGGGAGGGGCAATCACCTCCAAGCCTTACTCCCAAGTCGCCCCTTTTGTCTTAGCTGCTCTTGCCTTCTAGCAGCTCTGCACACATGCGCACTGGGAACAGGCTCCCCTTGTTCCTCTGCCTCGCTACTGCCAGACTCTGGAGGCTCTGGAGTCAGCACACAACTCCCAGATGGTCCTGGACCCATCTCTGCAACTCCCCAGATTCCTGGACTGGTCCCCGTTCTTCCCCACTGTCTGATTCCGCTGTCGTCTGCACAGGCTGCCAGCGAACCACAACACTATTCTTATTTGTCTTGTTGCTTTATCTGGTCTGTTTTTACTTCTGGTCTTTCTATTATTTCCTCTGTTTCCTGCATTTTCTGATCTTTATTTATTATCCCTTGTTGAACATTTTCTGATTTCCCCAGAATGCCCTGCATTAAATCTTTTATCTCCCTGTGATTCTTTGTCAACATATCATAAATAGTTTGAAGCATCAATACCATTTCTTTTTGAAATTGAGTCATCTCCCCCTGGTGCAACATTTTGTCTTTTAATAGGTCCAAATATTGCTCAATAGCTTCTCAGTAGTCTGCCACCACCCCAGAGTCTCACTTGTCTATGAGCCCCGAGACCCAGCTTAAAAGCCGTTTGCTCAGTCCTTTGCTCCTCAGGGGGATGCAATGGTTATAATTCTTTGTATCCCACAATTAGTTAATTAGTTCCATTTAAATGATCCAGGAAGATTTCCAAATCTCTTCTTAAGTCCATTCTGTAAGTTCAGTCATAGATCCTAATATTTAAAAATCACTTGCTTTAAATGTCTTTCATAATCTCACAATTAAATCTCCAATAGCCATAAACTAAAAATATAGCACAGTAAATAACACAGCAGACCTCCAGATGTTATTTAATTCCACTTCTGTATCCTTGTCTTATCAGCACTTCCCAAGGTTGTAGGAGTTTAGTATATATTTCATTCACCAGGAGATGGCGTTTTCAGCTTATATTTCAACATTGCACAAAATCTGACCAATCTTTATTTCCATTTTTTACAAATAGTCAGTATTCAAGCAAGTGATTCCAGCATTTTAAAATGCCTAACCAAAATATTGCCAATAAAATTTAAAAATCCAATCTTTCTATATTTTAAGGATTTTGCCTTCTTCCTTTAGTTCCTTTTCCTCCCTGGGTCTGTAGTTTTTCTCTCTGTAATTAATTGCTGCTTTGACAAGCATTTCAAAGAGTCTCTTTTCCAGGGTTTATTTTCTTTGAGGTTAGGTTCTAAGCAAAAAAAAAAAATCACCTCACCCAGTTCCAGTCACTGTTCTTCCACACTGCTCCAGCACTTTCCATGTTTCTTTGGCTGCCCCAGCTTCATGGCAGCCATAATGGCTGCCTCTCCTTTTTGTTGTTGGATGGGAGGGAATCCTTGGGTCCAACCGAAGAGCTGCCATTCTCTGTGACCTTCAGGATGCCCCTCCTTTATTTGTCATGCCTACAGGGTGACCTTAGCCCTCTGGAGCCCTCCAATGAGGAGGATTTGGTGCAGGTTTATAGAGGTCCACTCCTCACATCCAGTCCCACTGCGACGTCAAACTGGAAGCCCTTTTTTTAGTTTGTTTTGATAGCCCTCTGTCAACGAAAGTGGAGCCAAGAGGGCCATGTGAGGCACCCCCGTGCCCCATCTGTGGATGCAATAGCCTCCTGCAGCCCTCTGCCAGTGAAAATGGAGCTCAAGGAGATCGTGCATGCTCCCCATGCCTCATTTTTGCCCCATTTTTTGCCTCCTTCAGCCCTTTTCCAGCAAAAACGGCCCTCTGTTAGCCCTGTTTTTGCTGGCAGAGGGCTGCAAGAGGCCGCCGCACCCCTTTTCAGCTGCGATGGCCTCCTGCAGCCCTGTGCCAGTGAAAATGGCCCTCTGCCAGCCCCTGCATTTTTGCTGGCAGAGGCACTTTGCTGTTTCCAGGCCAGCCCCAAGGGCCACATCTAAGCACCAGATCTGGCCTATGAGCCTTGAGTTTGACACCCTTGACTGTTTACCAAATATATTTTGGAATAATTTTTTTTCCAATGCTTCCTCTGTACAATATTGTACCCTATGACTATCATTAAATGTTGTACCTTATGATTCTTGACAAATGTATCTTTTCTTTTATGTATACTGAGAGCATTTGCACCAAGACAACTTCCTTGTGTGTCCAATCACACTTGGCCAATAAAGAATTCTATTCTATCTATCTGTACAATAATCAGCCAAAATATGCAAAGCTGGTTTGTAACTAACTGGTACATATTAACAGCACTATATGCTCTGCATATAAACAGACCTCATTGTGTTTATAAATGTGTTTTGGAGGATATATGAAGTTATTCAACTTAGTCACAAAATAATTGCTAAGTAGATTACCATAAATAGCAAGAATATCATGATACAGCTCTGCCTAACATGGACAGGAATTTTTCTGGAGTAATGTCCTTTTACATTCCCTGAGATTTTTAATTTAGAATTTTCATAAACTTTTGCATATTGACTTCAGCAAACATCTGTCTACAATATAATTTTAAAGTCAGTACCACACTCTAGATGTATATCTAAATGCAAACCTAAAATCAATAAGGACAGCATACAACCAGGCTTTGCTTTAGCAATATTATTTTCCACTAGATGTTATATATGATTAAACCATGATCCATAATCTAGCTTTGGGTTCTAAAACCTATCTACTCATCAGCCAACATATGAACAAAATACAACCCAATATATAAGATTTTTATAAATATCTTGGGCATAAAGTTTGCCATTTAATGTATATTTAAAGAGGGATGCATCTCTAAATTGGCAGGCAAATCTGAATTTCTTTTTTACGAATAGACATTATAATAGCAAAGCTGCACTCTGTTGAAATCGGAGCAATATGATCCATGAAGGTAAACTCTGGATAGTTGGATGGCATATAAATTTAATAAGTAAATAAACAGAGGTGCTAACAGCATCCATCATTCCAGATTATTAAATATCTATATACCACTAAAACTCTCATTCCTATTTTAATTGGGCACAAGTATACTACTAAAATTCTCATTCCTGGCTAAAACAATTTTTGAACTAAGGTACATCAGATGAGCTAACTTATAGAATCTGTCCAAGATTTGGGACCCATGATTGCAGAGAGAATAAATGTGGGGAAGTTATGGCTGTTTCAGTACTGCTGGGCTACTATTATTGTCACATGATCTCATTTTGAATGTTCTGCAACAGTTTTCCAGCTGTTCTCTCAATCCCTTTTTTCCTCACTAGACATACTTGCCCACTGACCTTGGAGTTGCAATTTTCTGCTGGCTTTCTCACTAACTTTCTCCCTGCAAGCTTACCACAAGTAAAGTAAACAGAAAAACAGAAAAGCCGCAAGGAATTCAAAGGCAGGGGGGAGGGAAAGAAGGAAGGAAAGTTGGTTTTCAATGTTCCTTGCCAGCTTCCTTCTTTCCCTGCCAATAGGGAAGCCAGAACAAGTTGGAAGTCACTCCCATAGCTTTTTGCCCATCCATAGTAATTCTGCTTCTCTATTTAAGTAAGGAAATATCTCAAAATGATGACCCAATGGGCATAAGTTGTTTAGCCACTTATAATTTCAGCAGTGATAAATCATTGCCTGGAGATTTGACTTAATCACAATCTCCAATTTTCTCTTTAGGAAAATTGAATAAGGAGAGGAAACATAAATCTATTTTTTGATGATAACTGAATTTATCAATCATTAGTCATTTGTTCCCAGTATTGCATTAAAATCACCAGTAAATATTATTTTAAAAAGAAAAATAATACATTTCTTAAATACATCTCTATGTTGGGGCAATAGTGCTAATGTAAGAAAGAGCACCTATAGTTAGCACGGTTATGTTATCTTTATCCCACAGCACTTCATGAAGCCTTGTTACAATATATACAGGGGTGGGATTCTACCGGTTCGGACCGGTTCGGGCAAACCAGATGTTAAATTTGCATCTGGTTTGCTGAACTGGTATTTGAACTGACTACTGGCCCCTGCCTACCCCACCCCGACCCTCCCAGGAGTCTCCATGCAGCCCATTTTCAATGCAGGTAAGTGCAGGGTCCGCACAGAGGTTCTGGGAGTGGGGGAAATGGATCTTCCGGAATTACCGGAAGTCCAGAAACAGGCCTGTTTCCGGCTTCTGGGGGGCCTTCAGAGGCCCGAGGGAAGCCTCTGGACGCTTGGGAAGGCAAAAAACAGCCATCCCCCAGAAGTTCTGGTAGGCCACACCCACCAGGGCCACACCCACCCAGCAACTGGGCAGCGAACCGGTTGCTGGGGTTTTTGAATCCCACCCCTGAATATATTATTCGTTTTGTTTTTCAATGTCTTTTAGACTTTTGTTTTCCTAACTGCTGTCCTATCTGCCTGAGATTTTTACTAGTTGTCACTTTCAACCTATATAATAAATTGTCCATGTTGTACCTGGATTCTATTCATTCATAGGAAGTTTAATACTGAAATGTGTCCTGGCTTCATTAACAACAGTCCTGAAAATGAATGTTATACATAAAGTTTCATATAAACAAATAGAGCCACAGAAAAAGCACTAGAGAAGCAGAAAAAATGAGAGTTCAAAAACAAACTCATAAAATCCCAAGGGAAGATTTTTGCAACTAGGAAATGTGTTGTGACTCCTCAGAGTGCTATTTCTTCAGTAACTTTTCATAGATCTGCCAGGTGCAGCTGCATCAAACACTGCTATAATGTTTTTCTGTTGCTAGTCTCTCATCAGATGCCAGGGCTTCACAAGGGCTATGTGAAGGAGGCTCCATTGATTTTAAAGAAGATGCATCTTTACCGATGGATAAAATTAATTGCAGATTGTGGTGCTTGTAATATATAAATTTGATTTTTAAAATGCTGTAATTGCATAAGTTAATGTGATCTCTGTCTACAGAAGGCTGTATCAATTGGATAATTGATGAACAATGCCACAGTTATATAAAAAATTAACATTTATATTATTTGCAATTAAATAAAGGCAACATGTTGAGTGATATATACAGTTCTTAACACATGTTTTGTCTTTCTAAAATCATTTCAGAATATGTAAATCAGCAAGTGACCCCAAATGCATCTGCTTCTATGGTACAAAATCCAGTCTACAATACTTTCTCTCTTCCCATTGATCCAAAGCCTATGAATGATTCAAATCATCAAAAGCTGCATAACACAGCACTGGATAACCCAGAATATCTCAACACAAGCCTCTCGCCTTTGGCTAACACAGTTTTTGATAGCTCTTCCTATTGGGACCAGACAGCCAACTATCAAATCAGTCTGGACAATCCAGACTATCAGCAAGACTTCATGCCCAGAGACAACAAGCCTAATGGCATTGTTAAACTTCCTCCAGCTGAGAATCCAGAATACCTAAGGGTAGCAGTGCCAAAAAATGAATACATTGAAGCCTCAGCATGACCGTGGTAGAGATTTTATATAGTCTCAGCAATGCAGGCAAGAAACACAGATAAAAGAGTTGTTTGCTATATAGAAACAGACTATGGTTAGATTAAAAATCATAATTACATTTTGTAGTACACTTTTATCTTCCAAGTGTCTTTACTGTTTCAGCAAGTTTGCCTAGAACTTCATTTATTTCTGTGTTTACAAAAGATGCAACAAAGAACCAAGAAATATCAACCAGCAAGCAATGTTTTTTCTTAAGCTTATACAAGCCCAACCTTTTTCTGAATATTAACTACTGTAATAAGCATCCATCTTAAGCCCTTTGATACCATATCTTTTATAGGTCATTTGTAGTACTTCTTTTAAAAAGCCTTTATGACAGCAAGTGACAAGGTTATGCCATATGGATCATAGTGAGAGGAGCACAGGGTAAGTGGGGGGACTTAAGACTCAGATCATTTTATTTGCAATAAAAACAGTACTTCTTAAAATGTGGAAATTCTGCTTAATATAACCTTTGATTACATTGGGAGAAAGAATGCTTAGTTCTTCATACAGCACACACTGCCACTACTACTGCTGGGAAGTTCTGCAGGTTTCAATTCAAGAATGTTGATAAAATTCAAAAAGTTAGACATTCAGGAATGATCATCAGATACTCTGTCATGTGTTTCTATAATACTCACTGTAGGTATGAGCAGCATTGTTGTCTGTTGTGGTTTTGTGCTTGTATCTTAGTTTTATGATTTTTATAGATATGAAAAAATGAACAAACATCTGTAAATGGAAAACATTGATTCTTGTTTTGCACATATAAACATTCCACTTCACTGCCTTGCTACATTTGAACACGGTATGTATATAAAGCCATTTGGCTAACATGGAATTATTACATTCATAACTGCATGCACTAAGGATGGGTCTTGGGGAAATCTATTGCAAAAGCTTTAAAAAAATATGCTGTGACTGAACATCCATTTATCATTATGCAGAAATTATTGGTAGAGAAAAATATTAATCTTGGAGATAATTGCATTGAGGGAAAATATTTCTGTACCAAGATTCAGCATTACATGATAAATAAAACCAGTTAATTTGCATATGAAGCATAATTCAGCAGCTTCATTTAAACAGGTAAATTAACTTATTCTCCCAAAATATCCCATCAATGTAGGATGATTTTCAGGACAACCTGATCATTATATATTAAATTGATGTTCTAATACAATGCTTATACCTATTTTACTCAGAACTAAGTCCAACTGAATTCAATACAGTTGTCTCTCTAATAGTATATAGGATTGCAATCTACTAGTGTAATCCAGTAAAGGCCTAATTTTAAAATAAGATCTATTAAATTTAGTGGGATTTATTTCTGTACTAGTATGCATAATATTGTAGCTTGACTAAGCATGGCTCCATTGACTCTCCGTGGCATACTGTCTAATACTGTTATCTCTCTTAGTTTGAGTTTATGACTTTGATATAAAGCCACTATATAACAATTTCCATATTGTTCAAATAATGGTGAATGTAATCATTAGAATCCCTGCCTTAATTACAAATGAAAAATCATTGAACAATAACTATTCCTCTTTTTAATGATACTATAAATTCTGCTAGTAAAATAAATACATGTGAAAAGTAGTCCTGGGTATAATTTATTATATTGGATTATGGCATTTCATATCCCAGGAAATATAAGGTAAAAATAATCACATAGTGGGGAAAAAACAAATCACACAAATGAATGTATCATCAAAAAATTGGTGATGTTCTAAATAGTTCGCTATGAAGCACCAAATCATCATGAATATCTATTCTTTACAATGTTGTTAACTTGGCTCTGGGTAATGGAAACTAAAGACTGTGGAAACTATAAATATATCTGGAAACTCTGAATTGGAGAAAACAAATCCAGTATTTTATTCTGAACGTATTTGAAATATTTTGCATATTAATTGCATAGAAGAGACAAAAATTCCTTTCCAGACTTAACGGTGCCTGCATATATGCTGATGATGGAGGCTATCTGTTAGATTGTGTCAAATTTTCATCAATCCTATGAACCATCTCTCTCCACATTGTATGACTTCTTTTACTTATATTATGGTCTGGCAGTGTTGGCTTTGATTATATCTAGCAACCATGTTTTTATAGTGGCCTCACTTCCTTTTATGAATGATTCCAAACTTAACTGCCTTTTCCAGTGAGTTTGATTGTATGACATGGCCAAAATATATAAGGCGAAATGATTCCAACTCTATGTTTAGTTTTATATGCCCAATATTTGCTTGTTTGTCACATTTGCTGTATAAGGAATGTGCAAGAGCCTTCTCCAACACCACAGCATGAACAAGTCAGTTTTCTTCCTGGTCAGTTTTTTTCAAGGTCCAACTTTTGCAGCTATAGGTAACTGTGGGAAATATGACAGTGTAAGCTAATTCTTGTTTAGTTGTCAGAATGTATATGTACTACATACATGCAATGAGTTTTATATATATTTCCTGCTCTGATTTGCAAGAATTAGCCACAATTCTGTACTGTTTTTATGCATTCTATATGCACGATGTCAAGTAAATAATTTATCTTGCTTATATAGCAGGAGGTATACAATGTAAAACCACTTTGGATTGCTACATGTAATGATTTTTTCCTTTGAAAATGGATACTGATTCCCAAGCAAAAGATTTGTATAAATCGTGGTTATGTATGAAGTCACTCTAAGTGCAAAATATTTTACATTTCTGAACCATGATTTCATTTTGGGGACTTAGATAATAAAAGAAGAACTATTACCTACCTCTTCAATGTCAATGGTTATTAACATGCTCTAATTTTCTATGATTTATATTTCTCTGTGAGAAAATGTGTTAGAAAAGTTGAGATTTTTTTTTGTTCTTCTCAGCCATGTTTAAATTGTGTATCAATAGTGTGATCTATATATCATGCTACAAAGGGACAACCCTGCAGATGTGGAATCTTCAGTTGCTGTTAAGTATATTTCTTTTTAAGATTCATATTACCTTTTCATATTCCTTATAATCTACTGTTTATCTGGTATCAGACTTTTAAAATAAGTCTTTTTAGAAAAAACAATCATATAGCTACTGTATATTAAATATATATTTCTTTTTACATAAAAATGGATATTTGAATGTTAGAACTGAAGATATTGTCAAGATATTAAATTCATAAATAGAAAAATAGTTATCACCACTTTCATAGGTTCTCATTATTAATGTAAGATAACATTTAATTGTGATTGGGTATGACCATACTAGACTTCTACTTTAAATACAGAAATGTGTAGTCAGTGAATGGCAAAAATTGCTCATCTCTTTTTAAGATAGGCTTCAATGGAAAGTTCAGTATTAATATGGGTCCAGGAGAATGGTAATATGACAGCCATTTTTATTAGATGGTGTTTAAGAGGCTGGACTGCTACCAGAGAGACCCAATCTATCTTTAGCCATAAAGGCTTCCTGGGTAACCTTTAGCTCAAACTAGTTCAAAAGTTGCTTGGAGAAAATGAGAGGAAGGAATTATTCTATAAGCTATATCATTCTTCCAAAGAAAAGGCAGGATATAAAGATAATTTTAAAAGTACAGTACTGTACTATATAAAGATAAAGGGAATTGTATTTGTTTGATAAAATTTATATAATTCTAATGGAAAAAATATCCGTAGACTCTGTAGTTGAACTGTAGAGTCCTTGATGCTCTCTGTGCTTGCAGATGTTTGATTTCCCAACTAGGCAACATCATCAGCATTAGGCAACATCAACAGTACTGTAATGCACTATTTAGAAAAAGAAAGACAACTTCTGTGACCAGATTCACTAAGGGAAAACTCTGTACACAACATGTAGGGGTATATGTGGGTAGCTATTTACTGTATAATAATTTAATTTGCTAGCTAAGAATGGGGTGCATATCAGTGTTTCACCAGGAATTAGAAATTGAATTCAAAAAGATCCTGTGGAGTTACTGTGAGATCATTGAAATGTATTAGCTTTATGTACAGATTAAAATAGGTCTATAAAGTATTTGTAGTGTTTGTTTAGTTTTCAAACCACTGACCTGCATTTCTGTCCTAAATGGACATTATGCAGGAATAATATCAGTTATACAGGAATAAACAGTATGCGTATCAGTAGCTTGAACATTGTAAATACAATCATTTATGAAAGCAGTTTGTATATCATTTGAGGAATTGTAATCCAATTAATTGGAGCAATAGACTAATAATACATAAATAGACTAATACAAATAATTGCCACATTTCATATTGATGTTTTAGTGTTAATCTGTGTATATCAAGTGATGAAAAATATTTGTACAATTCTTTTCCATCTTTTAATATATGGAATTTCTTGTAATGTAGCAAATTACATTTGTTGTGTGGTAAAGGACAGCCTTCCGGCATTATTGATACTGAAAGGTCTGCTTTTGTTTATTTGGTTTTTTTTTAACTTGATACTTGAAATTATGTCAACATGCAGAATGATAAAGAAATTAAGAGAATTGTTATTATTGCCCCAATGTATTCATGTACAATCATATTCCAGCAAAATTATATGGAAATTGCTCCTTTAAAATGTTGTGGTAACAATAGTATAACAGTTATTTATAGCATTTATTGACCTTTACCTATTTCTGCTGCCTGTCCAATAATCAACATTAACCATACAAACAAGATAAGACATTTATTTGAGACAATCTGGAGAATTTTTTATTTCCAATGTGTTACTTCTGGATACATTAATATTCCAGCTATTCCAGAACATTATCTTCACAGTGTTGAAAATACAACAATTCAGAGACATCAGCAGGAAGGAATTGAAATCAGAGATCATGT
Source organism: Naja naja (assembly GCA_009733165.1). Classification (NCBI taxonomy): domain Eukaryota; kingdom Metazoa; phylum Chordata; class Lepidosauria; order Squamata; family Elapidae; genus Naja; species Naja naja. The sequence goes on along the minus strand of CM019155.1, from coordinate 79,714,134 downwards.
CGACAGACAGACAGAGAGACAGACAGACAGACACTATGTCTATGCCACAAAATTCCACTGTTCTGTATTATGTAAATGAATTTGTGTCTCTCTAAATAATATTGTTTGATAAAATGCTAGACATTTGATCTTCGTCTGCTTTGATTTTTTACAATTCCTAAATTTCCAGGGAAAGAATAAATGGGATATTTTTCTATATGCTCTGCATTATAAACATAAATGTTCTTTTCTTCATAATCTGAATGGGCAATGAAAGATGCTGAATTTGGAAGAGAGACAGAGAGAGACTACTGTACAGAAAAGAGAAAGTAGAAATAGCTTTATAAAATGACAGTAGTGTATTGGTAATTCCCTATTAGATTAAACCTAAGGAAATGCATTTTATAAAACTTTTCAAAAGAAGCACTTTGTAAAAAAGAAATGGCCATTTTAATATTTTGTGTTTTTTTCTTATAGTCCATTCTGGAAGTGGAAGTGGCATATGCTACAAATATTTTTAATGCAAAATACTTTGTAGTTATAAATTTCACATTCTTTGTTTTCAAAAATAACTGTAATTTGTTTTTAAAGCATGGTTGTTTGTATCTCAATAAAGCCTATGAAACAATCCTCTTTCTACTTGTTATTATTTAAAGATGTGGGTTTAGGCAATCACCTTTTAGGTAGCTTGCAAGAGAAAAAAACCTGGCACTGCGGACACCCTACTATCTGTCAGCCACTTTGTGATGGTAAAAAAATTCAAAACCAAAATTTCATTATTTTCAGGCACATAGAAAATGTTCAGGTCACTTTTTTCTGCTTCTGGAAAGAATTGCTATGCTTTAAAAGTAATGTAAACTACTGGAATGAATTCATTGATAAATAGATGGATTTCAATTCTCAATTGGGAGAGTCATATAATTCATGGCATTGGACCGGGGTATTTGCAGGAGACCCTGCTGCCAATAACGGCTTCCCGACACCCCATGCACTCCCACTGGCAGGACCTCCTCAGGGTGCCATCGGCCAGCAATGCTGGCTGGCAGCTCCCAGGGGTAGGGCCTTCTCTGTGGGGGCACCCACCCTTTGGAACCAGCTACCCTTGGAGCTCCGGGTAGCCCCTGACCTCCAATCTTTCCGCCGTGGCCTAAAAACCTGGCTGTTCCTACTAGCCTACCTGGACTGAAGGGGGGAGGGTCTTTTTAGTGGTTGTTTTTAAATTTTAACTGATTTATGAGATTTCCGGTTTAATTTCTATAAATTGAAATGTGAGGCAAAAAGTCTCTCCTTTCATTTGTGCTTCTTCTTTATGTTCTTTAAGTATCATTTTTAGTTCTTCAAGGAGTGATGGCATTTTGAAAAGTTTTTTGTTTGTTAAACAACCCCCAATTAATTTTAGTCCATTTCACTAGGATCCACTGCCAAAATTCCAGGAATCATACAATAGTCTATAGTTGTTTCTTGCTTCTTTTCTCACTTTCTCTTTTGAGGGGCTTTGTTATCTTGTAACAGGATTGCAGCTAGGATGTATCCTTCTCAAGTCTCATTAGAATTCACTCTCAATACTTTTAAGCTCCAGGTGGTATCCTCCATTTTTCCAGATTCCACCCTCTTTTTGTTTTCCTCCTCTGCTTTCTTTCTCTCTTTTTAAAAGGCTTTTTGATTATTCAAGAATCTTTATCCCTTTGACACTTTATTTTCAGCTAAGAATAGCCTATTGATGTCAAAGAGGATTAATATCAATTCTTATTCAAATCTCTTCTTCTTAACATTTAAGGTCTATTAGAACTGTCAATTTTAAAGAGGAAGAAAAACAATTCTTTTTTCTTTCACTTTCCTTTTGCCACTTTAAAAGTCTTTTTTAGGGATAGTATTATTCTTTGTTGCTCAAATTCCAGGTACCTTAAATGGATGTTTTCTCTGTTCAGCCCAGTCAGTCAAACTTTCTCATTCCAACTTCCTCCTGCATGATCTTGTCTGGTCAGGCTCTTCTTTGAGGTGGCCATTTCTGACCACCGCTGCAGCCGCCTTCAGGAAAGGGGGTAAAAGCCAGCTTGGGAGGAGAGATGTGGCTCTCCTGGACCCTGCTAGTGGTCTCCCCCCTCTTCACTACCTCTATGGGGTGGCTTAGCCCCGCAGCCAGCTGGCTTGGGGCGCTCTGGCGGTGAGCACAGATCAAAACTGCGCACAGGTGCAGATTTCAGTCTGTCTCTGAAGAGTCCCAAACCGGAAGTCTCCGAAACTCTAAGACTTTTGACTGTATCCTCAAAGATGTAAGTGGCATTACTAAGAAGACACAGTCAGCTGTGTGGAGTATGGAACAAAATGTGTCATGTACATTGTAAAACAAAGAAAGGAACATTTTAGAAGATTCTATATGTTTTGCCTCAGAATAAAACTGGCTGAATTCAATAACTTTTATTCTTAAGGCAAGTATGTTGTTCTGGAGATTGAGTGCCAGGTTTGTTCAAATATCCCCTTATATCCCCTGAAAAACTTACACGTTGTATTTCTATTAAATTTCAGTGAGAATTCAGGCAGAATAAAAGGTATATAGAATTGTACACCCTGTTCCTGCGCATTGTATTTTATATGCCCTGCTGTTCTGCAAAGGAATAATATTTCTAAAATTCTCTTGTTACGATTTTTATTCAAGACCTACTGTAGGCTTTGGGCAGTTCTCAGAAGCCCCCTATTAAATTTTAGGGGATTATCAAAAGCCTTCTCAAAAATGGCTTAATAAAGTTTAGCACTACAATTATGGAGGATGGTGAAATAAAGTGGAAAAGAGTCCCAAGGAAGGATATGGTCACAAAAAACTTTGATTGACCGTGCTAGTTCTAATGAAAACCTGGTTGTATCTAGACTGCTATTTCATCCTAGGTCAGTGATGTTGGATGGAGAGAGCACTAGAAGAAGATTTAAGACAGGGCACATCCATGCTTTGTAACTAGTGCTATCAATCAATTTCTCTTAATGTAGTTCTAGACAAACAACTGGAAGGAGAAAGCAAGTGAAACAGAATGCCTTGAGTTTTTCTGGACCATCACATAATGCCTTTCCTCCCCCATCGCCCTCTCTGATAGGAGAGGTCCATGTTAATATTGGCAGCACATCCCTGCTTGTATTGTTTACACTACAGCTGCTATTGGCTTTGGTGTTAGTTTTCCTTAAAATTTTGGTAAAGTTAATGCTGTTCTTGCTGACAAGAATCAGACAGGAAATAGCTTTGCCCTGAGAGTCAGCTAAAATGAGTTGCATTAATGAGTATGAAAGACTGCTTTGGTGAAGGAGGAACAAACTGTTGAATAAACTTTGCATTCTTCTTTTTCTTTATAAACATACACAGCATTTCTGTGTCATCAACAGAGACCAATAAGAAAGCCTGAGAATAATATTAAAAGATGAGTCAGTTTTTATAGGTAAAATGTATGGCAAGATTGGGCAATTGGAATCTCAGAATTAATTTTTACAATGCATCTTGGAGAATCTGGATAAAATAAAGTAGGTTGAGGCTTAAATTAATATCTAGCCTCCCAGAATTATCCTGTGGAAAAATAGGTGGCCAATAAATTAATTTAATTTATTAAATTAAGGGCAACTTTGGAATGCTAGATTTCTGGCAAATTGGAGGTGCCGTTTCTTCATAAATTATTTGATAAAATATCAATTCTTGTCCCAGTTGTGGATGGATTCACATGCCTGCTGAAGGAATAGGTCTATGACTCTGTGGCCCCCTGAACTCACAGCTAATTTTATTATTATTATTATTTTATTACACTTGTATGCCGTCCTTCTCCCAAAGGACTCAGGGCGGCGAACATATAAAAAGAAATATATTTACAATAAAAAGATATTAAATAAAGAACAAGTCTATAAATACAAGAAACATTAAAACAGTTAAAATTACGGTAATAAACAGTAATATTAAAACAAACCCGCTCCCAAGTCAATCCAGGCCGCCTGCTGAAACAGCCAAGTCTTTAGGTCTCGACGAAAGGAGTGGAGATCAGGGGCCAAACGAAGATCCGCAGGGAGCTGATTCCATAGGGCAGGCGCTCCCACAGAAAAGGCCCTAGCCCTGGGAACCGCCAGCCGACAATGCCTGACTGAGGGTATTCCCAGGAGGCCCCTCCTGTGGGAGCGCACGGGGCGATCGGAATGTGATGCTGGCAGGAGGCGTTCCCGCAAGTACCCTGGACCCGAGCCATTTAGGGCTTTGTAAGTTGTTACTAACACCTTGAAGGAAACCCGGAAGGCAACTGGCAGCCAATGCAAGTCACGCAGGAGGGGTGTAACATGGGAGTGTCAGGATACCCCCATCACAGCCTGCGCGGCCGCATTCTGCACCAGTTGCAACCTCCGAGTAATCCGCAAGGGTAGCCCCATGTAGAGAGCATTGCAGTAGTTGATTCTGGAAGTGACAAGCGCATGGGTAACTGTTCAAAGGGCATCTTGGTTCAGGTAAGGGCGGAGCTGGCGAACCAGCCGAACCTGGGCAAAAGCCCCCCTGGCCACAGCTCCCACTTGCTCCTCCAGACTGAGCTGTGCATCCAGGAGGACACGCAGATTCCTCGCCCTATCCACGGGAGGTAACACCTCCCCCCCCATGACCAAAGATGGCACATCCACTGAACACCGAGATGCCGGTAAGAACAGCCACTCAGTCTTGGCCGGGTTAAGCTGGAGTCTGTTACTCCCCATCCAGGCCTGCACCGCCTCCAGGCACCGGGACATCACCGAGAGAGCATCACTGATCTGGTCGGGTGGAGATATACAACTGGGTATCATCTGCATATTGATGATACCTCACCCCGAAACCTCGGATGATCTCGCCCAGCAGTTTCATGTAGATATTAAACAGGAGAGGTGAGAGAACAGACCCCTGTGGCACCCCACAAGTGAGGGGCCTTGGGGCAGATCTCTGCTGTCCTGCCAATACCAATTGCGAGCAGCCCGAGAGGTAGGAGGAGAACCACCGCATCCAGGGATTGCAGGCAGCTGGAATTAAGTGCTAGGCATTTAACAGCCTGCACCACCAAGGTTTAATACTTGACCTAAGAAAACAGCCACTTTATTTGCAGTCCCATCAAATTTGGCTACTAGGGGAGGGAGGCCCCACCTCCCTGATGCTTGACCTCCCCAATGGCCTACATACTCCATGTCACATGGGTCTGATAAGCGATGTCTCTTTGAATATCTATCCTCCTCCATACCTCTATCCTCCATTCTCCTGGAACGTAAATCCGATCGGTCTAAACCTCTCCCAACCTCAGACTCTGGGAACCCTAAGGGACTAGAGGTATATAAAGGGTCTTTTTCAGAGCGAAATGCTGGTTTACTAGCTGCGGTCCCCCTTTCCTTTGACTCTTTTAAAGTCACTTCCCCAAATTGCATCCTTAACATTTCTAACATGTCACTTCCTGGAACTGCCCAATGACTTTCATCAGACCCAGGCCAATGTTTAACTTTCCAATCTACCATATGCTCCTTTCTTATCTTCTTTCCCTTTTTCCCCTTTGTAGCCATGGCTGGGGTCACTCAACCACACTTCTTTTTGACCCTTAGTTGTTTTGGGTTTAACTACCAGTGGTACTGTCAATGGCACCTCCTCCCTAGCTGCTCCCTCAGTCTGTCGTTCTTGGCCATTCCCACCAGTATCTTCAGCCACCTCAGTGCCTTCCTCCACCAGCCACTCCGGATCCATGCCTTCTGCCATGGTTTGCAAAGGAAACTGTCTTGTGAAACGTAAATAAAGGTAGAGCACTGGCTTTCTGTCAGACTCCATTCGGTTTCATAGAAACTTTGGCAATAAACTATTTTACTCACAGTCCTTTGTGGGTAGGTTTGTTTATTTTGACTCATTTCCTCCCAACATGGCAACAATGGTTATTCCAATCAAAGCCAGCACTGAGAGCATCTGCCTCTCAGTGCGTTTTTTTAATAAAAAGTTTTTATTTTAAGACAAACATACAAACAAAACATAAAGACCATCTTCCATTTTACAGTGTGTCAGTTGGTTACAGATCCTTTGTGTTATCCTTTCATAGTCATCACCCACAATTTATAAAAAAGATTCTCATATTGTCAATATAAAACATTCTTATATATTTATCAATTATTATTTATACATGACTATTTATTTCATCAATTATATGAGATATTCTCAATTTTATTATAAAGTTTATGTTATACTTTCATCCAATGGTTATATATGTCTATATTATATTTTATATCAATCTATTAAATTTCTATTGCAAAATTATATATTCTATTACATTACCAAATCTTTTTATCCAACCATTGATAAAACAAATCCCATATCTTATAAAATCGTTTATCTTCTTGATCTCTAATTTCAAATGTCAATTTGCTCATTTCAGCACAATCCATTATTTTCTTAATAACTTCCTCCTGCAAAGGTATTTTATCGTTTTTCCAGTTCTTAGCAAATGCAATTCTAGCTGCTGTTAAAACATTTACAATCAAATATTTCAACTCTTTATTGTAAATATCTGGTATAATTCCCAATAAAAATATTTCCAGTTTCAAGTCTATATGTTGTTTTGTCATTTTTTCCAAACACGTGTGGATTTTAGTCCAATATCTTTTTGCATCCGAACACGTCCACCACATATGGTAATACGAGCCAGGTATCTGATGACATTTCCAACATTTTTCTGATTTATTCTTAAACATTCTTGCAATTCTCGTTGGGGATAGGTGCCACCTGTAAAACATCTTATACAGATTTTCTTTATAAGCAGTTGACACTGTCATTTTATAATTCTGAGACCATAGTTTTTGCCATTTCTCTAAATCAATCCCATATCCAAAAATTTTCCCCCAAGCAATCATTGTTTCTTTAACTTGTTCTTCTTCCATTTTAAATTCTAATAAATGTCCATAAAGTTTTTTAATTACCTTTTCATCAGTACCCATCAGAATTTTATCTAACTCAACTTATTATAAATACCTTGTTTTAAAATCTTTATCAAATTTAGATTGTACTTGCAAATATGAAAACCAATTCATTTTTACACCTTGTTCTTCCAAAGCTTGCATAGATTTAAGTTCACCCTTTTCATTCAATATCTCACCATATCTAATTGTTTGTTCCTTTTTGTATATTACTAGATATGAAAAAGCTGCAATAGTAGATATCCTTAGTGGAATTTTTAAATAGTATTATTTTTTAATCTTCTCCCAGTTTAAAAACAAAGCCTCTTGAATATAATGTCTTCTAAAGTACCCTTGTGTTTTAGTTCCCTTATACCAAAGGAATGCATGCCACCCCAATAACAAGTCATGTCCTTCTAAAGTCAATAGTCTACTATTCCTTAGTGTTATCCATTCTTTTACCCACATCAAATTTGCCGCCTGGTAATATAATTCCCAATTGGGCAATGCAAACCCTCCTCTTATTCTTGCATCCTGTAATAATTAGTATTAAAAACAAAAGGAAAAAAAGAGATATAAAAAATTTAAAAAGGTAAAAGGCCCTTGTCACCTCGCAACTGACTACTGCAACGCCTCTATTTAGGACTGCCCTTGCATACCATCCGAGGTTGCAGCTGGTGCAGAATGCAGCCTGGTGGTGATGGAGTTACCCGATTCTCCCATATTACCCCCCGCCGCCTGCATTGGTTGCCGGTTGCACTCGGTGAGATTCAAGGTTCTGACTTTAACATTCAAAGTCCTACACAACATGGGTCCACAATATTTAAGGAGCTGCTCCTGCCGATATCGAAGCCACCGCAAGGGCACATAGGCAAGGACTCCTCCGGGTCCCGCTGGCAAGTCAGTGTCGGCTGGCGTCCCCCGGCGACACAGCCTATTCTGTAGCGGTCCCCGACTTATGGAACGAACTGCCTCTGGACCTCCGTCTGGCCCCTGACCTCCGCACCTTCTGCCACGATTTAAAGACCTGGTTGTTCAACCAAATCGGGCTGTGATTACCTCACCAGGGCCATGGGATAATTTTGTGTATTTTAATTTATTGGTTTTATTGGGCTTTAAAATTGTTTAATTCTTTTTTAAATATTTATTGTACTGTATGTTTTAACTGTGAGCCTCAGTCTTCGAGATGGGGCGGCATATAAGTCCAATAAAATAAATAAATAAATAATAAAAATAAAAGGGAGATCTTCAGGTTCTTGTACACCTTAATCCAATTAATTCCAATTGTATGCAAAAAAGAGGGGAAAAATGAGAATAAGAAAAAGGGAAAAATAATAGTCCCTTAATTTAAAAAGGGAAAAGGGGGGGGGAAGAGCACCAAAAAGTAAAATAAAAGGAATAGATTAAAAAAATAAAGGAAAAAAATTATAATCTGTTTCCTGGGTTAAAAAGTTACGATCCCTGCATAAAAATCCAACTGGCAGGGAAGTGAAAAAATATAATAATAACAAATCATTCCATTAGGCGAGTCACTGCCATTAAATGTCCAAGGCTGTAAAACAAAACACTTCAAATTCTTCAATTCCAGTCCTTTCAAGGTCACTTCAATCTTTCTTCTTTCTTTCTTTCTCTTTCTTTCTTTCTTTCTTTCTTTCTTTCTTTCTTTCTTTCTTTCTTTCTTTCAACTTCAACTCCAGACTCTGACTATCAATAGTTACACAGAGGAGCACCTGTATAAACAATCTACCATGCTCTTCCCACTATCTTTTCAGTAAAAAGCTCAGAGTCCTAGAAGTATAACTCTCGTATATAAACAAGTAAGAAAGAAAACAATATATCTAGCCTCTAGATGGCAGTGCTATTTATTTCTCTCTGCTTTCACTTCCCATGTAACCCAGGCCAGAAACAAAAAGAAAAAAAAATAAAGTTTTTTAAAAAGAAAAGTGAAAAGATAAATAAACCTCAAGTAAAAAAAGAAAAGCCTTAGTCAAGGCAAACTTTCCAAAAAAAAAGAAAAGAAAGAAAGATTAATTAAAAAGGAAAAATAGTAAAAATTAGAAAAGACCAGTCCAGTCTAAATTAAAAAAAACACTTGCCAAGTTCCAATTTCCGGTAAAAAGAAAGGGGAAAAAAGCCTTCTAATTAAGCGTAGCTTAATTTCACTGCTTAGTCTCTTTTATCTTCACTTTTAATTTTCCTTTAAGTCTTTTAGGGTGTTCTCTCAGAATAATAAGTAAAATAGCATCTCACCAAACTGACACAATTTCACTCGATCTCTTCTGTTCTGGAGCTGTCCCAGCTTCAGCAGCTTTAATGGCTGCCTCTCCGCTGCCGTCAAAGGGCTTCTCCTGGATCAACCAGGGACTTTGTGGTGTCCCTGGGATCAACAAGATGTGCCCCTGCCTATCGCTATCCCTACGGGACAGTTTAGGTCCGTTTGGACCATCCAGCAGCTGAGATATCGATGGTGATCTTAGCGCATTAAGATCGCCCATCGTACCGCCGCAACGCCAGCTCCGCCCTCCTCAGCGCATTTTATTATGCAGTCCTACCCTGTGCAGCTAACTAACTTCTGCCCATCCATTAATCCTGACTCCACCCCACAATACTAAACACAACTAATAGATCATTATCGGCAACTTACTTCCCTTCCCCCTAGCTACACACACCTGTCTCAAATCCACCATTAAAGCAAACGTTCCAGCTTGGTAAAGTATGAACCCCCCCTTTTTTTTCTCCCAGTGAGCCTCCATCAGCCAGGAAGGGTAGGTGGCAGTAAAACCCTCCCCCAAGCAGTTCCCTGCCGATAAGGTAGAGATGCTTCGAGTCAATATGGGAACTGCAGGAGTGAAATTTCTTTCTTTGTTCAAGCCAGCATATCGAAAACGGCAGGATCTTTGGACTCTCTCCCCACCTAAGATACTGTGTCGGGCTTCACACAAGATGATGAGTCGGTAAGATCGCTGAAGCCCGACAGCTGGTTTGCTTATACAGCATTATAACACTGTAATTCCATCCTTCTTCCAAAGATTTGTCCAAGAAAAGCATGATGCCTTTCAGTACAGGATTGGTTTCAAAGACACATTGAGCACAAAAACTCATTCGCTGAATGACTAGTATGTGCAGGGTGTGTTTCTAGCCCCAAGGGGCATTCTCATCCAAGGTATCAGCAATAACTGCAAGTCAGAATGGCAATGCAAATAAGCAGTACCCTGCTACCCTCTGTGTATGATCCACCATACCCAATTTGTAAGAAAAAATGTCACATTCAGGACTTAAAAAATATATCTTAATGATTTTTAAAGCTTTTGAGAAGTCCAAGAGAATCAAGACTGTGTCTGCTGGAGGAAGATCACGACAGCCAAGGAAATTTCAGTGGAAAATTCAAAATGGATTTAGATACTAGGAAAGTCTACTTAGGCATCTCTCTTGGTAAGAAGATGCTGGCAATAGTTACCACCAATTAAGCTTTTCTTTAAGGCATAAAACTTCAAAGAAAGAAGCAGTTCTGGAAAATGTGGAGAGCACTAGTCCTTACAATTGTCAAGAACTGAACACAATTGAAGGCATGCCTTCTTCATCATCACCATCATCATCATTGAACTTTAAAAACAATTATTCACAAAGCATTAAAAACTTGGTTTTGCCATTAAGCTAAGGCCCAATTCTCAGTCATGGTTTATTAAGTATGGGATATCATGAGTGTTCTTGGCTGCTGGGTTATTTGATATTATTTCTGTTGTTTTGATTATGATTGTTTTAGCTGTGTTTTTATTTGGTTTTTAACTTTTAGTCACCCAGAATCATGCATGTTAGATGGGCAGTCATATAATTTATTATATAAATCAATCAACTATACTATTCCCTCTTATAAAGAAGCTAGGCCACTTTCTTTCTGAGAAGTATTGGTTACTTCCCAAATCCAGTTAGACAAGTCCTCCTTTTTCAATGTAACAAACCACAAGTGTTAAAAAGCATATCCCTAGATTACAATTATCTAACTACCAAATCTTAACATTCAAAGTGTGTTAATCAATACCAAAGTAAAAACCTCTAAAGACAGACTAAAGCAAAAAGGTTTCTAAGTTAAAGTGGAGATGAATAATTTTGTTTGCTAATCATGAATTTAAACCTCTACAGACTGATATAGATTAATATAGACTGATATAAAAATAGACTGATATAGAAATAGAAATCTGATTCAGCACCTGGAAAGCCTCTAATACTCACCTACTGTAAGGATGTGAAATAGCAGAAAATGGTGTCCATTACTTCATCATCAGATACAGAGCAATGTTTATATTAGTCCTGTTCCAAAATTTATTGTTTGCAGATATCCAAGTTTCCAAAGCATAATGCTCAAAAAGATGATTTATAACATGCATAGTTGATAAATCTAAGGATCTCATTGGATTAAACTATTAATAGGGCTATTACTCTTGATAGGAACCTGAAATACATTATGGTTCAGATAACAAGAAAATGAAAATGTATCACTGATGACACGTGAAAAATAATTTGAAACTCATCAAACAGGATTCAGTTTTATTATTTCCTATGAGTGTACATTCATCAAGCCAAGACTATGGCAGCAACATTAGATGACATTGTTTCTTTTTTCTTTCTTTCACCAATTGGCATGGGGAGAGCTAATTAGGCTTTCAAGTATCACTAGGCTTTTTGACAGAATATTCATTCTGGATTATGATGAACAATTAAAACCACACTGCAAAAAGTGGACTAGTTACTACAAGTAGCATTGTTCTCATAATATACAAGATATTGCAATTCTTTGGTAATCTTATCACTACCTAGATCCTGACTGGAATGTGATATATTGGGCAGGGAACAGACTCAGGACCGGGGAGAGACAGGTATCAGATCATTATCAGTTATAACATTCATTTTGATGAGTCATCCTCTCATAGCTCAAGCTTTTGAATCATAAGTCAGAGTCAAAAATCCAATAAATAAATTAAAAATAATCAATAAAGTAGTTAACCCTGAAGCACCAATTTGGTATTATTTTTAGACAGGGATATGCCAAAATATTTTTTCAGAATTTTTAATGGAAGATACTTAATGGTTCAAGGCAGCCTGTACTACATATACAGCAGGGATCCTTGTAAGAATATAAAGCTGAAACACAAAACACTCCCAATTCCAATCATTTTCCTAAGAACAAAAGATTGGGACAGAGAGTTTCATCAAAGATCCAAAGGCTTTGATTGCAACAAACCAGGTAGTAAACACAATTTAATCTGGCAGAGCAACTGTGTTTAACTACAGAACAGATTTAGAGAATAAGGCTCATTAGGCAAATTATTATTTACTATATTACAAAATTCCTTCTATAGTCTAAGCTGCTGTTCTGCTACTTAAAGTAATCAGCTTTGCTTAAATGTTCTACCAAATTCCACAGCTCTCCTTATTTACAAGCTTTTCATTCATGATCCCCCTATGGATGGCTAAATAACCAACAAAAGGGTCATCTGTCTTGCTTGCAAACATTCCCTCACTTTATACTTTTAGATACACAGACAGGCTTTGGAATATTTTCTTTCTGTTTCCAAATCAGGACAGACAGAAAGAGACAGCTAAGCAGATGGTTGTAAATGGCCATGATTGCCACTTGTGGTTTCATATAATGATTGGCAAGAATCTGGATAGGATCACAATAGTAATAGCCAAATCAGAACCAAAATTTAAGCCCCAAATTCTCCAGTTAAAAAGTATAAATAAAAAAAATTCTGCCTAAAACCTGCTGCCAGTCAGAGGAGATCCTTTTATAATATACTATTATAAAAGAAATGTACTTTTATACAATTTATAATATAATTATAACAGAAATGTACTTTTATACATTTATAATATACTTATATAAGGCAATTTCTTATTCAGAGATATGTGGGCAAAGTATGGAGATAGAGATATGGATATTTATGCTGACAGATTTAGAAAAAAAACTGTCTTCAATACAAGTACAGCAACATTAGGAGTTACGCAGGATTGCAGTGGCAGAGGTGCTGATGGAAAAATATTGGAAATTTGGATGCTAAATTAAATAGGAATATAAAAGCTGAACTGAAATCTGAGGGTGTGAAGCAATATTCTTACCCTCAAACTGTTGTTGAGAGACAATTCCTCCAACCACTTCCTCAGGCAGGTGAACTCCAACTCAGTTTGACAAAGGCTTCCTTCTACTTTTTTTTTAAGGAATGAAATTATTGTTGCAAAAAAATTACATTTCTTTACATTGAGCAAGTCTGCCAATAGTTAGGATTGCATTTTAAAACTCATTTTGTTACCTTCAACATCCTTTTATGAACCAAATATGTGTTCTATAGAAGTGTGTGTCAGTTCAGAAGAATTGTTTCTGTACACTCTTGACAGCTGTGAGGTAAACTGGCTGAGGCCCTCCCACCTCCTGAGCCTATAGGCATTTACAATTGATTTTGTGTGTTTATTCACTGGCACTACAAGGCAAACACATACTGACTTCACAGCCACAAAAACAGAAGCTGTTGGAAGGCCAAGGTGGGAAGGCCAATAACCATCAGTGACTGTTCCACTACCTCCGTGATTTCTTGTCCCCTTCCAGTCTTTTATTTGTTGTATTTGTACTAATATTGATCTGATCAGCTGAAGAAGGATTGAGCTCTACCTGCACTTGGGGGACTATGAATCCCTGTTTGCCAGAACAAAAGAAACACAAAACCAACATGAGAAAAGGGTACCAAAGCTTCAAAGGGCTGGGGTTTTTTTGTTTTTTGTTTTGGTCTCAACTCTTCTCTTCTGATGATCCCTGGAGATCAGAGGGTTTGAATGTCCCTGCATAACGAGTTGCTCATCTATTGTCTACTTTTTGGGTTTTCTTTTCCCTTGTTGATCCTGATGATCTTGATCTAAAATGATTTTGGAGACGATCATTTTCGGTTGCGGAGAGGCAGGAGGCAGAAGCTCAGTATTGCAGCCTCGGAGCTTAGTGCCGCAGCGACAGCAGTGGCGGCCTGACCTGTCTCGGAGGAGGGAGACAAGAGGATCTCCATCGGAAATGGGGAATTAGAGGATACCCTCGAGCTCCAGAGGATTCCCTAGTTTACCCATTCCAGGTGTGCCGCAGGAGGGCTAGTCCTCTTATATTTTCGTGCCAAATTTCCAGGAAACTGCCCCATCATTGGGAGGGTGGCGTGTTGTTTCTCTGACCCTTAACCCGAGAATGGGGTAGGAACGAATATTATTTATACATGCGCCCCCACACATGGAAAGCTGGCAGATTTAAGACTGGAATGAAGAGAAAACGACAAACAATAGTCTCACATTGGTCCCGTCATCTTGCAGACTGACGAGGACTCGCGTCAACCGCTTAATCCTTAATTGCTAAGGATTTTAGATTTTCACCCCGCTTTGGTTTTCTCTCCGCGATGAGGCGTGTCGCATTTCTCAACCTTCTCTGGGAGATAACTTCACCACCTGCCGAACCCCCGCCCCTTAATTTTTGGCTGGTATGCAACAGCTGCTGTCTTTCTAGGCGCCGATCGCAGCTGCCGTTTTGCGACCTCTAAAGCGCGTTGCTGTTATTATCGCTGGCTGGGGAGTTTGTCCTGCTTGGCTCGCCGTTCGACGGTGGGAGGGTAGGGGGCAGGCTGAGATGGGAGAGGGCATGTCCAAGCGACTGAAGGTGCAATTGGGAAGTGAAGCGGAGATGGAGGAGAGGGCGTTCAATAACCCCTATCCAGATTATCAACCTCATGGAAGCACCGCCTCGGCCAGCACTACTTTGTCTACACCCAACGATTCCGAAGACAATCGATGCAGTTCGGCTTCGCCCCAACGAGACGACTCCCTCCCCTTCGAGAGCGACAGCCAGGTAAGCTACATGCAGGCCCGGCGGATTCTCCTGAGGGAAAGGAGTCCTTTGGTGTCTGGCAGTTCCGTCATGGACAGCAGATTTCTATCTTTATTTTCCCCGTTAAATTCTCGGTTAGCATTTGTGTCTCCTCTCTCCCTCTTTCAGGTCCCTTGCGTTAATATTAGACTCCTTCGCCTCCAGGCCTTTCTCCACACCCAAAGCGTGTGGAAGAAATTGGAGCTAATCAAAGCCCGCAAACGTCAGGAACTGGATGTCCTTGTTTGTATGATTGTTAAAAAATAGTATGTCAGTGATGTTTAGCTGCCTTTCACATATTATCAGACTGGTGGAAAACATAATGGGATGATTACTTTCCCAAATACTCACTGAATGTAGAAATTCCCTCCCTCTCTTTAATCATTATTTTTGTGTCTCCACTTTCAATTTCATATACTGAAATTACTATTATGTCAATGGAGGAGCGGAGTGAGCCTCATCTGGTTTATCAGATTTTTAGGAAGCAGTCTGGGAACTCCTATGCAAGTCTGTTGGGTGATGTTTGGCCTGTCATTTCCTACCAACCCAACTCACCTTACAGGGCTGTGCAAAAATGGAGACAGGAGCATTAAAGATGTAAGCAATGAGGTGACAAAAAAACTAAGGATTAAAATCAAATAAATATGATGGAAGTATAAATTGGGGAACTTGTCATATGAAGTGATAGTCACCATTAACATTTCAGTATCTTAAAAAATAGACGTGAAGAAATATCTGATATTTCTTGAGCTATCATGAATTTTTCCAAAGGAGCATAAAGCTGCATTTTCATCAATTATTGAGAATTATCTCTTGGCAATCCCAGTCTGTCTATCCCATGCATCAGAACTAATTTCTATGGATTTTCATTCATGGGACACATATTGAATCAGTGTATGTGATTATACTGAATCTGTATGAATTAGAAGTGCAATTTGGTGTGCCCTGGTTAGCAATCTTCCTTTAATGCAGGGAAGTGTTAAGGTTTGTGGTTACAATTTCTGGCAACAATTTTTCCATGTTCTGAAATAGAATTTGCTTATTTGAGCCAGTTCAATATAACAAGTCATAAAATGATAACTTATACAAAAAGGAGGCTTTTGGGGAATAATTGTAGAATGGACTGACATCTTTAAACAGATGACAGGGAAATCCATATTATACCTTGTTATCTCTACTCAGAAATAAGCCTTACTGGTTCCTGTAGGATTTACTTTCAAGAAGTGTGGCTATCTGCCCATTGACATATTCTCTAGTTCTGAACCTGAAATAAGCAACCTACAGCTCTCTTTTGATATCACCCTGAGTCTTCCAGGATTATAGCAACAAAATTCAATATCCAATCAGCTAATAGTGTTTGGCAAGATATTAACTAATACAATCGCTCATCCACCACGTGCCTTGGATTTGTATATTAAGCAAACTTGTCTAGGAGTGAACAGAAAAAAACAAGCAAAAACAAACAAAGTAGAAATTAATTTCCTGCTGTTTCCATGACTATCACTATAATATTAAAATATTTTGTTATTAAATAATAACATTTTTCTCAGCATGGCAAGGATTAACAACCTGCGTGTTATCCTTTGTGACTAACTATTACTGACATGTCCCATTCCCTTATAGTTCTTGCCAAACATGCCATTTATATAGTAGTAATTGTTGCTTTTCATTTTCAACTCCAGAGAAAGCTACCACATATGGATATCTGGCTGTCACTTGGTAGTTCACAAATCTGAAATGCTTACATCCTGAATTGTTTCCAGGATACAGGATTGACACTGTAATATAGCATTAGTGGGCAGCTGCCAAATCTGCCAAGTTGCAATATTTTTCTTTCCAGCAAAAACAATGTCCCTGGAGTTCCACAGGGGGTTTTGTGAAAAATTAAAATGATGCTGATTGCTAGACCAGCTGTTCCCCAGAAAGGATTCCTCCAACTTGAAGACAGTCCTGTGAGTGAACTTCGCTTTGCAAGTTCTGCAGAGCAGAACTGCAATCTTTCTGCTTCCTAATTGCATCAAAATAGAACTTTACTTTCTACCCATAAGGAGAGGCAAAAAGTTTTATTTTGATGCAGTAGAGAAAGGCAGACAAAGGTTTTACATAAAGGAAATCTGAATATTTTAAATATTTTAAAATATGTATTTTAAATATAAACTATAGATAATAAAAAGAGAAAACTGTCAAGTCAGACTTCCCAATTCATTCTTCTCTGAAATCTACAGCTCCTACCATGAGCGATTGCCTGCAGTTCACACCTACAAGTGGATGTTTTGCTTTTGTTCTCATATCCCATCTATCTCATCTCCAGCTTTCCATTTCTTCATGCATACATTTTCTCCAAACCAATATCTATATTCAAATTAATAAGCAAATAATATGCACAATAACTGCTGCTTGTTGTTTATTTTGACTCTAATGTCAAGACCATTATCACTGAATCATAAATCATAATATTTGTCAAATATAAATTGAGTTATGACAGATACTTTGCAGAGCACAGTTAGAAGTTGCTTCAGTTGTCAGGTTTTATAGAGTTGTCAGGTTTTATATTTTTAACCAACATCGAGGACTAAAATAGATTTTGCATAGTTGAACCAGGAGTATTAAAAATTAATTCACTGAGTATATATACCCTGGTATTTTGAACAGCATGCTCCATATAATTAAGATTTAGTTTAGACTCTAACTGGTTCTTTTGGAGTGAGTTCAAGACTAATGATAATTAATGGCAAACATTACTTAGCTGGAGAAAATAGTTAATTGGGACAACTTCAGATGTTTTAGTGATGTTTAGTTATTTAGCATACACTTGGGATTGCTCATACTTTAAATCAGTGGTTCTTAACCTTTTTGAAAGAATTGCCCCCTTGAGCCATTGAGGAAGTTGTCATCACCCCCCTCCCCCAACATAACCACCCCCCTGCCACCTCTTAGTGTCCCCAGGGGGGCATTTGAGGTGCCGGCCAGCTCTGCAGTTTCACCCATTTTGGCGCCGGCTCCGGAGCGGTGCTACAGTCAGTGGGTGAGCCTGCAGGGCCGGCGCCTTGAATGCCCCCCTGCCGCCTCTTAGCATCCCAAAGGGAGCCAGCAGAGGGGCACTAAGAGGCGGCATGGGGCGGCGCGTTGAACATGGCCCCGGCGGCACGTAACATGCCACTGCTTCCGCATTGGAGGCGCCGGCTCCAGAGCAGTGCTGGTGAATGGGTGAACCTGCAGGGCCGGCCGGCACCTTGAACACCCCCCTGTTGCCTCTTAGCGCCCCTCTGCCGACCCCCTTGGGGATGCTAAGAGGTGGCAGGGGGGCGTTCGAGACCATTGACTGTTGTACCACACCTGAACTCGCGTCTCAAATGCAGCATGTTGGGAAAATCACCGCCACCACTTTCCCAAAGTGCTGCCGCTGTCACATTCTTTCTGTCTGTCCATCCATCCATCCGTCCATCCATCCATCCAAAAGCTCTGTCTGTTTGCCTGCCTGCCTATCTACCTACCTGTCTGTCTTTTTGTCTACCTACCTACCTATCTACCAATATAGAACTCACTCTCTCTCTCTCCCAATATATCTAGCTCCATCGCCCCCATATCGCCCCCCTTCCGTTCCTTCCCCCGTTGCCCTTTTCATTCCATCGCCCCCCTGAAAAACAAAATCGCCCCTTGGTGGGCAATATCGCCCAGGTTAAGAACCACTGCTTTAAATCACCTATTATGGTCCAAAAAAGACCATTTTTACAAACTGTCTGAAACCCTTACTATAATTGATATAGAAAGGGGGGGAGAATGGCCCTTTTTGCTTGAACTGTTAAACTGAACATTTAAATGTTTGGAGTTAAATACACCAAATACATTTTAAAATATATATGTATTTAAAAATCTGCAGTTCCAAGATTATGCCAATGTATGAATGAGTCCATACTCCACCTCAGTATATATACTTAGAATGATGTCATGGCTAATGGTGTGAAAAACCACTAAGAAATCCAGGACAATCTACTGAATCACACACTATTAATTAAGAGATTTCTTTCTAGAGAATAACTAAAAGCAGGAATTTAAATAGATTTGAAAATTGTTTCTTTCGAAGTAACAAAAATTGCTAATTCACTGCTTAGAAAGAAACTATTCGCCAGTGGTCCATAATTGTAATACTGTTAAGTGTAGGCTAGTTCTTCACAAAATACTAGAGTTCTTCTAAAAAAATCATATCTTCTTGGAAATCTTATGGACACAGATGAATATTTTCTCTTTATTAGATGAATAAATCATCCCTTCAAAATATTGTGTGACGGATTGGCTAGTTTCAGCCCATTATTTTCAGATTCCTGTAGTTGAAATTCAAGTCGGTAAAGTTGAATGATTTGCTGGAAATATAAAAATATTACATTGACTATGGAGCCCAAATAATGGTTGATATTTTATAATACAAACCTAAATCTTAATATAATGTTTGTGTAGCTTGTGCACTACTGTTAGGTTGCGTCAATTCCTACTGATATTCCTGCTTTATTGAGTTGTGAAGAGCGTATATCTTTAAACACCAACATACATTGTTGCAAACTAAGAAAGAACAGCCACCATTACTCAGGATCACTAGCCACAAAAAGGTATCATCACAGTACAGGTAGTCCTTAACTTACAACTATTCATTTAATGAAAGTTCAAAGTTATAATGGCACTGAAAAAAGTGATTTATGATCATTTTCACACTTATGACCATTACAGCATCCCCATGGTCACATGATCAAAATTTGGATGCTTGAGAACTGGTTCATATTTACAACAATTGCATATGTCCTGTAGTGAAGTGATCAGCTTTTGCAATCTACTTTTTTAATTAATTTTTTTTATTTTTAATACAATAATTCCATCTTTAGTTGAACAGTGTGTTGTCTGGGTACAAGTATCTTTATTAAACAATAATAAAAGTTTGCAACATCATTAATTACATTGACATTAATTCTACAGTATTAAAAGTAATATTCCACATATTCTACAATATTAAAATAGTAATATTCAACATACTAATCATAGTATTTGCTTATCTCTTTTAACATATCTTATTTATTTAGTTTACCTGTTTCTAACTTCCATTTTTGTTGTTTAACCATTAATAAAATAAATCCCATGTCATATAATATTCAGTTTGCTCTTTCTCCTTAATTGCACGTGTTAGTGTGTTCATTTCTGCACATTCTAATATTTTCCTAATCACATTCTCATCTGTAGGTGTCTCTTCACTCTTCCAGCTTTATGCAAATACAATTCTAGCAGCAATCAATATATGAATAACTAAATATACATTTTCCTTACTGTATTTTTCGGGTAGAATCCCCAATAGAAATATTTCTGGCTTTAAATCAATATGCTGCTTTATTATTTTTTCCAACCACATATGTATTTTTGTCCAGTATTTTTTTGCTTTTGGGCAAGTCCACCACATATGATAATATGACCCAGGTATCTGGTGGCACTTCCACCATTTAGCCGACTTATCTTTAAACATTTTTGCCAACCGTGCTGGTGCAAAATAAAACATCCTATACAAATTTTCTTTGTGTGCAGTTGACATTGTTAATTTATAGTTCCTGTCCCACAATTTTTGCCATTTATCTAATTCAAAAAACTACAAAGTTTTTTGCCCATACTATGATTGTTTCTTTTACTTTTCATCTTCCAATTTAATGTATAATAGGTAGATGTACATTTTTTTATCAATTTCTGTGTTAATTCTTTATAAAAACCATATAGATTTGCATCTTTCTGTATCTAGAATGTATCTGCACTTGCAAATACTGTGTCATTTCAATCCCTTGATTGCTCAATTCTTGTTTATTTTTGAGTTCCCTCTTCTCATTCAAAATATCTTTATATCTGACAATATTTTCTATGTTAATGACATTTGGGTGAATCAGTGCTTCCATTATTGAATGCCAAACTGGTATCCTCAAATAGTGTTGTTCTCTGACTTTCTCCCATACTAGCAATAATGCATTCCTAATACAATGCCTTTGAAAGTAACCATGTATTTTATTTTTCCCATACCACAAGAAGGCATGCCAGCCCAATCTTCAGCCCAAAATCAATGGGGAACCAGATTTACTTAACAACTATGTTACTAACTTAATAACTGCAATGATTCACTTAACAACTGTGGCAAGAAAGATTGTAAAATGGGGCAAAACTCACTTAGCAAATGTCTCACTTAGCAACATAAATACCTGTAGTTACTTCTTGTCTTCTTCCTCCCCATCTAGTTATGAACAAATGGTCGGATGCAATCCATTGTTAAGGCTAAATTACAAAATTATTGTTGTTTCAAAGAGAAGTTGAAAAACAAAGGAAATTGAAATGAAACCCTACAGAAAGCATGCAATCATATAGCAAGAAACTGATATATGGGTGCCATTTATTTTTCTATTTGAAGCAGAGACAGAGAAGTTGTTTAAAGGTTTTCTTGGCCAAAGTAATTAAAGTCATTATCAAAGTTGCTGGGTCTCTCATATTCCTTTGAATGCTAAACAAGCAAGCTGGCTGAGCTCATACGTAATACCTTAATGTAGTTTTATTGATTTGGCTTTGATTTTTGTGTGA
The DNA here is from genome assembly GCA_009733165.1 of Naja naja. Taxonomy (NCBI): domain Eukaryota; kingdom Metazoa; phylum Chordata; class Lepidosauria; order Squamata; family Elapidae; genus Naja; species Naja naja. Next base: position 79,692,776 of record CM019155.1, on the reverse strand, counting down.
ATTAGGAAGATATAAAACAGTTCAGGATGAAAATGAACAAACACAAAATACTGTGTTCCAAATTTTTGGGACATGCTGAAATGTAGTGTTCTTGAAGCGGGGGTGTTGTGATTTCTGTTTTGTAGTCAAAATGCTACATTTCAAAATGGAATATTTCCAGTAAGGTTGGAACTATTCAGGTAACCCATTCCATCCAAAGCAGAAATTTTTGAGGATTAAAATATTTCAGTCCCTAAACTTTTTATAATTGCTCCAATGCTTACATATTACATGTGTAATGTGATTTATTGCCTAAACGTTATTATGTAAATATGATTTATTGCTTAAGATTTGCCTGTTTTATTCATGAAGCTTTAATTTGTTATCTGAATCAGACTTTTCTCTGTGCACATAAGCCTTAAACATTTCTAGCCTCTTTTTTTGCAGATCAGCTCATATTTTAATAAGAAAATTACAACTAAAATTAAAGACTTATTGCAGCAAATGGAAGAAGGCTTAAAAACAGCAGATCCTCATGACTGCTCTGCATATACTGGCTGGACAGGTGAGATACATGAACTCTTTGATAGTTGATTTGAAAATGAAATCATAAGAGGTTCACTATATATCAAGCACTAGATTCTACATTCAGGTTGCATTCTGTTGATATTCTAATTGTTGATAATGTTTTGTTTCCCTTTCCATGAATACATCTGTAGCATAGTTGCTTGAATTGTGAAGAAGGCACAGAACACAGATAATGTAATTGGAAAGAACCCCCTGCTCAAGCAGGAAATTACCATTTAAAACAAATGGCTGTCCAATCTCTTCTTAAAAATCTCCATTGATGGAGTACCCAGAACTTCTGGAAGCAAGCCATTCCACTGGTTAATTGTTCTCACTGTCAGGAAATTTCTCCTTACTTCTAGGTTGGTTCTCTCCTTGATAAGTTTCCATCCATTATTTCTTGCCTGCCCTCAGATGCAGGACAAGAATAGATTGATCTCCTCTTCTTTGTGGTAGCCCCTCAAACAGTGGTGGGATTCAGCCAGGATGGCCTGGTTTGGGCGAACCAGTAGTAAAAATTCTGGCTGGCCCCGCCCAACCCCACCACTACATATTGGCCTTGTATGCCTTGGCTGGTGCCTTAGAGTTATACTGCAGCATAGCTGTAGCTGCTCTTTGGCTCCCTTGCTTTGACCACGTGGCCCAGCCTACTTGCCTGCCTTTGCCAGGGCCTACAGTGCAGCGGCCTCCCCCTCGTCTGACTTGGCCTGCTCCCGACCACTCCAGCAGCAGAATAGCCAGGTAAGCACATCCGGGTGCCCCCTTGGAGAAGCAGGGCTGGGAAGGGTGGTTGGCCATGGCCTCATCCTGCAGCCTACCCCTCGCTCCTTCCATCCTTCCCAGGTGGGTAAAATGAGGACCCAGAGTGTTGGGGGGAATATGCTGAGTCTGTAAACTGCTTAGAGAAGACTGTAAAGCACTATAAAGCAGTATATAAGTCTAAGTGCTACTGCTATTCTGTCACCTTTTCTGTAGGCTTCCTCTTTGGAATGATGTAGCTGCTTAAGTTTAGCTGTGAACCAAGGTTTATTGTTACTGTATATTTGCAGGTTCCTTGTTGGTACACATAGGTCTTCACATATGATGTTACAGTATCTGTGAGCTCATCTAGGTCTGCAGAAGTATCTTCAAAAACATTCCTATCAGTGCAATCAAGGCAAGCCTGAAGCTTCAGCTTTGCCTCATCAGTCCAAGTTCTCACTGATTTAATTGTTGGTTTCATGGTTTTAAGTCTTTGTCTATAGGCAGGTACAAGGTGAATCATGCAGTGATCAGAGTGTCCCACAGCTGCTCATGGTATCTTATAAGCATCTTTTACTGTTGTGTAGCAGTGGTCCAAAGTATTTTTGCCTCTGGTGGGACAATTGATATGCTGGAAATATTTTGGGAGCTATTTCCTTAAATTTGCTTGATTGAAATCTCCTAAAATGGTGAGAAGGGAATCTGGATATTTGGCTTCAGCCTCCATAATCTGATCAGGTAGAGTTCGTAATGCCTTGTTTACACAAGCTTGTGGAGAAACATACACAGCTATTAGGAGAAATGAGGAGAACTCACGTGGAGCATAAAATGGCTTGCGGTTGATATGTAAAGACTAAGTTTTCATCACAGAATGTATATATTATAGTTATATCCTGAGACCAGCTGTTGATATATAAACATAATCCTCCACTCTTCACTTACCTGATGTCTCTTTAATTCTGTCTCATTTAAATACCTGAAATCCTGGGATATTTATGCTGTTGTCATGAATTTCTGCATTAAGCCAGGTTTCAGTAAAACAGAAAATTGCTGAGTTGTAGAAATCAGAATTGCATCTATTTAAAAGGAGTATTTCATCCATCTTGTTAGCAAGTGAGCATAAATTAGTCAGAAAGATTGAAGGGAGAAGATTCCCCCCCCCAATTCCTTAGTCTATTTAAAATTCCCGCTCTTTTACCTCGTCTCCTTTTTCAGCACTGCTGCTTCTTTCCTTTGTTTGTTGTAATCCATAGCATTTGCAAAGATGGAGGGTGTGTGTGAGAAATCAGAAAGCTGCTCCTTAAAGAAAAATTGCCCAATTTTTAGCAGATGGTCTCGTGAGTATGAAATCCATAGTGAATTGCAGGGAATAATAAAGAATAAAGAAACCATTAGAGAGCATTTCAACTAGGCAGCCGTCGGCGGCACCAACATGCTCCCTTCCAGTTTTCACAGCCCTGCTAGCAGGAGCAGCAGCACACAGATATACCACTGCCTTCTCCCTTTCCCTCTTGGCTGCTGGGCAAAGCCATGTGAAGAAAGGAAAGCACCTTTAGCAAAGGAATAAAAACTGATTTTACTGCTTCCCCTTGGCTAACGCCCAACGAGGGAGAAGTTGCTCTGCCACAAATAGGCAGAGATGGGCAGTGAGGGGCATGCCCGAGCGATACTCCTGCAGCAATTCGCCTTTGGGTTCCTGGGAGGGGGATATCAAACAACTTCTCCCTCACTGGGCTTTAGGAGGGGAATGGGGTGGAGCAACCGCTGCTGCCGAATGCAGGGAGGGAAGAGCTCTGGCTCTCCTGCACAGTGAGCAGCTAATCACCTGAGCATGTAGTGGCGGCAGTGAGAGGAGGAATTGCCATCCCCACCGCTGCCGTGATCCCGGCCCAGGAGGGTATCCGCTTGTGTGTATGTGCGTGCGTGCAAGAGATGAGAGAGAGGAAAGGGAAGAGAAAGAGAGAGAAATGAGAAAATGATGGAGGGAAAGAATGAAAGAGAGGAAAGAGAGAAATGAGGAGGGGAAGGAGAGAAAAATGAGAGAGCTGGAGGGAGAGATTGAGGGAGAGGGAGAAAGATGAGAGAGAGAGAGATGAGAAACAGGGAGAAAGAAAGGTGTGTGTATGTGAGAGAGAGGGAGAGATGAGAAAGAGACGAGAGAGGTGAGAGAGGGAGAAAGAAAGAGACACACAGAGAGGGAAATACCTGTTTAAAAGCAAATAGAAAAATGGTTCTTTGAGTGTTTAAGGTTGCAGACCCAGACCCCTGGGTTAGGCAAACACCATGGTCATTAAGTGAACCTTGTGATCATTAAGTGAAGACTATGGTTGTTAAACAAGTTCATGTTCCCCAATGGGCATTTTTAACCAGAAACCAGAAGGAATTGTTGGAAACTGGGAAAAAAACATAGGAAACCTCAGTCACGTGACTGTGTGAGATGTTGTAATTGGTCGTGTGTGTGTGTGTGTGTGCGTGCGTGTGTGTGTGTGTGTGTGTGTACGGCTGTCAAAACTCCAAAAACAGGTCAAGTAGCTCTGGGGAGGTCAGTTGTAAATTAGAACACTTGCTAAGAACAGGCCATTAAGTGAGGACTACTTGTATTTGGTGTGCTTTAAGGGTTCAGAGCTGTATGGAATCTATATGGAAGAAAGAAAAGAAAAGAAAGAAAAGAAAGAGGGAGGAAGGGAGGGAGAGTGAATGACATATAGTTGCATGGATGGATGGATGGATGGATGGATAGATAGATACATGAAGCGAGGGAGGAAGGAAGGAAGGGACAGAGAGAGAGAGAGAGAGAGAGAAAGGAAAGGAAGGAAGGACCACAAACCCTGGCACTAGACATGGCCTCAGAAGATGCTTTGAAACATCACAGCAATCTAGGGCTGGAAGGGATCCTGGAAGCCATCTAGTCCAACCCCCTGCTCCAACAGGAAACTTTATATTGTCTGGATTATTTTAGTACCACTAAGAGGAAAATTGCCAGAAAGGAGAAGGAGTTTACTAGGACAAGGCTGCCATGCAGAGGAAGGCAGAGATAGTCATTGACTTATGACCACAATTGAGCCCAAAATTTGGTTGCTAAGCAAGAGCGTTAAGTGAGTTTCACCACATTTTACTCAATCCATGACATCTTCTGGCTCTAACAGTCATGTGCAGGTTAGGGAAGAACATCTGAAGGTGTGTGTAATGTTCTAATATACAGAAGTTATAGTTAAATGTGTGGCAGAAAGTGGACTTTCCAAACACAGTAAGTGAGATTGAATGTGTATAGTTTTAGAAGAGCACTCTGTCTCTGTGTGTGTGTGTGTGTGTTCAGTATATATATAGCATAGTATATATCCGTGATGGCGAACCTGTGGCACGCATGCCACAGGTGGCACACAGAGCCCTCTCTGCGGGCATGCGAGCAGTCAGCCCAACTCAGCTCCATCATGTCTCCCAGCTGATTTTCTAGATCATGCCTTCCCCATCCCATTTGGAAAAAAATTGGGCAAACCATTTAACTTTTTGTCCCACTGGCTGGCCCTGCCCTATCTGCTTCTCTCACCTCCAGAGTCACACATGCTACCTAATGATTCTTTGGCTGCTCTCTGGTTCCCGCTCCTTTCTTGTTGTCATTGCGGCTGCTTGTTTGCCTGTCCTGACTCCTCACTTGACTTCTGTGGCCTGCATAATTTTTGGTAAGTTGCTGACTTTGTGCCCACCTCCCTCGCTTGCTTGCTGCGGCCCAGGCCCAGCTGCTCCCACTCCTGGTCCACTTGCTGTCGGTGCCTTCGGTGGCCTCATGCAGCCCCAGAATATCCGCCCCCTTGCCAGCCAGGAGCGCTGCCACCAGTCACTCCCCTGTGCCCGCATGCCTGCCTCGCGCCCCTGTGTCTCGTTTAAAGCTCTCATTTCGCTTAGCTCCAAGACAAAAAAAAAATTCCCGATCAGCGGGACTTCTATTTCTAAGCAGGAGAGAAAGCCACAGTCACCTGAAGCAGCTCCCCTTGAGCGTGGAGAAAGGTAGCAATTTAATCCCCTTTACCCTCTGAAAGTCCCTTCTACCCTCCCGCCTCGGCTGAGAAAAAGTTGAGGAGACAGGAGGAGCATCCCCCTTCCCAGCCAGCCGGGGCTGTCTGTGATTGCTATTGTTCCCCTTTGTGGGGGCGGAGCCTGACATCTTTTCTCTTGCCTGGCAGTCGTGGATAAGAAAGCACCGTCACCATGTACATTAACACCCAAAGCTCGGCTTCCTGCTCTTGGTCTCCCTCTGTCACAAGTGTCAATTCAGGAGCCATGTGGGGAGGGCTACAGAGAAGCCAGCCTCCTCCCCCTCAGTTCATCTCCAGGCAACCGTTTGTGTAGCCAGATAACTGGGAGAGAGAGAGAGGGAGAAAGGGAGAAAGAGAGACACACAGAGAGAGGGGATAAAGGGAGAAAGAGGGATAAAGGGAACAGAGAGAAAGAGGGAGAAAGAGAGACAGAGGGGAGAGAGAGAAAGAGAGAGACAGTGGGGAGAAAGGGAGATGAAAGAGAAAGGGAGAAAGATGAAAGAAAGAGGGAGAAAGACAGAGATGGGGGAGAAAGGGAGAAAGAGGGAGAGGGAGAAAGGGAGATGAAAGAAAAGGGGAGAAAGGGAGAAAGAGGGAGGGGGAATAAAGGGAGAAAGAGGGAGAAGGAGAGAAAGAGGGAGAAAGAGATAGAAAGAAGGAGAGAAGATGTTGCTTCTTATGGGAAAGGGGAGTTATCTAAGCAAGAGCCCCCTCATCACTTTACCCCACCTGAAAGGGGAGAGGGGGTCTCTTTGTTATTATTTGAATAAAATGAAATCCACTATTTGTACCTAAAGTGGGTGTCCTTTATTTCCTGCTTTTTCAACCTCAGCTGTTTTGCGCGGCACAGTTGAGGCTGAAAAAGCAGGAAAGAAGAGGATTTTCAAATGCTGTATACCCACACGCAGCACTTGTCAGCTGTCCAGGTGTCACAGCTGATGGTTTCTTGCAAATGCTGTGCATGTGTGCACAGCGCTCGACAGGCATGGCCACACGCACAGCACACGGCCACGTGCAAAATGTGCGCTCATTGAACTGGTTGAAACACCAGTTCGATCCCACTCTTGCATGTTGGCACTTCACAATAAATAAGTAGGTTTTGGGTTGCAGTTTGGATACTCAGTGCCAAAAAGGTTCACCATCACTGGTATATATAGTAGATAATGTATCTTTTTGTGTGCCTATACATACTCTATACTATGTAATATGTATGTACACATATGGAATATATACATAGGATTAAATAGTGAATTTCTCTCGGGGCCCTGGGAAGCAAGGCGGGAATATCGATCTCCAGGGTGATTGGATTTGGTGGTGGACGAAGAGGCAGGGGGCCATATCGTGATCTGGGAGCGCGCTGCTGCTGTTTGCGAGCTATGGCGCGCTCCAACCCCCATGCCTCTGCCCACTCCCCCAGGGATACGGGAGCCCCTGGGCTGCGGCTGGTGTATTTTAATGCCAGGTCCGTGGCTCCTCCGGGAAGTGATTGAGGAGGAGGCCGCGGACCTGGCTTGCATCACCGAAACCTGGTTGGGACCGGAGGGTGGAGTTCCTCTGGTCGATTTATGCCCCCCAGGTTTTCGGGCTTTGCACCAGCCTAGAGCCCAGGGAAGGGGTGGTGGGGTGGTTGTTGTTATTCGGGAGACCTTGATTCCAAGGGAGGTCTCTGTTCCACAGACTGGCGGGTGTGAGACCCTCCTCCTGCGGTTGGGGCCCGTGGTTGCCTGCTGCTTGCATACCTTTCCCCCAGCTGTGTGGCAGCAGCACTGCCTGGGTTTCTCGATGCACTCTCGGGAGTAGCGGTGGAGCTCCCAGGCCTTCTGGTCTTGGGTGACTTCAACTTGCCCTCCCGGGGGGGGGGCATCAGGTTTGACCCAGGAGTTCATGGCTTCCATGGTGGCTATGGGCCTGGCCCAGCTAATACAGGGCCCCACACACGAGGGGGGCAACATGTTCGACCTTGTTTTTGTCTCAGAGCAGTGGCGTAGTGATCTGGGGGTGGGCAGTGTTAATGCCCAACTAGTTGCATGGTCAGATCACTATCTCCTACGGCTGGTTTTCCAATAGGCCGCCCCACGCTGCTGGGATGAGGAACCACTGAGATGGTTCCGCCCCAGACGCCTGATGGACCCTGAGAGGTTCCAGGCAGAGCTGGGGCCCTGCCCTTCCCTTATCCACAGCTCGGCCAAGGTGCTGGCAGCTGCATGGCAACAAGCTGCCTCGAGGCCTCTCACCGGTTGTCCCCTTATGTCCCCTCACTCACCGCAGATCCTGGGAGCCTATATTAGGACTTACCTGGGAGCTTTGAGGACGGCGAGGAGGGTTTACCTCCTCCTCATAGCGCCCAGATAATCGCCTCGCCCTGTTCGGTCACGCCGCTTCCTCTTGTCGGGAGCCGGAGGTGAGCCCTCTGCAGGGTAGGACTGAGGAATTTGGACAATATCTGTCGATAAGATCGCCGGATCCGGGAGGGGTTGAACTCTAATTTGCAGTGGTCTGAGGGGAGTTACAGAGAGTCTGGCTGATGTCATCTGGGCTGAGTTTGATCCTGTTTCTGAGGATGAAGTGGACAGGATTATGCGACACTGAGTTCCACCACCTGTTTATTGGACCCATGTCCTTCCTGGATGGTATATGCCTCCAGGAGACCACGCGCGGCTGGCTCCGGCAGTTGTTAATGCCGCTGAGGGAGAGGGTCTTTTCCTGCCGCCTTGAAAGAGGGTGGTGAGACCCTCCTGAAGAAGCCTGCTCTGGACCCAGCCGTTTTAAACAACTTCCTGTCCAGTCTCCAACCTTAGCTTTTGGCTTGTGTTGAGAGTGTGGTGGCTCAGCAGTTTCTGCTTTTCCTGGAGGAAGTGGACTATCTAGATCCGTATCAGTCGAGCTTCTGACCAGGGTTCAGCATGGAGACGGCATTGGTCACACTGATGGATGATCTCTGGAGGGCTTGGGACAAGGGATTTTCCTCTGTCCTAGTCCTATTAGATCTCTCAGCGGCTTTCAATACCATCGACCATGGTATCTTATTGCGCTAGGGGGTGGGAGTGGGGGCACTGTTTGCAGTGGTTCTCCTCCTACCTCTCGGGGCATTTGCAATCGGTGTTGGCAGGAGGGCAGAGGTTGGCCCCAAGGGCACTCACATGTGGGGTTCCTCAGGGGTCCTCTCTCCCTCCTGTTCAACATCTATATGAAGCCGCTGGGTGAGATCATCCATGGTGTATCATCAGTATGCTGATGATACCCAGCTGTATATCTCCACCCCAAGCCAAATCTGCGATGACCTGATGTCTGGATGCGATGACCTGGATGGGCAGGAACGGACTACAGCTCAACCCGGCTAAGACTGAGTGGTTGTGCGACAGGCATCTCGGCCCAGTCAGTTGATTCCATCTTTGGTCATAGGGGAGAGGTGTTGCCCCTGTGGATAGGGCTCGAACCTGGGAGTCCTCCTGGATTCACGGCTTAGTTTGGAGGAGCAGGTGGGGGCGTGACCAGGGGGCTTTTGCCCAGGTCCGACTGGTTCACCAGTTGCGCGTATCTGGACTGAGATGCCCTTCACGATCACCCATGCACTTGTGACGTCCCGACTAGACTACTGCAACGCTCTCTATTTAGGACTGCCCTTGCATACCATCCGGAGGCTTCAGCTGGTGCAGAATGCGGCTGCGTGGGTTGTGATGGGTTTCCCGATACTCCCATGTTACACCCTCCTCGCGCGAGCTGCATTGGTTACCGGTTGCCTCCGGGTGAGATTCAAGGTGTTGGTGTTAACATTCAAAGTCCTTACGATATGGGTCCGGGTACTTGCGAGCGTCTCTGCCAATATCAAACACGATCCCTGTGTGTGTGCACAGACGGGGACTCCTGGGTGCCGTCGGCTGACAATGTCGGCTGGCGGTGCCCTGGGGAAAGGCCTATTCTGTTGCGGCCCCTGCCTTGTGGAACCAACTTCCTTTGGAGCTCCGTTGGCTCCTGATCTTTGCTCCTTCCGCCATGATCTGAAGACCTGGCTGTTTGAACAGGCCGGGCTGGACTGACCTCCTGGGGTCTTTTAAAGTATTTTAACGGGTTTTTAGTGATTGGGCTTGTTTGATTTAATTCTGTTTTAAATATTTATTGTTTGAAGTATTGTGTTTTAATTGTGAGCTGCCCCGAGTCCTCGCGGAGAGGGGGCGGCATACAAGTCCAATTATAAATAAATAAATAAATATTTTGGATGTTCAATAGTAGTAAATAAATAGACAGGGAAATTGTATCTCTGAGGCGAGGAGAGGCCAGGCAAGGTGCCCCTTGACATGAGTGATGTCAAGTTGGCCACGCCCACCCAGCCACATGCTCATGCCATGCCCACCCAGTCACATGAGCACCCAGCCACGCCCACAGAAGCAGTAGTAAAACATTTGAATTCCACCACTGCCCTCAAATATTGGAACACTGCTATCATGTCACCCCAGGCTAGACATACCCAATTCCTGCAATTATTCTTGGTATGTTTTAGTTTCCATCCCCTTAATAATCTTTGTTACTGATCACTGCACTCTTTCTAGAATCCCCCATCTTCTCTTTAGTTCAGAAACATTTGATTCAGAAAATCAAATGTTTAGACTTCTTTTTTAAATGTCTGATCACATAAAGGGAAGAATTCTTCCCTCTTTTAATGCAGGCTTGAAATACATTTAGTCATGGTGGCACAATTTTCTCTGGGTCCATGGGAATGCTATAAAGAGTCCAGACCACACTGAAAAGTTTAAAGGATGGAGAATATTTAAAATAATCTGTAATCTGTCCAGTTTTAGCACACACATAATGATCCCCATTTCCCCACAACATGATCCCTGTCTTAAAACCAATTCAGAAGTAGGTGAGCAAAACTCTTCCTCAAAGTGGGTGTTGATGTGTAAGATTTTTTTCTCTTACTCATGTTCTTCTAGGTTTGCTGCTAGAGCTGATCCTTTGGCAGCCATGACCCCTGGATTTGAAAGGGGGCACTTAGGATTGACCCAAGGCAACTTTTGGATAGCTGTGGACCCACCTGGAAGGGGGAACCTTGCAGCTCCCTGTGGAAGCAGCTGAAAAATCATGCCTGAGATTTTTAACTTCACCTTTTGAACTTTTGCTTTTGTTTATATCTTCAAAGGTTAATTGGATGACTAAATTCTGATTTATTTCAACCCCTGCTGAATTCTTTCTGTTTTCTTTTTTTGGCTTTCTTGCCTTAATTTATTTGAATGTCTCATCAATTTTTGGTCTACATATGAAAACATGGCATGTGACTTTGGATTTGCATTTTATTAACTTTCAAAAACTTTTTAGATCAAAATACTTAGAAAATATCTCCCTCCCTGCTACCCCCTGCTGTCTCTCTGTTTTGAGCAACAATAGAGTGTATTACACTGAGAAGGAGGGAGGAGGCTGACACCCAAGGGGGAAATCCAAATCTGGCTAGCAAGTTGCAATCTTTAGTTGATTTCTTTTCAAAAAGTTATAAAATCTGCAGGACATTAAGAAAAATTAAACATTTCAAATCTATAAGAAGAATTTATTTTCGAAGTAGCAAATTTGTCAGGAAGAAATATAGACACAGAAGTAACACAGATGGTGGTGAACATAGAAGAGAAATGGGGTTTTCCATCTGTAATCTGGCCAGGAAAAAAGTCAGAAGTCATAGAGCTGACTCCATACACCTAGTGAAAGCTTAACACTGTGCTTTTATATAATAGCAGATAATTTTCTGGGTGAGTGAGTGGTAAATGTTTTTTAAGGAGTTTTTAAGAAGTTTTTTTAAGAAGAATGGGAAATAGACTTCATACATCTAACTGGAAACATGCAGAAGAAGATTAATCCTGCAATGGATAGATAATGACTAAATGATGATGATGATGACAACAATGACATCTAATTGAGAAATAATTTTATCTGGGAAAGATAGATTGGCTTTGGAGACTTGACTTGTTGTATTTAATCAATCAGCAATTGATAAGAGATGATATAAAGTAGAAAAAGTGGACATTTGATCCAGTATCGATTAGGGTTAATATTTGGAATGATTGGGGACTAAAGCCATGATAAATTTTCTGTGAGTTGATCACAGTAATCATTTGTTAACAGAGGTTGAGATTTCAACTTCTGTTTTTTCTTATTACTGTTTACAATTTTTATTATTCTGTTATTCTTATACTTTTATGTAATATGTTTATTATTGTGTTAACTGTTAACCATTTTGTTATTAATATAGTTTATAAATGACAGGCCAATAATTTGTAAGTAGCTTTAGTACTTTAACAGTTTGAAATTATTTTGGCCTGTTATGCAAGAGGTGGCAAATCAACACTGCTGTATTATACTAAAAATATTCAACTAGGGAGGATGTTAGGTGTATGTGTGTTAGTTTCTTTTAAGATATTTTTTGTTAGTCTTTTTGTTTTCTGTTTTCTTTTTAAAAACTATTTTGGTGTTTTGTATCTTAATCTTTTTTGAATAAACTAAATTTTCTATAAAAAAGGAATATGTGAGCAAAATGAAAACAAACAAAAAATAATAATCTACAGATTCATTCTCTGAGATACTGAGATGGCAAGACAGAGTTGTGGAAGTTTTGGGGAGTGAGGAGGGGGATTTGGGAGATGTAAATGTATACCTAATCCCCTTATATGTGTGTCTCTTAGAGGCAATGCCTAATGAATTGCAGAACCTGAAAGGTCCATGGTTTTTTCCAATGCTTGAATGTTCTGTACAGTTCCTCTCCAGGACTGGCCAATCAGAATATAAGGTAGCAAAATAAATATGGAGGAATTGATGTTGGGAATGGAATGTAATTTGTGGGCACAGTATATGCATTGCTTGCAGGACAAAGTTTATATAGAGATATGAGATAGCATACATAGTTTTTCATCCTCTAACTTTGGGTACATAATTCTTCATTTGAAGCCTATTACACAAATCCAAATGTAACTTTTATTTTTGTTATGTTTTTAACTCCATCATATAGCTGAAAAGATTCACAGAATAACTTTAAAAGCTAAAAGATTTTTAACAAAGAAAGGGGAAAAGGGAGATAAGAACAGAGTTGGGCAGTAATTCTTGATTTAGATAAATTGTAATAATGATCATCTGTGGTATAAACAGTTAAGGAGCAGTCCCTAAAACTTGTTGCTCAGACCACCATTGGAGAGCTGTTTCTCCCTACTCTCTATGATCTAGGCTTGTCCAGAGATTGCTTCCAGGGATTAGCTCAGGGAATGACCTGAAAAGCTGGCATTTTGGTAGAGAACATTCATTTCTTTGGTTTTGTCCCAAACGAAAGTTAAATTTGAAAGCAGATTAGCCCACTCTCTGTTATTAAAAGGGATCAGTGTTTTTCAGCTTGTTCCTTCTTAATGGCTCTGGAGGATGCAAAGCATTCTAGACAGATGGCTCTGGAGGAGGAAAGGTGACAAAATTGTAGCATTTGTGATTTATTTGCTTTAAAAAATGGAAACAGCCGAATGCTGGTGAAATGTTGCTTTTTAAAAAATTTTGCTGCCTCTCACTTGCCTTTTTTTTTTAGAAATGCAATAGAACAAAACTCTGGTGCAGGTAGTTCACTGCTAATTCATTCCTGAACCATGATGAAAGAATTCAAACTTTGGCATACAATAAGAAATAAAGAGGAATTGTATCAGTCTCCTAGGAGACTGTTAATTGGTTCTGGGAGGCTCAAAGAGTACTAAAAATGATATGTTCCAAACAAATCACATGACCTTTTGTGTTGGCTCCTGCCTGTACCGTTTCCTATGTCAGCGATTTTCCCAGCATAGCTGACTTCCTGTCCATTCTCCATAGCAGTCCCTCTTTTCCTATCTCACAGTACCAAACAAATAATGAATACTGGGACAACATTTGGCATTTACATGCCAAAACAACTAGACACAAGTATAGTTTTCCCCCATGCCATCTCTCTACTAAACACTTAATTCCCACAGCACTGCCTAAAGATATTTATCCATGCAATAGGGCTGTATTGCTATTATCTTATCATCTTACCTACTACTTTCTCTTATTGATATCTTATGATTTATCACTTGTTTGTATCATGATTTATGACTATCTTTATAATCTATGACTTACCATTTTGTTGTTTGTATGTACACTGAGAACTTATACACTGGAATATTCCTTGTGTATCCAATCATCTTAGCCAATAAAGAACTGTACTGTTCTGTTCTATTCTATTTCATTCCATTCTATTATTCTATTGCATTTTTTGCATCAAAATGCATTGAGTACCAAATTCAATGTTTTGAAGCAGTCAGAACAAAGGTACAAATTTGAAAACAATGATCATTATACACAACTCCATCTAGTTAGCAGTAGCATTTTTGGTCTATATGTTAAGTTATCTAAAATCTTATTCATTTTATGGTGTTGGGACTATAACTCCCTAATCCTGATACTTCTGAACAACACCAATTTAGAAATGTTGATCTAGAGCAGTGGTTCCCAAACTTTTTAAGTCCACTGCCCCTTGGTGCTATAAACTTATCCTCGGTGCCCCCCACCCAGGGGTGGGATTCAAATTTCTGTGGGCGTGGCCTAATTTGAGAGAGTGGCTTGCTGGTCATGTGACTGGGTGGGCATGGCTTGCTGGTCATGTGACAAGTGGTCCTCACTTAATGGCCGGTTGTTTAGCAAGTGTTCTGATTTATGACTGGCCTCCCCAGAGCTACTTGACCTGTTTTTGGAGTTTTGACAGCTTTAGATCAGGGGCTAAATCCCACCCCTGCCTGTGTGTGTGAGAGAGAGGGAGAGAGAAAGGTTGGATCAGATCTCTCTCTCTCCCACCAACTCCAGAAAGCCACCGTCAGTCAAAATTCATATTAATGGTCTCTGGGATTTAAAATTATGAGTTTGGTGGTCCCTGAGGTCCAAAAGTTTGCCAACCCCTGATCTAAAGGGGTGAGCCTGAGAGAGGGAAAGAGAGAGAAAAAAGAAAGAGAGAGAGAGAGCGGAAGAAAAGAAGGAAAAAAGGGAAAGAAAGAAAAAGGGACAAAGAAGGGGGGATGGAAGGAAGGGACAGAAAAAAAAAGAAATAAGAAGGGAGGGAGGGAGGGAGGGAGGAGAAAGATAATGAGATATCTATTCTAGTCCAATCACCTGCTCCAGCAGGGTTAGAAGGGAGTGTGTGTGTGTGTGTGTGTTCTCCTTGTAATTTACCAGTACATTTTGTTTTGCCTTCTTCAGAATTGGCACTGTAATACATTGGGGAAAAGTAATTTTTAGGGTGGAGATCTGGTCCAAGGGATCCTGTTTAAAGCCTCAACAAAATGTGAGAACTTCCTGATAGTCTTTATTTATTTATTTATTTTATTTTATTTATATTTATATCCCGCCCTTCTCCGGAGACTCAGGGCGGCTTACAATTTTTGGGATACAACCCAATGCTCTCAGCAATAGCCTTCATTCCATTGTATATGCCTGCTTATTACGAAGTGGCATTTTTACAAAGTCAGCTTATTGCCCCCAACAATCTTGGGTCCTCAGTTTACCTACCCCAAGAGGATGGAAGGCTGAGTCAACCTTGAGCCTGGTGGGATTCGAGCCTGCAATAATTACAGGCAGCTGGAACTGAGTGCTAGGCTATTAACAGCCTGCACCACCAAGGCCCAGGTTTTGTCCACAAAACCTTTAATAGAAGCCAAAGATGTTTCAATGTGCTGGCAAAGATGTTTCAATGTGGAAAAGGGCCTCAGTCTAAACTAGGCCTCATTCAATCTGATGCATCAGGTCTCTCTTTCTCTCTCTCCCTCCTTCCATCCTTCCTTCCCTCCCTCCCTCCCTCCCTCCCAGCCTGGCTTTGCTCTACTTTCCCGATGAGCCTGCGGGGCCGGCGCTTCGAACATGGATGGATGGATGGATGGATGGATGGGTGGATAGAGAGAGAGAGAGAGAGAGAGAGAGAGGGGCAGGCAGGCAGGCAGACAGGCAGGCAGACAGGCAGATAGATATATTGGTTGGTAGATAGGTAGGTAGGTAGATAGATATTGGTAGATAGGTAGGCAGGCAGGCAGGAAGACAGACAGACCTTTTGAATGGATGTATGGATAGGTAGGTAGATATATAGATCTATATTGGTAGGTAGGTAGACAGAAAGACAGGTAGGTAGATAGGCAGGAAGGCAGGCAGACAGACAGACCTTTTGGATGGATGTATGGATAGGTAGGTAGGTAGGTAGGTAGATCTATATTGGTAGGTAGGTAGGTAGGTAGACAGAAAGACAGACAGGTAGATAGATAGGCAGGCAGGCAGGCAAACAGACCTTTTGGATGGATGAATGGATGGACGGACAGACAGACAGAATGGGACAGCGGCGGCACTTTGGGAAAACGGTGGCAGCAGCTTTTCCCAACGTGCTGCTGCATTTAAGGCGCCGGTTCCAGTGTGGTACAACAGTCAGTGGGGTGAGCCTGCAGGGCTGGTGCCTCAAACGCACCCCTGCCGCCTCTTAGCATCCCCAAGGGGACTGGCAGAGGGGCACTAAGAGGCAGCAAGGGGGCGTTCAAGGGGCCGGCCGGCCCTGCAGGTTCACCCATTGACTAGCACCACTCCAGAGCCAGCACCTCCAATGCGGAAGCGGTGGCACGTTATGTGCTACCGCGGCTGCGTTTAACACACTGCTCCACTGCCGCCTCTTAGTGCCCCTCTGCTAGCCCCCTTGGGGACGCTAAGAGGCGGCAGGGGGCCGTTCGAGGCACCGGCCCTGCAGGTTCATCCATTGACTGTAGCACCGCTCCGGAGCTGGCGCCTCAATGGGTGAAACTGCAGGGCCAGCCAGCACCTTGAATGCCCCCCTGCCACCTCTTAGCACCCCTCTGCCAGCCCCCTTGGGGACGCTAAGAGGTGGCAGGGGGGTGGCGCATTAACGCAGCTGCAGCGGCACATAACGTGCCACTTGCTTCCACATTGGAGGTGCCGGCTCCAGAGCGTTATTACAGTGAACCTGTAGGGCCGGCTGGTGCCTCAAATGCCCCCCTGCTGCCTCTTAGCATCCTCAAGGGAGCTGGCAGAAGGGTGCTAAGAGGCGGCAGGGGGATGGCGGATTGAACGCGGCCCTGGCGGCATGTAACGTGCCACCGCTTCCACATTGGAGGTGCCGGCTCCGGAGTGGTGCTACAGTCAATGAGTGAACATGCAGGGCCCCCTTGCCTCTTAGCACTCCCCCTAAGGCATCCCACACATTCTGGGAACCACTAATCTAGAATAATGGAAGTCAGTGGATTGAAATAAAGTCTTCTTTGAGTCAAAGACTTTTGATAATTTTATACACATACCCAAGTAATTATCTTGGCAGTAATACAGAAGTGAATTACCATTTACAGGATATTTTTACAGGTATTCCCTTCAAGTATGAATGAGGCCTAATTCTTATTTTCTGAACAATCAAACAAGTACTGCCATCTTTTGAAGCCAGTGCATTTTCCCATTTGGATTTGATAGACCTAATAGACAAAATGCACCAGGAAGTGAAAATGAAACAGAGAAATTGGAACCCTGTTGATGCCCCTGACTGTCTGAACAGCTTGAGTTCAACTGGTTCTCCTTTTTATAGTGCTATCAGAAGGTGATCTTGGCAGATATCAATTTGACCTCCTTAGGAATTGTCCTGTGAAATACTGCATGGTTAATCTTGTTCCCATTATTTAATATCTATGAAAACTATATATAGATATGCAGCCAGCTTTACCAGGACATAATGATCCCCATTGTACTTCTTTCCTGAAAGTTCAGGATAGGCTGTTTCAGGAGTTTCCATTGTAGATGTTTTAGTCTGTAATAGTCTGATACTGGAGAACAATCTAAAGATAAATTCAAACAAGTCTGAGGTCTTGGTGATTATAGCAATATTATTTAGATTATATATCACTTCATAGTGCTTTCCAGCCCTCTCTAAATGGTTTATAGAGCCAGCATATTGACCCCAACAGTCTGGGTTCTCATTTTACCCACCTTGGAAGGATGAATGGCTGAGTCAACCTTGAGCTGCTGAGCCGATCTGCTAGCAGTCAGCAATTAGCAGAATTTGGCTGCAATACTGCATTCTAACCACTGCGGCACCAAGGTCTTATATGTGCTCAACCCTCTTCTGGATGAGACTGAACTTTTCCATAAAAATCCTATTTTCATCTGGGAACCCCACAAGGGGGGTTTCGATTAGTTTTGGCTAATAACCAATTGCATCCCTTTCTGGGGAAGATTGACATGATGTGGGTGACACATCCTGTGTAACATCAAGTATGGCTTTCTGCAATTGCACCTCTACAAGGGTCAAACTTGAAAAGTATGTGAAATTTCCAATTGGCCCAGAATGTGGTAATATGAGTGATTAATGTCCACGATATATCAGCTTTGAAACTGATTCAGGTAGTTCTCTTAGTTTTTTAGCAAAATCCAATTAGAGAGTTATAGAGAGAAGGAGAAAAAAGGGTAAGGGAAAAAAGAATAGAAAATTGTAAAGATTTGTATTTATGCCATGTAAATACTTCAGTGGTAGGCCTCTTTCTTAACGTGTTAAACTATTGGATTTAGGTGTGTACATGAATGATGCCTCCAGTATTACATATTAGATAACATATTAGATGTGTGATCAGAAGTGTAGAGGAAACCACCAACTAAGTCTTCCATCTTCCTTTTTTTGCGGCAATTTCAGGCATAGCCCTCTTGTATCTTCAGCTATATCGTGTGACAAAGGAGCCGACTCACCTACAGAGATCCTTGGATTATGTGAAGAGAATCCTACGTAATCTGAATGGAAGAAGAGTTACGTTTCTTTGTGGTGATGCTGGACCTTTAGCAGTGGGAGCAGTTGTGTACCACAAGATGAAAAATGATAGTGAATCCAAGGAATGTGTGACCAAGTGAGTGACTGAGATTGACTAGGACAAAAAGACTAGTTCAACAAGTATTCCTTGGTATAAGACTGCCTTTTGGATTGTTTCAGATGATTACTGGCAAGCACTCCCAGTAATCCCTCTGTCAAATGATGATTGTAGAGCACTATGTCCTCATATTGTCCTTTTTCCTGTGCTAAATAATGACCTATTTTAATTTTGTATGTATATCTTAATTTTCTTATTCTAATTTTTTTAAAGTATTCTGGAAAGTGATATTCTGATCTTGAGGCTTTTGGAAAGTCTTCCTGCCATTCCTATACTTTGAAATTGACAACAGTCATGTTTAAAGAGTTATAAACACCAAATATTTGATGTTTGCATTCTTTATATTCTTTCTTGCCTCTATATTGGATGGTTGATTGGCTCATAGGGATTCCACTCTTCTATTGATGTTTATATTTAGAATGTTAATCAGTTGTCTGCTAATCCATGCCTAGTGGTGAATTAATCACTGCCATAATTTTGCAAATAACATCTCACTGTCACACGGAACTTCTTCATGTCCTAATAATAAGATTGGGGAGTTTTGTGAAACAGAAGCAAAGAATGATAGAGATATTATTATAAACACGCTTCATCGGAAATAAATGAGATTGGAATCAATAGAGTTGTCTTTCAAAAGATCTGGCTGCCAGGGGCATCTGTGAGGGAGCTTCTAAAAACTCCAGAAGCTCCTCCCACTTTTACATGGATTGCATCATATATGACATTTTAGGACATATCCTATGTAATCTGGAAGTCAAATGAACACTTACAAGAACATATTCCATAATCACATCTGAGATTTAATGTAAAAATGAGAGTTCCATTGCATATTTTTCTCAATTCTGGTTTGCACAGACTTTTGCAGCTCCAGAGAATAGTCCTTGCTTCAGATTCTGACCTTCCAGATGAGTTGCTTTATGGAAGATCTGGTTACCTGTATGCTTTGCTTTATTTGAATACTGAAATTGATCCTGAGCCAGTGCCACAATCAGTAATCAAAGAGGTAAGGGAAATACAATGAACCTTGATTCTGTACCATTCAGCTGTCTTTGTATGTGGGATTTCAGTTTCCAAAGAATAAAAAAACCTACTTTTCCTAAAGCCTGATGTCATTTGCATAATCACACATTGACATTTGTATTAATTTACATAATTTGCCTAATTGCATAATTCAATTTGAATGTTGTAGATATTGTCCTACAAATGGACTCTTAAATCCAATTGTATACTTTTTGTATATTTTTTCTTTCAGTGATATTTCAGAGAGATCAACTTGAATTATCTGCTTTGGAAAGGAGGATATTTCTAAATGTTCATATAATGCTTAATTCTTGCAATTCCTCTCTTCTTGTTTATATGTCCCACCACAGCAGTTTTATTGTGCTAAACTATGGCTGTATTCACCCAAATCTTTCTTTGCCTTTTCCCAAATGTTTTATTTTAAACCCACAGCCCAGAAGCAATCAAGAGAGGAGTTGTTTTTCATTTTTTTAGGTTGACTTAAGATATCAAAAATCTCATAGCCATCCACTTCAGACTGTTATTTTTTTACCTTAAAGTATCAATTTTGCCTCTAAATGTTTGGAATTCAACTGGTCTAAGGCAGTGCCCACATGATATTGCTGTCCATGCCTATGTATTCCCAAAGAAGGTAGAAGAGAGAGACAGATATAGTTCCTGGGGGTGTGACTTCCCTCTTGGCTGTCTTCACTTTACCCTCTTTCTGCCATTCTTCTTATTTGGAAGAATGCAGTAGTGGTATTCTACTGGTTTGGGTGAACCGGTTTTTCTTTTCTTTTCTTTTCCTCCCAACAATCAGCTGTTTTGACAATCAGCTGTTTTGACGATCAGCTGTGCTGAGATCCCCCTCACTGTTTTACTGCTTCGCCCAGGAGGCTTCCTTGAGGCCCAGGAGACAAAAGGGGTGTGCAAGGGTGTGTGTGTGCTGCACACATACACACACACACACTGTGCTCTTGTTGTTGTTGTTGTTGTTTTTTGCCTCCTGGGCCTCCTGAAGCTGTTTTTGCTCCCAGGAGGCTTCCCTGAGACCCAGGAGGCAAAAAAAACGGAGCGCAGGGGGGGGCCTGCAAAAAAAGAATCCACGCCCATCCAGTCCCATGGCCATGCCCGCTAGCCACACCAACAGAAACGGTAGTAAAAATATGTGCATCCCACCCCTGGTAGAATGGGTGTCTGGTTTTTTGTTGCAGTGTATTTTGGGGGTGCACAGTATCAATGGACATAATGTGTACCAGAGGACATAATGTAGCTCATGGAAACATCCACATTGCCTTTTCAAACCTCCCTATTAGTGTCAATGGTAATGGTGAAGTTAAAGCAATAGTCTTACTTGATATCAGCTTTAAAGAGTAGGAAAGGAGAATGCTTAGTTTTCAGAAAATTATAGAATATAAACCAAAAGATCCCATATATTACTGTATTACTAAGGGGAGTTCTTAATCAAAGATGAATAAACTTGTTTTCCAGCATCTAGCCTTCTTGAAAACTTACACAAACTAGTAATAGCAAGATAAACCTTTCAAATGTTCTGAAGTAGTCCACAAATGAAGGAAATTAGTGATAGCAAGAGCACTGTCTGAATAGGTAATGCATCATCATTCCAATAAATTTAGATATTTTTGTATTCCCTCTAGCTTGGTGATAAAAGTGATTTTGTGGGTGATAAAATATTGCATTATATAGAAACAGTGACATGATACCTTAGGAAATCTCAAGTGCTATCTGATATTAGACTTGATTCCTTTGTATCCAAGGAGTTTCTTAGAGAAGACAAGTACTGCAGGAATATGTTTGCATTGCTTGGGGAAAATAATAATTAAATTAAAAGAACAATGTACTTCTAGATTGTTCTTTTTCCTCCTCTGTCTGCATAAGGTTGTGGAATCCATCATTGAATCGGGAAAAAACTTTTCCAGAGAAGAACGAAAGACTGAGCGGTGCCCATTGCTGTATCAGTGGCATCGGAAACAGTATGTGGGAGCAGCCCATGGTGTGGCTGGGATTTACTACATGCTTATGCAGGTGATGTTCCATTTTCCAACAGAAGAGAATACATGTAGCTCAGAATTGAACAGCTGAGTCCTTGGTGTTCTTTGAGCATGGTTTTTTGCTCGCAATTCAGGTATTTCATTACCTTACTATGTAACATCATCAGAACTTGTGAGTGTGAGGTTTGTTCCCTGTTTATTTACAATAGTTTCCCTGCCAATGTTGGTAGCAATGTGGTTTTCTTCTTGGTTGTTCCTTGATTAGCATATTGTTTTTTTTTGTCTGGTGTTAATTCAAAATTGGAGAACCCTCCAGACCATTTTAAGTAAACCTAGTTGAATGAAACATCTCAAGCAAACCAATCTCAGCATCAAAGATTTCATGATGTTTCAACTGTTCCATGAATTTGTTTTTTGGTCATCTAATTCTCTAAAGATCACTTTTGGTCTGCAGCTGTCTACTTTTCAGACTATGCTAAAAGGAATGCTCTAATTCCACTTTGAAATACTGCTCTACTGGGAGAGCACAGAGCTTAATTTTACTGGGGAATTATTTTTTTGGAAGGGAGCTATTCTATTAGTTTCTTAGCATTGTGAAAAAAATCATTTACCCCTATTCAGAACCATTATAAATAGTGAGCAAGATGATTAGTTAGTTTTGGAGGACAGATCAGGCTTGGCTCTAAATTTGTGCCTGAGTTCTAGAATCTCCTGATCCTGCACTCAGGTCACTTTTACTGTTTCTGTTAGTTTATTTCTTGATGATGGCCAAGAGTTTAAAGTGAACGTAAAGCAATACAAAAGGAAGCCCTGGCTGAAATGAAATATTTGCCATCACTTGCCTGCAGTTATTATTCTGCTTTTCAAAGCCAAGTAAATCATATTATTGTTAATATTGTTAACATTCTTGTAATACAGAAAGCAATGCATAGTGAGCAAAGTGCAATTTAGATTTTATTTTAACTGTAAGATATCCAAACAAAGATAAATTAGGACATTTATTTTCAGCATGGATATGAGGTTCATCAAAATGTGTGATCAAAACATTTCATTTTTATGACAATGTTTTTTTACTGGGTAAGAAAAAAATAAAATCTTATTTACTTTTGCAGCCAGCAGCTAATGTTGAAAGGGAGACATTGATGGAACTTTTGAAACCAAGCATTGACTATGTGCGGCATAAAAAATTCCGATCTGGGAATTATCCCTCATCCTTAAGCAATGAAACTGACAGGCTGGTGCATTGGTGTCATGGGGCACCTGGAGTCATCCATATGCTCATGCAAGCTTATACGGTGCGTCCTTGTTTGACCCACACAGTGATAGTAGAAAAATATGCTTTGAAATGAAAAGTAATTTTTTAGATTTTTAATATTAACCTATCTAGCACATACTATCTGTTCTTCCAACACTTTGCAGTGTTGCTTTCTAAAATGTAATGCAGTTTTTATTCTTCTGTGAGTTAGTCAGGTTAATCTTAAAATTGAGTTAAGTTACAATGCTTGCTTCCCCATAGTTAAGACAAACTGTGTTTTAAATGAAGTTTTACCCAAAGCTGCATATGGCTGTTTCTTTTCTTGGTTCCATAGCTTGGAACATACAAAATCTATATTTGATGTTATAAATTGAAGCTATATCTTGTTTTGAGAAGCTTTCCGTTTGGATTTAGACAGTGGGACGAGACAGAAGACAACAGATAAATTACATTTGAACTTTGAAGTCTTTAGTTGAAAATTCGCCTCATCAAAGAAGTTGGTTTTTAAATTTGTCAGCCTCAGTCCCTTCATGTGCCCAGATAGCTGTGGGAATAATGGTACTGTCAGGATTCTGGCGATTGCCCTAATTAAATCATGAATAGAGCTTTTGCAAGCAGTTTGAAACACCCTGTACTTATGTGACATTTTGGGCACTCAGCAGTGCCTCACTTTTACAGTATCTCAATTTGCAGCATCCTGTGGTCACATAACCACAATTAATTGAGGGGTTTTTTTTGCCAGAAAGCAATGTTTACTTCCAGCTTTTGGCAAAACAATGCCCCATAGACAACAATGAATTCACTTAACAACCATGATGTTCACTTAATGACAACCACAAAATCAGGCATGGTCATGTGGTGACTCATTTAAAAACCTTCATGGCTAATGACTATAATTGCAAGTTCAATTGCAATTGTAATTAGAGGACTATCTATAGTTATAAAAACATTTCCTAGCTTGTGATGAGGTTTGGCAAAGAATGGCATCTGATTTTATGCTTCTTGATATCTACAGGTTTTCAAGGAAGATAAATATTTGAAGGATGCTATGGAATGTAGTGATGTCATTTGGCAAAGGGGGTTATTGAGGAAAGGGTACGGAATCTGTCATGGGACTGCTGGAAATGGCTATTCTTTCCTGTCCCTCTATCACCTTACTCAAGATAAAAAGTATCTTTACCGAGCTTGCAAGGTACTTTTTTCCTTTTAGAGAAACACTAAACTCTGTTCTTATTATTGATGTGCCCCTGTCAGATTTCTTTTTCTTTAATCAAATCAAACAGGAAGAATAAAGTACTATCACTTTGTTTTCTAACAGAAAGGGTTTCATACTGTAAATCAAGATTACATTGAACACAGTAATCAAAATTTTCTTTTAAGTCTTCCACTTTTATTAAACAAAGAATGAATTTGACTTCCCTCTGCTAAAATTATTGCTGTCCAAAGGGATGGTAAGGAAAGCAGATGTATGCCCAGAATCTGTATTTATTATTATTGTAGAAACCAACAGAAAATCTGTATTCAGAGCTGCAATTAGGCTGTTGCCAGCCAACCATGTTTCCTTCCAAAGTTTTCTATTTCATTTCTCAATCGCACCCATAGTTTTCCACATCCCCCTCCGCCAGCCAGGTATATTCTATTTTCCACCTGTTGCCTGTCTCTTGAAGGTGCTTGGCTAGGTAAGCAGAGGAATTCATATTCGCAAACTTAAAAGATGCTGCTAATTTGGTTGGATTTGTTTGTTTAAATGCAAGAAAATGCCACAGAATCTAGTTAGCAATTGGTAATAGAGGCTATGAAGAATCATAGCCAATTTATTAAGCCAATTTAAAAAAAGTTTCAATAAGGATAACTGTATTAGGTTTTTACCTTATTTATTCAGTCATTTTAGTGGAGGTATGTTGGAATTAAGGAGCAAGAGTTTGCATGAAGATGTTGTTGATAATAATAATACAATTTATATTAATTTGAATTTATAACTAAATGATGGTCCAAACTAGGGATGGACGTTATTTTCTGACAGTTCAGCAGTTGAATTTCTGAATTAATGACCTGTGGTTCATTTGTTGCTCACTACAGCTCATTATATAAACTGCTGATCATTTTCTCTTTAGAGTTAATACTAATAGAGATTAACATCACTATATAATCTGTAATAAGTGCAGAGTATATGTATATTTATTTAGGTATATTGTTTAACAAGAAATGTACTAATTATCCTATTTATTTGTCATATTTTCTCAGTTTGCTGAATGGTGTCTAGACTACGGTGCACATGGATGCCGTATTCCTGACCGACCCTACTCATTGTTTGAAGGCAAGAGCTTGTTTTTTGAATTCTGTATTCAGTAATCATAAATTTGCATCATAGGACTATAAAGCCAGGTTTGGATGTATGTAAATTTCTGATAAACTGAGTGGGGTTCAACCAAAATACTTACATCTGTCAAGCTCTGAATAACAACCTTAAAGCATTGGTTTTATATTACAGAATGCATATGAAATGTAAATATGGAATATCAGAATGCTTAAGCAAAGAGTTGCATTCCAGATAAGTTTGGTGTGGTAACTCCTAGAATTCCCAAGCATTCTCATGGCATGCTGGCTGGAAAGTTGCCAAGCTTTAATCCAAAATTTCTGGGAGGCAGCAGGTTGAAAAATGGATTTGGATTTGGAGAAAAAAATTCCAACTTCATAGATCCAGATAAGTAGAAAATCACTGAAGTGGATGATAGTATACAACTATATCCCTTTCTCCATCATACAGCAACTCAGTGAAATTAACAAGGCCTAAGTGAATCATGTTATTTTCAATGGCTCCATATTTTCCAGATTTATTTAGAAGTACATTAAAATTCACAAGCACAAATCTCTGCCTTCTCAAAAATAAGTCAAATGGAGCTTAGTGGTACTTTCTCCTAAGATCATTTATGCTGGTGTTGCCCCTAATGCCAGATAAATATATGCTGTCACATTTTCTTTTAGACTGCAGACTATCCTGCAGCTTGTATTTTTCCATAGAAAACACATCCCCAGGATGAAATACTTTTGTCCTACCAATCAACAAGCATGCTGCTGTATTTTGATCAACTACATTTTCTAAGAGGTCTTCCAAGGCAGCTCCTTGTATAGCCATCTTGCAGTGGTCTAGCTGTGTGATGATAAGAGAATAAATTACTGACATCCCAGTCTTCTGCTTTAAAGACCTTATGGCTATGGCCTCCACTTGCCCATCTGAAGCAGCTACAAGTCCTCAGCTGGCAGACTTGCTCTTTCAGAGAGAGTGCCATCCAATTAAATTTAAATTAAATTAAAACTAGAGCTGATAGAAAGCCTTTCCAATAAATCATTCTCCATTAAGTTCAGCTATTTTGTTCCTTCACTACAAATTTTGCCAAGCTCTCAACAGCATCTCTTGAGCTTGACTCAAGCTGAAAATATATAACTGTTTATCATCAGTAGATGATACCTCCTCCCACAGACTCTCTTGGTGATTGAATGTAGGTGTCAAAAAAAGGATGAAAATGACCAAACCTTGATCATTATACAAGAGAATATCCATTGGGCCAACCTTCCCTATCTACCACATATAAATCCATTATAGAAAGGATTTATCTCTCAATAGATATCCAGAAGGATATTATTGTAAATGGTAATGAATTCTGTTGAGAAGACTAGGGTGACCCTGGAGCACTTTCCCTCCACCCAGATATTGGCATACATCATACACCAGAACAATAATGCTACTTCCATTCCAGCCCTGGGACTAAATCCTGACCGAAAAGGGTTGAGAAAATAGTCTTCCTCTAGAGCACTTATTTACTTACTTACTAAATAATTAACTTATTCCAGGAAGAGCTCTTGCATGGATTTTCATATATCTTAATCAGCATAAGATTGCAATGGGCAAGTTGTGAATTGATTATTTTTAAAAACTCATTAGACTCTTCCAAGAACATACCACTAGATTTCAGCACTGTAATTTCTTTTTTTAAGAGATAAAAAAGTAAGATACTGGTAGATATTATGTTTCCAGGGAAGATATTTGATGTCCCTTGTGGTCTTTGACTCTTTCTCCAAGTTTTGACCTCTTCATTAAAATTGTTAGTCTTAGGTAGGCTTGCTTAACAGCTGTGAATCTTAATGGGAAAAGATTAACTTAAAACTAGTTCAGTTTGTCCCCAAAATATCTGCCACCATGCCCTGGTTAAAGTTATGAATGAAGATGCCACATTTCTTTTGAACTTACTTTTTCAGGTATGGCAGGAGCTATCCACTTCCTTTCTGACATCTTGGTTCCAGAAAAGTCTCGCTTCCCAGCATTTGAACTTAGTCCCCAAATGAAAGAAAACAAAGAGGAGCACAACAGCTAAATGGGAATTGAAGGTGGTGCCAGGGGCAATATGACTGCCGATTGCCTAAAGTATATTGGATCAATGTTGGAGTCCAAACAGCAAGATAATTTTCTTGCTGTCCTTCAAAGGACTGCGTTTGTCATTAGCGCGTGAATGAGAGAATTCTATACCTTGATGTTTCCTTATAAGAGATATCTTTAACAGTGACAAAGAGCAAATTTCAGTTTGTTGGGATGTTTCTTGTTTGGCTTTCACAGCTGTCTCTTCAAATCTTTCAAGTGTTTGCATGTTCTTGGTGTTGTATTTTTCTCCTTGTTTGTTGCAAAGCTGAAAAGCATTCTGTAATATCTAGTCCTGTTGTTTTTTCTGTGCATGACTGTACTAACAACACAGTTCTTTCTGCAGCTGACAAGTACATGATGACAATAGGACCAGTCTGTTGGACACAATAAATGAGAGAAGCAGGAAAGGCCAGATACTCAAGTCACAGAATCCTTTCTTTGGGAAACAAGTTCAGAGTTCTAGAGCATTTTGTTTGTGCCCATCACAGTACAGCAGTTTTAAAGTCCCATGTGCTTAAATTGCCCTGATCTCATTCTAAAGAATCTAGAAATACTCAGTTTATTATTACGCCCAATATTTTTACAGTTATTGCTGCCTTCCGTGGGGAACATTTTTATAATTTATTTCATCCAAAGTGCAACACTGACATACCTATATTCATTTCTCTGGAATCACTGAAATCTATGGGTCCAGATTATGGGGGCAGTTTAAGTGCACTGAAATTAAATAAGATAACTATTTCCCCTTTTTCTTCTTTATTATACTCATGCTACACCCACTAATTCTGGGCTGTGTGGAAATTTTTCTTTGAAATCTGTTCAATTCACACTTTTCTATTTGAAACAGATTTACTGCATATGCTGGGTTACTACTTTGTTGTTGGATTTAGATTATAAATCTTAGTTTATGAAAAAAAACACCTTACCCCTTTGATAGTATTGCATATCTGTATTTGATTATAGTGTTTGGCAGATAACCAAACAAACCAAAGAAAAAATAAAATAACTTATTCTCATTTGGTTTCTCAATGGAACTCAACTAATATGTAAAGAAGGCAATGATATAAATATAAAAATACATGCATTGTCAAAAAATCCCACCATATAAATAAATCTCGTTTTTGTCATTTCATTTTTTTGCATTCTTCCATACAAGAGCTACGTAATTGAGTAGATCACTTAAGCTGAACTTTCTCAATAAATAAATGGCTACTCTTCATCTTTATTATTTCAAATCTTCTAAAAAAATCTAAATAAACAAGATTTGTATACCATTTGAAGGGAGAAAGCTACTGTTAAAATTAATCCAAAACTTTCCAGTCACTGAAAGATAAACTCCACTCTTAGAATGGATATTTAAAAGCTGTATCAAACTTTTCTGATTTTTGTGATGGCCATTGTATTGTTTCTAGTCTAACGTGGAGGGGTAATTTCAGTTAGTAACACTTTTTGAAGGAGAGGTGATGGGCCTGGGAAGAGAAAAGTGCTTGCCAAATATTTTGCAGTTCAAATTTTTCAAAAAGAAAGAAAGAAAGATACGGAATAGTTGAACAATTATGTTCAACCTGCCCATTTGTAAAAACTTATAAAAATTTGTAAAATAAGAGATTCCAAAATTTTCCCAAAATTCTGATGTGGAAAATTATTTTTCACTTTCTTGATTGCATAGATGCATTATTATGCCCATTCCATAGGTGTCTCTATCTTAAGAAAATTTGCAACACAACATTTTAATATTAAAAATCTTAAACTGTACTTCCCCAACCTGTGGCACTTCACATTTCTCATTCCAGCTGTGTTTTCTGGGAGTTTAGTTCTAACCAGGGGCTTCAAAAATTTTAGCAACAGATTCTCTGCCCGATTCCTGGGTAGGCATGGCCATGGTGAGTGTGGCCTAGTCAGCCTCCTGCACCACTGTGTGTGGGAGTGTTTTTGCCTTCCCCGGGCTCTGGAGGCTCTGTGGAAACCAGAAATGGGTCCATTTCCGGCCTTCTGAACTTCCAGGAGGCCCATTTTTTGCCCTCCCCAAGTCTCCATATGCACCTTGCACTTACCTGCATCCAAAATAGGCTGTGCGGGGATTCCTGGGAAGGGTGGGGCAGGGTGGGATTTGGGGATTCTCCAAACTGTGCAGAATCTTAGCTAGAGGATCTCCCGAACCCCTGTGAACCCCCAGCAACCCACCCCTGGTTCCAATACATCTACAAAGAACTAGGCTGGAGAAGATTTACTAAATAATTTCCCTGGTAACAGGCAGGTCAAATCTTACAACCCAATCTTCTACATATATTACAACTGAGATCTATTCTTGATTAAGTGCTTAGAATTTTTAGACCTGTTCGGAAGAGCAATTCTCTGACAGAAATATTAAGAATTTTTGAAATGAGGAAGACTGAGTTATCTTTGAAAATGCTTTAATCTTTCGAGCTACCATGTTGTCTGAACTTGCTTTAAAATGTTGTAGTTCGCTTCTAAATGAGTTTGCAGAGAAATAGGATTCCCCCATTTAAATTTACTGAACCAGCTTCTGGCTACTAAACTTAGGTCAGTTATTAATCCCACAACTAATCAGACTATTGATTTTAAACATAGTTTTATGGAAGCTTCTAAGAGTATTTGCTTTACATCTGATTTGAAAGTATGTTGTAAATCATTTCTCAACTGAGTGCTATTCATGGGAACTGACCCTGGATTTCCTTGCAAGCAAAGTATAGAACTCACCATGGTTTTCTGCAGACTTTTAGTTTAAATTAAGCCTTCCTTTTATATGTAGACTTGAAGCCTGAGTCAAAAAAGTGAAGTTCTGCCTGTCAACTGTCTATAAGTAAAAAGACAAATGTGACTTGAGTAAGTGGACATTCATGGTACTGTCAGTAATAGATGACTGAGAGATATCCATTTCCAGGGTAGGTATGTTAAGGAAATTACAGCAAACCAAAAGAATAAACTGACATTGGCTAGGAGCTCAGAAATGGATTGATTTACATTGGCACACTACTTTACATACTCATTATTCAAAGGCTCCTTTTCAGATCAGATTCTATTTGGGCTATTAAATAGATAGAAATGCATTGTTGCTGTCTTGGTTTTCAAAGAATGAGTATAGGCTATTTTAATATCCAATTGCATGAGAATTACGAGAGAAAGTAGAAATAAAAACTCCAAATTTGGTCTAAAACTAACTTGGTATTTATTTTGGATGAAATAGCTTGTGAACTACAGGTTTGCACAAGTAGCTCATCAGGCAGAACTCTTAACTATTACGATTTACATCACCATTGCTATTAATTTGTATTGAAATTTTACTAGCTGGCCCTGATGCTTACATATTGTTAGTTAAAAAATAATTCATTCCTGCACATGGTTCAATTATGGAATACATGGGTTGGTTTTTGTGAGTGGGATTGTTGCCATTGTCTAGTCTAAATGAAATAGATATATGGCCACACTCCTCCACCCAAACTCTCCAAGAAGGAATGCAGTTATTAGATGTAACAGAAACCCCAGACGAAGAGCTGTGCTATAGAACTGTCTCTCATTAGCAAGCATAGCCTCTTGCTTGGGAACCAGCTTGCAGGATTCTGTTAGCATGCCTGCCCCAAAGGAACACTCTACCTTGCATTACTTACAGGTGAAACAAAAAATTAGAATATCATGCAAAAGTTCATTTATTTCTGTAATGCAACTTAAAAGATGAAACTTATATGAGATAAGACTTATTACATGCAAAGCAAGATAATTCAAGCCATGATTTGTCATAATTGTGATGATTATGGCTTACAGCTCATGAAAACCCCAAATCCACAATCTCAGAAAATTAGAATATTACTTGCAATCAATAAAACAAGGATTGTACATAGAACAATATCGGACCTCTGAAAAGTATAAGCACGCATATGTACTCAGTACTTGGTTTGGGCCCCTTTTGCAGCAATTACTGCCTCAATGCAGCATGGCATGGAAGCTATCAGCCTGTGGCACTGCTGAGGTGTTATGGAAGACCAGGATGTTTCAATAGCGGCCTTCAGCTCTTCTGCATTGTTCGGTCTCATGTCTCGGTCTCACCTTTCCCTTGGCAATGCCCCATAGATTCTCTATGGGGTTCAGGTCAGGTGAGTTTGCTGGTAATCCCACGGTCATTGAACCAGGTTTTGGTGCTTTTGGCAGTGTGGGCAGGTGCCAAGTCCTGCTGGAAAATGAAGTCAGAATCCCATAAAGCTCGTCTGTGGAAGGAAGCATGAAGTGCTCCAAAATCTCCTGGTAGACAGCTATGTTGACCCTGGACTTAATGAAGCACAGTGGACCAACACCAGCAGATGACATGGCTCCCCAAATCAACAAGAGACTGGAAACTTCACACTGGACTTCAAGCATCTTGCAGTGTGTGCCTCTCCAATCTTCCTCCAGACTCTGGGTCCTTGGTTTCCAAATGAGATGCAAAAGTTGCTCTCATCATAAAAGAGGACTTTGGACCACTGAGCAACAGACCAGGTCTGTTCTTTAGCCCAGGTAAGATGCTTCTGATGTTTGTTGTTCAGGAGCAGCTTGACAAGAGGAATACAACATTTGAAGCCCATGTCCAGGATCCGTCTGTATGTGGTAGCTCTTGATGCACTGATTCCAGCCTCAGTCCACTCCTTGTGAAAGTCCCCAACACTTTTGAATGGCTTTCCTGACAATCGTCTCCAGGCTGCGGTCATCCCTGCTGCTTGTGCACCTTTTTCTTCCACACTTTTCCCTTCCCTGCTAAGAGGTGGCAGGGGGGCGTTTGAGACCATTGACTGTTGTACCACACCTGAACTCGCGCCTCAAATGCGGCATGTTGGGAAAATCACTGCCACCACTTTCCCAAAGTGCTGCCGCTCTCACATTCTTTCTGTCTGTCCATCCATCCGTCCATCCATCCATCCGTCCATCCATCCAAAAGCTCTGTCTGTTTGCCTGCCTGCCTTCCTGCCTATCTACCTACCTGTCTTTTTGTCTACCTACCTACCTACCTATCTACCAATATAGAACTCTCTCTCTCTCTCTCTCTCCCAATATATCTCGCTCCATCGCCCTCATATTGCCCCCCTTCCGTTCCTTTGCCCCCACGTCGCCCCTTTTCATTCCATCGCCCCCCTGAAAAACAAAATCGCCCCTTGGGGGGCGATATCACCCAGGTTAAGAACCACTGGTCTAGAAAGCTGAGATAGGGGTGGGAAATATTAATGTATTTTGAACAAAGCTTCAATACTCTGCCTAGCTATAATTCCAGACATGATTAAAATTTGGCTCATTAGGTCTGCAGTTATGGGGAATGAAAGATTATTCTAGGAAGAATGTATTATTTGAGGCTGAAAGTAAGCAGTGTTTATTTCAGTACAAAGCACTGTCAGTGGAATTTCATCTAGCAATACTCTATATTTCTATGCTCCTTTAAAATTCCCCTATGCTCTATTGGATTTATCTTATGTGCTCTCTTTCAGCTTAATCAAGTATAAAAGCACTTGCAACCAGTTCTAACATTCTCTCTCTCTCTCCTCTCTCTCTCTGTCTCTTTGAGTGAGTGACTAAACAATTGATATTACTCTTCCATGGGAAAATTTCTGGTTGTACTCTTAAATACAACTCTAGCACATCAATTCTATTTAGGTGGATTATTCTTCCATGAAATTGACCTCTTTAAGAGTTACTTAAGATGAGTTTTGTGGGTCCACCTATTTGTGACTTTTTCAGGATTCAGAATTATGTAAAGGTCAGATTACACAAATAGAGGCTTAAAACTGTGTTTTAACCTTGCTCTCCTTCATAAGTGTTTTATTATGTAGGTTGTCAGAAAGCCTTACAAAATTATGATTTGTGTAAGCTATTCCTATTAGTAAACTTGACCATGGGTGAGCAATCAGAATACTGTGCGTCCCTCAGTTCACTTTTACTTATTTACAGAGAAAACATAACCTCCAAAGGTTTAACAATGCTATGAAAAAAAATTATTAAAAAGCAAGAACAGAGCAAAATAGATTCTATACAGAGCAAAAATTAAAATATCTAATATATTTAATTATGATTTACTTCTTTTCCAACTGTGTTCCAGAACTCACTAGAACATCAGCTTAACTTGATTATAAGATATAGTATAAAAAGTAGTACTGTAGTCAAAGAATTGTTGGACAAAAAAGAAACCTACTTCTCAATAAACTCCAACCTAATACCAAAATTAGACAACTTGATTAAGCAATCTCTCAGTAACCTAACCAAGAAATATAAAAGCAGAAAAGAACAGTGCAGATGAAAAGCAGTGGATCCATCCTCCCAAGCTGCTGCTGCTGATTATATTATTATTGTTGTTGTTGTTGTTTCCTAAAGGGTAAAATACAAAAACAAAACAAAAGCATACATTCAGCACTAACAACAAAGAAAAACTGATGTACAAAAAAAGAGGAAAAGGTAATCCAAATACCAAATAAATTTAACATTTAACATATAAAATCCATCCTGGCTGGGTGCTGTAAAAAAGAAAGAAAAAACAGTACATTCTCCTTCCCTTTTACACACATGCACGCACACACACACAAACAGAAACACACACATATAAAAGAAGAAAAGAGAAAGCAGTAACAGATTAAGCTAAACATTATACTGATCTTTAAATCCCTGTTAACCATCTATTGTTGTACTGAATGTGTAGAAAGTCCACGAATGGTTTCCAGTCTTTTACAAAGCTATTTAATCCATTATCTCTAATCAAAACAATTAATTTCGCCATCACTACTAATTCAGTCAATTTCAACATCCATTCTTCAACAGTTGGCATCCCCTTTTCTTCCAGCGTTTGGCAAGTACAATCCTTGCAGTTGTCGCCATGTGAAGGAATCACACTCCCAAATTGTTTTTTCAATTGGCTTGTCCATCTTATTCAAAAGAAAAGCTTCAAGTTTCATTAAAATTTGTATTTTAAATATTTTCTGCATTGTCATTGTTATGTCTGTCCAGTATGTTTTCACATATTTGCAAGATAACCACATACAGGGGTGGGATTCAAATTTCTTAACAACCAGTTTTGTGGGCATGCCTAATTTGTGGGTGTGGCTTGGTGGTCATGTGACTGAGTGGGTGTGGCTTGCTGACTGGGCATGGCTTGGTGATCATGTGACTGGCAGGGTGTGGCTTGTATGTAAATATTGAATTTTTTATTTAAAACAAGAGCAACTTTTACCACAAAGCAGGCAAAGCAGGCAGGCAGATTGAGTTGCTCACAGAATTACAGATTTCCTCAGAGATCTATCTTTCTGTAATCTATTGCCTGAGTCTGTCATATAAAATTTGCTTGCAAGCAAACTCATAAAATTTGCTAGCAAGCAAACTCACAAAATTAACTCACAACATACCATGTATGTAAATAATGAATTTTTTTATAATAAAAAAGGAACTTTTACCCAAAATCAGGCAAAGCAGGCAGGCAGATTGAGTTGCTTGCAGAGTCATAGATTCACTCACAAATCTACCTTTCTGAAATCTATTGCCTGAGTCTGTCACATAAAATTTGCTTGCAAGCAAACTCACAAAATTAACTCACAACACTGCATGTATGTAAATAATGAATTTTTTGAATAGAAGCTTCAGTCCTAAGAAAAGTTCAGCTCTGCTTTTAGATTAGCTAGAAAGCAAGAAATCCAATGATTTCCTGCTTTCTGGCTAATTTAAATCTGGAACAGCTGATGATGGGGGGGAAGGAAAAATAGCAACTTACCAAAAATTAGGCGAAGGCATAAGGCAGGCAAGTTGGATGGCACACATGGCAGGTCAGGAGTGGGCGAGAAGGGATGGGGCCAGCCAGTGGCATGATTTTCCGGTTCTCCGAACTGCGCAGAATCGTAACAACTATTTCTTTAGAACCAGTTCCGAACAGGTACAATCCCACCCCTGACCACATATGATATAATGAACCTGGATTTTGACAACATTTTCAGCACTTATTAGAAATCCCTTTATACATTTTCGTTAGTCTATCTGAAGTCAAATACCAATGATACATCACTTTATAAAAAAATTATTTCAAGCTTTAATTTAATGTAAATTTTAGTCCATTTGTCCATGCATTCTCCCATCTATTTAGTGTTATAATATATCCAATTTTTTGCCCATTTTACCCTATCTTTAATGTATTCATCTTCCAGATTCATCTTAAGTAACATTTTATATATTTTAGAAATCAAGTGGTCATCTCCAGAACATAATGTCCATTTCAGATTTAGTTCCTGTGAAAACAACTATTTTAATGAATTCAAATCTTTCAAAAATTCTATAATAATTAAATCAGTCACAAGCAAATTCTTCACTAATTTTTCTGTTGCCTTTATTCTGAATTCCCCTTTTTCAAATATCAACAAGTCTCAATATGTTACCCATTTGCATTCTAATATCATCTATGTTGTGCTATATGAGGTGCTATTGAAAGTAACACTTTATCAGCTAATCTTCTTTCGTACTTCCACCATACATGTGTGATCGATTACCTAGCACCATAAAGCTTAAAGCCAGGGTTAATTTTGTCACAGATAGGCATGCCACCCAAATCTCAAATCAAAACCTTCAAGGTCTAATAGCCTTGAATTTATTAGTTAACTAAATTTTTAACCATACCAGACAATAAACATCGTAATATAATCTAAAATCCGGCAAACCCATACTTCCTTTATCTTTAGAATCTTGTAGCATCTTATTTTTAATTTTGGGTTTTTTATTTTGCCAAATTAATTTAAATATGTCTTTCTGCCACTGTTTGAAAGAGAAACAATCAATATCGGTATATTCTGAAATAAAGTACATTCTAAGTAGTACATTCATTTTAATTACTGAAACTCTTCCCATTAATGACAAAACTATTTTTTGCCATCTATTTAATTCCAATTTTATCTCCTTCCATATTTTATCATAATTATTTTTGTAAATCTTAGAATTTTCCTCAGTAAGAGTCACCCCCAAATACTGTAGTACATCTTAGGTTTCAGTTTTGCAGGTTGACACTTTTTTCACAATTTTAAAACCAGTTTTAAGTTCCAATTTCTTCTGATGTTTAAATTCTTAAATCAGTATTGTTGTCTTTGATTTATTTTTAAACACACCATTTCTCCAAAAATTTTGATCTTCCTCATAACACTGTGGTGTTAAACTGGCAGCCACAGGCTGGATGCATCACATGCAGGTCATGCCTATCCTACCTCCACGAAAGGGAAAAAGTCACCATACGTCACATGAGTGCAACACTGCGAATTTAACACCCATGTCAACTGTTCTTGCACAATAAATTCCAAATCATCGATGAATGCATGTACTTTGTAATTATGTACTTTAATTTGTAGTCCTTTTGTTCTGTTACCTTGCTTAATGTCTCTATTTAACAGTTCCAACACTAGAATTAATAATGAAGGGAATAAAGGACCCCCCAGTCTTGTTCCGTTCTGAATTTCACATGGTTTTATAAAATCTCCATTCACTATAATCAAGCTTTCTGGAGTGTATAGATCGACTTCAGATCCCATATAAAGCCCAATCCAAAGTCCACCTTTTCCACTACTTTAAACATAGAGGCCAAATTCAAGTTGTCAAATGCTTGACTCTGCCCAATATAGTGTCAGAACTAGCAGCACATATCTTCATTTTGCTTTGCTGCTTTGATAGCTAGGAGCAGGTCTCTGTAGCTATTTCACTTCTGGGTTAGAAAAGGAGTGACATGGAATCACCCTGAAGGTTCTTGGACAGCATTCCTTGGCCGGGGAGGTGAGGGTGGTGAATATTCAGTAAGTTATACCAAAGGAGAGGAGTGACATCCTGTCCGCCAAGCCTTTGTTTTCAAAGACATCTCTGTTTTAACTTCACAACTTTGCAAAAGTTTTTTCTTTTATTTATTTATTTCATGTTAATTGCTAGCTGTGTGCTGGAATTCTGATGCCTTCCTTCCTCATGGACTCTAATTGATTTAATTAGAATAACACAGGAGGAGTATGTTGAAATAATTAACCATTCCATAGGAAAGAGGCAAATGGCAACAAGGTTGTTGTTGTTTTAAGATTACTGAGAAAATGAATTACTGATTTAATTATATTGAACTTTCACCAAAAGACTGTTCATATTATTAAGCTGAAAAGATTTTATGCCTTTACTCTATTTCTACCGTACTCTACATATAATTTTCGGATTTCTATGTTAAAAGCTTTGAAATACCTTTCCCTCCCCCCTTCTCTGAATTTGTATATCAACATTATTTCCCCTTCTAGCTGCTTAGTTATGCTTTTGGAATTCTTTATCTGATCTTGAAAAGGGAACTGTGTATTCTTGCCTGCTTTTCTGCTGCCAGCAATTAATTGTAAGAGAGGGTATTTATAAAAATGCCTCCTAAGAAGGAGTTGAAGGAATTAAAACATGACTTGGAGGAGCCCAGTGCCAAACTCCTTATGGAAGCATTTGAGAAAAAGAGTTTTATGTTCCATGTCATATTACAAGAGATGAATCTGATTAAAAGTTTTAATGATTAGTAACAGAATTAAAACAAACTAATGCTGTTAAAAATATACAGAATGAATTAGGTAAGACAGACACAAGGTTAGATCTTCTTACCTCAAATGTATTGTTATTGTATTGGAAACAGGAGGAAATATTTCTGCAGCTTGGGGCATCTCTCAGTAAATTCACAATTTAAGTATGTAATTGTAACTGAAATGATTAAATGGTTTAATAATGAGAAAGTAGACTTTTCTAAAGAAATAGTCAAAATTTACAGAATAAACTTAGCATATGCCAGAAGACAATTGTCAAGAGATGTTATGATTCAATTTATAAGAAAATCTATTAAACAGCAAGTAATTCAGAAACATTACCATCAAGAGCCATGGTGGCGCAGTGTTAGAATGCAGTACTGCAGCTAATTCTGCTGACTGCCAGCTGCCTGCAATTTGGCAGTTCAAACATCACCAGGCTAAAAGTTGATTCAGCCTTCCATCCTTCTGAGGTCAATAAAATGAGGACTCAGATTGTTGGGGCAATGTGCTGACTCTGTAAACCTCAGGGTTTACAGCGACAGGGTTGTAAAGCACTGTGAAGCGGTATATTAGTGCTATTGCTGTTGCTTCAAAGATTTAACATTTCTGGAAAAGACGTGCAAATATTCAGAGAAATTACAATTACAATATAAAGGAAACACAAAGAATATTTCTTACTGATAGATCTCCTAAAACAAAATAATACTCCCTTTCGCTGTAATAAGCTGGAAGAGGTATATTTACCTTTAGAAATCAACAGTATAGACTAAATTCAGTTCTTAAAGCACAATATTTTTGGAAAAATATGGATCAGAATTACATTATTTTTTAAAAGATAAAGATCAACTACCACAAGAATTAAGTCTGAAAGAAAAAGTTAAAAAGAGGTTTGATGCTATCAAGGACAGGCTGCAAAGATGGCAGCCACAGCTGGAATCCCTAGAACTTCATCTTCATTACAGATGGATTGCAAGATTCTGACATGGAATATTAATGGGGCAAATTCCCCACAAACAAGAAAAAAGTATTTCATTATTTGAAACAAGTGAACTATGATGTAATATGTTTGAAAGAAACTCATATCAAAGAGACTGACAGGGAATAAAATCTATTATGGTGAGATTATACACCCCATACAAAAAAAAAAGCCAAAATTTAATTTTTTGTCCAAATACTTATTCTCCTATTCTTTTCAGTTCTGGTGTGTAATTAGAGGCTACAATGAGGTAGTAACCCCACAACTGGACAAATCAGCTGATAATGGAATTAAAGAAACACAAGGGAAACTGCCCCATATTTTTTTTCGAGCTGGCTGATATTTAAGGTTTGATTGATGTTTAGAGGTGTAAAAAAGGACTAACAAAAGGCTTTATTTTCTTTTCAGGGAGACACAAATCTTTTTTTAGCATTAATATGATTTGGGCTACAAAAATATCCACTTCACAAAACAACTAAAGTATTATTCTTTCAAAAGCTTTTGTTCTGACCCAGTTCCTCAAACACTACAAATTCTCTGAAGTTAACTCAAAGATTCCTTTATTAGGCATGCTGGCAGACCTGGTGAAAAGTTTCTCTCTCACCGCAGGCTAAGTCCAGAAGATGAACAGTTGTCTGCCACATCTATTCATCTTTGTCCCCTGCCTTTTATCCCCAGAGTTAGGGTGAGGCTTCACTAGCAGCGGTGACTCTTCCTTGCCAAGGATTGGCCCACAGATTTCCAATGTTCCTTCTGCACATCTGCATATCAGGCACTAGACCCAGCTGTTCCTCCTCTTCCTCATCAGCCACATCCAGACCTGGAGGGCTATTGACTCTCCATTTTGAGGGCTGGTGGATGGCCTAGGTTCCACCTCTGTCTCTCTCTCTCCCTCTCTATCTGCCAGCTCCACTCCCTCTCCCCGCTTGGAGCTCCCAGGTTGCCTTGATGCTGACCCTGACTCCCACGCCTTCTTTTCTGGTTTGGCTGCTGGAGGGACTGACAGGCCACAACAGCTTATCTGACCATAATCCAGTGTCTTTACATCTTAAATTTGGACCTTAGTCTTTGAAATGGAGATTAGATGAATCTGTTTTGCACAGGCAACAGATTGTTAAAGAATGTGAATAGCACTTCAAGGCTACTTAGATAGTAATTTAGGTAAGGGAGCCAATTTGACAACAGTTTGTAAGACTGTGGTACAAAGACATTTTTTGCAATATAATACAATAATTAAGAGGAAGATGGATGAAAAAAAAATGCAAAATGTGCTACAAGAAATTGAAGGAGAGAGAATACCAGAATTCACCAGAAGATTCTAACACACTTAATCAACTAAAATTAAATTAACAAATTTGTTGAAAATAGTCAGAAAAGATGATAAGCTTCAAGACAGGAGTAAGATTTACATGGATAATAAAAACATTCAAAATATTTTTTTCACATTATTATACCAAATTTTATTTATATATATATATATATGTATGTATGTATGTATGAAATATCTTTGGTCAGTATGGAGGATAGTATATCAACTAAAAATCTTCCTAAACCATCAGAAAACTACAAGCAAATTTTGAACAGTCCAATAACAACCTTTGAAATAATAGAATAAATTAAAAGAGGTAAAACACAAAAAGCTCTGGCATCAGATAGCATACCAAGTGGATTTTACAACATTTTTGTAGATCAACTACTTCTTCCAATGAAAAACTTAATGAATTCTATTCTAGAAGTGAATTCTAAGCTGGATTCTTGGAAGGATGCCTACATTTCTTTAATACCTAAAGATGGACTGGATTTAACCTGTGAATAATTATAGGCCAATTTCCCTCCTTAATAATGATTACAAACTCTTCACATCTATTTCAGTTGAAAGACTTTAAAACATTTTACAGGATTATATACATGAAGTCCAGTGTAGTTTCTTACCTAAAAGACAACTAAAAGATAATGTAAGAGTTACTTTGAATATAATTGAATATTTTCCACAACATAGTACAAACAGATTGCATTAATTTTTCTGGATGTATCCTCCCACTCTTCCAAACTATACAAGCCCAACATACATCCACATCCAATTTTATTATTGCCAGAGACCCAACATACAATACAGCCAAGGAACTTAGAAAAAAGCTTGGATATCTCACAGAATGGAGTGAATGTTCTATCAATTCAATATTATGGTGCTGCCACAAAATCAAATACCTAAAAATAGAAGAAGCTGAAATTAATCAACCCCTGCTTCACTACCTACTTAATGGACAAATACAGCAACAAACCAGAACACTCATGGAATGACTACTCTCATGACTCATAGTAGTCTCAATAGTAGAGACTAATGCAGTGTCTGGAAACTACAGCCCTCCCACACATACAACCAAAAGTATGGATCTGGTATGCAGATGACACCTTTGTCATAATGAAAAAGGTACAATTAGAAAAGACACAATCAATTTCATCCTCAATATTATTATGTTAATAATATTAACACGGGAAAAAGAAAGCAACATATTACTCTTCTGGGATATCCTCAGCAGAAGAACTGACAGCAAATTAGAAGTGCAGATCTATCAAAAAACAATCTATTCTACACTAACCAAGTACTCCATTACAAAATAACAAGCCAGTCTCTCACAAGAGGAACTGTATAAGGACATTATTCATATGAGTACATTCACACAGCAGCAACCAAGAACATCAGAAAAAGGAAACAGACTCCCTATACAACTCTTCCAATAAAATAGATACCATACAACTTTATCAAAAGGTGCCTGACCACTCAACCTATTTCAGGACAACCAACACAAGCTATGAAAAGAAAAACCCTATCATATATCAAAAATATCTCAAAAACAACGAACAAACAATTACAACCATATACATCAGTATTGCACACAAAGCAAAAAAAGCCAACATCTCAGAAACCATTCAATCAAATTACAACCAAATAGCATCATTGTAGCGCACAAATTAACTAAAGCCCTCCAAAATATCTTAAGTAAACCAAAAGACCCAGTAGCCAAGAAGAAAAGAACTGGAGTTATCTATAATACACAGTATAAGGATTGTACAATTATTAAGTAGGACAGACAGGCAGAAGACCAGTAAAGCAAATGTATTAACACCAGCCAGCAATCAGAAGATAGATGAAAACTCCATAATCTCATAACACACGGACACATTCAACCATAGTTTCAAGTAGGTAACTATGAGCATCTTAGATCAAGCTAAATCTAAGAATTCCAGAAGTTTGGCATTTATACAAATCAGCCATCAATAAACACATAGAAATAGCCACATTTACATCCCATTCTAAAGAGACAGTAAAAAGCTAGAAAAGAAACAATAAGACAACAGGACATATCCTCTGCAACAGCAACATCCAGATAGATAGGGATTAATACCAAAAAAATGATCAAGAAAACAATATCATAATCAAGGAATTGCTAAGGAGAAAACCACATCTACACAAAAACTGGCAGAGAAAGCTACAGTATATAAATTGGAAACAAACCATATATACACTTATTATGTGACCTAGTCAAATAATCAAAAGTTTGCAATCAATCAATCTCAAAGAACACCAAGGCTTCCACATAATAAAAACAAAACTTCAATGAAAAATATTTGACATTCAATTTCAATGTACCGAATAAGATTGACTATAAAAATGAATTCTAGCCAATGTTAAAAAGGAAATGTAACAATTTTCAACACATACTGAGCAGCTTAAAACTTTGAAAAATACCGAATTCAGCACATTAAGAGCGGTACTCTTGATTTATCAGTTAACCTATGCGGCTTTAAAGTTCTGCTATTTCTGAAAATATATACAATAATTATGTACAGTGAGACAACTCAGACCATATACCAAACTGAAACCAATCCATTTTAAAACAAAGGCTAACTTATGCTACAATTAGCTCTTGAATTATGAAGCAAAGATGGGCAGCACTTAATGAACTCTTATAAACTTAACTCCTAGATTCCTCTAGTTTCCAGTTTTCTAAAAGTTCTGCTAAATAAGATTACAAAAGGTAGATAGAATGAGAAAAGGAGATTCAAGCAATGACAGCTCTATAATAAACCAGGTTATCTCATACCAAAATTAATTTAGCCTTTGCTGATATTTCTTTTTGTTACCAATTAATAGTGAATATTGTGCTTAATTATTTTAATGATATGGTGGCTCTATCTCATGTGATTCACATATTTGCAACCAAAATAAACTAATAATGTAGCAGCTAATCAATTATGAAAATGCAGGCGAACTGATCCTATCTTATTATTGTATTAAAATTGCTTATATAGTATGTAGAAAGCCATGATAGATTTGATTTGTGCTTCTCAATAAAATCAATCCCATACATGTCTAAGGATTGTATTATGGTAAATGTGGACTATAGGTGAAATAGACACATTACTATTATATTTCTGGCTACTCCAAAACAAATTATTATTCTAGCTATGCAAAACATTCAAAAAGGAACCACACAAGATGTATCGGCATGAGTCAAATAGTCCTTAAAGCATTAGAACAGATGTTTTCTCTGAAGAGATTGGCACAATCCTTGCACAACTTTCCTCGTATACAGTGAGTATATATTAACCCATATTTAATAGCCAGAAAAAAAACCTTTAAAAATACCACATTTATACTTTCAGAAGGGGCTGCTGCTTTAACATTCCAAAAAGAGGTATAATTCTTATGTCCATTGCATTTTATGAAATGTCTTTTTTATTTTTTTTGTTCAGATTAATTATAGTAAAATTCTGCAAGTCTTTACACACACTTTACTGGCTTCTGGGGAACAACAGGGAAAGTGCTCTTTATAACAGCTAAATTATCTGAGATTGAATCTTATCTATATGTTTAGCTTTGGAACCAGTCTCAACTATTCTGGCATTGTAAGATTTTTCAGAGTGCTTTAGACTCTTTAATGCATAGAAATGAATTATAACAAGAGGGGATTAATCTTTTTATTGACATGTTCATTTTTAAAGGATGATTTTCCCCCATATGATCCCATCCCTACCTGCACTTAGAATAAACACAGCCCAACATTTACCCAACATTTACAAGGTACTTCATATTATACAATTTGTGTGATTAATCAAAATAATAGATGCTGTGCAGCATTTGTAAACTTCCTCTGTAATAACTTGAGAACCAAACTATTCTCTTAAATTGCATAATAATGACTCACAACTTTTCCAAAAATGATTAAGATTAGTGTACTGGAACTTTTATATAGCTAGAATATCTCAAGGGGGTATATAGCAAGGAACTCACCTCAACATAATATAGAATAGAATATGAGCTAAATAACTTTATATAAAAGGATGGCCTATGTCTTATTACTTTCTACATGTTTTTAGAGAACTACAGATAATTTTTATGGTATATTTATATCTAAGAGACTTCTTGATAAATATGATTTTAGAAATAACAATCATTCAAATAGAATAGAAAAGGATTTAATATACATACAGTATTGTATTGTATGTATTGTAAGATCTTTGGTCCTTTTTCCTAACCTTGAATTCTCAAAGTAAATCTTGCAGCTATACCCTATAAGCTACTCTTTTGAATTAGGTTTGTTATTATAACTATGCTACTTTTTATAGACTTTGAAAGCAAAGCTAGAAAGAATGATGCATATAATTTAAAACTACAATTGTAGATTCTGAATTTTACAACCACATTTCATAGCTTCAATTTAATTATTTCCTCAATAGAGAAATCTTATTTTACATTGAGAAAAATCTGGAGCCTATCGATAGATCACGATCTGGTAAAGGGAACGGGCTCAATATGTGATCATTTCTACTCTTGATATCTTTAGGACTTAATTTTGCAAGATATGGTAATTGCTAAAGTTCCTATTAACTCAATTTGTACTTTTCAGTTTATTGTTTCTACTTAGTGTTCTTAAACCAGTAAATTTCAGAAAGAATTCAACTGAAGTTTTATTCTGCAGCAAAGCCACTGCAACAATAATAGTTGCTTTCTCAAATATTGAAGATCTATACATAAGAAAAGAATTTTTTCAAGAACTGGGGCATCAATTGATGTTTTTTTCAGACTTCATATCTTCCTTATTGTTCAGTAGTTGTTATTTTCCTACATTCAATATGTATTTTCATCATAACTTGACAAATATTACTTCATCATGAATGAAGGTTCTGCAGACTGAATACTGCACTCTTCTGTTTTCAGATGATATTATATTATATACCTTATATAATATTATCTTTGATCCTGTCAAAGTTTCTAACTTAGCACAGCAATTGCCCCTTGTAATTATAACGAAAAGTAATATTCAGAGTTATTTCAGATTAAAGGCTAAAGTTGAGATGCATAGTTCAAAAGATGTTCAAAAGTTTTACTACATCCAGGCGTGGGATTCTACCGGTTCTGTCCGGTTCTATAGAACCGGATGTTAGGGCTTCCGGTAGTTTGAAGTACGAGTAAAATGGCCCCCTGGCTGGCCCCGCCCCTCTCAGCCCACTTCTCTGCTCCCTGCCCAGTCAGTCCCTGTTGTA
Organism: Naja naja; assembly: GCA_009733165.1. Taxonomy (NCBI): domain Eukaryota; kingdom Metazoa; phylum Chordata; class Lepidosauria; order Squamata; family Elapidae; genus Naja; species Naja naja. Next base: position 79,647,816 of record CM019155.1, on the reverse strand, counting down.
CATGTGCAACGTTGTGCACATGTGCGACATGCCTGCAGCCTGCTTTTGCTCGCTAGGCCAGCCATTGCTGCCTGCCTTCCGCTATGGCCCTGACATTACTGATCTTCCTGGGTGAGTGAAGCTCTGAAGCCCCAGTCATCTTCCCGCCCCCCCACCCCCACTTGCCTTTTGCTGCCGCAGCTGGTCACCTTTCCCTTATCACTTGCCTTCTGCCAAGGAACATGTGGAGAGGCTTGTATAGGTTGAATCTTGCTTTTCTCTGTTTGCCCGGCAGCTGTTTCTAATGGGAGGGGGGTTCCCATTAGAAACCCTGCCCAGCCCCTCCCAGAAATCCCCACGAGGCTCATCTGGCTACCAGGCAGAGTAGCCTCCTGGGAGCAAAAACGGGGAGTTGGAGGGGTCCAGCACCGTCCCCCCACCCCGTTTTTGCTCCCAAGAGGCTCCAGAGAGGCTTGCTAGGCTGAAAATGGGGGGAAGTCTGGCACCACTCCCACCCATTTTTGCTCCCAAGAGGCTGCAGGGAGGCTTGCTAGGCCCAAAGCGCCACTCCCCCCACCCCATTTTTGCTCCCAAGAGGCTCCAGGGAGGCTTGCTAGGCCCCATTTTGGGCCTAGGAGGCCTTCCTGCAGCCTCCTGGGAGGATCCAGCCATCCAGTATGCCTGGATTCAGTGTTTAGAAAAAAGAACATTTGAGCTCATATAGTATTGATTCCTGCCTTGGGAATGTTCTGGGTAATCAAAACTATGCAGTCTCCTAAAACTGTTGGAGCCAATCTTCTTTCTTTCTTCCATATCCTCAAAACTAGTAAGTTGCTCTGCTTTTCAATGCCAGGCTTAGTGTGGTAAGTTCAGAGTGGATTTTGTAGAGAACAGCTTACCTTTAGATCTCATTCATTTGCTCAATTTCAGAGCATACATTACGCAATTTCCAAAGCATAATTCAGACTATTCAGCTATTGCTGTCACAAACTTTATGGAGTGTCCAATGGCCTTTTAAGTTTGACAAGTAAAAAACAGAAAATATTTCTCACAAATATTTTCCCTCTTCCACTTTATGGTTCGTTTAATGTACAAAATTATGTTTGCAAACTTGTGTTTTTTGTTATTGGAAGGCAACTCTTTAATTTGAAGATACTGGTAAATTCTTGGTAATAAAATGGCAAGAAAGGCTCACTTCTACCTGCCATTTAGAAAGGTTTCATAAAAAGTAGCTTTGGAATTGAAACCATATGTGTTAAAATAAAATTCTTTCTGGATAAATACAAGTATGCAAAAAGTTTCAAGATTAATCCAAGAAGTTTAATGGCTTTAAATATCTGGATGTTGTACTAAGGTTTAAATCAGAGGTCTTCAAACTTGGCAACTTTAAGACTTGTGGACTTCAACTCCCAGAATTCTCCAGTCAGCATAGCTGACTGGAGAATCTGGGAGTTAAGTCCTAAAGTCTTAAAGTTACAAGTTTAGGACCTGGTTTAAGTAGAAAGAGGTTCCATATACCATGAATACCATAGAGATACTTTCTTTCTTTCTTTTTCTTTCTTTCTTTCTTTCTTTCTTTCTTTCTTTCTTTCTTTCTTTCTTTCTTTCTTTTCTTTCTTTCTCTTCTCTCTCTCTTAAAGGAAGAAAAAGAGGAGGGATGGGAGAAAGAAAAAAGGAGGAAGGAGAAGAGGAAGGAAATGTGAATGAGATATGGATGGATGGATGGACGGGACGGATGGGTAGGGAGGGAGGAAAGAAAAAGGAGAGGAAGGAAGGACCACAAACTCTGGCACTAGATGCAGCTTCAGAGGTTGCTTTGAAATCCAGGGCAGGAAGGGACCTCAGAGGTGTAGTCCAACCCTGCACCAAGAGCATTGTTAAAGTGAATTTCTATCTTTTGACCTACCCAGTCATGTAACCACCAAGCCACGCTCAGCCAGTCACGTGACCAGCAAGCCATGCCCAGCCAGTCACGTGACCAGTAAGCCACACCCAAAAATTAGGCCACGCCCACAGAACCGGTTGTTAAACAATTTGAATCCTACCCCTGACTACATCTAAAACTGAAGAATGAAACTGGCTCGTCATTGCAGCCCAGTTTCAATACTCATGAAATTCTAATAAAGTAAACTTGAAATTCATGAAATGCAAATTATATGTAATTTAATAATTTACTGCACTTGATTCAGAAGCAAGACACTGACATTGAATAGCAATAACTTCTTTCTTACTATTTTTAAGGATTATAACCTCTGGGAAGTTTCATATATTACAGAAGGCTAGGTAGAAAAAACTTGCTTCTTGAAAAAAATTGCCCATATATGTTTGCATTATAGCTGTGATGCAAGTCCTTTACATATTATACACAAATATTTAAAATAGTTTAGGTATATGTCTAAAATGTAAATGCACAAAAAGTTTCACTTTTTTTCAAAATATATTCATTTGACCAATACACAATGAAAATAACATATTCATTCAAGGTAACTGAATTAATTAAAATCAAAGTCTCATTTGAATACTGCTTCCAAAGATGTCCATGTGCTGAAATGGAGGTGCTTCTCAGGTACTCCTTCAGATCTTACAGATTGCCTAGAAATTTTCCATTTTTTTTAAGATGGGGAAGTCCAATATTATGGATGAATGAATTGATGGATACGAAGTTTACGAGGTCGGGGAGATATACCACACCAATATCAACGGAAGGGAATTTAGTGGCTGGAAGGTGTGTAGGATTCAGACTGTTTTATTTGATTCTTATTTTGAAAGACTCTATTAAACCAGAGATGGGAAGAAGATCGGAGTCGGCAGAATAAACAGAGACAGCGCGTTGCCACAGGCGATACTTAGAAACTCTGAAACTGTTATAACAATATAACTGCTGTAAACTTTATAGCTGCTGCTCAGGGGGTATATTGATTCAATTGAGGAGGAGGCTCCAGTTGAAGAAATTCAGGAAAACTGAACTTAAGATCGCTAAGACAAAAAGGAGAAGTGGACACATCCAAGTGTGTTGAGATACTGTGTAACTACAGCCATTCTGCATTTCTTACTTCCCCACTTCCGGTGCATTTGGAGTGTAAGCTCTTAATTCCTAGAAACAGAAAGCTAAAAAACTACTTTAAAATTCTTTCCTTCTCCCCTTTTTTTGTACACATTTGCTTCCTTCTTATTCTTTTCTTACTTTCTGGTACTATGATTAGTTACCTCTCCTCTTTCAATCTCTCTTTATAGTGTTACATAAATACGTATACATGTGGAAAGGAAAATTGATTGTTGTAATTGATTGTTAAATAATTGAATTAATTGATTTATTAATAATAGTGATAGTTATACCTCTATTAGATATATAGGAAAAGACAAGGGAAATATTAATAATATTAAGCATCATCTAATTAATAACTATAATTGGTTTTATATATTAATATCCAAATTTATTGTGTTGCTTACTCTAAATATTTAATTGATTCACTTGGAGATTAATGTAATACTGTTTTTGTTTAAGAACATTTAAAATAAGGCCATACAATACATATATCTAGATAAAGCACTTTAAAGATAAAAAATTCTATAATATTTATATATAGTTGGATTTGGGTATAATATTTGTATATATTATTATCACTCTGAAGTTATATATAGACGCGGAGCAATAAGGTCTTACAAAATTATGTATGTGATCTAGAATTTGGATTTGAAATTATACTGTGATAAAACCTTTATCTATAAGAATCTCTATATTAAATTGGTAAAGAGTATAGATATACAGCAGATTGATAGATTAACTAATTAGATTACTGGTCAATCTTAATATAGAGAACATATCATTGAATGTTAATTTGGGATAATATAATCAATATATTACAACAACAGAAACAAATTTTAAAAGAAATGACTTCCACAACAACTACAACTCTGAAATATGGAAGGAAGCCCACCTTGACATCAACAATCATGATGGCAACATCCTCGCCTTTGTTACAAAAGACAATTGAGGAAACAATATCATTGGAGAAACCAGCTACTACCTCGAATGCCAATATCCAATCAATCCTGCTCTCCCTACAAGAATCTATGCTGAATCTACAAGAAACAATGATGAAAAACCATAACAAGATGAGAGCAGATATAAATGAATTAAAAAGAGATGGGGAGACTAAAAGCAGAAATGAATGAAAGCAGATATGCATAAAGTAGAGGAGAAAGTCAGAACAATTCAGCAGGCGTTGGAGAAAAATGAAGCAACAATAAAAGAGGTAGAGAAAAGGACAGAACTAACTGAAAGTAAATTGGAAAGGGTAGATGAACACCTAAAGAATGTGAGTAAAGAAATGGAAGATTCACTGGTCCTTCTTGAGATGGATAAGACCGCTGCATATTTGAGGTTCCAGAACATAGAGGAATCAAGAGAAGAAAATCTGGAGCAGGTGATGGCAGAAATATTGATGGGACTACTGGGAAAAGACAAAGACGACATTTTGAGAGAGTTGGATGAAGTTTACAGAGTCAGCACATACCATGCGAGGCACCACAAATGCCCAAAAGAAGTCCACTTACGATTCACAAGAAGGAGTGTTCGGGACACCATATACAAACTATCAAGAGAAGAACTAGTTTTATATAAAGGTAAAGAAGTCCCGGTTCTTAAGCAAATTCCAAGAAGAGTGAGACAACAAAGACGAGATTATAAATTTCTAGTGGCTTATTTAAACCAAAAAGGTATCAAATTCAAATGGCTAATTCCCAAGGGGATGCTAATCACATGGGAGGAAAGGAAAATCAAAATAGATTCTATGGAGAAAGCTCAAGAATTTTATGAATGGCTGATAGGCCCGGAAGAACAGAGCAGTAAGGATGAATTGGAAATGAACTCTCAAGAAGACCGAGACCTTCAAAAGAGTAGAGACGAATCCCTAGGAAACCAAGGAAATACCCAACCACAACAAGAAAGAGAAGAGGGTAAGACGTACTCTCAGTTACACAGAGAAACCAGAGTAATCACAAGACAAAGATCAAGACTCAACTAGATAATGGAAGAGGAGAGGAAAATACTTTCAAGCAACATAAACGACAAAAAGGAGAAAGATACTAGCCAAATTAATTAAACAAAACGCAGATATAGTATGTCTACAAGAAACTCATATAAAGAAGTCAGATGAAAAATATTTGGAATGCCCAAAACTAGGAAACTATATACCACACCGGCAGATTCTGGGAAAAAGAAAGGGATTGCTGTGTATGTCAAAAATGATATGAAGGTACACTTAATAAGCTCAGATCCCGATGGAAAAACTCTGATTTTGCAAATCTGGATTAACTCCATTCCAATTATATTAGTGGTGATTTATGCCCCGAATGGAGATCAAAAAGAGTTTTTTAAACATTTATATGAAAAAATAGTAGGATTAGAAAAAAGAAACATCTGTATCTTAAGGGATTTCAATGCCATTGTTGACTGCCAAAAAGATCACAATGGAGGAAGGAATGCGAAGAAAAAAAGACAGTTACCAAAAATATGTATGGAAATGATGATGGAATTAAATTTGATAGATATATGGAGAAGATTAAACCCCGATAAAAAACAATTTATATTTTATTCTAACCTGCATCAAATATGGACATGAATCGACATGGTATGGATGAACGGGGAAATAGCAAATGAATTAAAAGGGATTGAAATCCTACCTAATAAATGGGCAGACCACAATCCGATCCAGATACTCTGGAAAGGCAGGAAAAAACCAAAGGAAAGATGAACGCTGAACACCCAGCTAATAAGAGAAAAAGAATATATGAATAGACTTAAGGAGGAATTAAATTATTTCTTAAAGGAAAATAATAATAAAGCAACTACAAAACAAAACATTTGGGACACAATGAAGGCAGTAATAAGAGGTATAACAATCTCATATACTGCCAAGAGGAATAAAGAAAAACATGCCCAACAAAATAAATTACAACAAAGAATTAAGGAGTTAGAAATTCAATTACAAAATACCCCAAAGGATCTAAGATTACAAAATCAGATGATAGTAACTAAACATAAACTAAACTTAATTGAACAAGAAGGAATTATCATAAATTTGAACACAACTAGACAGATATATTTTGAACACGCCAATAAGCCAGGGAGATGGCTGTCATATAAACTTAAAAAAGGAAAAGAAAAATAGATACCAACTAATAGATGGAAATGGTGATACTCAACATGGGATAGAACAGAAAAAAGAAATCGTCTATAAATACTTTGAATATCTATATAAAAAGGAGGGAATAAATGAGGATATGATAAGAAATTACTGGACAAAACAAAAGATAAAATAATTGGGGAAAAGATGAGAGAACTATTAAATAAAAATATTACCTGGTCGGAACTGAAAATAGCAATAGAAAATCAGAAAAACAGTAAATCTCTGGACCAGACGAGATTCCAGGGGAACTCTATAATAGGAGAACAAGTAAGACCCCTCATGGTGGAAGTTTATAATGATGTCTTACTTGCATCCAGGATGCCGGACTCGTGGAGGGGAGCATTGATTTTGCTGATCCTGAAGGAGGATTTGGACCCCAGAAATATACAAAATTATAGGCCAATTTCCTTGCTAAATATTGACTATAAAATATTTGCTACCATTATAGCAAATAGATTAAAAAGAATTCTGAATGAATATATACACAAAGATCAAAATGGATTCCTCCCGAACAGACAAATTAGGAATAACTTAAGAATAGTTTTAGATGTTTTGGAATTTTATGAAGCCCATCCTGAAAAACAAATAGTTTCTTGATGCCCAGAAGGCTTTCGACAATTTAAATTGGCAATTTTTAATTCAAGAAATTTATAATATGAATTTAGGCACTACATTTGAAAATATAACTACTATCTATGCCACACAAAAGGCAAATATTATAGTTAATGGGGAATATACATGACCAATAAAAATAGAGAAGGGAGTTAGATAGGGCTGTCCACTCTCTCCCCTGCTCTTTATATTATCCCTGGAAACATTATTAACATGAATTAGACAAAATCCAGATATAAAGGGACTAAAGGTTAGGAAAGAAGAGTACAAGTTGCAAGCATTCGCTGATGACATGAGTTTTTTTAATTGAAGAACCAATAGAGAGAGGACAAGAATTGATGAATGAACTAGAACAATTTGGAGCAGTGGCAGGACTTAAAATCAGTAGAAAGAAAACAAAATTAATGACCAAAAATTTAACAGAAAAATAGAAATTAAAATTAGAAAAGATGAGAATTCAAGTGATAAAGAAAATTAAATATTTAGGAATATGGTTGACAGCACATTGTAAGACGTTAAAGGAAAACAACTATGATAAACTAATGCAACAGGTAAAGAAAGAATTAGAAATATGGGGTAAGCTACAGCTTTCTTTATTAGGTAGGATTGCTGCCATTAAAATGACTACTCTTCCAAAATTCCTCTATATATTTCAGACGATACCAATCAAAATTCTTAAAAAATATTTCGTGGAACTCAATAGGACAATTTCAAATTTTATCTGGCTAGGGAAAAAACCGAGAATAAATTTAAAGGCAAGAGCAGGGGAGGGATGGCACTTCCAAACTGGGAACTGTATCACAGTGCAGCCTCCTTAGTATGGTTGAAAGAATGGGTGAGCTTAACTAATAAGAGAATATTAGTCCTAGAAGGTCATGACTTACAGAGGGGGTGGCATGCCTTTTTATGGTATCTAGGGAAAACCAGTCAGTAATACTTTCATAGACATCTAATTAGAGATGCCCTCCTGACCAATTGGAAGAAAGTAAGGAAAAAATATTATTTAAAGATTCCGATCCGGATTTCAACTATGGAGGTGATGATACACCCTAATAATTTGGATATTACTAAGATGATAAAATACAAGGATTTACTGGATCTGCAAGGAAATTTGAAATCATGGCAGGACCTCCAAGATCAGGGACTACAAATCGACCATTGGGCATATCTCCAAGTTCAAAACAGATATAGACAGGATAAGAAAGAATTCGGAATCTACAATAAACCTCAGCAATTGGATAAGATTCTCTTAGGCCCAGACCAAAAAAATATAACAAAATTTTATAATTACCTATTAGAGACAGAATTAGAGGAAGAAATAGTTAAAGGAAATATGATAGCCTGGAGTAGGAATATAGGATGTAGTATCACTCTAATAGAATGGGAGAGGGTCTGGAATAGAAATAATAAAATCACAAAATCGGCATCATACAAGGAAAATGCTTACAAAATGTTTTATAGATGGCATCTCCCCTCCTCGAGATTAGCGAAGATGCACCCCAATATGAGTCCGAACTGCTGGAAATGCAAAAAAAAAAAGAGGGAACATACTTCTACATCTGGTGGTCCTGTACAGAAGCACAAAGATACTGGCAGAGAATTAAAAATGGCTGGAGGAAATGACGACAGAACAGATTGAATTCAAACCAGAGTTCTTCCTATTAGGGATCTTTAATAAACAATTTCCAAAAAAGTAAAGTATACAATATTACATATATTGACGGCAGCTAGATTGGCTTTTGCACAATGTTGGAAACAACCTCATACTCCATCAGAGGAAATGATTATTCAAAAAATATCAAGTTGTGCAGAAATGGATAAATTAACTCTAGCACTAAAAGATAAAGAAACATCAATGTACTATGACAGGTGGAACTGCTGGTATGAATGGTTAGATCAAAGATGGGCTACATAACATTGTAAAAGAGGGTAAGTTATAATTGTAGTGGTAATTATATATTCGCATTAAGGATTACTTGTAAATATGGCATAAAATAAGGATAGAAATAATGACCCACAAACTGTCAAGGATGAAATTGTGTTTAATCACATTTTTACTTTTCTTTTACTTTTACTTTTTCTCTTTTCTCTCTTTTACTTCTCCACTCTGTTCCCTTTTCCCTTTCCACATTTGTGTATGTGTTGTTTGTTTATTTTAATTGTAAAATTAATAAAGTTTGTTTTAAAAAAATAAATGAATTGATGGATACACTATCCATTCATGTAAGCATTCATTGCATCATCTGGTTTTCTTCTCCGTTCATTTGAATATCACTCTGCTGTCCATCACGTATAGATTAAAGGAAAGAATTTACAATTGCCTACCTTTCCCAGTTTAGCTGCAGAAACCTAGCTAAAAGAAAAACTGTCCACATACAAACTAGGACCCTGAAGAAAATTTCATTTATTCTTTAGTGGAAACAAGAGCTAGGAGCTGAGCTCCTAAATATTTCTAATGCCAGTAAAGGTAAAGATTTTCCCTGTCCAGTGATGTCTGACTTTAGGGGATGGTACTCAACTTCATTTCTTAGCCAAGGAGACCAGCGCTATCTGAAAATATTTTCTCTGGTCATGTGGCCAGCATGACTACATGCTGAAGGACCTGGAACACTGATACATTCCCATCAAACTGTTATCTATTTTCTACTTGCATTTGGATGTTTTTGAACTGCTAAGTGGGCAGGAGCTGGGACAAATAACAGGAGCTCACCTGTTGAACAGTGCTCAGGTCTTGAACCTGGGCTGTCAGCAGCCAAATGCAGGATATTTCTAATGAGAAAAATCTATGGAAACTGAGACTCATACTTTTGATGGATGAGATTTATATGTGTGGATTTCTACATGATGCATTTATCACATCCTGGAGAATCTGCAATCAATCCCAATTTCAGTAAGATTTTCACTCTGAATAAATAACTCACCATGTAAAATTCCCCAGGAAAAAAGTCATGTGGAAATAAGTCTCCAATGTCAAAAAAGAAAGAAAGAAAGAAAGAAAGAAAGAAAGAAAGAAAGAAAGAAAGAAAACAACTGAAAACAAAATGGAAGTACTAACAATCTATTCTCATATATAAAAGCAAGCCCAAGTTTGTAATCAGATCATTATAACCAACCAAAGTTCCTTACTGAGTTCTCCTGCTTCAGATGCACCTCTCACATCCAATTATTTAGGAATACCTATAAAAACAGCATATGCCAAAACACAGTTGTAAAAAACTCTGATTTTTTTTACATATAGTCTCCTGAATCAATATAAAAATTCCAAACTTTTTCTTTACAAAATCAGTATTTTTTAGACATTGATTTTTGTATTACTCTATCTTGGCAAATTACTATTGACTCTCAATACCATTTTCCATTCCATCCCAAATCAGCAATTTGCTATGATATCTGCACTCCCAAAAGGATAATGCATTTTCATATTTTTGGCAGCTCATCTTCAATAACTTGTAGCATAGGAGATTTTGTAATATTCTTTCCTCCAATGTTGGTGCTAGTGAAACAAAAGGATTTTATTCTGACATGAAAGGTTTTCCACATATTGTATTACAATTCCTCCAAGTTTACTTTATCAACTCTTTATTTGTCTAAACTTTATTAACAAGTTCATCTGCTTCAACTAATTCAACTGTCTTCAGTCCATCATCATATTTTTTCTCTTTTCATCTACAAAATGCTACAATATCTTCCTAGAGTTTTAAATTGTTTTGTGCTTGCTACCATTCTTTCCCTTAAACATGTTATACTATATGCATCCAAATCACAAAGAAAATAAATTAAAAAGGTCAGCAAAGGGAATTTAAATACAGGTTTCGGAAGCGAAGCACACAAAAAACGTTTCTCCTTTTGTATATGTCAAAACTTAATGTGTCCTGTGCTGCAAATCCATGACTACTGCCCAAATTATTCTAGTTGAAACAACAGCAAAGGATGGTAGAGTCCTGAGAAGTCTTCAGCTCAACTCATGATTCATCTCCTTTCTGACCAAGGTCCTGCTGGTTTCAATAAAGAGATTATGTGGAAGATTTCACAGCCTGCTCATATGATGGGGGTGGACTGTTGCAGTAAGAAGGTGGAGGGGGATAAACTTGGTTCATTTGTGGAGACTTAGGTTGGACATGGTAACTCATGGCCATAGGATTGATCATAATTCCTTCTGGATCTGTATAATAGGCCATTCCTTGCTGCTGGACTCCTGAAAAAGAGACATAACAGAAAATATCAGAAGTTGATTAATGTTACCATGTCTGAACAAGTAATTCTGGATGATCTTCAAGCTATTCACAAGACTTTTTATATTGTATAGTTTAGAGAACATTAAATATAAAAAATACCCCATCAAGATCAGATTTCTGCAAACTGAAATAAGTGGGTCTTTTTTCTTGGTAACTTAGAAATGAGACAATATTTACCTTCCTTTTGAGCTACTAATTTGATATTCATAATTGTTGCACTTGCCAAATTATATCTACAAGCCTTGTTTCTATTCATTCCTCTTACACCATTTTTTGTATCAGTCATCCAACTTAGTATTTAATGAATTATCATATATATGCTGTGGCAAAGCCTAAGTAACAGAATGTGAGACAGAACCAATTTCAGTTCATAGAATGTCTGAATAAAACAGAAACTAGAATACTATAGAGAAAAGGCAGTCTTTGTTTTGAAATTAAAATGGATTTCCCAAAAACTCTTCAAGTTTTATATAAGTGCCAGATAATTGGACAATTATCTGGCACTTATATGGTAATATGGCTCTATCCAGAAAACATTGCTGCAATGATGCCCCTCAGAAAAAGTGAGTGTTTTCAGATAAAGTTTTTATTTTACAGTTTCATTGTAACTCTTTATTGCTATGGTCTTAGATTTTATTGGAACAATATAATTCTCTAATAATTTCATACTCTTTGTCCTATATATTTAAGCTCTTCTAAAAAGGGGAGTAATGCTACAAACGTAGGATAGATCCACCATGACTTTTGACTGGTAGCACTCAGAACCTCCTCTATGAAAGTATTCACCATCCTATATGATGTGATATGATTTACAGATGTTCATGTAATTTTGAATTATAATCTACAGATTTGAAATCTGTAAGTAGGTAACATAACTGGGACTGGTATTTCTGGTGGCTTATTCTTCAACAGTAGAAAGATATAGCTTCTATCACAGTAATGCATTGATAAAATAACAATTTATGTTTGAATTTGAAGTATATAGTACATACAGCATATACTTAAAAATCACTTCTTGTTCAAGGTATGGCCTCTTCAATTATATTTTTGTTTAGTACATGCTTACTACAATAACTACAAGGAGAAAAATAGATAAATGTGTTAAATTCCCTGTGTGTCATTGGAATCCTATGTGTGAGAGTGTATTTACATTTTGAGTGGACTGGCTTGATAACTGAAGGAAACCATTTGATGTGTTTGAGTTTCTTAGACATATTAGTGTTGTTTCTTTGATTACTACTAATAATAATTTTATTCCATGGAAAAAACCATTTAAAACAGTTGTGCTTTTATCTTCTTTTTCATTAAAGAGCCACCCCAACCTGGCACACTAAGTCTGTTAAGTCTGGTGTTTGAAATTGAAATTGAAATTTGAAAATTCCAGAACAATTTAGTTTCTTTCTTTTCTATTATTTTACCTATTTGTGGTCCCAGCAGTTCTTGTTTGCAGGCAATTTTTGCAGATATTTCAATGTAGTATTATAGCTACTTTGTCATGCTGTTGTTTATAGTTAGTCTTTGTGATCTTGCAATAGCTTATTATGTGGTTTACTGTTTCTTCGGTTTTAATGCATTTTGGCAATGTATTAGAAGAAATTTCTTAATAGCAAATTTCAAATAGCAAATCTGTCTGCTTTGGGTGGACTTTCCTTTATTGGAGATATGTAAGTTGAACAACTATGGCTTTAACTTGCATTGAGATAGCCTAGATGGCCTTCAGGCAGTTTTTAAAAAACTTTTTACAAGTATGATCCTTTGTAGTCACATCATTCATTCATGGCACAAATTTTGTCTTGAAGTTATACTTCTTCAACCTGCCTCTTAAGTCTTTTAAGATGTCTGACAGATTTCATAATGTAATGCATTAGATTACCTTACAATCAAATCAGTGAGGGCCTGGCAGTAGTTATTGAAATAATTACTACATTATTGAGTGATAGGTGTAAACCTGATAGGGCAATTGTAATCTCTAACCTGGTGTATTGGAATTAAGTGGTCGAGTGAATGACACATTATAAGTTGTTTCATCAACCAGTGGTGAAGGATACATCCGTCTTCGGATAAAGAAACCAGCTCCACAGCAAAATAGAACTCCCATCATCAAAAGGAACCTGAGCAGAAAAAGTGAAACAGGTTAAAAAAAACTTTAATTATTTACAAAATTTACTATATAATTAATTATTGATTCCAATACAAGTAATTAATCCGATAGTCAATAAATCTAAATGGCTTAGAGAAAATGTGTGTGTGGGGGGGAATTGACTATGCTTCAAGTTCCATTTAGGCAGAGTATATAAATTTCAACTTGCTTAGCATTAATATTTTGGTCCCTAGAGCTCCCCCAAGTTGGCGGAACATTTGAGCATTTTGGAGGTAAAAATATATTAAGAGTTTTTTCCACAAACTTTCCATATCTCAAAGACCATCTGGGACAGAGGTGGGATTCAAATAATTTAACAACCGGTTCTCTGCCCTAATGATTTCTTCCAACAACCAGTTCACCAAACTGCTCAGAAACTTAACAACTGGTTCTCCTGAAGTGGTGCGAACTGGCTGAATCCCACCACTGATCTGGGACAATGAAACTAACAGTTTTTGCATGTTCACATAACAGCCATCTAGTCTAAACTTTGAGGAGTGCTCAATCCCAGGTTGGTTTGAGGGAGAGGAAGACTGGGTGAAACCAGGCTCAATAGCAGTAACTGTGAGAGGGATCTTGGAGTCTTAGTGGACAACCAGTTAAATATGAGCCAGCAGTGTGCAGCAGCAGCCAAAAAAGCTAATGCAATCCTAAATTGTATTAACAGAGGGATACAATCAAGATCAAGGGAGGTACTAATACCACTCTATAAAGCCTTAGTAAGACCACACCTAGAGTACTGCATCCAGTTTTGTTCACCACATTACAAAAAATATGTTGAGACTCTAGAAAAAGTACAGAGAAGAGCAACCAGGATGATTAGGGGACTGGAGACTAAAACATTTGAAGAACGGTTACAGGAACTGGGCTTGGCTAGTCTAGTAAAGAGTAGGACCAGGAGACATGATAACAGTCTTCCAATATTTGAGGGGCTGCCACAGAGAGGAAGGGGTCAAGCTATTTTCTAAAGCGCATGTAGGCCAGACAAGGAATAATGGATGGAAACTGAACAAGGAGAGATTTAACCTGGAAATAAGGAGAAACTTTCTGACAATGAGAACTACAACCAATGGAACACCTTGCCCTCGGAAGTTGTGGGAGTGCCATCACTTGAGACTTTTAAGAAGAGATTGGACTGCCATCTGTCAGAAATGGCGTAGGGTCTCCTGCTTGGGCAGGGGGTTGAACTAGATAACCTACAAGATCCCTTCCAACTCTGATTATCTGTTATCTGTTATCTTCTGATCTTTAAGGAGTTAAAGACTGCATCTAAAAGAAAGAAGGGATGACCGGAGGGAGACTTCATAATGTGGAAAAGGTGCCTGCCTTGATGCTATTCACTCATTCTAAGATTGTACATGCATGAAAGAAAACTCTGACTCTTGTTCCAGATTTAATCTTCTATTCTTTTTATACCCATATACTTCACTGGATACTATGGCCCAGTTAACTGAATGAAGCTTACTTGTATGAAGGCAGATATAGATTGTATTAATTACTTAAATCATCTGTCATAGTTAGTAATACAGGAATTCTTATCTGACTGATTTAGGAAACATCAGATGGGGGAGTGCTGCCTTAGGCACTTAAATTCATTTTCATAGTAAATTAACCACAAAAGTAGGCTTCATGGATATCATATTAACTTTGCTAGTTGCTTACCAACTTACCAAAAATACCATAGTCGCTGGATCGACAGACTTCTCACGCAACATCTTGAACCACAACAATCTTCATAGGATCGACATCTGAATAAAAAACACATTTGGGGAAAGCAATGGAAAAACTAAAAAAACCTAAGAATTTTAAGAATTCTTAGAATTAAGAATTAGCAAGAAAGCAGAGCCTCAGAATACAGGAGTTCTGTTTCCTTGCTTTAACTGTGAACCTGATTGCTAGATAACAAATTCTGGAAGATCCACAGTTTTTCTTTAAAGAAATTTACATTCAGGACTGTTATTTGTGGGATTAGCTATCCAAAATCAAAAGGCTGCTCCTTAGAAACTAATTACAGTGCTAATTTGGACTTGTCAAGAAGTCACACTTACTCATCATAAACTACCACAAGTTCAAAGACAGACAATTATTTAGCTGTTGATACAACTGATTTTTGGCTTCATTCATATTCATAGGATTATACTTTGGTACACTAGGAAAGAAGAAAACAAAACTATCTACAATTTCACATGGACATAAAATAATACATTTTCAAAACTGGATATTTACATTGATGAAGCCAAGCCACAAAATATAGATTAAGAGATCACCAGTATCTGGCCATATTTATAAAATAAAATAAAATACAAGTTTTCATAGAAAAATGTGGGGAAAAACAAAATAAAATAATCCATTATTCCATTTCTTAGTTAACGTTATTAAACGTCATCCAGATGTTTATACTAGATTTGGCATTTTTGTTCACATCCTTATCAAGAACCTGGGATAGGCAGATGTTGCTATTTAACAACATTAGAAATAACATATTTATATGGATATAAGCTGTTCCAAGTAAAGCTGCCTTTTGCAATTATTGGTCACTTTTTTTTCTGTACTCAAATTATCCCTCTATTTAGTTTAAAAGGAAAGGAAAATACATATTCCCAAACTTCATATACCGTGTTTCCCCGAAAATAAGACCTACCCCGAAAGTAAGACCTAGCACTATTTTCTAAACCTGCCTAATATAAGACCTACCCCGAAAATAAGACCTAGTGTAAATCTCCAGTTCCAGGAAGACTTTTCAGGGAGCAACCATGCACCAAACACCCCCTACACACTCACACCCACTATTTGGCACCATAAATATATAAGACCTACCCCGAAAATAAGACCTAGTGTGTTTTGGGAGCCAAAAAAATATAAGACAGTGTCTTATTTTCGGGGAAACACGGTAGTAAGTTGTTAGTGTTGTTGGCTTAGCACTACAGAAATTTCACTATAAATATTCCCAGATGGAATCTTTTTTTAGGCTATATGCCAGTGGAGAGATCTCAAAAATCACCTTCCACTGGGCTTGTAATAGGAATGTTTTTCTGCTCATGATATGGACAGTGAAGTCTGAGGCTGAATAGAAAGAAGCAGTGCAGCCCAAAGTATTTAATTACAATAAAAACCTTCAGAAACATAGATTTACTATGAAGCAACTATATTAAGAGCTATAAGCCATGTGATATTTAGATGTTGTTTTCTGCAGACATTTTATATTTTTACCACCACCACTCTGATTTTCCCAACTTGCTACATAAGACCTGTGTGGGAGGAAAGGATCTTTTTTATCTTTCCTTCTATAGTAGGTTATGAGGATCTGGCATGTCTGAGCGTGGGTACATGTGTATCATTCTGTTACCTAACTTCACTGCAAATAGCAGCAAAGAGAAAGGAAAAGAAATACAAATCAGTATTCAACATTATGAGCAATTTAGTCCTCAGTGGCTCCCTATGTATAAGCATGCCATTTCTAAGTTTCAAAAATCCAAATGATCTCTATATGATAACTTTTTTCTCTTTCCTTCTCTTACACATGCACACACACATGTGTACACATCTGTATGTGCATGCACACACACGCATACACACACAAAGACAGATATAACAGTTTTATTTGCCAGGGAAATGAATTGTAAAATTAAATGGTGTGCTTATGGAAAATTATGTGTGCCATGCTGGACTTTGTAGAAGTAGACTAACTAAATTAAATAACTAAAATTAGAATATTTCAAGAGTGCCTTCAATTTCAAAATAAAACAAAAATAAAAATCAGCAAAATACCAGTTCCTGCAATATTTTCTGCAAATATGGACAGATTTTTCTGATTCAATCAGAATTTAGTGACATTTACAACAGGGTTAATGGGTATTTCAATATGCTGAAAAATGGCAACAAGGAAAATGCATCAAGATCAAGAGGGTGCCATTAAATTATTCTGAGCTTCAAAATAGAAATATCTCTCTCTTTCCCTACTCCCCCCTTTTCCCAATAACCTGCGTTGGCATAAAATAAAAAATAAAATAAGAGAAAGAAGATATGTTGGATATATTGTCACCATGAATTATTTATAAAGATAATGAAAGGAGGATCTAAACAAACAAATAAACCAATGACCATTAGTTTTTCAATATTAATGTCACCTTTAAACAAGAGCAAAAAGATGATTCCTGTTTTTCCCATTCTATTAGAATATATTTATTTTCTTATTTATTACAACAAATAATATTAATAAATATATTAATATAATAATATATTATTATTTATTTAGGTATTACAAATTTTATACTGCCCTACTCAGAAGCTCTGGGAAACAAAACCTTTTTGAAATTATAATCTTTTTTTTAATTATAAGTTTTTTATTTTCATACAATCATTCCATCTTCAGTTGAACAGTGTGTTGTCTGGGTACAAACATCTTTTTTAAACAATAATCAAAATTATAACGTCCTTCATTACATATTAATTCTGAATCTTTAACATAGTAATATCCACCTATTAATTATACTAATTAATTATACAATATTAATATGGTAATATTCAACATTAGTCATCATATTAACATCACTTTTAACATATCATCTTTATTTTGTTTACCTATGTCTAACTTCCATTTCTATTATTTAACTATTGATAGAATAAATCTCATACCATATAATATTCAGTTTGCTCTTTCCCTTTAACTGACAATGTTAATTTATTCATTTCCGCACACTCTAGTATTTTCCTAATCACATTCTCATCTGTAGGTATCTCTTCACCCTTCCAATTTTGTGCAAATACAATTTCTGGCTGCAGTCAATATATGTATAACTAAATATGCATTTTCCTTACTATATTCTTTGGGTAGAATCCCCAATAGAAATATTTCTGGTTTTAAATCAATATGTTGCTTTATCATTTTTTCCAACCACGTCTGTATTTTGGTCCAATATTTTTTTTGCTTTTGAACAGGTCCACCATATATGATAATATGACCCAGGTATCTGGTGACACTTCCAACATTTAGCCAATTTATCTTTAAACATCCTTGCTAGACGCACTGGCGTGAAATGCCATCTATAAAACATCTTGTATAAATTTTCTTTTTTATGCAGTTGACATTGTTAATTTATAATTCCTATCCCACAGTTTTTGCCATTTATTTTGCCATTTATCAATTGTGTGACCAAAATTTTTTTGAAATTATAATCTTCAATAATTTACAATCATAAAACTCAACCAAAAACACATAATCAATTAAAACAATATTTAAATTAAACAAAAATTGCTTAAACCTTAGTTTAAGCAATTTTAAAAGATGAAACAATAGCCTAGCTAAATAATGCATTCAATTCTATGCACGCCTACAAGCAACTAACATAGAATGTTCTTTAGAGGAGTGCCATTGAAAATGCTTGTCTCTTCATACAGAGGGTAAATACAAGGAGGAAAAGAAATAAACCTATAGAAGACCAAAAAGGACTGGCCTCTCTTACCAGTTCCAATTGGAACTGGCCAACTGGAAGTGTTTCATCCCTCAGGCAATCCAAAAAGGTACAGTTTTTGATAGTATCAAATGCCACAGGAGCATTTCCTCCACCCAGATCATGATGAAGACATCCACTAGACTGACCAGTGGAGTTTCCATTCCACATGTTGATCTGATATCTGACCAAATGATATCAAAATAATTTGCTCTATCCATGATTCTTTATAACTGATGCACTATAATCTTATCCAAAATTACCCAAAGGTAGAGACTGGAGATGGAACAAATGTTAAACAAAAATAACTCTTAAACATAAATTTGCAAAATGCCCCATATTTTTCAGTATCAGGGTGTGAGTGCTATACCAATCTAAGTAATCTCTCTAATATATTAGAATAAGATATTCATTATTTTAAAACAATTATTTATCTTTTCTTGTTGTTTCAAGTTTTTATTTTATAACATATAAAAATTCCAATTTCAATTGAACAGTGTGTTGGTACAAATATTTTTAAGAAATAATAATCAAAATGTTTACAGCAATATTCATTAATATTGTTGATTGATATTAATTATAGTAGTGTCAATAATAGTAATAACAATATTATTTGCTTAACCAATTCAACATACCTTCCTTATATCACTGATCCTATCCATCTATTTCCCTGTTTCTAGCTCCTGTTTTTTTTCAGCTAGCCATTGATAAAATAAGTCCCAAGCCAGAAAGTATTCAGTTTCCTTCTTTTCCTTGATTATAAGTGTTAGCCTATCCATTTCTGCACATTCTAATATTTTTAATCAGATTTTCATCTGTTGGGATCTCTTCACTTTTCCACTGTTGTGCAAATACAATTCTAGCTGCGGTCAATACATGTAGAATCAAATATGCATTCTTTTTGTTATACTGATCCGGCAAAATGCCCAACAAAAATATCTCTGGTTTCAAGTCAATATGCTGTTTTATCATTTTTTTCCAGCCATGAATGGATTTTGTCCATTATTTTTTCACTTTTTGACATGTCCATCACATATGATAATACAAGCCAGGTGACTTGTGGCATTTCCAATATTTTGCAGACTTATCCTTAAACATCTTTGCTAATCTTTTTTTTTTTAAATTTATAATTTATTTTATTATATAATCACACATAAACAAACATAAACTTAAACAACATATAACCACACACAAAACATACATTAAATTTGAACAGGTATTGCTAAGTTCATCTCACTTATTGTCCAATGTAGATCAAGTCCAATTCAAGATAAGTTATTGGATCTTTCTTCTATCCAGCCATCCATAAAAATTGTTCCATATTTTATAATAGTCCATTTCTTCCTTGTTTTTTATTTCCATAGTCAATTTATCCATCTCTGCGCACGTAATAATTTTTCTTAGTGTTTCTGCTTCAGTTGGAGTCTCAATATTTTTCCAGTTTTGAGCAAAAGCCATCCTTGCTGCAGTAATAATATGTATCATTAAGTAAAAAGTGTCTTTCGGATATGTCCTTTTTGTAATTCCAAGTAAAAAGAATTCTGGGGTGAATTGTATCTCCTCCTTGCACATTTCCTGTAACCATTTATGAACTTGATTCCAAAATTCCTGGGCCTTTCTGCAACGCCACCACATATGATAATAAGTGCCTTTTTCCTTGTTGCATTTCCAACAAGTAGGTGAGAGTTTATTATTAATTTTAGCTAATCTTATTGGTGTCATATGCCACCTATAGAATAATTTATAAAGATTTTCTTTGTATGGGGTTGCTAGGGTTATTTTTTTGTTTCTAATCCAAATATTCCGCCAATCATCCAAATTTATGTTATAACCAAAGTCTCTCATCCATAGTACCATTGTTTCTTTTACAATTTCTTCTTCCAGTTTGGCCTCTAGTAATACATGGTAAATTTTTTGATCATCTTTTATCCTGCCCTAGCAAAATTTCGTCCAATTCAGTCCTTGTTGTACTAATACCCAATTCCTTCTTGTCTTTTATATTTAGATTGGAGTTGCAGATAGGCCCACCATTCCAAATCTATTCCTTTATCAATCAATTGTTGTCTAGTTAGTAAATCGCCTTTCACATCTAAGAGCTCTTCATAGGTGATAATTTTGTCATATCTTAATAAATGTGGGTGCATCAAGGCTTCTAATGTTGATAGCCAAATTGGGGTTTGAATGTACATTTGTTTCTTGATTTTAAACCAGGTGTGTAAAAGTGTCTGTCTAAGTTTATGTTTTTGCACATAGCTATATCCTTTTATATTGTCTTGTCCAAGAAAAGCATGCCAACCTGACTGAAGATTATATCCTCTAATGTTAATACTCTTGTATTAGTATGGTTGATCCAGTCTTTTAACCAAGTCATTATTGCAGCACTATGATACAATTCCCAATTTGGCAAACCCAATCCACCTCTCTCTGTGGCATCTTGTAGTAATTTTAATTTTATCCTCGGTTTTCTTTTGCCAAATAAAACTTGATATTATCTTGTTTAACCTATCAAAAAAGGCTCTATTAAGTATTATAGGAGCGTTTTGAAAAAGGAATAGTAATTTAGGTAAGATATTCATTTTTACCGTGGCTATCCTGCCCATAAAGGATAAATTTAAATTATTCCATCTTATTAAATCCTCCGATATTCGTTTAATAAGGGGGTCATAATTATCTTTCTTGAGGGAGCTAAATCTGGTTGATATAATAATTCCTAAGTACTTTATTTTTTCCACAATTTCAATATCCATTATTGTGGCCAGTGCTTCTTTCTGTTTATTTGTCATATTTTTCGTGATCATTTTAGTTTTATTTTTATTAATTTTGAGTCCCGCTACAAGGCCAAATTCCTCCAGTTTCTGTAACAATTTAAGTCCTGAGGTTTGTGGTTCTTCCAGAATAAAAAGCAGATCATCAGCAAATGCTTGTAGTTTAAACTCTTCCTTCTTAATTTTTAATCCTTTTATATCGCTTTCCTGTTGGACCATCCTAATTAAGGCCTCCAGGGTCATGATAAACAGCAGAGGGGACAGTGGGCATCCTTGTCTAGTTCCTTTCTGTATTTGAAATCTTCTCGTCAGTCCCCCATTTATTAAAATTTGAGCTTCTTGTTTTTGATAAATAGCTGTAATAACATTTATAAATTTGGGTCCTAAATTCAGAAATTTAATTTGTTGTAGAATAAACTCCTATTTCACATTATCAAATGCCTTTTGGGCATCTAGAAATAGTAGCAGCTTGATCAGCACTACGTTCTTCATAATACTCTAATATATCTAATGTTACCCTAATGTTATTTCTGAGATGTCTTTGTGGGAGAAAACCATTTTGATCTGCAGAGATAAATTTATTAAGTATTCTTTTAAATCTTTCAGCTATAATGGTCATAAAAATTTTATAATCCACATTAAGAAGGGAAATTGGTCTATAGTTACCTGGTTCTGTCAAGTCAGCACCTGCTTTTGGGATGATAGATATTCTGGCCTCTTGCCAAGATTGGGGGCATTTCGCCTTGTCGAGGACTTCATTAAAGATCTTCAACAATTCTTTCCCTAAAATTTCTTGTTGCGATTTATAAATTTCTGCGGGTAGGCCATCTGGTCCCGGGGCTTTATCAGTTTTTTGCTTTATGATGGCCCCATATACTTCTTGGAGGGTTATGTTTTGGTTTAAAAATTCTTTATCCTCATCTAAAATTTCTGTAAAATCAACTTTCTTCAAATAGTTTTGAATCTGGTCTTCTGTTGTATGATTAACTTCTGTGTACAAGTCACTATAATATTTTTGAATAATGCACTTTTTTTCTTCCTCCTTAAAGCATAACTTCCCTTGTTCATTTCTTAGTTTGGTAACCCACCTCTTTTCATGCTGTTTCTTAAGTCTAGAGGCTAACCAGCGCCCTGGTTTGTTTGCATTCTCAAATTGATATTGTTTCGTTTTCTTTAATTTCTGGGCAAGTTCATCTTTATCAAGTAGATTTATTTTGTGATTAACCAAGTCCAATTGTAATTTAATTTGTTTATCTTGTGGTGCGACCTGCAATTTATCAACCCATTCCTTATACTCTTGTTGTAATTTTGCTCTCTGTTGTTTTTTCTCCTTGTTCTTTTTGGCCATATATTTAATGGACACCCCCCTCATTACAGCTTTGGCTGTATCCCAGTTGTTCTGTAGTGAGGTATCTTGGGGATTATTTTCTCGAAAGAAAAGTTCTAACTCACTTGTCAATAACTTATTAAATAGTTCCTCTTTTAAAATAGACCTCTGAAGCATCCAATTTCTTGGTTGTTGTTTCCCTTCCCACCTTAGCCTAATCATATTATGAGCCGCTAATACATTTGGTTCAATTATTATGTCTGCAATTTCTGAGTTTAATCTTTTTGTCATCCACATCATATCCAGTCTTGACCAGGACATGTGGCGATTAGAGTAGTAAGTAAATTGTTTTTTATCTAAGTTCCTTTCTCTCCAGACATCATTAATATTAAACTCTTTAGTAAGGTCTAAGAATGTTTTGGGTAACTTTTTCTTCTTTTCCAGGTTAATGTTATTTCCCTTGTAATCTAGTAGTTTATCCGTAACCGCATTAAAATCTCCTATGATAGATAACTCCTGGTACTGTAATTCTTTAAGTTTATTGTGTAATTTTTGAAAGAAGGATTCCTGGGGGCCGTTTGGTGCATAGATTACCACTAGTAAGCTTTTAATCTCTCTTATTTCAATCTCTACCATTAGAATCCTGCCTTCTTTATCCGAATATATTAATGAGGCTGGGATCCTCTCTTTTATATAAAGTACCACTCCTCTCTTTTTCTTTTGGTCTAAAGATGAGAACAAGTTTCCCAATTTTTTATTTTCTAATAAATGTTTTTGTTTTTGTGAAATGTGAGTCTCTTGTAAAGCAATGATGTCAGCTTTTTGTAGTTGTAAGTATTTGAAAAGCTTTTTTCGTTTTATTGGGGAATTTAAACCATTAATGTTCCAGGATATGCAATCACATACGTTTACATTTTTATTGTATTCTATACTTGGTACTTCTAGTGACTCTAACGTCTTTGGGTTCTTCTGTAGGTTTCCCTTTCCCATTGTCGTCATCTTTATTTTCTATTATATTTACCTTTCTATTTATATCTGGGATTTCCCCTTCCTCTCTCCTCATTGGTTCTCGATCTTCCACTTCTCGTTCTCTATTCAGTTGTTGATCAAAAAACATCTCTGCTTTCTCTATCGTATCTAGTTTATATTTCTTGTCTGCCCAAGTCAGCATTACCTTCTGGGACTAGCCATCTAAAATTAATGCCTCGTTTTATAAGTTTGGTGGTTAAAAATTGATAGGGTCTTCTTAAATCCCTTATTCTTTTAGGGGTCTGTTTAAGTATTATAATTTGCTTACCAGCATACTCTACAGTATTATCCCTAGCTCTATGCAGAATTTCATCTCTAAGAGATTTCCTTACAAGTTTTACATGGACCTCTCTCGGTAGGTTAAGTCGTCTTGCATAGTTGGTTTGCACCCTATACAGTTCGTCAATGTCCTTTATCAACTCTTCCTTTTCTATTTCCAATAAATCAGCAAATATGTTAGTGATCACCACCCATAAATTTTCACCTTTGTCTTCTCTCACATTTTGTAATCTCAAATAATGGGCCGCTTTTTCTGCCTCGAGATGTATTATCGCCAATTCTAATTCCTTATTTTCCCTTTCTAACTTGTCAGTTATTTCATCCACCCTCTTCTCCTCCATGTTTACCTTTGTTTCAATTTCTATTATTTTTTCCTGGTTCTTTTTCATCTCTTGCTGGAATATCTCAAATTTTTCATCTATTTTTTGAATTTTTTCCTTCAAATCCGTTCTCACCGACCCTATCTCTTTTTTCATGTCCTCATGATTTTTAATCATCATGTCTTGCATTTCTAGCATCAGAGCCTGTAAGTCTTTCGGGGGATTTGGGCGCTCTTTTGGTAGCATCTCATCGATTACCCTTTGCGCAGATGGGCTCAGCACAGTTGTAGTAGTCACTGATTGGGTGGGTGGTTTCCTGATTGCACCCGTTTTTGAAACGCTCGACATTTTTTCAAATTTACTCACAATTTTCCCCACACCGGTAAGTAAAATTTAACATCCCCCTTGTGTCTTTACACCAGATAACTCCGTTCCCCAATTTCCTCCCCTCTTCTGAAGATTGTCTAAAATAGAGATTATAGCTAAAATGCCTTCTGTGCCTAATCAAATCCCAACAGTATCCGCTGGGTGAGATCATCCGTGGCTTTGGGGTGAAATTCCATCAGTACGCTGATGATACTCAGCTGTACTTTTCCACCCCTGGCCAGATCAGCGATGCCCTCTCCCTGATGTCCCGGTGCTTGGATGCGGTACGGACCTGGATGAGTAGGAACATGCTCCGACTCAACCCGGCCAAGACTGAGTGGCTTTGCGTGTCGGCGTCTCGGCCCAGCCAGGATTGTTTATCCTTGGCCATAGGGGGAGGTGTTACCCCCTGTGGATAGGGCACGGAATCTGGGGGTCCTCCTGGATGTACGGCTCCGGTTGGAGGAGCAGGTGGGGGCCGTCGCCAGGGGCCTTTGCCCAGCTCTGTCTTGTTCGACAACTTCACCCTTTTCTGGATCGAGAGCCCTACGCCGGTTACTCATGCCCTTGTCACCTCGAGACTGACTACTGCAACGCTCTCTATCTAGGACTGCCCTTGCATACCATCCGGATTGCAGTTGGTGCAGAATGCGGCGCGGTGGTGATGGGAGTTACCCGGTTCTCCCATGTTACCCCCTCCTGCGTGGCCTGCATTGGTTGCCGATTGCGCTCGGGTGAGATTCAAGGTTTTAGTTTTAACATTCAAAGTCCTACACGGCATGGGTCCCCAATATTTGAGGGAGGCGTCTTCTTCCAATAGCTAGCTCCGGCCGCCTGTGCGGGCTCATAGGCAAGGACTCCTCGGGGTTCCATCGGCGGTCAATGCCGGTTGGTACTTCCCCGGTTGTTTGACCAACTGTGACCTCCTTTGGGGAGGGATGGGTTTTTAATATATTTTATTGTATTGTTATGTCTTATATTTGGGCTTGTTAGTTTAATGTCTTTTTAAATATTTATTGTTCTGTGTTTTTAGTTGTGAGCCGCCCCGAGTCCTCGGAGATGGGGCGGCATACAAGTTCAAATATAAATAAATAAATAAATAAATAAATCAACAAGTATAATTGTTAGTAGTAAAATCAGTTGGTTTCTTCCACTCAGTAAGTAATTATTCTGATCACCTAAAAGCTTATCTAATATCTTAACATGTATAGGATTTATAGCTATTTCACTGCTTTGCTGCTATATCAATTAATACAGTTCTGAGTTAATTATCTTATCAGTTGTAATTTCCCAAAAATTTCGGTATTTCAATATTTTAAGTAAGTAAAGATCTAATTACAAAAAAGAACAAAAAAAAAGGAAGGAGAAGGAAGAAACAGAGAAGAGGGGGAAAAGTGAAGAAGGAGGACCAAAAGAAAAGGGGAGAGAAGTATCCGACTTAATAGAGTAAAGCCTAAGGGAGGGGAATAAAACAGGGAAGAAATATAATGTATCACTTTTCAATCCACTCTTCAATCCAGATCTTGGTGCTCTAGCGTGACTTGTGAAGATTCTGTGCAACTTTCTCCACTTTCCTCCTTTCCTGTGACTGATTATCTTCTGGATCTGATACTATAGAAAGTTTCCTGTATGACTTAGGGTTCCTCTATGACTCGACAGTTCTCTTGATTAGACCAGTTTCAAAAGAGGTTCAAAGTGTAAAATCAAATATAATCTACACGTTTTAGTTAATTATCTTAAGAGATTTTTCAATTTGCTCTCCTTAGATCTTGATTTAATTAAATCGCTTCCTTTCACTTTTGTGCCAGAACGTTGATTAAAGAGTTTGCAGCGTCCGTTTTAGCCAACTCCGCTGCTATCCTTAAATCCGGCAAGGGGGAGGACGAGTCTTAACTTCACGAATAAATCTATTTAGATCCAGCCCGAAATATCAAAACTTTTCTTCCAACAACCTGCAGTCATATATAGCTGATCAGTTAGCTAAACTTTTTCTCCTTCAATCTTTAATTTTTTTAACTCTCCTTCGTTTCAATTCTTCCGCTCACCATAGGTCTCGCCGCTCAGCCACCCATTCAAATCAGAGCTAATAGTTTATCTTTGGATAACTCAAAGTTGTTATTGGCGTCCAAAATAGTTTTCAATAAAATATACTTGTTGGATGTTCTTTAGGTTCGCAAAGCTCTACCTTGTTCTGTTTGGTCACCGCTAGTGTGGTCAGCTGTCAACACCGGAAGGAAGCCATTGCTGGTGCCTCGTTCCTCTGCCGCTCGTACTGGTTCACCCCCGAATCCGCTTCAGATCGCCACCTGAAACTTCTCCTTGGGGGACCCCTCTCCTTCAGGAACCCTCCAAGCCCCTTCTGGACTCCGTAGAGCCCCTGCAACCGGAGAATGAAGATCTGTGCTCTGCAGAAGCCTCTGCTTGCACGTCTCTTCCCTTTGACAGCTGACCGGAAGTCCCCATCTTTGCTAATCTTGATGATGGAGAATGCTATTTATAAAGCATTTTATAAAGATTTTCTTGGCATGCAATAGACATTGTTAATTTATAATTTCTATCCCATAGTTTCTGCTACTTTTCTATCTCAAACCGATAGCCAAATTTTTTAGCTCATACTATCACTGTCTCTTTTACTTGTTCATCTTCCATCTTAATATTTAATAAATAGCTATATAATTTCTTTATTATTTTTTCATCTGTCCATGTTAACAACTGAGCTATTTCTGTTAGTTCTTTATGGAAACCATACATTTTGACACCCTTCTCATATCTAGATTGTATCTGCAAATATGACCACCATGTTATCTCAATTCCTTGATCACTCAATTCCTGTTTGGTTTTGAGTTCCCTCTTTTCATTCAGAATATCTTGATATCTGGTAATATTCTCCATATCAATAACATTTGGGTAGATCAATGCTTCCATTGTTGAGAGCCAGACCAGTATTTTCAAATAGTGTTGTTCTTTAATTTTCTCCCATACTGATAATAATGTATTTCTAATATAATGTCTATGGAAATAGCTATGTATTTTATTTTTTCAATACCATAAAAAAACATGCCAACACAGTTGGAGATCATGTGCCTCCAAGGTCAAGTCTTTTATTCCTCAAGCCAATTCATTCTTTCATCCAAGTAAGTATTGAAGCCTGATAGTACAATTCCCAATCTGATAGGCCAAGACCCCCTCTATTTTTAGAAACTTGCAACATTTTCAAACTTATCCTTGCTTTTTTTCCTTGCCAAATAAAATTTAATATTGTTTTGTTTAATGCCTTAAAGTAATTTTTGTCCAATTTTATTGGTATTGTTTGAAATAAATATAATATTGGCAAGATATTCATTTATATAGTGGCTATTCTTCCCATCAATGACAATTGCAGATTTTTCCACTTCTCCAAATCCATTTTAATTTGTTGCATCAATTTATAATTATCTTCTTTAATCATTACACATCTTGCTGTTAACTGAATTCCTAAATATTGAACTTTCTTAACTATCTGTTTTCCTCATTAATTCTTTTTCTGTGTATCTGTAATGTTTTAGCTAATATTTTAGTTTTGTCTTTATTTATTCCTCATTAATTCTTTTTTTTGTGTATCTGTAATGTTTTTAGCTAATGTTTTAATTTTGTCTTTATTTATTTTCAATCCTGCAACTTCCCCATATTCTTCTATTTTTTAAAATTAATTTAAGTCCAGTTTCTTGTGGATCCTCCAGAATAAAAACGAAGTCTGCAAATGCCTGTAACTTATACTTTTCCTTTCTTATCGCCGTACCTTTAATTTCTTTATCTTGTCTAATATTTCTATTTAACACTTCTAATGTTAATATAAGTAGTAAAGGGGATAATGGATATCCTTGTCCTTTGCCTTTTGTTATATTAAAATTCTCTGTCATATCTCTATTTACCATCACTTTTGCCATTTGCTTGTGGTATATTGCCTTAATCATGTTAATAAATCTCTTCCCAAAGTCCATAAATTTTAGTTGTAACAACATAAATTGCCAGTTCACATTATCAAATGCTTTCTGCACATCCAGAAAAATCAACGTCATTTCTTTTCCAGGATGCACTTCATAATATTCCAATGTGTTTAAGATCATTCTCATATTATTTTTAATCTGTCTCTTAGGCAGGAAGCCATTTTGATCTGAATGTATAAATTCATTCAAAAACCTTTTCAACCTCTCTGCTATTATTGAGGCTAATATTTTATAGTTAGCATTCAGCAGGATATGGGTATATCGTTTTTTATCTGCATTAAGTCTAAATATTCTTTCAGAATAAGAGTAATGTTTGCTCCCATCCACGAGTTTGGTATTTTCACTTTAAACAGTACTTCATTGTAAACTTCCTACATTGATGGGCCCAGAATATCCTGTAAATGTATAAAATTCTGCCGGCAAACATCCAGTCCTGGTGTTTTATTATTCTTTTGCCTCTTAATCAATTCTGACAGTTCCATCATTGATATACATTCATTTATCATAACTTTCACTGTTTCCGGTACTTTAGGTAGATCTGCTTTTTCTAAATATTGTTTAATTCTCTCTTCTGGAACATTTTCCTTATCATACAGTTTTTCATAATAATCTTGGATTATTATTATTATTGTCCTCATTTTGATGATATAAAGTTCCTTTCTCATCTACTAATCTATATATCAATTTCTTTTCTTTCTCTGCTTTAAACTTAAATGCCAGTCATCTTCCAGGTTTATTTGCATTTTCAAAAAAAGTTCTATTTTGCATTTTTAATTTTTTGAGCCAATTCTTCTTTGTGTAGTAGATTCAGTTTGTGTTTATTTAATTCCATTTGATTTTTTAAAGTCTTTTTTTTTGGTGTTTCTTTCTGTAATTCTAATTCCAATTTTTTATCTTCTTCTAATGTCTTTTGGTTTAGTTTCTTTTTCTTAACCCCCCCCCCCATAAGTTAATCCCTGAATATACGCCTTGGCAGTATCACATACATTTTGTAGTGAAGTTTTTTTTCTTTCTTGTTCTCTTTTTTAAAAAGTCTATTTCTCTTTCCATAATTTGTATAAATTCCTCATTGTTTAATATTATCTGGTTCAATGCCCATCTCCATTTTTTTCTTCTGTTCTTTCCACTTCATTCTCACTGGACTGTGATCTGCCCAGATGCTTATCTCTATTTCTATTTATTGAGTATTTGACTTTAACTCCAGTGACATCCATATCATGTCTATTCTTGACTGGGACATATGTGTATTTGAATAAAATATGTATTTATTTCTCTTAGGATTTATCTCCCTCCATACTTCTTGAATACCTATTTCTTCTGCCCTGAAACCAAGGCCAGAGCCACCCAGGACACAACTGGAATGAGGTCCCAAATGTGCCACTGATATGTCCCGGAAGGCCCTTCAGGCTGCAGAGGTCCCTCCCCACCCAGCAGAAGAGGGGGAACCCCAGGCAACAATGACTAGCCACCAGATTCCTATGACAGAGAGGACAAGGGTGAAAATGACCCAATGGTGAGTGGACCGGTCCCCCCTTTCATTTTCCCAATATGGCTCACAGTCCCAAAAACAGGGACCCAGGGGACTTTTCAAGCCCTAATAGACTCAGGTTTCACTAGATGCCTGATCAACATAACCACGGTCCTGAAACTGGGGATCAGACAAAAAAGGCTGACCCACTCGATCCGGTTGGAACAGGTAGATGGGTCCCTATTGGGGAGAGCTTATGCCACTCACCTAACTGAACCAGTGAGGCTAGATGTTATGGGGTTGTGTTTGCTTTTAGTCTTCTATCTCTATGTGTCTCAGTGAGGCATTTCCAGTTCCTGTGAATATTTGTATATATGTCTTTAAGACGTTTTTAAGTCTTTGTCTCTATTGCATTTTACTCATTAAACTTATCTGAAACATGGTGTCAGAAGTGGTTCTGCCCTCAAAGCCCAGCGTTTGGAGCAAGAATTATAGCACCATGGCAGTAGCTAATAGCATACCACCCCCGGAACCCATGAGGATGAGTGGGGATTGTGATAATAATTGGGATACTTTCAGAGCAGAATTTGAAGATTATTCTCTGGCTACAGGCCTAATTGATAAGCCGGCCACGGTACAGCGCGCCACATTAAGAAGATTGATGGGTGCAGAATGCCTTCATGTTTATAAACACAGTTTAACTCTTACGGAGGAACAGAAGAGTGATACTAAGGCTATTTTGGATGCATTGGAAGCTTTTTTTAGACCTCATAAGAATGTTATATATGAAAGATATCTTTTTGGCAGCTGCAAGCAAGAAGAAGGAGAGGCAATAGATACCTTTGTTACACGGTTAAAGGAAAGGGCAGCAAGATGAACTTATTTGGGAGAAAATAGTTTTAGGCATTGCCAGTGAAAGCACACGCTGCTGCTTACTGAGGGAACATAGTTTAAGCCTACAAACAGCAATAGAAATATGTTGGACTACAGAACTTACAGATAAATGGTTGAGGGCTTTGGAGCGAGATAAACAGACCAGCTGTGTTAATGTAGCTTCCACGCTGAGGAGTTGCCAGCAACAGCACCAGCATAAATTCAAGCCTCATAATTTGTTAGAAGATAACCACACACCATGTAAGTACTGTGGCAATGTGCATGCACATGGGAGAGATTAGTGCCTGGCATAGGGCAAGAACTGTAGAGTGTGTGGGAGGCTGAATCATTTTGCTGGGGTGTGTTCATCATGGAAAGTAGCAGTAAGGAAGCTGCATACGATGGAGCAAACGTTTGATTCAGAGGATGCATCGTTATTTACCACTGATGTGGTTTATATGAAAGAATGTGTTGGTGCGGTACACGCAAAAGGCAAAAAGTGGTTTGTCAATCTTAAATTTAAGGTTGAACCTGACAGGTTCAACCCTGTCAGTTGGACTCAGGGGCAACATGTGATGTGATGAGTCTAAAGGATAAAAGGAAATTGGCACCCGAAATACCCCTTCAGCCTAGCAGTACCAAACTGAAGTTATATTCTGGGGAACTGGTGGACTCTTTGGGCCTATTTCAAACAGAGTGTAGCATATGTGGGGACACTCATAAATTGGAATTTGAGATTGTGGACATTGATCAGAAGCCATTATTATCAGGCTCAAGATGTGAGCGCTTGGGACTAATGCGATTTACCATTCCGAGGGAGTTACACACTGCTGAAACTCATTTCTCCAAATCCCTGGAGAGGCCACTGATGAAACATCAAGTCCTCCAAGTTTATAAGGAGGTGTTTGAGGGCCCTATTGTATCTGTTCCAGGAGGGGTTCATTTTCAACTTGATCCTACTATCCCTCCAGTACAAAGTGCCCCATGTAATGTCCCCATAGCTATCAAGTCACAAGTCAAAGCACAATTAGATAAGTACGAAGCAGAAGGACACATTATTTCAGTATCTGAGCTGACTGACTGGATAAGTAACATGGTTGTGATTAGGAAGCCAGAGAAGATCCAAACCTGTATTGATCCTAAGTTTCTGAATATGGCTTTGAAACAATCACATTACCTAATGCCAATGTTAGAGGATGTTTTGCATAAGCTGCCCAAAGCATGGGTTTTCATGCTTGTTGATGCTAGAGATGCCTTCTTACAGTGTAAACTGGATGAAAAGAGCAGTTATATGACTACATTCTGTACTCCTTGGGGCAGAAAGAGATGGCTCAAGCTGCCCTTTGGTGTCTCCGTAGCGCCAGAGGTGTATCAAAGAAAGCAGCATGAACTATTAAGCGGCCTTAGTGGAATTGAGCCAATAGCGAATGACATTCTTATAGTTGGGTGTGGCGAAACAGATGACAAAGCAGAGCATGACCATGATGGGAAGCTAATAGCACTATTGGAATGGTGTAGGCAGATGAGGCTGAGGCTTAGTATAAAGAAGCTGCAGTTTAAGGTGCGAGAAGTCCGCTTTCATGGACATATTTTATCATCACAAGGCTTAAAAGCAGATCCAGATAAGGTTAGAGCCATTGCGGACATGCCACCGCCTACCAATGTCAAAGCAATGCAGAGATTTATTGGCTTTGTTGCATATTTAGCAAAATTTTTGCCACACCTGTCTGAGGTGTGCCAGCCATTGAGACGTTTGTTGGACAAAGATGCGGGTTGGGACTGGCTTCCTAAACATGACCAGGCAGTACAAAAGATAAAATGCTTGGTTACTACTGCCCCAGTGTTAAAATATTATGATGTCACAAAGACAGTTACTATTCAAAGTGACTCAAGCAAGAACGGTCTGGGATGTTGTTTGTTGCAAGTAGGTCAGCCGGTTGCATATGCATCCAGGGCTCTTTCGCCAGCAGAACTGAATTACGCGTAGATTGAGAAAGAATGTTTACATATTGTATTTGCTTGCCAGCATTTTCATTACTATCTTTATGGCAGAGATGCAATCATAGCCGAAATGGATCATAAGCCACTAATAGCCATATTTAAGAAGCCCTTTTTGTGTGCTCCTAAGCGCTTGCAAAGCATGATGTTCAGTCTATAGCATTATAATCTCAACATTGTTTTCAAGCCAGGACATGAAATGTATATCAGTGATACTTTGAGTAGAGCCACAGTAGATCAGGCGGCCTCGGGAGGAGAATGTGAATATCAAATGGTTTGCTGGTTGCGACAGGAACAAACCTTCTTTGCTGAAATCAACCAAGCAGATTATCTTAATGTTACGAATCAGCAGTTACATCAGTTAAGGCAACATACAGATATGGATGTGGCCTTACAAACATTGAAGGATATTGTGCTGAGGGGGTGGCCAGATGAGAAAGAGGCACAAAGATTAAAGTCGCAGAGATTAAAGACATCTTTACCTGTGGCAAATAAGTTGCTCGAGCCAGTGGTGATACAAGGGGTCCCTGAAAGGCTGCGGCAGAAGAGGCAAGTAGCCAAGGCCAAATACAATGAATCAGCGAGAGATTTGCCAGAGCTGAAGGTAGGGGAACGAATTTGGATGAGACCACTGCCCGGAGATCGGACAGGCCATTGGGAAATGGGTAGCTGCCTACAACAAGTGGCACTGCATTCCTACTTGGTGGATGTTGGAGGAACATGCTACCGGTGCAATCGTGTGGATTTGCGTGTGGCTGAGCAACTGGACTTTTCATACCCAGTGGGTGGGTTAGAGCCAGTCGCCAAACCAAACCCACTTATGGACAATAAAGAATGCACAGTCGACATTGATGAAAGTCCTGAGCAAGTTGGTGTGCCTAGCAGTAGCCAAAGGCTAGATGTCTCAGGAAATGGCGAGCTGGACTCAGAGGTTTTAGTGAGGTCAGAGAAGCTCTCAGTGCAAACAGACCCTGTTCATATGAGAGAGCCAGTCGTCACCCCGAATGGCAGATGTTCACACCCCCCTGACAGGCTCAACCTGTAGAAAGTGTTGGTCATACCAAAAAAGGGGAGATGTTATGGGGTTGTGTTTGCTTTTAGTCTTCTATCTCTGTGTGCCACAGTGAGGCCTTTCCGGTTTCTGTGTGTATTTGTATATATGTCTTTAAGACGTTTTAAAGTCTTTGTCTCTATTGCATTTTACTCATTAAACTTATCTGAAACACTAGAGCTAGCAGATCACTGGGAAGCAATTCAATTCATAGTAGCCCCCAAAATGACAGACGCAGTCATACTGAGACTCTCCTGGTTAGAAAACGTGGGGCCCAACCATCTAGTGGCCAGGGGGCAGCTGCAGATTGATGTCAGAGGGGATGTCAGAGCATTTGGCAGCATGACTACCTTTATGAGACAACTCAGGAGCAACACACAGCACACAGAGACTTAGACAGTAACAGTGGTTTAATGTACAACAGGTATATACAGATAACATACTCGTGGTAGGCAAAATACCTCTACAAGCAAGCTTTCTTCTTTCTAACACACAGAGAACTTCTGCACTGGTCACAAGGAAAGAGAACTACGCCCTCTAATGGCTGCCTTTATATACACACCTCTTAAAGGGAACTTTACTCTCCAGCTTTAAAGGGAAATATCCATACCTTGCTGAATCACTCTTGTTACATCAGCCAGACTTACACCACCTTCTCAGCATCTTGCAGCTATTCACTGCTGGTCAGTTTCTAAATCTTAATACCTTAACACTCCTCCCATTTAAAACTGAAGAGCAGATAGACCAAACAATTTAACATATTTATTATTTCCACAGATACAGGCTTCTTTAACTCTTATACAGCCGCTTTAACATTACAATATTTAATAAACATTTACATCTGTATAGCTTCTTTTTACTTCAAATTACAGTGTCATCAAACACCATCTGTGTAACACCATTTGTGCCCTACTGCCTTTTTTCCTTCTGGCAATCTAATTATCTCCTGGCAATTTTGGAATTCATACATGACACTGTATGCTCTTACCCCACTTGCTGTGAACCATTCAGGAGGTATACCTTTGTTACTCCTCTCAGATCTCCTAGGTATTATATGTTCCTATGTGTCTGTTACAAGTCTCTCTTCTTCTATATCTTCTGAATCTACATCCTCTGTGTCTTCTCTTTTTATCTCAGGTCTATCCTCTTCTATCCAGTTATCTATATCTGATCTGGTTTCTTGTCTCTCCTTCCCTATCTCACTATCTGGTAAACTAGGACTACTTGTTGGCATGAACACTTTAATGAGTTGCATGTACTTTATTTCAATTATTCTGCTCTGCAAAACTAGCAGATCCTGAAATAACTACCTGTTTGGTACCATCTGAAAATCTGTATCCTTTTGTTCCTGGCTCATACCCAATGAATCTTAACTTCCTGTCTTTACACTGTCCTTTTCTCCTGGTACCTTTTGGAATATGTACCCAGGCATAGCTGCCAAATGTCCGTAAATAGGCTGATGAGGGTTTCCTACCATGTAACATAAAATATGGTGTTTCTTGTATCACCACACTCCATAACCTGTTATTAATATAATTTGATGTCCTCATGGCTTCCCCCCCAGTATACTTTACTCATGCCTGCATCAGCAAGCAATGTATTCTTCATGGTCTGTATCACACCATTTCGTCATTCAGCCACTCCATTTTTTTGCTGGTGAATAAGATTCATTTTTCTATACCTAATTTCCAGACTGCTTAACCACCTTTGGAACTTGTCAGACATAAACTCTGATCCCCTGTCCGTTTGTAGCTGGCATACCTTATACCCATATCATCTCTCTACCATTGTTACCCATTGCCTGAATTGTTGCAATACTTCAGTTTTATTTTTCAGTAAATAACAAAACCCATATCTACTATAATCATCCACTATGACTAAGGCATATCTTGCTCCTCCTAAAGAGAGTGCCATGGGGCCAACCAAATCAGCATGAACTAACTGTAATACTCTGTTTGTTTGTCTTTCACTTTTTCTACTCACAGGGTATACTTTGGATTTTGCCTCTTTACAGACAGCACAATCTAAATACACATGACATTTTTTAAACTTAAGCCCTTCAGCTGGTTCCGGCATTTTCTTAAGTACATCAGAACTTATGTGCTCCAGTTTCCAATGTAACAAATGAACACAATTATCATGTGTGGGAGCATTCTTAAGTACACGTGCACAATTATTGTCTTGCCTTCCTAGAATGTACAGGCCATCCTTCTTATCCCCTTGTGCATGTATCTTTCCATTCTTCCTAATAGTGTACTAGTCCCACTGCAAATAGTATTTCATAACCCTGTCTGTCCAATTTGGATATACTCAACAAATTATGTTCTAATGCAGGTACATATAAGACATTATATAACATTTCACATATTTCAGGTACATACATATTACCTTCCCCTTTTCCAGCAGCTCTTTGTCCATCAGCCAGGCTAACCCACATTTGCTTTGCTGGTTTCAAACCAGAAAATGCTTGTGGATTATTAATAATTATCTGGCTTGCCCCACTGTCCAACAACCACATATTCCTGGTGTGTTCAGTTGTTGATGCTGCCAGGGAAAATGATGCTGGAGAACCATTCCACATGTGCTGCGTAGTCCTGTACCCTTGTCTTGCTGCTGCTCTGTTCCTCCTTTCAGGGCAGTGTCTCTGAAGATGCTCAATAGATCCACATGTGTAGCATTTCTTCACAAAGTTCACTGTCTCAGCTACTCTGACACCATCCTGGACCTTTGCAGAGGCTGTTTTGTGCTGAACGCTCTCTCCTCTCATTCCTGGTCTCCTCTCCAGCCATTTCTGCTCCACCTCTAACAACCTACCAGTTAAATATGCCATGGTTAAATCTCATTCTTGCATAGACTCCAGACTTGTCACAAGAACATCCCATGAACTGACCAAGGAAATGAGCACAACATACACCTTGTGTGCCTTCATAAATGTCATTCCTCTTTCTTCCAACTCAAGGAATGTCCTTCTCATATTCTGCAGATGTGTGGACATACACTCTCCTGGCTTCACTGTGCCTTATACAGCCTCCTAGTCAGCAACACTTTACTGTATGCAATTTCTCTCACATACACACTGTGCAATGCCTCCCAGTACTCCTTCACAGACTGGAAACCCCTCACATGTATTGGCTGACTATCCTCCAAAGCCAAAATTATGCTGGCTAAAGCCTTTTCATCTTTCTTCTGATCCCCATCATCCAGGACTGCCAGTGGATCAGCAACAATAGTCCACAACTCCTCCCTCCATAGATACATCTCTATCTTCACATTCCAGGAGAGGTAATTTGTCTCATTCAGCTGAGACACCAAGCAAACCTCCCCCAATTACACCAATGGAAGCCATGCTGCCTACTTTCTTTCACAAGCCACTAATCATGATTTAAACCACTTCACTCTGGTGCAAGCTCACACTGGGTTTCTCTTCTCTCTAGGCTTTACAGTCACTCTGACTTTCTCTCTATACTGGGCCCATAACCTGTCAGAGTGTTTGGCAGCCTGACTACCTTTATGAGACAACCCAGGAGCAACACACAGCACAGAGATTTAGACATTAACATTGGTTTAATATACAACAGGTATATACAGATAATATACAAGTGATAGGCAAAATACCTTTACAAGCAAACTTTCTTCTTCCTAACACACAGAGAACTTCTGCACTGGTCACAAGGAAAGAGAACCATGCCCTCTAGTGGCTACTTTTATATACACACCTCTTAAGGGGAACTTTATTCTCCAGCCTTAAAGGGAAAGATCCATACTCTGTTGAATCACTCTTGTTACATCAGCCAGACTTACATCAGCTTCACAGCATTGTGCAGCTACTCACTGCTCGTCAGTTTCTAAATCTTAATATCTTTACAAACTTCTGCACTGAATATTGGTCACAACGAAAGAGAACCATGCCCTCTAAAGGCTGCTTTTTATACCTCTTAAACAGAACTTTACTCTCCAGCCTTAAAGGGAAATACCCATACTATGTTGAATCATTCTTGTTACATCAGCCTACATCTGGCAGCTATTCACTGCTGGTCGGTTCTTAAATCATAATACCTTAACAGGGGACCCCAATCCCCTTCACACCAGCAAACAGAAGCACCACCCGTGCAGAAAACCCTCCCATAGGGCTCACCAGAACAACTGGCAGCCACCTCTGACAAAACCCCAGAGACTGAACAGATCCCAAAAGAATATCAGGCCTCACAGAAGTATTCAGCGATGCCATGTGCGACATCCTACCTCCCCACCATGAGACAGACTGTGCCATCAAACTCATCCCTGGGACAAAACTACCCAACCCATGACACCCCAGGAAATGCAAGAAATGTGCAAATACATAGACAAAAACCTAGCAAGGGGGTTCCTTGAGCCAACCAAGCCACAGGTTGCAGCCCCAGTCCTGTTCAAAGAGAAAAAAGATGGAACTGTGCAATTATGCATGGATTTTAGGGGCATAAACTGTGTGTGTGTACACAACCTATACCCTCTCCCTCTCATGAAGGACATGCTATCTCATCTGGCCAAGGGAAAAGTCTTTACCAAATTAGACCTCAAAGAAGCGTACTACCGAGTATGCTTCAGGGAGGGAGATGAATAGAAAACAACATTCAACTGCCCCCTAGGAGCTTCCAATTCAAAGTGATGCCTTTTGAACTGCAGGGTTTCCCCAGCAGTGTTCATGCAGTTAATAAACAAGGTGCTGCACAAGCACCTTTATAAGGGTCTACTTGAACGATATTATGGTGACCCAGAGTATATCAGAAATATAACAAAATACAAACCATAACTAAAAGTCCTTTACTGCCTTCAACTTGGCTTCCCTGTTTAATTGTTCACAGTGGAGGAGTAAACTAGGTTCAGAATAACATTTCAAAGGCAAGAAACACAGTTGACAGTCAAAGAGCTGATAACAAAGCCAAAAACAAACCGCTTTGACAGGAGTTCGAAGGCAAGCCAAGATAGTTAATTCCACATTCCAGACAGATACCCAGGGAGAGTCAATGGGCAGAACGCCAACAAAGATAAACTTCATTTGAAGAAAGCACAAGATTGGCCTCAACATCTGTGACTACGCAGCTGCCGACTCTTATGCATAGCTCCCAGCTGCAACCCATGAGGAGGATCATGGCCCTCTCCTCCCGAGTAGACCACACTTTTCCCTGATCCTCTCTTTTCTGCGTGCCCTGGGATGGATAGGAGATGGGCCTGGATCCTCCTCTGATTGTTCAGCCGGCCTCTGCCCTTCCCCAGCCTCCTCCATCACCTCTGGAGCCACACTCCCACTCCCTGTTGGCTGTTTCTCCTCTTCCTCGGAGTCAGTCTCCACCAGGGGCATGACAGATATCCACATCTGCACTGAGACCATGGACACCACATACCCCTGGTCTGCCAGGTACTAAAAAAACCTCTGGCAGCTAACCTATATGTCAAGCTATCAAAATGTGAATTCCACCACACTTGGCTAAACTACCTAGGCTACTGAGTCAAATGAGGGAATAGAGATGGATCCAGCCACAGTACAAGCTGTCCTAGGCTGGCAGCCCCCTCGCACCCGCAGACAGCTACAAAGCTTCTTAAGGTTCACAAACTTCTATCAGCAATTCATCCCCTCCTTTGCAAAGATTGCCAAACCCATGATGGACCTCTTAAAGACAGGAAGCCCAGGAACGAAACCTCACCTGGGACAACCCCTAGGACCTAACCTGCCAAAAGGCATTTGAAACATTGAAAGAATTGTTTGCAAAAGAACCAGTGCTAAAGCATCCTAACCCCGAACAACCCTTCATCATCCAAGCAGACACCAGCAATGTGACAGTGGGAGCCGTGCTACTCCAAACAAATAGCCAGGGAAACTTACAGCCCTGTGCCTACAACTCCCGCAAGCTCAGGGACACAGAGAAGTGATGGGCTGCTTAGGAAAAAGAGGCTTTTGCAGTGAGATGGGCACTGTTAACCTGGCACCACTTACTGGAAGGGGGGCAGAGGCCGTTCAAAGTCTGGACTGACCATAAAAATCCCTTAGGATCTTGTGAAAATTATCGCCAGAACAAGTCTGCTGGGCTCAATACTCCAACTGGTTCAACTTCGTGCTAAAGCAAATCCCAGGAGGGTGGAACTTTTTAGCTGATGCCCTTTCCCGCATGCCCCAGTACAAATGCGAATGGGAGGAGGTAGTAGATGCTATTGTCCCCCTCTGCCCAAATAGCTGCCAAAGTAACCACCAGGCGACAACACTGCAACCAGCAAGACCAACCCACAAGCAATCTAACCATGAAACTCAAAAGCGAACTGCTAGCAGGCCCCTGGTTCTGAGACAATCAACACATCTTGACAAAAAGAGATGACTTAGCATGGAAGGGGATGAAACTCTACATCCCAGAATCCCTATGCACTGTAATCCTCCAGAGGAGCCACAACACCAAACCAGCAGGCCATTCAGGTTCCTAAAGACTTTACACTTAGCATGGAGGCAATTCTGGTGGCCCAGCAGAAAGAAAGATGTGGACAGTTATGCGAAAAGTTGCACCATCTATGCTGCAATGAAAAATTGGCCAGGGAACCCCCTCCCCCTGGACTGCTGCAACTGGTAGCAGAGCTGACGAGGCCATGGGAGGAAATCGCTATGGATTTCATAATGAAGTTGCCGAAAGTGGGGGGAACACAGTAATTTGGACTATAATTGATTTATTCTCCAAACAGGTGCACTTCATACCCTGCAGCAGACTACCCTCAGCTCACCAGTTAGCCAAGCTGTTCCTGAAGCACATCTACCACCTGGATTACCATGAAGAATTATATCAGACAAAGGGATCCAGTTCATGGCTAAGTTCTGGAGGGAGTTCCTGCAGTCCATTGGGTTGTCCCAGGGCCTTAGCTTGGCCTTTCATCCGAGCACCAAAGGG
The DNA here is from genome assembly GCA_009733165.1 of Naja naja. Classification (NCBI taxonomy): domain Eukaryota; kingdom Metazoa; phylum Chordata; class Lepidosauria; order Squamata; family Elapidae; genus Naja; species Naja naja. The sequence continues at coordinate 79,606,842 of CM019155.1, read as the reverse complement.
GGGGCAGAGAGACTGAATACCATAGTAGAGCAGTACCTGAGGTGCTACGGTCCAATTGGGCAGACCTCCTGCCTTTCATGGAAATTGCGTACAATAATGCTGTTCACAGTAGCATGGGACTAACCCTGTTCAAAGTAGTGAGTGGCATGGACTTTGTCCCAATGCCTGAGTATCCAAGGGATCACCCCCTCCTCAGTCAGCTTGACAAATTGGATGTCAATGCTGAAAACAACTTGGGAGAAAGTTTAAAAAGCGTTAGCTAAAGCAACACAAACCTATAAGAAACAGAGAGACAAACACCGAGCTCCACAATGGCCATTCCAGTTGGGGGAGAAGGTCTACCTCTCCATAAAATATATGAGGTTGAAACTCCCTAGCAAAAAAACTGGGCCCAAAGTTTATGGGACTGTTTCCCATAGTAAAGATCATCAACCTAGTCATGTTGCAATTGAAATGGCCTTGACTGTTAGGGAAAATACAACCAGTATTCCATAGTAGCCTCTTAAAATTTGTGGTTGGATCAACCTTGAGGTCACTATCCCACAAGCCCCCAGACCCTGTGGTCATAGGGGGCCAAACCCATTATGATGTACAGCGAATCCTTGATTTGAGGGGGCACAGGAGACAATTCCAATACTTAATCAAGAGGAAAGGCTACCCCTTATCAGAGGCATCTTGGGTAAAGAGTAGGAACATCCAGGACGATCACCTTATAGCAAGATTCTACGCAGAAAATCCAAACAAGCCTGGGTGAGGTCGCAGCCCTAAATTCTATGCTTGCACTTCATACATGTTGCCTTCAGGAAGTGAGGGGAGCCAAATGTCAACTCGTAAAGCATTCCTGGCCTGCTCTCGAGTTGCCATAGGTGTGTGTGGGGGAAACTGAGCAGCATGGCAGCCACAACCAGAAGCACATTCCATACATACCTTCTTCAAGGCTGTATCCCAGGCTACCAGGACCAATCAGAGAGGCATGCTTTCTACAGCCCGCAAAAGTGCTCTGTTGAAGAATGTGATTTATGACACACCCCGGGGGGAGGGGGAAACAAGGTCATAGGTGAGCCATAAATTACATCAGGCAGAGCTCCTAATAAATAACTGGATTTCTTTTGAAACTTGGCTCAAGTCTCATGATTTAATTAGGGCATCCATTGGAACCCTGACAAAAAATATATAGGAAAATATAGTTTTCAAGGACTATAAATTCAGGGGATTTAGAGATATGTCAACTCATAAAACATTTATATGGCCATTTTAGAGTTGTCAACAGAAAGGGAAGGGGAAAGGTGTTTGAAAGAGCAGTGCAGCAGCTTGGAAATCGAAACTGTATTCCATACTTAGTTTTTCAGAGATTGTAACTAGGTGACTGAAGTTTCTTCAGCGCAAAAATCTAACTGGAGAACATGACTGATGACTCTTGGCTATGGATGTGTGTCATTGGAGAATATGAATTATGATACAGAGGGGAAAACCCGGGTCAAGGGTGACAGTGAATTATGTGTCTCAGAGTCGGCTACAGGTAGTGCTGACATGTTAACTCCCAAATAAATCCTATTTAGTTTTGGAAGTTTGGCTCAAGACTCATGATTTAATTGGGGTAACTGCCAGAATCCTGATAGCAATCTTGGGACTGATTAAATCTTATTGACAACTGGTTTTATTGGTATTTATAAAAAGTTGAGATATTGAAAATGTGGTGGAATATTGAGTGATAATTTGGGAAAATAATATAATGTAGATTGATATATAAAATAGTATAATATAAAATAATATAATATAATCGTAATTATAATGAGCACATTAAGGCTAGAAGTTGGAAGATAAAAATTCTGTATATGTAATTATATTATTACTGTGAGCACTAATGTGAAAAATATGTCAACGCAGTCATTACACTGTTCACAAAAAAAGTTAGTTGTTAAAGAAAAACTGTAAATAAAACATATATAGGAAAAGAAGTATTCAGCTTTATCCATTTCCAATGTAATTACTATTCTCTCCAGATTTTAATCTGCCTGCGTTAACCCTATTATCCATCTCTTCCACTCTTTTCTCTGTTTGCTCTGATTTCTCTTCTATTTTCTGGATCCATTGTTCATTTTTGGTTATTATTTGTTGAATATTCTCCATTTTATCATCCATCTTTTCCATTCATGTCATCAAAAAAATTTATTATAGCTTCTTGAAATGTTTGAAGCATTAATTTCAATTCCGCTTGCATCGTGTTCCTTTTTTCCTGCTGTAATATACTATCCAAAGATCTTTGACTTGCTGGGGTGGATACTGTTGACGATGCTGCTGTTGATGGTGCAGGTGCGTTTTTTTCCTCTAATATGCTTAAATTTGCAATGCTAGTCATTTTGTTCTTAAAATCTTCAAGAAATTTAAAAAAGATTATCAGTGGTAGCTCAAGTATTATTCTAATGTTTCCTCAAGCCCCCCCAATTTCCTTTTCTTAGTCTCCAAGTATTTCCACAATTTGTAATCCACTTAGGCCCACCAAACCGCACAGTTCAACCACACAAACTCATAAGTCTCAACAGGGAGGATCAAAAAGGCAGGAGAAGAAAAAGAAAGGAGAGATAAAACTTCCTTACTATTTCCCATCTTCTGTTTACTTTATCTTTTTAGTTTTCATATAAGTCTAAAGAGCTACACTGTTTAGAAAGTTACAGTGTTTCACTCTCTGTCTCTGCTATCCCATATAAACAGTTTGCTGGAACAGGTGTTATTTTTAGCAAACAAGCTTATCTTCAATGGACGTTCAAGGTCATGCTTTCACAACTTTCAGTTCTCTGTGTTTTTCTCCACCTACTGATGTCGCTGTTGCTCTATTTTTCTCCTTTCTCTCTTGTTAGCTTCAATTATATTATCTGATCCAAAACTTTTCAACAGTGCCAGGGATCTAAATTCATATTCCAAAAAGTTTCCAACATAGTTTATAATATAGTTAGAATCCTAGCTTTTAAACTTCTTTCTCTTTCCAGGCAAATCTCTTTTCTTTGTTTCCAGTTTTATAAATAGCTCTCAAGCTGGCTTGCCGTTATTCTTGGGGGATGGAAAACAAGCAATTCCACCCCCTCTTCTTTGAGTCCCACTTTCACCCAGGCTTACTTTGGGGGGGGGGAGGAAGGATCCTAAACAGGAGTTAGAAAAATCTCACCCAGATCAATCACACTGTTCCTCAGTTCTATGCTTGCTTCCTTGGTCAGCTGTCACAGCTTCAGTCAGGCACGCAATGGCTGTCTTTTTCTTCCCACTGGCATGAGCATTTCCTCTGGTCTCCTTGTCATTGATGGAGTGTCCTCTCTCTCTTCATCACTCCTCCAGGGGTATTTGGTTCCCTCAAAGCCTCCTGGCAGGTCAAATCTGGTGTGATCCCATGGAGCCCTGTGAAGATGTGTCATATCGCTGCAACATCAGCCCCGCCCTCAAAAAATTATTTAACTTGAGTGGTGCAATAAAGCTTTACTGGTTGCCTAGTGCAGATTCTATTAAGGATCAAAGCAAATTACACAAATCTGACAAAACTTTTATTTCAGAAACATATACATTTGATCTGTGTGCACATCCTACAATCTGGCCTGTTTCCCCTTTTCTTAATCCTTTTTTCCAAGGTTTTTTTAATTTATTCTACTTATAATCATCAATACATAAACAGTATGGTACCTAATCATCATACATTTTGGTGCAAACAGAAATAACAACATTAATCACATCCCTTACATTCATCACATTTGTATACATAATTCTAATATTGATACACATATTTATAATAGTTTATGATCCTTCATTATTTAATTATTCAGCATTCCAATACCTTTTTCTAATGCCAATCACCATATTGTTTAAACATACATAATAATTTCATTATTCAAATTCTTCTTCTTTAAAAAAAAACATCTATTTTGGCAAGCAGTGTGGTTCCAAGTTTTACATTTCAATACAAACATGACCATGGTTATATATCCATCTTTCTTGTTCAAATTCATATCACATTATTACTTATTTTATTTTATTTTAAATATTCCCAAATATTATATTCATTAAATCTATTTTATCAAATTTCAGTTCATAGCTTAACTTATTTCATTTTTTTAAATATTCTCATATCTTGCTTTACAATATTATTTAGGATTCTTATTTCTTTTCTATATTCATTACACATATTATTTTTATCTGTCACATTTGCAATTTTATCACATATTGTTATTTCATTTATTATTCTATAATTCCATCCTTATTCTATTAGTTAAAAAATTGTCCCCTTTGGTTATCAATTTGAGGTTACCACCTATTTACCTTATGTTTTCCCTCCACTTATTCCCTTTAATTCAATATAATTATCTCATTCTACATTAATAACAATATTCTTGTCTACTACATATCACATACACATATATTTTAGATCAGATTCCACATGGTGTTCTTTCTCTCGGTCACCTTATATCTATATATTACAAAGATATTAATTTGTTCAATTAATTATAAAAATCTTTCCTTCAATTCTTTATTCTTGTATATCACAGCACATTACCTTGCAGAATCTTCTTCCCTATTATTCTTTTACCCATTGTCTCTCATCCTCTTAACTATGTAATTTCTTTTCATTCTTGTTTGTTTCCTGTTTCTCTTTCTTTTCTGGTCCTTTCTCTTAATTCTCCTTTTTCCCATTATTATTTCTCTCCCTTTCTCATTCCAGTCAAGTATTTTATCTCCCTCCCTCTTTCAAATTTTCTTCTGTAATTCCATCTTCTGCTTTTTCCCTTTAACTTTCCGAACCATTCCCCCTTTCGTTATTACATCAAACCACAAATTTTAACTTTCATTCTTCTCCCCCCCCCTCATTTAAATGGTCATTGTTCCACTTGATCTTCAAGGCTGGTTTCCTCTTTGTTTAACTCCTCCCCTTCTGGTTCTCTTTGTTCTTCTTCAAACTGAGTTGCCATTTCTAGTTTTTGTAATATATTGTTGCACATTTCCAGATTCACTTTCATCATTTCTTTCATATATTGTAGATCCAATCTCATTTCTGCAAATAGTTCTCCCATTTTTAGGCTGCTCCTTTTTTTTCCCCTTTCCTTGATAATAACACAATCCAAATATCCAGTAAGTTGTTTCAACCAGCGTCTTTTATATTTAATTTCAACAATCAATGACCATTAGTCTTTTTTTCCAGGTTCCTTCCATTGGTTTTTTTCAAAGCCACCGGATAGTTTCCAAAGCAATTTCTTCAGATGTCTTCCCCTTTGTAATATTCCAATATTTCACTTTTTAGGGTTTTTCAGGGTTTTTATTTTATTATAATGAAGTTCCTCTTAATTTCTTTTAAGTTCCATGTCAATTTTAAAAGGACCAGACACTTTTCCAAAAGTCACTGAAATATTTCCTGTACCATTAGGTAGCGTTCTCAATTCTGTTTCCACGTTCCACCCTTTCTTTCACTTTTTCCTCTTTTTTTTATAAAACTTTTGTTAATTTTGCTAATTCCAATTATTAGCTATTATTTCTTTTCAATACATTCTGTTCCAGCATTTACTTATGCCTATTTAGTGCCAAAAATCCAATAATTATCCAATTTAAATTCCAAGCCTTTTGTGTTCAAATATTTTCTTCTAGATGTTCACCTCCAAATTAATTCTTTCAATATTCAAAGCCAATTTTATAAGTTCCAATTTCCTCCTTTCTATCTCTGGTCTCTTGATCTGGGTACACATCCTACATGCTGGCCTGTTTCCCCTTTTCTTAATCCTGATGTGTGTGAAGGTAAGAATCTACTGATAAATACTTCCTTATCTAGTTGCCTTTTGGGCTTAGGAGCTGGATTATGAATCTTTGTAGTCAGAACAGGAACTTCACTGTGATGACATAGAAGACATTCTAAGGCAATGTCAAAGAATGCCATTTAATATCTTTTTTAATGTGAAGCAGTATATGAAACACTGGTTGACTATTCATCAAAACACACTTTGGTTCAAAGCAATTTAAATTTCCTATTTGTTATTAAATGAACTCATCTGTTTAGGTCAACTGCTTGTGAATCATTCTGTGCATTAAACTGACTGCCAAGTTTAGGAGCTAGACTTATGAATGGAATTCTTAGGAAAGAAAAGAAGAGTGGCCTTTTGCCGAGCTTATTGAAAACTGCTTCATACTTGACATGTAAACATAAGAATCCAGTTCTGCTAGATTAGACATAAGATATGTCTAGTGCACGGGTGTCAAACTTGATCGCCTCATGTGACATATCATAATGGTTTTTGCCTTTGTGGAGCCAGGGTGGGTGTGGCCTGCATGTGATGCATCCAGCCCGTGGGCTGCCAGTTTGCCACCTCTGATCTTGTGCTATCTCTGCATGAGAGCTGCTCTCAGTCAAGAACAGATAATAGTTGATCAAGTAGACACATGTCGGACTACAGTAATCTGTAAAGCCAGATTAGTAGGACTACAATAGAGGGAGACATCAATGAGTGGGAAAGGTGATTCTTTAGATAGTACATGTTATTAATTTCTAATGTGGCTTTTGTTATAATACATAAATTTAATTTTGCTTCCATTGATGTATCCTATAATTGCAGTCATTGCCACTAGGAAGAGGATTTGAAATTTTTATCCCACATGAGCACAGTCATATAGACAAATGAATAGAAAGAAAAAAGGAGGATCACTTACATATAATATGTAGGATACACCCCTTCAAAGTACCAGCATTGCTTTTTGGCTTCTGAATACTGAAAAGAAAGAAAAAATATAGCGTTGTTCATCAGATGCCCGCATGAATCATTATAAACATAAAGGATATTACAATTTCATTTATCAGAAATTCTAATGAAGTAAAAAAAAATCTCTCCAGGAGGTTTTTCCAATCTGCTACTATCTAGATGTGAATGAAATATAATTTCCAAAAATTCTTACATTTTGCATATGGAGTTGAATGAAAATAATTTTAAATAAACCCTAGGATAATAAAAATTACCAGTTTGGGAAAGGATTAAATGTTATCTCTGAACTATTTTTTCCACAGTTTTCTTCAGGGCTCTTGCCATTAAAAAGGGAAACAAAGAGATGGCAAGGAACTTTTGTCCGTACATTTACTTTGCCCCCAGGAATCCTAGGCAAATCATAAAATTTTCTCTTATCACAAACTGCAAGTATATGCAAACATTGGCAGTGAAATTCTCCACGTTTATTTGAAGGAAATCTTCCTACTATGCCAAATTAGGTTTACCTACTAGTATGTTGTTTCTGATCAAAACATTAATCTTGAAATAAATCTGATTGAACCAACTGCAGAATTTCTAAAAGTCAAATTACATCAGACCTCCATCATCTATACAGGTGGCCAAATTAGTTGCAGGCATTAGGAAAAAGAGTATGACTGGTGGAGAAGTGCAAAATTTTAGAAGGAACTGTTCTCTTACTTGAGTTCCTTTTATATTTTTTGGACACCATTTCTTCCACTTTTATATAATAGACTTTTGCAGGAATGCTGGACAAGAACTCCCAGCCAGCAAGATGTTTATAAATTGTTATCAAATATATCTGACGGGCCTTAGACTGACAAAGGGTACATTTAAAACAGATGGAATATTTCCCTTATTCACTGTTGCTTTGCATTGATTCAGAACTCTTTCTATCCTGAATTACTCTACCCAATATTTCTATGGCAACATCTCCAGCTGTTTGGAATTGGGATATTGTGTGCTTGTTCAAAATAAGGCATTTTTTTAGTTTGCTCATTCTGTTGATATTCCTCTTCTTTCCATACTATGTAAATATAAACAAGCTACATGTTGGATTGTAAAATGGAAGCTGTCATTTGAACAGATTTAATTCTCAACTGAATATCACACTGAACAATTATTCTAGAAGGATATTGATGGAATTACAAGTTTTGTCCACTGGGTCACAGGCCCTATTTACAGGTAACAGCCTCTACACTTTTGGCAAGGGACAAATAAGATTAAATTCAAAGTACATCCGAGCATCAGTGTAAATTATTTCAATGTTCTAAAACATTCTGTTGTAATACACTAGGAACTTAGGAAGTTTGGGTTTAAAACAATAAAATATTTCTGAATAATATCGAATATCAATGTTAATATTGCTATTATAATTGTTTAAATATTTCACTTTTTTAATCATACTGAATATTCACATATTGAATATTCACCTGCAGTAGAAAAATAGCGTGCAGCTTGCATATGTTAACAAAACTGGTCATCTCACCTAATTGCATGTTTAACCTTACCCTATCTTAGAATTTTTGCTTAAGCACAAAACCATAAGACTTTCTACATTTATCAAATATATAGAACTAATCAATTACTTTAACAAGTAATGATAGCCTATTTTAATTTGGCAAATGAAAATCTATATTCTCCTTTCTAGGATTTTCAAATTTATTTGGAGATATCCTTATGCACACTTTTGAGGAAACAATAAAATTTATTATTTTCTTCTCAAACAAATTAGAAAATCCAGAGATTGTGAAAAATATCCAAGATTAAATTAAATACATTCATGGAAAAATGGTTTTTAATTTTTTAAAACCGACTCAACTATCTTGTTTATGTGTTGATGGAAATGTTTACTTATATTTTGTTGCTAGAGATTTGTTTTAATGCATGATGAAGACAAAATTATCTCTGAAATCTTTTTGATATTCAGAGAGATGAGTCATTCATCTAGCATTATAATATAATTAGACTGCATGTATGGTGACAAAAGACTTATAACACATTTAATCAGTATTTCTTAGTGTTCCTCATTGTTCAGAAAGCTAATATCAATTATAGTGTTTTAGTTGGAATTAATGCAGGTTAATAGGAATTAATACTGGAAAGAATCTCAGTAGAATATATTACAATGTTCGTACCTTAATTTTTTTTCAGAAAGAACTATCAATTTGAGTGGCAAAAGATGAACACTGTCATTAATTGATAAATGGTAAACATATTTCTGTCTTAGGGGAACTGTATTAGAACTAGCACAATGCCTTTCTCACTCTTCCAAAATAAAGAAATATTTGTATTTACCAGATAAGCTAAAAGGTATTGCCTTCTGAATTGGCAACACTAAAAAAAGGCAGATATTTCAAAATGAAGAAACTATAGAAAAAACTTTTTTCTGTAATTTGCTTCATTTTTAATTTAAAATAAAGACAATTCATAAGTTAGAGATCTTACATGAAATTATTGTAAAGGTAAAGATTTCCTCTGTCCAGTGGTGTGTGACTGTAGGGGGGTGATGCTCATCTCTGTTTTTTAGCCAAGGGAGCTAAATAGAATGCTGTTATCTTCCCACCAAGGTGGTACCTATTTATCTACTCACAAGTAATGGGAGCTCACCCCATTGTGCGGCACTAATGCCTCAAACACAAACTGTCAGCTTTCCAGCTGACAAGCTCAGCGTCTTTAATCATTAAGTCATTGTGTTCCTCTGAAGTTATTGTTAATTAAATTAATGGTCCAAGCTCTGGACCTGGCAACACAGAAGCACAACTGCTCTGGAACCATGAAATAGATTCCAGGTTTATTCAGGTCAGAACCTCAGCACAAATTGAGTTCAGTTACAGGTGTAAGTCCGTTGTTAAGACTACACTGGGAGCCACTGCCTCCCAGCGTCTTTTGTAGGCAGAATCCACACCCTCCCTGCCTGGACATGCCCCCAGCCATTCAGCCACCATCCGGTAGCTGACTGGCCCTCTTCAGCTAGCAGTCTTTTTGCAGCAAACAGTCTACCAGAGCTCCTATCTCCTTCCCAGCAACCAATTGTGCAGCCTCTCCCAACAACCAGTCTTCCAGGGTTCCGCTCTATGGTCCATCGCTTTTTGAGCCACCACTGGCCAGCTGGTTGTCAGCATCCCGGTGCCCCACTGATCAGGTAGGCCAGGTGACCAGAAACACTGCCATCATGCTCCCCCTTTGTCTTGTAGGCCCTGGAGAATTCACTGCTGAACAGCTGGGAGGCAGTGGCTCCTAGCGCTGACTTCATCTCAGTGGTCCAAGCTCTGGACCTGACCAACACAGAAGCACAATCACTCTGGAACTATGAAATAGAATCCAGGTTTATTCAGGCTGGAACCTCAGCACAAATTGAGTTCAGTTCAATGGTGGGATTCAACTGGTTCTCAACTATTTGCTAGAACTAGTTGTTAACTTTCTAAGCAGTTTGGAGAACTGGTCATTGGAAGAAATCTTCTTTTGTTTTTTCCACTTTACAAGGCTAATCCTGTAAGGAAGGCAGGAAGTAAACATTCTAGTGTTGTTTCTAGCCTAATCTTTATGCCCTGGTTACAGAAACTGCCTCTCAGTTAACCCTTATAACAGCTAACGGTTCTTGGCAGTACACCCAGACTTATTGTCACCTGATCTCCAGAGTTTTTCTTTTCTTTGCTGGTATTTTGCTGGGGCTTGACTTTCTTAAAGGGAAAGAGTTGTTTTAAGCTTTTTACACTGCTTTTGGGAGGAAATACTGTTGGAGTTCTTCCAGCTGGGATGCAACTTTGAAGAAATAATTGAATAGCAAAAGCAGAGCTGCCGGAAAGAAGCTTTTAATGACAAGGAACTAAGATGAGTGACCTTCAGCAAGGCTAGCTAGAAAGATTGACATTCAAATGTGAGTTTACATATCCTTTCTGAGTTTTGGTCTAAAACTGGATTTTGGTGAAGTTTAATTCTGTGCTTGGTGATTATTGAAAATTATTGATGGGATAATTTTGCCTATTCAGCTTTGTTAGAAAGGAAAAAAGGTTAATCTCTGTTCCTGAAAAGAAGCAGGGTTCAAAAATCTGGCTAGTTCCTGTGTCTATTTGTTCTGGTAATTGGTTTAACAAGCAACAGCTTCTGTGGTTGCTCTTTTACTACATTCTAGCTCGAATTGCTTTCTTTGTAGTTAGGCTTATCTCAAGTGTTTACACTTGAGCTTGCCTGGGATGTGAGCTTGTCTTTTAGTTTTAAAAGGATTTAAACTGTTTTGATTTAAATTTTTGTACTGTGTTTGAATTTTTTCCTGCCACATGGTTTCTTTTTTATCTGGGAGGATTTTCCTTCACTGCTTTAGTGGTTCCTGACACTGTCCTTTTGGGGTGTACTTCTAAGAGGCAGGATGCAAGCTTGGCACTGATCTTTTTTACTGCCTTTCTGGGGTGCATATGATTTTTTCCTTAAATCTGGATGAATTTCTTAGGATATCTTGTGAGGCGAGTGAGACCAGCTGGTATCTTTTAGTGGTACAAATGGATCTAAGGATTGCTTCTCCTGGGTGTGCTCTTTCTGGAGAGCTTAAATGACGTCTCTGCTAAACGGTTTCACTTTATGAGCAAGAGTTGGCTGCTGATAGTTATCACTGCATTTTAACTATTTTAATTCTTCAAGGTGCTCTGGTACCCTGCCTGATTTGTAACTCCACCCAGTCACATGACCACCCAGCCATGCCTACCCAGCTGGTCATTAGGGCAGAGAACCGGTTGTTAAATTATTTGAATTCCACCACTGGTTCAGTTACAGGTGTAAGTTCGTTGTAAAGTCAGCACTGGGAGCCACTGCCTCCCAGTGTCTTTGGTAAGCAGGGTCCATGCTCTCCCTGCCTGGACAACCCCCAGCCATCCAGTAGCTGACTGGTCCTCTTCAACTAGCAATCTTTTTGTAGCAAACAATCTTTCAGGGCTGTCAGGACTGCATCTCCTTCCCAGCAACCAGTTGTGCAGCCCTTCCCAGCAACCAGTCTTCCAGGGCTTTGCTCTATGGCCTTCCACCGCTTTTCAAACCATCACCAGTTAGTTGGTTATTGGCATCCCAGCATCTGCTGATCAGCTGGGTTGGGTGACTGGAAACACCGCTGTCCCACTCCGCCTTTGCCTGGTAGGTGCTGGAGACTTCACAGTTGAACAGATGGTTGGCTGCTGGCTCTCGGGCCCCCAGCATGCCCCTGATCAGCTGTTCCAGGCAGCCGGGACTGCTGCTGCCATTCAGTGATAGTTGTCATGCCATTGTTGTTCCCTAATCCCCTTCCTCTCAGGTATGGCAAACCCCAGTGGGGTTTGACAGAAACATCATGTTGCTTAAGAGCTTTACCTTTACACACATCTAGTACAAAAGAAGCATGTACTACAAATAAAATATGTTAATATATAGTTCCCACATCAGTTGATTTCTCTGACTCAGGACAGTTACTATTAAAAGAAAATGAAATCCCACTATCCAAGACCTTAGACAATAGCATAGTAAAAGGGACTTGCCTGCCTGAAAATTTTGATTTTTCAAAACTCATAAGCATATCAATCTCATAAGCATATCAGGTTGCTACTAGCACATGATTTGTTGGACAGATAAGCATAGTACTCCCTAGTGATGGATGGTCACCATCCTGTGCTGGATTAAACCTTCTTTAACATAGAACAAACCCCTGAACCTCAAATCTCAACTCAGTTCCTATTGACTTAATAACATTGATTTCTTGACTTAACAATCATCATCCCCAACCACAGGTTATTAGAGTGTAGTTCTGCAAGCTACTTCTGCTGACTGCTGGCTGACTGCAATTTGGCAGTTCAAATCTCACCAGGCTCAAGGTTGATTCAACCTTCTATTCTTCTGAGGTGGGTAAAATGAGGGCTCAAATTGTTGGGGGAAATACGCTCACTCTGTAAAAACTGCTTAGAGACACTGTGAAGCGGTATATTGTTATATCCCCAAATTTTTATGTAGCAAAAACTGTCTAGTTTGCTGTTTTTATTTATCAAGAAATTTTGATGTAAAACTTGATTATTGTTTTTTTTTATTAAAATAAGGTTCAAGTGTTTCTTTAAAAAAAAAAAGATAATCAACTACTATTGTTTTTCTCATTCCAGAAATCTAGGACAACTCTAAATACATCTAGAAATTGTCAACACACCTGATAAAACATGTCGGCTACTTAAAATTTTTCTTCTTGAGATTCTTAATATCTTTTTTACTTTTCCATTTTTCTTATCACTTAGTCTGAGGAAGATTCAGGAGAACAATTTCCAAACTAATTTAGGTAAACTTTATTAAAGTACTTGTCCTGTTTTTTTATATGACCAACAAAGTAACTTTCCTTATTTGGGAGTAGAAAATGATGCAATTCAGAATTGAGATACGAGCAATTAATCCTCCAGTTCAGGTTTATTTTTAGTCAAAAAAATAAACAAGCAAACTAGACAATCTTAGACAAAGATATATTTGATTTATCTTAGATTCCAACTCCAAGCTGGCAATCCAAGTTTTAACCTATCATGCTGAGTGCAGCAACAATTATAACAGTTATATAGCATATAATTAATTGATTCACATATGAAATAATTCTAAATAATTGAAAATTTCTACATTTGGTAAAACGGTGCTGTATAGATGGTGCTATATAGAAAATTCTGCAATTTGTTTATTAAAGCCATTTCAAAACTGTGGTGATGGTGGTGGTGATGGAGGAGGAGGAGGCATGGCTGGGAGGGTGCGCACGCATGAGAAGACCTCCCTTAAATGAGCAGCCACCCACTACCCACCCCACCCACCCCTTGGCCGAGCCAAAGACGGAAGCCCCTGCTGCAGCTAGCAATCATTCCTCAGCCAGCCCGGGTTTCAAAAAAGAAGAAATAAAATGAATAGCCAAAAGGAGGATTTTTGGAGCCTTAGTGCAGGAGAGAAGTCGCATCCTGTTAAGACCTTCATGCAAGCAGCCAGCTGCTCCACGTGTGCCTTTGCTGCGCTTTGGTGCTCGCTTGAGTAAGGTCTCCTGCATCTGCACACCTTCCCTGCCTTGCCACAGCAAGAGGAGAAGGTGGGGGGGGTCGCCCAAAGGGAAGCCTCTGCTCTGGCTGGCAATTGGATTTCCAGAAAGAAGAAATAAAAGGAGGAGGGAGGGAGGGAAGGGAGAGAGAGAGAGAGACAGACAGACAGACAGACACACACACACACACACACACAGAATGATACACACATACACAGAGGGGAAGTTAGAAAGAGAAACAGAGAGACAGAGATAGAGAGGGGGGAGATAGAGGGGGGAGAGAGGGGAAGATAGGGAGATGGGAAGAAAGAAGGGGAGAGAGAGGGAGAGAGATACAGAGAGAGGGGGAGAGATATACAGAGAGGGGGAGAGAGATACATAGGGGGGAAAGATACAGAGTGTCATGCCCCTGTGGGAATCTGATTCAGAGGGGGAGGCCAAGCAGCTGACAGGGAGTGGGAGTTTGGATCTGTTGGCTGGGGAAGGGCAAAGGCTGGCTGGGCAGAGCAGGGGAGAGGTAGAGCAAGGCAGAGGAAATTCAGAGGAAGACCCAGGCCCATCCCCTCTTCATCTTAGGGCATGCAGAGAGGAACAGAGAAGGGAGCAACATGAGTTGCGTGGCTTATGGGGGAGGAAAGGACCCTGATTCCCTTCATTAGTTGCAGCTGGAACATAGTATTTAAAAAGGAAAGCTGCATACAGCAAAGTTGTTGGGAGCAAATCGTGAATTATCTCTGTCATCCAGCTTATCTGGGTTCCTGGCGTCTTCAACTGTGTGTTTTGCTGGCCAAGTCTGCAATTCCTTCTCCTGCCCTGTCAAGTTAATTACTGCAGCGTGGTTTGTGGGGATCTTTATTTACAGTTTGTATGTACTTTGTTTTCGGACTGAATTTCCTCCACTTAAAGACTGTTCTTGGGAGAGTTTTTTCTTCAGCCGGCTGTAACCTGAACATTGGGCAAAGTTGGAGGTATTAAAGGGACATTTCTTGCTTATTTGACTGTGTTGCCTTTGTGCCACACCCCGGGTCATCACACAGAGAGGGGGAGAGAGAGATATAGGGAGAGGGGAAGAGAGAGAGGGAGAGAGATACAGAGAGGGGGAGAGACAGATACAGAGAGAGGAGAGAGGGGAAGATAGGGAGAGGGGGAGAGAGAGAAAGAAGGGGAGAGAGGGAGAGAGATACAGAGAGGGGAAAGAGATACAGAGAAAGGGAGGAAGAGAGAGGGGGAGAGAGATATAGAGAGAGGGGGGAAGAGAGGGGAAGATACAAAGAGAGTGGGAGGGAGGAGCAGAAAGGTAGAGATACAGAGAGGGCGAGAGGGAGACATAGAGTGAGAGAGAAGGGTTTTGTAGCTGGGTAGGCATGCTAGATCATGTGAGTGGATGGGAGTGAGTGACATCAAGTTGGCCATGCCCACAAAACCCAGGTTTTGTGGCTCCCGGTGGGTTTTTTTCCTGTGGGAAATGGGCACAAGTGGTTCTTTGAGTGTTTAAGGTTGCAGACCCCTGACCTAGTACAATGCCTAAATAGCTTCAAAATATATCTGGGGATTACAAAAAGTATTGGTCAGAGTCCCCCACGCCCAGAAGAATGAAATATTTTGAGGAATATTAAAAGAGGCAAAATATTATATTTCCCCAAAGGAGAAATGGAGAAAAATCTTAACAAAAACAGAAAGTAGCCTCCAGCAGATGCCTAAAGTCTTTAGAGATGGATATTTTATGCCCATTAAGATATCCAGTCCAATCTATTCATAAACAAACATCTTCAGCTCCAGATGATAGGATTAAGAAGGACAGGACCTGACCTTAACCCCATTCATTGATAAAAGTGGAAATAATATAGGTCCATTAAGAAAGGCAGACTAGAGGCAATAGATAACAGGATAAAATCAACTACAGGATAGGATTAAGACCAAGGAAGCCGATAATTAAAACCTATCATGAGCCTTTGCAAAACAAGTAAAATCAATCAAATCAAGAAGCACACAAAACAAACCTCAAAATTACAAAATACTGTAAACTGTATAAAAATCCTTGCATCTATCAAGCTAATTTGTCAGTTGTCCCAGAACTGCATGCTGTGGTTGTTCTGCTCATCAGTAAACAGAGTCCTTATTTCCAATCAGCCTCCATTTTATTTCCAGTACCTTTCTCCTGGATTGGAACCTTTCTCCTGGATTGGATTTTTCTTCCAACAGTACCAAAATGTATGCATGTGAAGACATACATACATACATACATACATACATACATACATATTGTCAAAAGCTTACAATACAATAGAAATAAGAATAAACCTAAGTTTAAATATAAGAAATAGGAACTAATAATTGGGGACAATAGGACAGGGACAGTAGGTACAATTGTGTGCTTATGCACGCCCCTTACAGACTCTTAGGAATGGGGTGAGGTCAATAAAGGATAATTTGAGGGTAAAGGAGTGGGGGTTTGAGCAGGTGACAACAGAATCAGGTAGTGAGTTCCAGACATTGACCACTCTGTTGCTGAAATCATACTTCCTGCAATCAAGTTTGGAGTGGTTTACATTAAGTTTATATATGTTGTGTGCTCTTGTGTTGTTGTGGTTAAAGCTGAAATATTCATCAACTGGTAAGAAGTTGTAACATATGATTTTATGTACTATGCTTAAGTCCAATCTTAGCATAGTTCAAGGTTGTCTAAGTCTAGAATCTCAAGTCTGGTGGTGTAGGGTATTCTGTTGCGAACAGAGGAATGTAGTACTCTTCTGGTAAAATACTTCTGGACTCACTCAATTGTATTTATGTCTGATATACAGTGCAGATTCCAGACAGCAGAGCTGAATTCAAGTATTGGTCTAGCAAAGGTTTTGAATGCCCTAGTTTGCAAATCAGTATTACCAGAGGAGAAGCTTCATAAAATTAAATTTACAACTCTTAAAGCCTTTTTGGCAATACTGTTGAAGTGAGCTTTGGCGCTTAAGTCATTCGATATGAGAACTCCAAGGTCCTAGACAGTGTGAGGGTCATCAACAAGGTCATATCCGCCTAGCTTGTATTTGGTATATAGATGTTTTTTACCAATATGTAGACAGAGCATTTGTTGGTCAAGATTTGGAGTTGCCAACTGTTAGACCATTCAGACACATAATCAAGGTATTTTTGAAGGACGGTAGCATTGACGGTGGTGTTGAATAGTTTTACATCATCAGCAAAGAGGATGCAGTTGCTAATAAGGTGATCACAAAGGTCATTTATATAGAGTGTAAAGAGTGCGGGTCCTAGATCACTCCCTTGGGGGACACTGCTGATAACTGGTTCAGGGTTTGATAGGGCATTTCCTATTTTTACTATTTGTTGACTGTTTGACAAGAAGGCAGTAATCCACTTGTGAAGGGATCCAGAAATGCCATAAGAATTTAATTTTAATAGTAGTTTGTCATGTACCACTGAGTCAAAGGCTTTGCAGAAGTCAGTGTAAATTACATCTATTGCTTTATCCTGGTCAAGTAGTGTAGTGAATCCATATGTTTTTGCAGTGTAGAAGTTGCAATTGCAGGACAATTTTTTTCTGAAACCAAATTGTTTATTGGAGAGTAAGTAGTTTGACTCTAGGTGGAAGGTAATGCATTGATTAATAATTGATTCCATAACTTTGCATGTGACACAACACAATGAGATTGGTCTGTAGTTTTCAACCAGGCAGGGGTCCTGTCAGGGGTGGTATTCAGCTGGTTCAGACCAGTTCTTGCATCCGGGTAGAGAAAATTTTGACTGATTTGGAGAACTGGTAAGGAAAATTTTGACTGGCCCTCTCCACCCACCCCCGCTCTTACCTCTCACCTCTCCTATATTCTGTTGTTTCTTAACTCAGCTGATTTGTGTGGCAAAGCAGATTGCTGTGCCTCAGCTGAACTAAGAAACAGCTGATGGTCAGTGTTGCTGTTATCTGCACATGTGAATCGCATGTTCGGTGCACCCCGGGGAAGCTGATGGTCACTGTTTGTCCCATTTGTGCGTGTGTGAAGCAGGAGGCAGGAGGCAGAAAAGTCCGGCCAAGTCCTTCTCCTTATTTTGTCAGCCCAAGGGCAGAGGCAGGAAGGGGGAAGGTACATATGTAGGCAATTGCCCTGTCTCTGCAGCATCGGTCATGTGACTGACTGGGTGTGGCCAACTCAACATCACTCACAGCAAAGTGCCATCCCATCTTGCCATGAGTGACATCGAGTTGGCCACTCCACCCAATCACATGACCACCTAGCCACACCCACCAAGCTATGCTCACAGAACCGGTGGTGGTAAATTTTGAATCCCACAACTGTTCCTAGCAATGTTTTATAACCACAGCTTGAAATCTAAGCTTTAGTGTTTGCAATAAAGAATATAAATAGTTGTTCTTTTAGGTTCAAGAATATATCCACTGATTTTAGTTGAACTTCTTTAACTAACCTAAAGGTTTCATGTGGCTTTAAGTCCCTCACTAGGGGACTTATGTCATCAATAATTGTAGGACACAAATCTATTAGTTAATTGTTGTGCCTGCAAACAATGACTGATATATATTTACCTTCTTTAATGCTAAAATAACAAGCATAGTTTATTAGTAGTGGTTAAACCTTGAAGTATCACTATTTTTTTTCCTAGAAAATGTATATGGGGAAGATGAAGGAAACTGGCTTGGAATACAATGACACATCTCTTCATATTTTACCATTCTGCCTTTTCAATGAAAAGCAATCAAGAAGCCTACATTAATATGGGGAGAGAGGGAACCAGATCATTCAATCTGGCTATCTACACTGCCACATCCCTAAAAGGTTAAGTGATACAATTTCTTTAATTTTCCTTAGGAATTACATAAGGAAATTACATGTGTATTATTCAGTTCAGTTCAGGATCTCTTTCATCAGACCCACAGACCTTGCTTCTATCTATTCTAATAATTTCTCTTCTCATCTTTGCTCAACTGAGACAGAAAAAAGAAGATATTGTGCTACATAATATTTCCCAGTCTTCTTGCTCTTAGTACTGCATATTCTGCTTACATAAAGGGAATTCCCTTAATCCAGTTAATGCCAATAACCCATAGCTAAAGGTGCTTTGAAATTTCATTGATCTGTTATCACAGATGCCACCCCCCAGCTCTGTTTCTGCTGACAGAGGGCTATCAAAACAAACTAAAAATGAAAGAAGGGACAGGAAAGGAGAAAGAGAAAGTGGAAAGAAAAAGAAAAAGAAGGAAAGATAGGAAGAGAGCAAGGAAGGAGAAAAAAGGAAAGAGGAGAATGAAGAATGAAGAGGGAAGGAAGGAAGGTTATAATGGAAGGAAGGAAGGAAGGAAGGTTATAATGAGAATGAGGGAGGGTCTCAAGGAAGTCCTGCCTTAGCATTTGGCCACCACAGTCCTGTGAGTCCCATGTCATACCCACCATGGCCACCCTGGCCCTCTGAAATCAAACACAACTCTGATGCAGCCCTCAATTAAATTGAGTTTGACATCCCTGATCTAATACATTGGCCAAGCCATAACTTTCTCTTTTATCTTATGAGATATAAATCAATGACAGATTATCATTTCCAATTATACTATTATAATAAAATTACACAACAGGCCTATCTGGGATATCTTGAGGAATTCTTAAGTATGGCTTCAGAAACAAGGATTTTGCACTGGGTTTTGCAAATAATGCAGAAATACCTTCTGGAAAGATGAAAAATCTGAACACCACTACATTAAATTATGAACAGAATTTAGTCCTAAGGATACAGAACATATTTAATTGGTCCATTTTCTAATGTAAGTGCTTATATTTAAAAAGTTCTTTTAAATTCTCAGAAACAGATGGAGCCATAATTAAAAGAATAAAGAATTGCTTAGAAATTAGAAAATTACTGGTCTAATATGCAATCTCCTCTGTGGCTTGGAGAAGGGCACAAACATTTAATGTGAAACTGGTTCAAAAGTTCTGGATGAAAGTAGGCAATATTATTTAGAAAAATGAGATGTTACTGATAGCAAAGAGAAATGAAGCAATGAAACTGAGAAACTAACCAGCTTTTGGTAGAAAGAAAACTTTATAGAACAGAATAAAGTGAAATCCTAACTCAAGGCAGCACAATAATTTTTAAAAAGTGTGAGAATGGAAAAGCATCAATATCTGCACTTGATCCTAAATTTTGAACTAAATGAGACTGGGCATTGGTACTTACCTGATATGCCCTTTCTCAGTGAGCTGCGACGAGCATCCAAAGAGTGGGAGGTGCTTAGTCTCTCTGTTCTGATAGGCTGAACTTAACTGAAGGATGTTCTTACTCCTCCTCCGCTCCTCTCCAATGTCCCCCAGTTTTTGCGAAGACGAAGAGTCGAATCACTCGCCAGCTGGTCAAGTCGAAACTTTATAAAAATCTATCATTGGTCGGAACAGGAAACTACCACCCCAGATGGAAACAGGGAGGGGCTGGATGCTCGTCGCAGCTCACCAAGAAAGGGCGTATCAGGTAAGTACCAACACCCATTCTCCATTGAGCTGCTCCGAGCATCCAGAGAGTGGGACATACCAAAGCTTGGCCTGTCCTATGGGAGGGACTCCATCTGGCTCGAAGATTCCCCCCATATCCAAGTGAACACTTTGTAACATTCATTTACCAAAGGACGCTTCGACAGAAGCAAGACATGAACCTTATAATGCCTGATAAAAGGTGATGTTGAGGCCCATGTTGTCACTCTACAGATTTCGATGATAGGAGCTTGAGTTGACCCAAACCGCAGCAGTCGCCGCACTCTGTGAGGAACAAGCTGTGATGCCACTAGGCACAATCAGAGATTGTGTTTTATATGCGTCTGCTATTGAGGCCCTCAACCATCTGTCAATGTTGGAAGGTGACGCCTTCCGCCATTGGGTGGTTGGATTAAATGAAATAAAGAGAGGGCTTCAGTTTTCCTAAATGGAGCCTTTTGGCAAAAGCAAAAGTGGAGTGCTCTGCAGACATCCAGCTGGTGCCACTAGTGTTCCAGACCATGAGAATGCTGGGACAAAGCTGGGAAGAACCAACTCTGGTGCCCTATGGAAAAACCGAATAAGTTTTCGGAATGTAAATCGAATCAGGCTGCAGAACCATGCTATCTGCATGGAAGATTCAGGGGTCCTTCCGGACTGGCAGAGCAGCAACTTCTGAGATGCGGCATGCAGACATGATAGCTACAAGAAAACTACCTTATAAGTTAAAAATTGGAGGCTGGTAGACCTCATTAGTTCGAACGGATCTTTGGTGAGTGAGGTAAGTACCGAATCAAGATCCCCTGTCGGATAACGGTGGATAACTGGTGGGCATAAGTTAGTAGTGCCCTGAAGAAAGGCCTTTATTCTGGGATGGAGTGAAATGAGTGTTGACCCTTTCAACAGACTACAGAAGCAATAGCTGCCACCTGTCGCTCTAGGTGTTTGGTGAATTGACCCTATCAAGGCCAACTTGTAGGAATCCCAACCTTGTGCCACTGCTGGAGACAGGGTTCGACATAGAATCTGAAACACCATGAAGAAAGAGACTTCCATGTGTCTTCATGCATCCTGCTCGTAGATGGGCGATGAGCTGTTGTATAGTTGTGATAACCCTTGATGAGAGGTTTTCCGATCTTACATGTCATCACACAGCCTCCAGACTGCTAGTTGTAGCCATTGAGGGTCTGGATGTTGGATTAGGCCTTGGGTAAGTCGAACCCTGTGATCTGGAATCCTCCATGGATTCTCTGCAGATAGGCTGCGGAGATCCGCAAACCACGGTCTCCTGGGCCAGAATGGGGCAACCAAGATCCAAGTTGCAGTTTCCACTAGGAGCTTCTAAAACTCCTAGGGGAGAAGAGGAATGGGAGGGAAGGCATACAACAGACTGCGGGGCCACCAACCATGGAGACTGTTGATGTCCTCTGCCCCTTGGGAAGGGTATCCAGATATGAACCTGCAAAGTTGGTTGGATCTACTGTGGCTCAGCTGATCTAGTCCGCCTGTGAATCGGTTAGCCTGAAATATGCTCCGTCCTTATTGAACTCAAGTGTCGTTCCGCCCAGAGACCTAGGTTCTCTGCTTCCCTCATGAGGAACCCCAATAGCGTTCCCCCATCTGTTGACATGCACTTTCACTGAGACATTGTCGGTGAGAATGAGGGTAGGGTGTATTGAAGGAGTGGAAGAAAACTGAGTAAGGCCAGATGGACCGCTCTGAGCTCCAACCAATTTTTACTGCTTCGTTGTCCCTTTTCAGACCAGCGTCCTTGCGCTGAGAGGGACTGGAAATGCTCTCCCCATCCGAACAGACTGGCGACAGTGGAGATGGTGAGCCTTTAGACGAGACCCCTGTCAATGGTTGGAGCTGTCCACCAGAAAAGAGAGAGTCTCATCTTGTTCACACCCGCACTTTAACTGTGGAGTTGCATCAGCCTGATCTTTGATAAGGCAGGAAGGACCACTGGAGCGATCTAGCCTGGAGATGCGCCCAGGGAATAATGGAGCTACAGGAAATCCTTTTTAAAAAAATAATAATTTAGACAAATCGGATAAGGAAACCTGCCTCATGGATCTAATGTGTTGGGCCAGGATTTTAATGCCTTCCAATCTGTCAGAGGAAAGGAAAACTTTTCCCTCAAGGGTGTCTATTAGTGCACCCAAATGGGACAATCGGTTTGATGGTGAGAGATGACTTTTCTTCCAAATAATAGAAAACCCAAATTGTTGCAAGACTTGTACCATAATTTGAATGTCCCATTTTGCTTGTCTGGGGGAATGAGATGGAATCAGAGTATCATCCAGATAGCGCTGTAGTGTCACCGGAACATCCCTAAGGTGAGCCGACAGGGCTGCCAGAATCTTGGTGAACATCCTTGGGGCCGATGAGTCAGAAAGACAGGGCAACGTATTTGATGATGATTGTTGTAGCAGAATCTGAGAAATTTAGAATGGGCGGCTGTATGGGTATATGTAAGGACACTTGTGTCAGATCGATAGATGTAAAAAAATTTGCCCTGCCTTATACGGAGAATAGATTGAAATGTACACATCTCAAATTTACGATGGACTAGGTCTGGTTGAGGCTTTTTAGATCTAAAATCGCCTTCCATCCCCCTGAATTTATGGTACTACAAAGAGTAGCGAGTGGAACCTCTGGCCCTGTTGATCCCGGGGTGCTGGATGGATGGCCCTAGTCTCAAGAAAATGATAGATCGCTGATTCCATCAATTCCCTCTTCGCAGAATCACGGGAAGGCGGGCATTGTAGAAAAAAAAAGGGTTGGGGGGTGGATTGGAGCTCCAATGCCAGGCCTATTCTGATAGAGTCTTGCGCCCAGGAATCAGAGGTGGACGACTCCCAGAGGTTAGCGTAGAGTCTTAGGTGTCCTCCTATTGGGGCTAGGTTCCTATGATCATCGGGATCGAAGCACTCCTATGTTTGTCAATCCCCTGAAAAATCTCTTCCCTTATCCCCGGTTCCTGTTGGCAAAGTCCAACCAATCTGCCTGCTGGTTGCCCCTGTAACCCGATCTCCTTTGAGGAGAAGGAAACTCTGACAATAGAATCAAGAAGGGCCCCTCCGAAAGGGTTAAGAAGCTCAATTATCAGAGCGTCGCAGGAGGGAGGGAAGGATCTTTCCTCTATTCCTAGTTTCAATCAATAGGGAGGTCTAGGGCAGCTCCAAATAATTGATTTTCTGAAATTGGGGAGGAAGCAAGCTTCCATTTATTCTTGCTGTCGGCCTGCCCATGCCTCAGCCACAGCAGCCTACAGGCTGTAACCTGAGAAGCAATGGCACGGATGGAAATTTTAACCGAATGAAAGGTGGAGTCATCTGAGAATTCAGTGGCTGCAATCAGTTTTGTTATGTCTTGGAGAGCCCTAATGTTTGAATTCAGAATGGTATCCCGCAGGTGGCAGAGCCACGTGAGTGAGACCCTGATGAAAGGGATGCAGCAGATGCTGCTTTGATGGCCCAAGCATCTGATTGGTGGTTTTCCGGCTATCTCGGACTTTTGCTCCCCTGATTTTAGAGCATCGTCTACCTCGGTGAGGACTGTGGAAGAAGAAGCTAAGGCAACCACCAGCTCATCCACCTCCGGTGAATTCAATGTATCAGAGAATTCCGAATCTAGACTGAAAATTTTTTTGTCAAAATTGGAAGGGGCCAGAAGGTTGTTGCTGAGGTATGAGGTCTAAAAACATTCTGGGAACTGGGATAATGTCATATTCAATAACAGGTTGTGAGAAATTTAAGTCCACAGCCTCTTCTGTGTCCACTGGTTGTTGCACTGAGGAAGAATTAGGAATGCAGGCTGTGGTTTTGGACTTAAGAAGAGGTTTGGATAATTGTGGGTGCAAAGGCCCTGTGAAAATAGGTTGGTCAGGCCTGATGTCCTCATTGTCGGGCATCCCTCTCTCTATGGGATCCCTCTCTAGGGAATCCTCACTTTTCTGGACAGATACTGTGTCAACCTGTGCTAATTTTAATTGGGTTTTTATTGTTATATTTGGCTTGTTATGTTTAATCTCTTTTTAAATTATTTATTGTTCTATGTTTTATCTGTGAGCCACCCCGAGTCCTTTCGGAGAGTGGCGGCATACAAGTCAAATAAAATAAAAATAAATAAATAATAAATACTTCTCCCTCCTCCTGAACCCCCTTGGGGGTGTAAGTGTGGAATTGAGTGAATTCCCCTTGGGGAGGTACCTGAAAGTTCTGTCAAGAGATCTTACTGAAGAGAATCACATTCTGATATGGGCGGTTGTCCGGTCATAAGAGATTGTTGCACGCCCGCTGCATTGCCCCTGCGAATCACCAGCTCCATCCATGCCTTTATGGTTTCTGGAATTTCCTCTGGGTGGAATTCTTCCTGGTGTAACCCTGCCACCGCAGGGGTAAAGGTCGCTTCAGGTACTCTTCTGGGCGGCCGGACAGTTGATTTGACTGAGGCGCTTGGTCAAGGTGACATGGATAGATCTAGAGGTCTGGCAGTGGAAGGGGGCTGGGGGGGGCAGGGCAGAGACAAGGGACTGTGCAACTCTCTCAGGCCCCCTGGTATTCTTTTGAATTTGGTTTTCCAGCACATTTGGCATCTGGAAGCATCCTTTAAGGTGGCCTTTGAGGGACCCTTAGTCCGATTGGATTTGTCTTGGCCACGTGCCTTGTCACCACCTCTACTTGCCATTGCCTTTGATAAGGTATCTCAAGATTCTGAGATAACTAAGTAAATATTGATATAGGTATGCATTAGAATATATATAAATATAGAAATATGAAATATCAGGACGGTTGGCACGTCCAGGGTCCTGCACCAACCCTTGGGCAAGGAACCCAATGAGTATCTACTCCCCTTTTGGAACTGAGGCACTTAAATGAATACAATTTGTATAATAGAAATATTATTATTATTATTATTATTATTATTAATAATAATAATAATAATAATAATAATAATATATTGGTATTGTGATACCATGATTATTAATGATTGAGGCAAAATGCCTCTGGAATAAGAAGATTAAGAATTGTATCTGATCTTTAGCAAAAGATACAACAATAATTCTAGCAATATAATGATTGAAAATAGTATTGAGGCCTCAGAGAAAGAACCACAAAGCCAAACTGAGAACTTTAATTCGTTAGGGCAACAAGAACAGTGTTTAGGCCCTAATCAACCGTTCCCACAGGCCTCAGGCCTGGGTACAGGTTGACAAAGCTGATTGCTGTGCAGGCTATGTAAATCTAACATAGACAGTTATCTGTAAATAATATACTGTGAGGGTTGCCAATGTACACAGAAGCCTCCCAAAACAGATGAGATTAGGGAGCAGACTTCTATCCCCTGGTCCCTGTGTCTAGAGAGCCAAGGAGAGATAAGAAATTCCTCTCAACAGTATGCTGGGATCCTGCCAGCCAGGGCTCCACGAAGCCTCATGGAAAATCGCCCTGCCTCCTGGAGATGCGCGCCAAGAACAGCAGTCAATCCTCAATCAAAATGGCGCCAACCTCCTCGTTGACGCCACGCACAGCCCTGCCGACACCGTACTCCCAATCAAGCAGTTAACTGCAGAGATCGGCAGATTTGGGGAATCAGGACTCCTGCGCCCCTACCCCTGCGTTCTCAGTGGGGAGGATAGAAATAAATGTTCTTTTAAAAATCCCAGACTCCTGCGCCTGCAAGGGGTGAAAACGGCAAAGGGAAGGAGGGAAGACAGAGGCACTGGGAGAAAGAGGCAGGGGAAAACTAAACTCAAGCCTCTCCCCCTGGGACTGCAAATGCAGCTGGAGCTGATTGCGCGTCTGCCGACTGCTAAAACAAATTGCAGTCGGATTTCTAGTTGTTTTAGCTTGCTGTGAATGTTTTTAGAATCTGTAGCCAATTAATTAACAGAAATCTGAAACCAGAAGTCAATTGTTTAGAAAGCAATAAATCACCTGTTGTAAATTCCTGCTCCGACCAAGGAAAAGCTGCCTATCGAACTGAAGGCTGAGCTAAAACTGGGGGATGTTGGAGAGGAGTGGAGGAGGAGTAAGAACGTCCTTCAGTTAAGCCCAGCCTATCAGAACAGAGAGACTAAGCACCTCCCACTCTCTGGATGCTCGGAGCAGCTCAATGGAGAACTCTAGGATCTGTCTACTCATATAAAAAAAACTTCACAGAGTAGGTCAATTCTATAAGATAAGGATTCCAAGAAAGCCAATGAGATGGGAAAGTTTGCATAATAATCTTCCATACAAACAGCTAAAGTATTCCTGCTATCATTTATTCTAGACTCTTTACTTTTGACCTGAGTCTTCAGTGTTACCATGCAATACTAATATATCTCAAGAGCAAAGGTCCTCAAACTACGGCCTGTCCCACTGAAGCCATTAATCTGGTCTGTGCAGGAGGCTCTCTCACCGCTGGCCCTCACCCTTCGGCCGAGTGCAGGATTTACCTTTGCGAGCCCCGCAGGCTGGAACTGAAAGGTAAGGCTAACAATTTTGACCTGCAGAGAGGTTCTGCACAGATGCCCCAGGAGGACAAAAGTGGGCCATTTTAGCCCTTATTTGGCGTGCAGAGAGATTCTGGAGGTGGGAGAGGTGAAAAATGGGGCGCACAGAGAGAGAGAGAGAGAGACCAGTCACAGAGAAAGAGACAGAGAGACTTGTTGATTGTAAACTCCTTGGTGCTGAGAAGAATTGCTGCAAAACTGAGTTTCCTGAAGTGGACCACTAGACTTCTAAACAACTGAAAAAACAATCTAGTAAAAAAAAAAGTCAGCCAAAAAAGCAACATGCAAACAAAAGGAGCAAAACAAATTAAAGTTTAATTTGTGTGCATTGTTTAATGGACTGTTAAATTGGCCATGCCCACCTAGTCACATGACCTAGTCATGCCCACCCAGCCTGTCTGGCCCCCCAATAGTCTGAGGGACTGTGAATTGACCCCCTGTTTAAAAAATTTGAGGACCCCTGCTCAAGAACATCTTGCATCACCATTATTAGTCATTAAAGTACCAAATGTTTTAATACAAAATTCAAGGCTTCTAGCATAATAAAATGCTTTTTTGAACTCTTAAGCCTAGCATAATATTGCTGATTCTTGAAGAGAATAGATCAAAACAGCATCCCACAAGCTTATTTGCTGTTATGCCCATTTCCCTAATTGGCCATGAGCTTAATTTCAACCAAAGAAACTCTCATCTCCCAGACTTATAAAGGCAGTGATTCAACATGTATAGGTTGCTTTTAATTTATCAAGTGCCAAAGTTGAAAGATCACTAAAATCTAGATATGAAAGCTGTGATTTGCTCAGTATTAAAACCTGGAAAACATCTTTATGCTTCATGCACATTTTGTTCATGAAAACAATCAAAGCAATAAAATACTCAGAGAATATTGCACCTATTTCCGTAAGTGCTATCTGTAGGAGATGAAGAGGCAGAATCTGGGGTGGAATCAAGAGAGAATTCTGCCTAGAATTGATACATGTCCACAAATGTTCCTCCAAGTCCAGCTACTCTGGAATTCGGTTGACTCTTATTTAGTGCCAATCTAGTGCTGACCATTAGTTGACTAGATTCTTGTGTACAGGCTTGAGCAATAAACCTTCTTAACTGGAACTTGGTTCTGGTTCTGATTCTTCATTCCTAATGTTTTCCAAGCAAAGCTGGAACCCAAGAAGCACATACTTCACATGTATCTTTGAAGAAGATTCAATTAATCTTTTGGCATGTTTGGGTGGTCTAGGAAAGAATTTTGTCACAGAAATTTGCTGCCAATCAGAATAGATTGGCATATAATATAATTTAAATAATAGATTGGCATGAATAATATAAATAATAATCTAAATTTGACTTACCTATGTATTAAATATGTTTGTTGTTATAACAGAAAATAACATACTTTTACTGAAGAGATTCTCCAGTTTTACATTAAAAATTGTCGCTATTGTATATTCTAATGAGAAGATTGAGGGCAAAAGAAAAAAGGGACGGCAGAGAATGAGGTGGCTGGATGGAGTCACTGAAGCAGTCAATGTGAGCTTAAAGGGACTTCAGGGGATGGTAGAGGACAGGAAGGCCTGGAGGAACGTTGTCCATGGGGTCGTGATGGGTCGGACATGACTTCGCAACTAACTACTACAACAACCAGAAGATTCACAGCACTCTATTATAACCAAAATGTATATAGAGCAGTAGAAATTTTATACATCCACCATTCCATTGAATGTGACAATTAATGAAGCTAGTAGATGTGTGCAGATCTTATGGCAAAGATATACTCTTGGGCATAGACTCTTTCATTAACTAAGAAACTGGATAATAAGTTGGGCTATATAGGTAGGGGAAAAGGCTGAATGACTAGAGTCATTCGGGATGGGATTCATTATAATATATCCTCTTTAGTTGGTCTCATACTAGTGTAAGATTATCATTATATGAAACCACAAAGCCTGTTTTCTAGCTTTTAATTTGATCAGCATATATACCCATCTTTTTCATATTCCTGCCTCCCTACTCTGGTCAACATTTTGCTAGTACACATAACATACTTGGAGAACAACTTAGTCAATAATAGACATGAGAAGTCCAAACATCCCTTCTAAAAAAGCACTAGAATCTGCCTGGAATTTAGAATCCCTGGCTTTGTGATAGAAGAAATTAAAAAAGGAGCACACGCTGATGAAACCTCAGCAACTGGTGCTGAAAACATCTATTTGTAAGTCCCACAAAACTTATTGAAATGTTACAGGGCCTCTCTGAGTTTGATTGTACATTGCAAATTTAATCTTTAAATGTTCTATCAAGCAGTTTGCTCCACAATCCATGGCTCTGTTTTCTGATAGTTTAAAGTTTAAAGGCAAAGGGAAGAAAGGGACATATAAAGAGTTACCAAGCTTAGGAAATACAGTAAAGTAAAATAAATATTTCTAGAAGAACCTTTATTGAATTCTGTATTTATAAAACGGGGAACTTTAACTCAGATTACTACCAAGATCAGTAGTCAATATATTATGAGAATGAAGATCTTAATGTCAAAACTCAGTGAAGGAAATATCATTAAGGCAATTAACACCTGGGGAATTCCAGTCATATAAATATTGGATTGGACCCAAACAGATGTAAAAAACCTGGATAAGATGATCAGAAAAATAAAATTAATGAAACCATGTCCTTCATCCATACAATGACATTGCCAGACTACTGAGAAGTATAAGAAGATGTGGAATGTTGCAAGTTGGGGGAAAAAAGGCACTAGAAGACTATCTGAAGAATAGTGAAGATGCATTGAAACTATTA